>JAKJXN010000008.1:0-726343 GCA_022225945.1 Didymella pomorum
TACACTCTCTATCTAGTGTAAATTACACCCCTGCTGCGGTGTAAACGGCGGACTTTCTTCAGTGTTTTTTACACCTACAAAAGTGCGGTGTTTTTAACCCGTTCTGGTACCCCAGTGAGTCCACAGCACTGCGCTTCAAGTTTCACATGCGCCTTAATGGCTTACAGTACGGGATGACGGCCATTCACGTACAGCTGCCTACCGAGATCTGTTGGGCGTCGTTCGACGTGGCTACTCTCCTTGTAGCTATAGAGAATTGGCCCAACATTGGGCGAGCCGCCGCCGAACTTGTCTCTTCCTGGAAACGCCTGCAAAAACACAAGAGCAATCAGAGGGACGTGAGTTTTATTTGTAATGGCCGCAATGCCGTGGAATTGACCGTGTCGTTCAACGTCACCCTTGGCTGAGCAGACAGTCATCCCTGCACTACTCCCGCTCCTCTAGGATTTACGATTTGTTGTTTTTTCACTCGCGATATACCCTATTTACGTCGCTACATGGGTATCTTCCTTCCATATTTGGCGATATAAAAGATATTTACTTGCACTTGATTGCTGTTTTCTTGATTATACACATCTTTCATCATCTAGTCCATCATCTACATGATCATCATACTAAGTATCTTCAAAGCTGTCTTCACATCAAGATCGCCTGGTTGTGTCACTTAAAGAAGTCCGGCAAGACCCAGAGCACCAGCCATAACGGCCACACCTGCGCCGACGACCTTTGCGGCACCCCCAGTAGCCTGCGAGGGCGCCGATGTGGCTGCAGTGCTTGTTCTGCTGGTGGTAGTACCAGCGCCAGCTGCAGTTGGGCGAGTCGATGTCGATTCAGCGCTGAAGATGCGAAGCGCAGAAGTGGACACTGGTGTCTCCACTGCAACAGAGCTCTTGAGAGGAGTAGCAGAAGGAGTGGGAATCGCAGTCTGGCGGATGAGAGAGACGGAGAGGGAGTACTGTGCGGCGCAACCGGCGGTATCTATTTCTCGTAAGTCTTGGAACAAGACAGATCACCGTCCAGAGAAACGTACCTGAGCCATCAGGGCAGCAGTATGTGTCACCACCACTGTCAGAAGTGCAGTAGTATCCGGCTTCACAGGAGTTGCCGGAGCCGTCTGGGCAGCATTTCTAGTACAGTCAGTCATGCGTATTGCCGTTCGTCAGGTTCCACACATACCGAGCCGTCATTCGAGAGATGACAGTAGAGCGTAGTGCTATCAGACGAGGGACACTCGACGCTGTTGGCTCCACAAGCCTCTTCGCAAGTCTCGCCCCTGCCACAGGTCTCTGTCTCCGGAGTATAACCTTGACGCTTGAGGATCATGTCTCCACGCTTCAGCATGGCGCCGAAGCTCAAGTTCTGGAAGGCTAGCCTGTCTGCCACTGCAGAGGCGGCCAGAAGGCTGAGAGCAACAAAGGAAGTTCGCATGGTGACGGATAAAGATCGAGTGGGATTGATGCGAACAACTCGTAGTTTGACTCGACCTGCTTTCGAGTTTGATGGGTTGGGACGATGAGGTCCTCCAGGGCAAGGAAGCCCTCAAATACCACACAGAACCTCTTCACCGCACCCGACTATCGCTCATGTCAGCTGCTCAGCTTTCAGCCTGCTCATTTCAAAAACAGAAGTTGACCGGCGACACTTCACAAGGCGTCCATAGCGCCAGGTTCGCAAAGCCAATGGTAGCGCAAAACTCACGGAAAGTTTACAGTGCCTCGACCACGTTTTCGTTGGCGTTGTCGCTCGTTGCTACACAGAGCACAATTAAGCGAGACTGCGACTCCACAAGTGCCTTCAAACCTCGCGTTGCTAGCCTGCACAAGAACTAGTGCTGTCGTTCGGTAGTACCTGACGGATACTGGCCAATCAGCGTGTGGTGGCGTGGCTCCTGTTGGAAATTTCGATGTGCGTTCCTGCAGCAAAAGTTGCCAAGTTGGGTCAATTTTAGAGAGCTGAGCTTCAATGGAGCTTGTTTTGAGCTTGGCTCCGGGCAGAGTTCTTGACCGGTGAATGGCACAGACGACGAGAGCGCTTGGTCGTTGTCAATGTGCTGTGAGATAGATCTGTACGAAACTAGGGATCCCAAGGTCCTCTGCAGGTATGAAAATACATCGTCGTCGCGCTGTCATTTCGGTGTGTCTGGTGGAGTGGTCGTTGATGGTCGCGGAGCGTGAAGGGATCATTTGGCCCCCATCTGTGAACAGCGCCGCTTGTTTCAGCCCCTACTTCAGGCCACCAGGATCGGGCAGCTGTCACTGCTACACAACACCACGTTCATGGCAATTGCGATCGTACCCATCGCGCAACCTTCCATCTCTTTTGAGGGTCCACAGCTGAAAGGTCTACCCAGGATGAGCTGCATGTTTGCCACCACTGCGCAATATTTTGCCGTAATCACATCGTATTTAGTTATGCGCCCTTGAACAGAATCAACAAATCATTAATGCAGGCTACAGTGTCTAGGGTATCTATATGCTCTATGCACGGCACGTAGAAGCTTAGTTTGGCACCTTCCTGAACACGTGCCTCTCCCAGCCGTCGATATCGTCCACAACGACCTCACGGTGGAGCGTGTACTTTCCAAACTTAGGCAATACGACTGCCCAAATCACCCAATAAATACCACCGGCAGCGATAATGCCAAAGCCAACCACGCAGTGAAGCCAATAAGGCAAAGTCTCGTAAACGCTGTTGCCGTCCGTGGGAGGCACGAAAGGTGCAATGACGAGGTAAACGTTGCTGAGGAAGAAGAATATGGTGACGGGCAGGGTGGCCTTGATCGGAGGGTTCCAGTTGTATTCCTCCTTGTGGAGGTATAGCCATGCCAGACCGGCAGCAACGAAGGCGTTAACGATGGCAAGAGGGTATGAGATGACGCTAGAAGCCGTTAGTAATAGCGAGATACTGGGAGTAGAACCGCCACTTACTTGAGGATGAAGTTGTACGCATCACCAGGAGGAGGCGCCAGCATGATGATGACGGAGACGAGCCAGTGCTCGAAAAGACCAGCGAGAGGGGCATTGAAGGGGCGGTTGCTTGCCCATAGCCTGGACCAGGGCAAAATACCCTCACGACCCAGCTCCTGCACAAGTCGGCCCTGGGAGAAGATGACACTGAGGACGTTGCCGAAAGCTGACAGAGCGACAAAGACGGAGAGCGCACGCTCAGCCTTCGGTCCGAAGACATTGCGGAAGAGCGACGCAGCTACAAGACGCTTAGAAGCGATGATCTCGTCTGCAGGAACAGCAGCGAAGTATGCAATGTTGACGAACATATACAGGATGGCTACAGATCCGAGGGCAAGAGGAGCCGCGATCTTGAGGGTGCGGACGGGGTTCTTGGTCTCGCTGAGGGCGTAGTTGGCGTTGCTGTATCCGATGTAGCTCCAGATGACATTGTACAGCGCAGTGACAACTCCGTAAGCGCTTCCAGTGGTGCCTTCAAAGGCGTGGTCGAAATTATTGGGCTTTTCGATCTTGATTGCACCGCCAAGTGCGGCCCACCCAGACACGACAATCAGAAGGATAATGAGCAGCTTGATGATGCCGAGCAAGTTCTGGAGGCGCAGACCCCACTTCAAGGCCAGACCGTGAATGAGGAAGGCGGAGGTAATGCAGGCCAGACCGACACCACGCTGGTTCCAGCGATTGACTTCAACGTTGGCAGCATGGAGAATGTACTCTCCGAATACCACTGAGTTCGAGCCTGCCCAGCCAAGGAGAATGACGTAGCCAGTGTAAAGACCAGTAGCGAGGAACTTGGGCTTGCTGTAGACGAACTCGAGATAGTTCTTCTCGCCTCCATTTCTTGGGATGGCAGTGCCAAACTCAAGATAGACAGCCATACCAGCAGCGGCGATCAACATACCGGCGACCCAAATGAACAGAGACAGACCAACACTGCCGGACAACGAGAAGATGGCACTCGGAGTCGCAAAGATTCCAGTGCCGATCATGCGGCTGGGAAATGTCAGTAAGCTATGGCATAGCATTTCGCATTCCGGACATACTTGAAGACCAAGAACACAGCTGATGTGACGCCGATTTGGCGCTTAGCTTGGCGAACCTGATAAAGAGACCCATTGTCGATATCGGAAGGTGGTGCGTCAGGGTCAGACTTTGGCTGGCCGTCGATAGACGCTGCCTTTGCCTCAGAGGTTGCCCCGTACTTGGAGAAGAGCTTGGACATCGTGGATGATGAGGAGGAGATGAGTGGAGTCGACTCCATCTTGCTGGGACTCAAACGGCTTTATTAGAAATCGCAAGATATCAGGGTCCTTTGCACATGCGATCCAAGAGCATCTAGAAACCGTGAATCGTATTGGCGAAGGTGTGAAGGTCAGCTATTCGGTCTGTGCGAATGGCGTGCCATCAGCCACAGCTACAACAGAGGAAGATTTTACGAAACGTTTTCTGCGCGCAGACCTCTTGGATGCTTGAATTCGTCCATGGCGTCGATGTCGTGCTCGCAGGCCCGCAGAGTGGGGAGAAAAACTTGCGGGAGCCATGCTGGAAGAGGCAACTGTAGCTCAGCTAGCGCGATTCGCGATTGTCAGTCTCGAAATCGTCAGTGAGGCCACACCACAAACATACCCATCGCCAGCTTGGCGATGGTACAATGGATGTTCTGGAAAGAAGTTACGGATTCCGTCGGCTTTGTTAACGACCCTTTAATCGCTCATGCGCAGCGGATGCCACAAATCCAATGTTCTAACACAGCGCTCGAAGCCGACCGTGCCGCAAACTCGAAGGATCGGTAGACTTGCTCAACAATCTTGCGTGCACAGAATCTGACTCAAGACCCCGATCAGTCTGGAGGAAAGTTGCAACAACACTTCAGGCACCGCTCTTGTGTATGAGGTTGAAGATTGTCGTGAGCTCGACTTCGACAGTCTGTGTCAGGCCATGCGTCATCTGTGGAAGTCTCATGACTATTGCAAGGTGCGTTGCTGACATAGATCCCAAATGTTCTCTTCTCGTCGGAAACGAAAGGCTGAACGGCAAGGCGGTCCCATGGCTATCGACTACGCGGCTGATCGCAAGTGTCTGACGTTTCTTCCTTTGGAAGGCCACGCTCAGCTAGAAAGCTGTCATGCGATCACGCATCCCCGAGTACGTGGTAGGGGCTTCCAACTCTGGCGACCTCTCTGATATTGCCAAACGACGTGGGCGACTCAGAGGAATTGGTCGTCTCAGGGAGAACTTCGCAGGTATCTCATTGACAACAGCACGCTAGGACTTGCACGTCTTCATTCTCGTCGCGTCCACTCCTCTTTGAAGATCCAGAAGTATCCTCCGAAAGAGTTATGGCCCCATACACCCACAATACCAAAAGGCGTGACTCTTCCAGTCCACGTCCATGAGTCTCCTAGCGCAAGATACTGCTTCGCCACGCTGACCAAACCGTCTTCGCGTACTCGACCGGTGAGCCGGAAGTCACCATGCTGATCATGACCTCTTGTCTCTCGCTCGATATGGGCACGTATCCTCAATCGCGTTCGAGCTTCTTCGGTGGGCTCCGACACAACCATCTGGATGTCCTGCATCGGGGCATCGACGATGATAGAGCGGTGCCCGAAACGATGGTCTGTGTAGTAGCCAGCCCAACGACCAGAAAGAAACTCGGGCGCTGTCATTTGTCTCGTGTGGCATGTTGCGAACAGCCCTGCAGAGCTACGGTATACACTAGGTATATCCATAAATTTTGAAAATGGAATCTTGCACGGCATGGGAAGCTGTCGAGTCTGCCGTTCACAGTAAGTGGACGCAATGGCTATCAGCAAGAGCGGGAGAGCAGCAGACGCTTGCATCAAAGTCAAGTCTCTGATGAAAGTGGCATAGCCCGGAATTCGCACGCTCAATTGCTTTATCACATTATCCGCCATGCTCTGCCGGACAGCAAGCGCGGAGGCTGCACCTACCCAGTCAGGCACAAAGTGACGAGTGAACAACGCGAGGACCTCGCTGAAGTCTTTCGTGGATCCCAGTCGCTGCAGCGTGGTGTAGGTAATCATGAAGCTGAAGTTGGTGAAATGCATGGCCTGAAGCTTTGCAGAAGCCATCCTGTCGCGAGCTTGGTCCTTGGTCCGTGACAGCCAGCGGTTCATCAGCAGAGACGATGTCGAGTTCGTGTTGAATTGACCAAGCTGACCATGTGGTAACAGGAACATGTCAGGATCTAGGCACCAAGACGCCGGATGATGAAGCGCCAACAGGTGAGGAAGCCAATCGGCCATATTTGAGGTAGCGCTCGTCAGCCATGCCGTAGGCTTGAGCGTCGACAGTCGAATGAGGTCTTCGACGGCGTGAGCCAGTCGCACTGTGTCTTCAGTACTGGATCCAAACAAGACCGTTTCTCCTTCTGACCAGTCCAGCTGCTCTGGCTTCAGCTTCACGCGACCCGGTTGCTTGTACGTGTCGAGCAGGTCATCGATCGCACCTGTCGTTCTGTTGAAGGCATTCTGAGCGATGTCCTTGAACAAAAGTGGATCACTGCATGCTTCGTGCAGTTTGCGATTGGTGCGGATCAGTTGCAGGAGGCTTGAGCATGGGAGGAAGCGTGCCACGTGCTGGAGGAGCTCGTTAGGGAGCGCAAGGAGGGACATGATAGGAGCGAAGCCGCAAGTCAGAGACAGGATTGGCAGACATGGCGACACAGGTTATGAAGGTTCTGATATGGAGACCTTGAAGAGGCGCTGTCAGCAGGTTAGCGTTTCGCTTGCTGTTGACCCCGCAGGTGCCTGGGCTGAAGTGGCAATGTAGCAATTGACGGGTGCCTGCAGCGTGACGCAACCGCGTTGGATTTTGATATCAGAAAGCTCGTCGCGATTGCAAATTTATCGCTATTCTTGGTGTTCTACGTCTTCAGATGCGCGCGAAACGTCGGCGTGCAGCCTCAGCACTCGACCAACGCTCGACAACTCAACGTGCCAGCCAGACTCGATTTCTTCATAATGCGCCAGTAAAAAAAAATTAAAATTGCACAGTTGCAGTGCATTGTTCAGCTTTGCACCAGGGAGGCATTAACACGGCCGTCGCTTCCCGACTTTGACATAGTCATCATGCCTCGACACCTCTCCAAGTGGACCAAAAAGGACGCCCGTAGGCTGACGGGAAACACAAAAAGATGGACTCGCGGGGAATCGAACCCCGGACCACTCCCAGTCAGGATTTCGACGAGCTTCAAGGAAGCTGCGAGATGCTAAGGGAGTATTATACCACTAAACCACGAGCCCGTGACAAGTATTAACCCTTATTTGATAGGCAAAAGGTGAATAATAACAAATATATTCCAAGTCAAACCATTGCCTGCTGAGATATCGACCAGGGAGTGTGTCGGTGGGAGCCCCTAACAAAAGATATATCTGTCGAGACTGCACCGTAAGATTTTCGGAGGTCGATTGCGAACATCGAAGCTGCAGCCAATCAAACTTTCGAATCGATAGGATTGGTTCCGATTGAATGCTGTCGATGGAAGCTGGTCAGGGGTTCGACGGAGGCCTTCCGCAACACAACCCATGGCCCGAAATCAGCCGCAACTCTCAGCCTCACTCCAGAGTGTCTACCAAACATTCCAATCCAAGAGGTATCAGATTCTGCGCGGCGGATGGGGAACAGTATTGCACTTCACTCCTGCAGGAGCACTCTGCATTTCCGTTCGTATCATCTCTTAGAGGCATGGTGCGATGACCTGTCCCAGACCAGAGTTGCTCGTTGACTCCTCAGGCACTCAGCAGGAGTATTTTCAGGTCTGTCAAAAGTTGATATTTGGGAAGGCCCAGAAACGGTCTTCAGCTCCCCGCGAGTCCACGGCACGATACCTTAGAAGTATTCAGGAGCAAGTTCAGGAGCAACTCGTTTGCACTCATCTGTGTGCAAAGCAGACTCGATGTAAATCTCAAACTCCCGAGCTGTATTGCTTCCTAACTGTAAAGAGCGATTAATTACTTGGTGGGCGGTATTGTTTCCCACTACGTCGTTCTTGCTGGCACGCATTTCTAGTACTCGCGCTGAATCAACAAATACTCAAAAAAAAGGATTCCGAACCGCAACGGCGATACTCACGTACCGTAAAAGCCAAACATGAACTACTGACACTACAAAGAACGGTTCGGACACGATGCACAGCACCGCCATGCCTCGAGCGCGCCTTATCGAAGCGCTCTTGATCGCCGAGACAGGTAGGCACAGCCTCCGCCAGCGCCAATGCGGCACTCGCCCTTTCAACACCTCCACAGTCTCAGCTTAACCTTCTCAAGCTGAAGGATGCAATCTCGCTACACCGCTCGCGCGAGCACCAGCCTAGTTGTGGCGTGGTGCTGACAGCTGAACAGAGATACATCTACCCCGCCGCAGTTGGCCTGAGGTGAAGAGCAACCGCCTCACATCATGTCAGACACCACATCTCCCACCTCTGCAATGCCATCCGTCAACACTCCTCTTTTCGAGGTGTCAGGCGACAAACCCGTGCATTATGGCATCCTGCTCTTCCCAGGCTTCCAGGCTCTGGACGTCTTTGGCCCTCTCGATGTGTTCAATTCGCTTGCAATGCTTTACAACTTCCCCATGAGACTCACCAATCTTGCAGCAAGCCCTGGCTCCGTACCCACACATCACCCGTTGACCAGCACTCTCATTCCTGCTGGCGCGCATCCATTGTCGCACTTCTCAGAGAACCTGGTCGTGGACCGCACGCTGGAAGAGCAGCTGAAGATTCAAGAGTCGGCCGTCTCAAGGAGCGAAGAAGCAATCGATGTTCTCATTGTTCCTGGAGGTGTCGGCACGCGCGGTGACGTCACGCAAGAGATCGACTTTGTGAGGAGGATGTACCCTACACTCAAGTCTGTTCTCTCTGTCTGCACAGGCGCGACGGTTCTTGCGCGCGCCGGCATCCTGGACGGCAGGCGCGCCACGACAAACAAACGCGCCTACAAGTGGGCAACAGGAACTGGGCCGAACGTTAACTGGGCGCCAAAGGCCAGGTGGGTAGTCGATGGAAACATCGTCAGCAGCTCTGGCATCTCTGCGGGTATTGACGCGTCCTACGCGTTCGTTGCGCTGAATTATGGAGAGGATATCGCAGCGAGCCTGGCTGACAGCGCTGAATACGTACGGTGGCTGGACGCAGAGCACGACCCATTTAGCAAGAGATGGAATATTTCGTAGGTCGAGAGTTGGCAGCAGCGAGCAATGTGTCCGCATGGGATGCGCAATGCTGGGACTATACCCTCAGCAAAGTTCGTACTTCCTGGTGCAGTCACTCGGTGAACAATCATGTTCACGCGCCTGCGAATACACTCGCAAAGCGTCGACTTCACTTGTCACGTCTGTTGTGCTCCATATACACAATAGCATTCATCGACTTATTGTCACCGGCGTGTTTGCCTAGAGATGCTGCGCCGTCCTCATATCACTGATATCGCTGCAGTGCTTACTTGACTTGCATCAATTCAACTACGACGCAGCGTCAACACGAACAGTAAAAGATGGGTGCGAGCACACAACCCCAGAGATTAGATTGCTTCACTCCTCTGCTCGCTGAGATTCGGAGCGGCCCCGGTGACTACTGGACTTTCTACGAGGAGTGCATTGACGGTGTCCTCGACGCAGCCGCCAAACAATAAGACACGACTGCGTGGTTTGAGCAGATGCAGCAGCTGGCCGAAGGAGTTGATAAGGTCCGGATCAGTCACGAGGGTATCTTGTTTCTTCTCAAGGACATGGGTATCCGTGCATCCGCACAACAGAGTCAAGGTGAAGGGAGGGACGCCGCGCATGGTATGTACCGTTCACATCCGCTTTCACCGGCCAAAAGGTCATCAGAGCCGCCTTTCTCTCCCATCGATAACAACAACCACGACCACAACAACGACAGCATCGCTCCGATGCTAGGCCGCCCACCATCACGAATGAATCCCATCCTGCCCCTCCGCCCTCTCCGACCCAGCACGCCTGCCATCGCGGCTTGGCCTCCACCGCGTGCGCCCACTCCTCGTACTCACCTTAACCTGGCACAGCAGCAGCAGCAGAACACCCAGCAGCAGCAGAGTCACCAGTTCCGGCAACAGCAGATAAAAAAGGCGCCTTTCGTGCCCCGTGGCAAAGCGGTGCCATTTGACTTCAGCGCAGCTGAGCTCCCAGGACTAACGTTTCCTGACAACTCTAGGGACTTGTACTTCCCACGAGAAGAGGTCATTATGACCGAAACCTACCAGCCACCACCGCCAAACCCGCTCCGCAAAGCCTCAAACGATCCAGTTTTCTTCCTTCACCCAACACTCAAGGCCAACATCGCCGAGCTATTTGGCTACACGGTCCAGCACCACCACCATCCTCGACGTCACACTCACAGTGTCTGGCAGCCACCGCCCGCGCTGCCATACGTCCCCAACGACGACGACCTGGTCGCTTGGAAGAAGTGTTCTGAGGACGGAGCAGACAACGACGACCGGAAAATCGACTACTCCGACACTCTGCCGCTGTGGAACGGTCGGTATGATTTGCAGTCTGATTGAAAGTTTCTGCGGATACACGATTCTGCTTTAGTTGGCTTTAACATCCTTGTTTCCAGCCTTGACAAAATGATGGGCGGTATTGATATCTTCCCACTCTGGAACGGTCGTTCTGGGACTCGCCATAGGCACAGGAATTTGCTTGGTTGGTTTGCATATCTTTGTCTTCCAGTTGCAGGGCTGGAGCTCTAGGGAAGAATCTTGAAGTACGAAGAAGGCCCAGGCTATCTGGTTTGGAACGCACTACATTCTGGCGGACACATGATACCCATCAACACGAATACTACGGACATTACTCGATACCATTCTCATCATTGTCATTATGCAGGTATTTGTTAATTGTCGTGTCGTTGAAATGCACGTTCATCTACAGATCCTTCACGACGCGCTGCACAACCTCGTCAAGGGTCTCCTCCTTCAGACCCAGTAGTTCATTCGCGAACGCCTCCTTCTTCTTCCAGTCTGCTGCAATCACGCCCCAGATGGCGACAACTTCCTCACGCGCATCATGATCGCCTTCTAACATCTTCGGCCTGACCTTCTTTAACTCTGCCTCGCTGTCTTCATCGATTCTCTCGAACTTATCACCTGTCGCCTTCTCAAGCGCAGCCAGAACCTCCAACTGTGTGACATACAAGCTGTGCACGTAGAGCAGCTTGTTTTCAGTCTCCTTCGGCTTCTCCAAGATCTTGACAACCGCCTGTCCAATAAATGGCAGCGTAGATGCAGAAAATTTGATATCGCCACCATCCAGCAAGTACGCCTTACGCCCTCTGACATCGAACTTCAGCAGCCCATTGCCCAGACCCCAGTCGAAGAAGTGTGCATTGATGAGGCTGGTCCATGTCAGCTTTCCTCTTGTTCCCTCGCGCTCCTTCTTCTCCAGCTCGATCAGGTAATTGCGAATCCCTTCCTTGCCCTTCATCAGCGGCAGGATCTCATTTGTCTTCTCGTCTGCAGAGTCGCAGCTGCCAAAGTCGGCGGGCAGCACGCGCTTCACGCCACCCTTGAATGCTGCATCGATGAGCTTCCGTTGTTGCTCGACTTGGCTCCCTGCAATTGCGATGACAAGTGCGTCGATTTGCTTTTGTTGGAACTCTTTTGCAACGGCGTCCACGTCCAGGTCATCAGGCACGGTGATGACTTGCGTCCGCGGGTAGACTGATTTCGATGTCTGCCGGTTGATTACATGGATGTTGAATTCGGACTTTTTGAGTTCTTCAAGGACTGGCTTGCCCAATGTACCGTTGCCGCCGATAATGGCGACGTTCTGGATGGCTGACATCTTGTTAATAGCCGTCGTAGTCACAAGTGGTTTGGCGCTGTAGATTTGGCCCGGTGATGTTGTAGACAATTGTCCAGATCAGTTCTGAGGGCGCAATTGCAGGTTGAATGACGTTGGCGGGGTGTACCTACCCAGTTGTGGAGAAGGGTTGCACGCTTATGTACGCTACCCGCTGCCGCAGAGCGTGGCTCGGAATGCCACGCTGCTTGCGTGGTGTTTACTCCGCAATCGCTCCGAGCATCTTCACACTTACTCCTTCTCACGCAGAAGGGAGAATAGCGATGACTCACAAATCGCATTGATTGAGAAGATCTGTTGCAGCCGCGTTACAGTGAGATGTGACGTGAAGGGCGCAGCGTGCAGGCGCGAAATAATCACGACATCCCAGACTCTCTCCCAGGCCCAATGTTAACCGAGTGACTGCCGCGGATATCTCGCCCACGTCGCGCTTGCGAGCGCTTCAATGGCTCAGAGGCTCTCAATTGACCGATGAAGAGAGCATTTCGATGCTGTGGTCCATGTCTCCTTCGTTTGGAGACGAGTTCGAAATGTCGAAATGGGAAATGGCGAGGTTGTTCACGCGTACCTGCCCAATTGACAAACTAGCCCACCTCACCTATCGCGGAAGACAAGAGAGGTAGGAAGCACGAAGACAAGGACAGATAAAACGATGCGGCTTCTATTCGCCCCCGTAGCCAGCTCGGGTAAGCACATGCTGTGAGTGTGCAGGATGGCGAGGCTCACGGTTTCTTCCTGACCTTCTGGTGGTTCGACCTCTGTCACGCCATGCTATCGTAAGACACAACACACCACTTGGGCTCACAGCGGTACAGCCCGCGTATCACCAATGCCTCGTCAAAAGGAGAAGATGTGTATTATAAAGAGATGTAATTGAGCGCTCAGATGAGATGCTCAGCAACAAATTCAACAGAATCTACAGTCTGAACCAGCATAGAGCAACATTTGACAGTTGAGAGTCCTCGAGGAACTCCAGAGAAAATATTTCAGAATGGCCCCCTTGCAGCGCCGACCGATGCAACACATTGACCGCCGAGACTTGTACACAAATCTTGAAACTCGGATACAGTACCTACAGTCTTTCCTCGACTTCAGCTCTCGTATGTATCTTGACAGTAACATCATCCCTGTGTACTGACGTTCACAGGCGACATTGAGCACCTGGTGACCGGCGCCAAGTACATCAGAGCCCTCATCCCAGCTGTCGTGAACATCGTCTATAAGAAGCTGCTGCAATATGACATTACTGCGCGAGCTTTCGAGACACGATCGACATCGTACGAAGGACCTGTCGACTCCAATGTCGCAGAGAACTCCCCTCAAATCATGCACCGCAAGATGTTCCTCCGTGGCTACCTGAACAAGTTGTGTAGTGACCCGTCGAAAATGGAGTTTTGGGAGTACCTCGACAAAGTGGGCATGATGCACGTTGGCCAAGGGCGGGCACATCCTCTGCACGTGGAGTATGTACACATCGGTGTCACATTGTCTTTCATCCAAGACATCCTGACTGAGGCTATCCTGTCACATCCGAAACTGAAGATGGACCGCAAGATTGGGCTAGTCAAGGCCCTGTCGAAGGTGATCTGGATACAAAATGACCTGTTTGCGAAGTGGTATGTTCGCGATGGCGACGAGTATAGCGACGACGTTCTGGTCCCAGAAGTCGAGCCGGAGGGCTACCTGCACGGAAAGAAGATATTTCACGACGGCCGTGAGAGTGAGAGCGAGATTGAGGACGCGGCGATGGCAGCTGGGTCGTGTCCGTTCAAGAATCTGGCAACATCACCACGCGGCAACGGCACGCTACAGCAGAGCATGGAGAGAGTGAGCTTGGATGAGGCTCCACAGAAAGATGGAGCTCGTTCGCCAGAAGCCGGAAACATCCGCGCTGCTCCAGCATCACCAAACATGAGAACGTGTCCTATCGCGACTTCATGAGCGGTGAGCAGCGCATAATCGTCCATCCGGTGAACGGTGTACGCACAGCGGAGTGTGGACTATCGCAGTTCGTACATTTGTTGTTCTCAGGCCAGATCGTTTGGGGACTTGTAGATATTTTTCCGGTGCACTTATCGCACTTTCCAGGATCCGCTGGTCTTTCAGGTACTCATCGTCATGATCGACCGCGATCAAGGCCAGCAAGGACAGGACACCTTGCGTAAGCGAGACAGTAGACTCGTGTAACTCCAAATTCGATAGAATTCGTACCTGCGTCCAGGCCTGCAATGCTGGAATTCGCTCACATGACCAAGGTTAAATTGCACCTTATCTTGAACTCCACACCCGTTGAAGCTGTGATTTGTGTTCTGGAAGACACGAGGCGATCTATCGTTTCGCGAAATCACGGAGAGCCCGGATTTCCGGTTCGACTCTAGCGATGGACAATACCGGACCCCTACCCGTGTGCCGCGGCCTAGTCTCGGAGACACGCAGCAGCGAGCCTTGAAGCAGCTCTTTTGCGTGGCGGTGGACGACTTCAAGCTCACCGACAGACTGCAGGAGCTTTGTCGAGCATTCCAGCCCTGCATGCGCGTAGTAGTGCCCCGCATAACGGCAAGGTCGATCCTCATGAATGGCCACGAGACAGCGCATCATGGTGTTGAGTCGTTTCAGCGTGGCTGATGGCATGTGGGGCCGCAGTGCAGCCAGAAAGCAGTAGAACGCGAGTGGCGCTTTGAGCTTGGCCTGAATCACGTTGACGGTCTTGAGGATGATGGTGTCCAGCGGCGACGACGCGGCCCACCCCGCCAAAATTGATTGCGATGCGCTCTGAGCGTTTGAGAGTGTACTCGCCAGGAGGGATCTGGCTGCGCCGGCGAGCCAGTGCACCGCGGAGTCCATGCGAGACGTGACATAACGGGCGCTGAGACAGTTGCTGCCAGCAAACGTTGGACAAGTCAGCCAAACTTAGTGATGCGCCCCAGAGACAAGCGGCCCACAATGATGTATGCCCAAACCTAGACGACTCACTGGCCTGCGACATTCGCGACGTGGGTGAAGGTGTGCGCACCCGCGCAGCGATGCCTGCTGTGGACTGCCTGCCTGCCACTCGGCCTACGGGCAAACGAGTAAGATGACCTGTGAAATTCGCTCATGATGTATTGCTTTGCCAACAGCCAAGCGGCATTCCACGGTAGGAATTGTATGACACGAAGCCAATCGCAGCGATCCAGGGGGCCGGCCATGGGAAGCCATCCTTGCAACTGGCCGTGCTTCGGGACTAGCGCCCAAATAAGCGTGCAGCTCTCCATAGGAAGAGAGTCCCCCAACTTCGCAACTTTCCAAACTTTGGTCGCAAACACCAACACCAACTCTCCCCTCCACCTCTCTCCCTCCACCACCCAACCTCTGCACGGCATTTCTGTAGCGCTGCAAAGCTGCTGCCTGCCCATCTCTCCAGGATCACGATCTGTTCACCCAGTATTCGGATTCCGCAGTGTTGATTTCCCCGTTCATCGGCCGATCTTCGCGCTTGCACACCACGTCACCACAACAACTTAGCTGCCTGTTGTTCCCTTCTTGCGCTCTCTCACCACAACTTCTTGATACCCAGTACACCTTCTAATACCGCGCGATTTTCAAATCTTTCTTTTCGACTTTGCGCACTTCATTGTTGCGCTTGCCACGACGTTGCTAAACGGCGTGACACTTTTGGACTTGAATGCGCCTGACAACCGCTGCGACAGATGAGCGTTGTTGTTTCTAGCCTTCCACTTCTTCACTCTCAATGCAGTCCATGTTCCGCCTCCCATGGAGTACGGAGTCGCCCGGCGACAGGATCATGGAGAAGGCGACACTGCACAAGTCAAGACAGATGCCGGCTATTGAAATCCCAACTTTCAATATGAGCCAGATCAAGCGCAAGGCGACTGACAGTCCCGAGCCGGCATCTGCGCAGCATGCGCATGCTGTGAAGAAGTGGAAGAGCGCGCAAGGCGAGATGAAGCCTGTGATGGCGACCCATGGTACGAACGGTGTGGCAACCTCGCAACCGGAAGATGTGCAGAGTATGCCTCAGGCTGCCCCTGCAGAAATTCAGGACTCGCGACCTAAGGCACAGCTGCCGAGGAAGGACAGTGTGCTGAAGCCCAAGACATCGAAGCCAAAAGTCAATGTAAAAACTGAACCCGTCAACAATACTGAGACTTCGGCAACATCAACCCTGACCGCTGTTCAACAAGCGATCGAGGCGCAAATCAGCTACGAGATTCTCTTGAAGCACAACGAGCTTCGCCTGATCGAGCAAGAGTTGGCCAAATGTCAAGTATCGATGGAGCAATTGAGGCGCTGTTCGATGATTCCGTTTCCTGGTACTAAGGGTCTTCACGACGACCTTAGCCGTGGTGTTGGAGCTGCTCTTCACCCACCTGCTGGCTACACGGAGCCTCAATTTGCCGCACCCTGGGGAGTCACTGATGGTCCATACACTCGCCATTACGCCAAGTGGTTGATCTCGGATTTACAATTCGACCCTGTCTCGGAACGTGCACTTGCTCAGCAGCAGAGCTACTTTGGATTTGGTGAAGGCAGGACGACGCGCGGCAGTTTTGGTGACTACAGTCACGGAAAACAACGTACGTCACGAACTTCGACTGGAATGTTGAAGCTCCCGCCGCTCGGTGAAAATCCAGCACCAGCTCCAAAGATTGATCCTCTGCTGCACAAGCGGTCCACTGACGGACAGTGGGTACGACTCTACTGCGCTCAGTGCGGTCATAGCAACTTCTCCAACACGCAAGGATTCCTCAACCACTGCCGCATCAAGCACAGCCTGGTCTTCAAGAGTCACGACGCAGCTGCTATTGCCTGCGGTGTTCCGGTGGACATCAACGAGGCTGGCCAGCCGGTAACTGCGACTGAACCGGTCGGCACCCCGGCCTCTGCACCTGCAGTATCGTTCTCCATGCCCGCTACCCCTGGCATCGTGAACCCTCTCGCAGCGCAACCCACCCTTACTGCTCAAGCCAAGGACGTCCACCGCGACTTCAACGCTGCGCCACGGGAAGAGTCGAAGCTTGTTTCAACCAACTTCACTGGCTCGCTGACAACGCCGCATCTGAGCGCTTTGGCTCAGAAGCGTGGGTTTGAGGGCAACCTCAAGGAGCTCGTCACTACATCGCGATCTAAGGTTGACCTTGACGCGATCGACCACTCAGATGACGATCTCGCGGACACCACTGCCGCTCCGACCCCGGTCAGTGCCAACCCGCCTCAGCTAGCGCGACTTCCCGTTAGCGCCCCCAACAAAGCGCCTGCAAGCAAGGCTCCCTTGGCGCGACCAGGCAGTAGGAAGGGCAACCAACCCAGTCACGCTCGCCTTCCGTTTTCGTTGCCCTCCCCCGTCAAGTCGGAGTGTGACGAGCACATGCCAGACTCGCCGTTGGATCTCAGCCCTCACACCGTTGACTCCAACCCCGGCCTGGTCAGTGATCACGACGACGATGACGACGACGAGGATGATGCGCACAGTCAGCCTGACTTCATGCTCCACGACGATGTCGTTGTCGAAGATGCTAGCGACGTTGAAGGCTCGCACGAGCGCGCAAGCTCTCGCCACGGGCTGAACACGTGTTGCGAAAAAGGAGAGATGAGCCACACGCATTAGGCAGCGAGCGGGTTAAGTCGGGCTCACTGCCGCCTTCAGAAATGATTAATGCGTATGGTTCGTTACGTCTCTCCTTGTCGCATTTCTTGCTTTAGAATTCTACGCCGATTTTCCCCCGTCGACAATCGTCGGCGGTCACACATGATACCAACCTTTTGTTGGCAGTTTGTCAGCGGACGAGCTTGAGCTTTTCCACAGCTCGAGCGTCTGCTTTTTCTCTTGCGCTGTTTTTCCTTCATCGATACCCCCGCTCGATGATTCCCCAAAATCTACATGTCAGAAAAACTCTCAACTCTTACGCGCGCCTGAACGAAAGGAAAGGTGTTCTCGAGGCGCTGGATCACGTCTGTGTATTATCATCAGTTGTATGAAACGGTATAGGATGGGTCTATCTGATTAGAGGAATGCCTTTGTTTGGAAAGGTGCCGGTACACTTTTTTGTACCAACAAGCTCGATCTGAGAAGGTCGGCAACAAAATTACGAGCGAACATCGCTCTTGTACATATCACATCTTTAATGTTAGCGATGAAGCAAAATCTCAGACATGATTGCAAATATTTTTATTCATCGCGCGTGACGTTCAATGCGGACTTGGCTCGACGCAGGGCTCATAGACATGCATACCTAGCCTGTGGCTTTCTCGTAGTCTGCTCTTTGCAGCTACGCTGCCCACGCATCACCGCCTGAGCCGTTTCTAGAGGTGACCCAGGCTCATAGCCAGTGTGCTGCGCCTGCCCTTACTACTCCGCCTGGTAGCTCATGTACTGTATCGTCGATCAATACCACATCTCAAATCCTTCAGCCCATGAATGTAAGCGCCTGCGAGGTATCAGCATGTTGCTCGCCCACAATCGTCCTTTCACATGCGCATCCCTTCCTCAACGTCCTCCAGTACGCCCTGCCGCACTGCGTTCCTCTGCATCCCACCTCTTGATCCTTACTCCTCTATGTGTGTCTCGTACAAAGAAATCCTGACTTACCGCCATAACAACGCACGCCAGACTGACATACGGACTCAGCCTCTCACCGACGCGCGCGGCCTTCCAGAAGGGGCTGACGAAGTAATTGTCCTTGTTGCGGTCGATGATTCCGGGGAAGACGTAGTGCGCATATGTGGATGTGCAGATTGTGAGGAGGATTACGAGGAGAAGGGATTGAAAGTTGAAGAGCGCTGTCTAGAGGATTTAAGTCAGTGTTTGGTTGCATTGGATGCTGCGATGATATGTACCATATCGAAGAAGCTTCAGCGTCTATAGACTATTCCACGAAGCTGGTTCAAGCGGTGCGAGAGGTGAAGAAAACGGAGATCTGGTGCTGCTGCCTGTGATGTCAAGTGAACAGCTGTTGTCGTCACGGTGCTCGCACTTTCGGCGGGGAGAAGCCGCGGCCTGTGCGTGCATGCATGATCGTCATTGCTCTCCACCGCGATCTTGCGCGCGAACACCACACATCAACAGACCGACATAGACCGTTTTAGACATCTGGGGAGGCCTATCTGTTGTACACGAAGGTAACGATACAGATCACTCGAACCGCATTCGACGCGCCATCAGAGCGCACAACGATTGCACGCGACAGAAGCAAGCTCCAAGCGCAGCTGGCGCAACACGTCTGCCTCGAGCTTAGGCAGGAGCAAGAGAGGGACAAACCCACCGTCTAAAAGAGGAAGAGGGCGAAGAAGCTCCCAAGCAACCACATCATGACGGAAGTGCGCATGCGATTGCGCCAGAAAGGCCAGCAGTTTCCCACACAAGACTGTAAGTGCTTACGCTTCTTACTTTCACTTGCAAGCGCTGCCGCCTTCCTTTCTCTTTGCTTTGTGTGACTTCTCTCCGCGAATCGCGTCACCTCACTTCGCCGTTTCACACCAATATCCGCGCAACCTTTTCGCACATCTGCCAATATCCCACAACCTCAACTCCCGCACCACCATGGCGCCATGAATTCTGCCCCGTGTAGCTCCACCACCTCACCTCAAGAAGACCCGAACTCTCTTTGACCGACCCCAAGTAGAAGCCTTCCTCCTCGCCTTCGGCGACAACGACTACCCCCTCCCCGAAACCGTGCGCGTGCTCGACGAAATCGTAACCGACTACATAATCGAGACCTGCCACGAAGCAGCCGCAGTAGCGCACCACGCGCGGCGCGCAAAAATCAAGCTCGACGACTTCAAGTTCATGTTGCGCCGCGACACAGGGAAGCTGGGCAGGGTGTCAGAGATGCTGGAGACCGATAAGGAATTGAAGAGGAAGCGGAAGGCATTTGATACGGACGAGGGCGCGGTACTGCAGAAGGGGGATGCGAAGGAGGAGGAGGGCGAGCAGAAGAGGGAGGAGGAGGGGAGGAAGAAGAAGAAAAAGAAGAAGGAGAAGGTTAAGAAGGAGAAATTCGCGGATGATGAGAGTGTGGTGTAGAGCGCTGCGACTTCGATTTCGTGGGACTGATCATTCGATTTCACCTCTATGGGCTGTATGCAAGGACGAACGGGTGGCGATGCGTAAGACTCTTGCGGCGGCTCGATACTCTCGGTCCGTTCCAGAATACCTTTCCAACATCCTTCGACGCATACGGCAGCTCGAGACTGCATATCCCAGGGCCCAGCCCTTCTTTCTATCAACACTGGGAGTATAACAGCTCAACAAGAGCTGGTTTTGCACAGCGACGGCGTTAGGAAAATCGATACCAACATCGACGCGCGCATAAGTGAGCGCCCAATGATGAACATGAATTCTCCAAACCAACTCCCCCGGATGCACTGTCTTACACCTCACCTTACATACATCAGCCACAGATCAACGCTCAGAACCCTAAGGTCCATGTTCAGGATCGCAAAATCGCTGATGAAGGCGGGAGTGCGGCTAACGGTGGTAGATGACGTGGAAACCGGCAGACGAGACATGGAGTCTGGCACTTATATGCACTCAAACTCTTGTTCGAAGGCTCCGACATCACTTGCTGGACTCGTCGGACAATTCACGTGCGCTATTTTACACTATTCCACTTACAAGTTCGCCCGGTTTGGTGGGGCAAGTTTGCACTGCAATCTTTAGCGCGAAAGAGAGGTCAACGACGCTTAGCGAGCATGCTTCAGGTCAGGCTGGATCAATCTTGCCAAAGCGAGGCTGATGCTGCAGTACCGATCCAATGAAGCGTAGTTCTGACCAGCCTTGTTGACCTCTCTGTCGCGCTAAAGATTGCAGTGCAAGTTGCCAAGTTGCTTTGTTGCCTTCTCTCTACTGATCATCGGACAGCCACTTCAGCTTAGATGAGAGGTTGGTAAGTACCAATGAGCTTGTGACTTACAGAAGGTATGCACACTCAAAGATCCCAGCGTCTGTCCTTGTTACAATGCGCTTTCCAAGGGTATTCCCGGTCCCAGGCTCTTCTCGGTGTGTTGATCAAATAATGACCTGCACCAACTCAAGACCCGCAGTTGTGCAGTTTCAAGATCCTTTCCAAATGGATGCTATACCTTGATCGGTCCCGTGGGTTTGCGCTAGATAGGTCAAGCAAGTGATGTGTTCTTGAATGTTGAATGTGTTTGATTGTTGAGCTTTTGCGCTCATGCTCATGCTCCACAGGCCTGCGATATTCGTACACAGCCTCAGCCAGCACCTGGAAATGCTCGCCTTTACAGGACTACCTTTCACTCGCCTCGTCATGCAACGCCAACACTGCCGGTCGCGCCTCGATCGGCGTGGGCTCGCTCTCGTCATCCTTTTTCGTGCTCCAAGTGTTGATGTTGCCGCTTCTAACGTCTCCGAGCAACGCTACACTCGCACGTTAGCCAAAACGCCAGACCCAAGCTCTTAAGAATGCATCATAAATCATGTTCAAGCCTCCTGCTGCTGCCTCTGCTGCCTGCCCTTACCGCCCCTTCGGTCACCACCCTGTTTCCTGTCACCGCCCTCCTTCTGGTTGTCGCCAGCAAGAGCATCACCACCCCCAAGAGTGAGCGCTGCAGTCGCGAGACGGTTCGAGAGGTCAATCTGGGTGCGGATGGTGTTGGCGAGGTAGGAGACGACGAGGACGTCCTGGATGTGTGCGTTGCTGCAAAGTATTAGCAAGGTGTTAAAGACCAATTTGTATGTGTGGGACGTACAAGTCGCGCTCAATGTCGGCGGCGTCGACCTTGGGTGCCAGGCTGAGGGCGTTCATCAAGAACTGGCCCAGCGCAGACGAGGGCGAAGCCTCCTCGTCGAGGACGTTGTTGACGTAGTTGGAGACGCGCTCGAGCATGTCCAGGACGTGCCTGATGGCGTTCTCAAGCTGGTCGAGGTCGGTCGCAATCTCAGCAATCCTGTCCTCCTTGTTCTTGGCGGCAGAGATGAGCTCCAGCCCAGACTTCTCGGCCTCGCCGTATTTGATTTCGTGGGGAACGGGGATGAACAGGCACGAGTCGGCGGCACGCTCGGCTGTGACACCAATGGGGGCGGAGATGTATGTCCGCGACTCGATCTCCTTGCCGGGCTCGGTAGAAACAGTCAGGTGGACGGCAGGGTGTGGCCATGTGCCGTCGCCCTGCTGGCTGTAGAAGTTCTGGATGAGGGCGGAGAAGGTGTTCAGGTCACTGCTGGTGGCGTACCAGCCGACGAGGACCTCACGGGGGTTCGCGCGCAGGTGCAGGGCGAGCATCTGCTTCTGGTAGTCCATGTCGACCTCGACCTGCTCGGCCGTCTCGGTGTGGGGGACGGCATAGCAGTTGCGGATCTCGATCTCAGTGCCGTCTTCGCTGCGGGTGCCGAGGAGAGTTCCGATGACGCGCTCCTGGTCGGCGGGGCGGCGGAGGGAGTGGTCGAGGACGGAGAAAATGGCCTGGGAAGTCAGTATTCTGCACTGACTCTCTACACGGAGGCTGCGCGCACCTGCGGCTGGATGACTACGTTCAGCGGGGCAGTCGAGGGCTGCGCGCCAACGGGGGCTGGGCCGAGCGGGCGGGCAAGGTGGAGGAAGGAGTCGGTCTCAGACATGATGGCGGGAGTTGCGCTGGGCGTCCGGTGGTGTGTGAGGCCTGAGAGCGTGAGGGCGTGGTGGTGGTGGGGCAGAAATTGTATTGTTCCTGCCAGGTGCGGTTCTCGCTAGCACGGACGCTAATATTTATTTTCTGGAGTAGGAGCAACTTGGAGACAGCACGATGCCATGGTAACTTCGTACGGAAGTTTTGTTCACTTGTAGTTCGGAAAGAATCTGGGTCGCATAATTGATCACAATCGAGTGCAAGACTTAGGGCACCAGTAAACAGAAGGAACTGCCCAAAACATCACCATGGCGTTCTCGAGAGGGCGAGGAGGATCGCGCGGAGGTCCTCGTGGTGGCGCAAGGGGAGGCTTCAGAGGGAGAGGAGGTGACCGCGGGAGAGGAGGAGCGCGTGGGCGAGGGAGAGGCGGCGCCCGTGGTGGCTATGGCGGTGCACGACTGAGGAGCCCAGACGGCGAGGCGTGAGTACGGCAGCAGCCGGACGAGGCGCAGTCCGATCATTAACACTATACAGTGAAGTCGAAAGGGTACAGTCGCCAGAGCCATCAGATACCGAGTCAGAACCGTCTGACGAGTCCGAAGTCGAGGAAGAGGAATCAGACGCCGAGCCCATTTCGAACGCCTACTCCACCCTCCTGCAATCGCTCGCCTCCACACAGCCCCAAGACCGATCGAGCAAGAAGCGCAAGGCACATAGCGAGGAGGACCTGTCAGGACAAAAAGGACTTAAGCGTCGCGCCAAGCAGTCGCATCTGAAGTCAGCCGCCCAGGATATCGATGACGAGTCTGCTGAAGACGCCGAACCAGTGAACGACGATGAGGTCGAAGACGAGGAAGAAGCCGAGGAACTTGAGGAAGAGGAGGAGGACACAACTCTCGACAACGAGGCGAACAACCCTTTCTTCGACAAGCACTTTGGCAACCCAGACGAGGACGACCTTACAAACCGGCTGAAGAGGATAGTAGAGAATGAGTGGGCGACAAAGAAGCTGGAAGCAGGCCCAGCAAAGGCTGCCAATCCTTGGAAGGCGCAGAAGTCAAGTCACACAGAAACAGGGAAAGGTGTCTTGCAGGTTCCCAGCACAGACGAGAAGGCGTTGGAGAGACCAAAGTTCAAGAGCACACGCAACATTGGGCTGAAGTCGAAGCTGGTTGAAAATGCGCAGAAGGAGATCGGCGACTTCAAAGACCTCGAGCAGACGATTGCGCCTTCCTTGTTCAGCTACCAGGACCTGCTCTTTGGCGCGAGGACAGTGCAGAACGCAGGCCGTCTGCGAGATCTCACCTGCTTGCACGCTCTCAATCACATCTTGATGACACGAGACCGTGTGATCAAGAACAACGCAAAACTGGCAGCAGCGAAGGAGGACGAAGATGTGGAATATCGCGACCAAGGTTTTACACGACCGAAGATCCTCTTCCTCCTCGAGACAAAGCAGGCTTGCGTGCGTGTCCTCGACTCGATTACCAAGCTACACACGTTTGAACAGCAGGAGAACAAGAAGCGTTTCCTGGATAGCTTCTCTCAACCAGAGGACAAATTCTCAGACGACAAGCCAGATGACTTCCGCGAGCTCTTTGAAGGCAACGACGATAACGAATTCCGCGTAGGCGTCAAGCTAACCCGCAAGACACTGAAATTGTATTCCACCTTCTACAACTCCGACATAATCTTCGCCTCCGCGCTGGGTCTGCGGCGCGCAATCGAGACAGGTGACAAAAAGAAGCGCGGCGACCACGACTTCCTCTCCTCGATCGAAATCGTCATCATGGATCAAGCCGACGCAACATTGATGCAAAACTTCGAGCACGCAGAATTCGTTTTCGACCACCTAAATCTGCAACCCAAAGACCCGCACGGCTGCGACTTCTCGCGCGTGCGCAGCTGGTACCTCGACGGGCAAGCGCCCCACCTGCGCCAAACAATCATCCTCTCCGCCTTCCTCACCCCCAAGATAAATAGCCTTTACTACAAGCACATGCGCAACGCCTTCGGCCGGCTGCGCTACACGCCCGACTACACTGCAGGACTCATCGAGACCCTTAGCTACGGCGTCAAGCAGACATTCCTGCGCTTCGACTCGCCCAGCCACTTAACCGACCCGGACGCAAGGTTCAAGTACTTCCACGCCTCCGTCCTACCCTCCATCTCGCGCCTCCCCAAACCCGCGACCGGCGGCGTAGGCGTGCTGGTCTTCATCCCATCCTACCTCGATTTCGTGCGCGTCCGCAACTCGCTCGTCGACAGCGATTTCTCCTACGGCCTGATCCAGGAATACACCGACCCGACTGACGTCCGCAAAGCGCGCTCGCACTTCATGTCTGGCAAGCACTCTCTCCTTTTATACACCGGGCGCGCGCATCACTTCCACCGCTATCAGATTCGCGGCGTGAAGAGAGTGGTGTTTTATGGTGTGCCTGAGAATCCGAAATTCTATGATGAGATTGTCGGCTTCATTGGGAAGAGTGTTGAGCGAGGTGAGATCAGCAGGCAGGAGGCGAGTGTTCGGGTTGCGTTTAGTAAGTGGGAGAGGCTGGAGCTGGAGAGGATTGTGGGGACAAAGAGGGTGGGGAAGATGGTTGGGGACAAGGGGGATGTCTTTGACTTTGTTTAAATGTGCGTGTTGGATAGATTAGATGCGTATATGGCATTGGGTGGCGTTTTGTACGAGTTCAGTCGAAGTCATGAACCACTCCAACCTCTTACCTCATGGGTGTGATGTGTGTACTTATGCCGTGCCGCTGAAGCTTCGATTGTGAGGATATGAGGGGCGTCGGGAGAAGCATGGCGCAAAGAAAGGAACGCAGAGGAGTAGCGAAGGTAAAGAAAGGAGCGGAGGTAGTACCTGTGCTTATAGCAATGTTCATTACAAGAAGCGCCAGTGACATCAGGTCACATGCTTCAACCATTGAAGGCACCATGCCGGTCCCGTGCCCTACCAGCGCGGAAAGTTCACCGACCAAGTATCAATGAATGCTTCCGGTGGCTGGTAGAAGAGGCTACTGAGCATTTCAACAGTGATGAACAGTCGGGCAACGGCGTACGGCAGCAGCGTTACGAGGAGGAAACACAAGCCTGTCGCTTTGATCTTGCTAGCGTGTCCTTTGGGTTAATGCTTTAGGTCCGGATCACACTGATAATTGAGGTACATCCAGTGAGCTATGGTCGGAATGGAGATGATTAGAATAGAGGTCGCGACGATGGACGAGGTTTACCAGAGAAACTGTTCAGTTGGAGTTGTGAATGCCTAATCCCACTAGGACGTTCGATCAGTAAAACGGTCTTAGTTGCAGACGGTATGTGGCAGCCTACCGCGATGCAGTGGACTGCACCAAACAAAACGCCGTCCATGATAGTACCAATGGCTACAAGAAAGGTGTCACTCCCGTGACAACCGACAAAATATGAACGGAAGTGACGAACTGACCAAACATTTATCGACTCGAGTTCAGTCTTGTTTTGAACATCGTTTGGGAGAACGGCAAGGTCCAAGACCTCATCAACATGATCAGCTGTCCGGTATCTAATCCAGATATACTATGGGCCCAGGAGAGCAATAATTTGCATGTCCATGATGTCAGGTAGACGCTCTATTCAGTCTCGTCATCAGCGAGGTCCATAGGCGCCTCCATCGGAATATGCACGTCTTCATCGATACCAGGAAACAAACACTCGGCCTCTGCATCATCCCAATAATTACCCTCAGACACCCCGGCAGATCCTCCAATCTCTTCGTAATGGATGCTCACCAGATCTCGGCCATCCAGCCACTGCACCCCCTTGCGATCCCAATCGAAGTCCTTGAGAGCCAGCATACCGTCCTCGCAGCCCTCTTCTTCCGACATGAAATTATAGCCAGACCCGGTCAACGAGTCGTTGAGCGTGCCATCTTCAAACAGTTCCTCCGTGTTATTCTCCAAGGTGCTTGCCTCCATCGTGGTAGGCTCTGCTATATCCAAAGGTGATTTAACAAGAGACGTCATAGGCACAGCCGAAGACTCACGTGGTGTCTCGTTGTCTATGTTCGTCTCTGGCTCTACGTCAAATTCCCCCAGTCCCGTGGGGAAATCGCCGTCCATGCTTTGTAGCAGAGCTTGGGATGGGAGTGGCGAAAGGATGTCTTCTTGGTCATGACCCTCGATCAGATCCGCGGTAACAGCATGCTGACCCTGCAATACATCCTGCTCGTCCGCATTAGGTTGCATCGCAGACTCTTCGAGCGACTCATTTTCATCGCTCAGTTGTGCGCTGGACGGTACATCTGAAAGCGGAGAGCTGTGTCGTGAATTGCGGTCGTCGTCGGCAAACTCGGTAGACTCTGGAGTGAGGCTCTGCAAGTCCCCCTTTGGAGGTGGATCCGCATTGCTACCTTCAGCAGCAGCTCCGTCAGAGTTAGCTTGGGCAGATGAGCGCGAGGTTTGATGAGGCGAAGAAGGGGGTGGTGTTGTCGGTGAGCCGGAAGTTGCAGCTGAGATCGTGCCAGACTTTGTTTTCGCTTTCTTCTGGGGCATCGCTCCTTGATTTGGCAACGAGGCGGATCCGGCAAGTGCCCGTTTGCGCTTCTTACCTGTGTCGACAACGGCCGCAGCTTCCTCATCATCGACGTCGGGCTCGGCAACAACAGGGAACTCAACCGGCTCATAGCCCTCATGTTCGTTGATGTCGATCTTCTCGTTCATGTCGCGAGCAAAAGTGTTGTGCTTCTTCGCGATCTTGGGAAAGCTTGATGTTACGAACTTCGCCATGGCAGCGGCTGACTCTGGTGCACATGCTTTTGCACACATAAGGTCGCGATAATACTCATTGTAGATGGAGTGTGCTGCAGACGGAAGTTGTTTGAGTAGTTCTTGCAGATGTCGCTGAGCAGACTTGCGCAGATAGTAGCTGAAGCCTTTGGAAGCTGCAATGGCGTACTTGGCAGCCTTGTCGGAGTCTAGTTTGCGAGATGAGGTCATGGTCGAGGAGCATTCGTTTTCGGGGATTGAGGCTCGGTCGTCTGTGGTTGATGAGGTTGTTTATACACTCCATCATGGGCTGAGGGCGACCTCAGGTATACTGAGGAGGGCGTGTGTAGTCAGTGAAAGTCATCTCAGTATGTCTTCTTGATATGTATTGAGTGTGCTAGAGACGGTGCGTAATGCCTAGTGAAAGCCGAGGTGTCGTTTGTTCTACGGGTACCTGCATTCACCAGGACAGCAAGGTGGGCCGCACAGATGAACTTGATTTTGAACTATCCTCTGGTACTGTCTGAGACACTCCATTGTTCTATTCTCAGCACGACGAGGTCAGCAATTCATTCACATCAACGTAATCACAGCACACAAGTTTCATCTTTTCGATTTCGATCGATCTATAGCTCTTCTACCCTCTCCACGTATCTTTGCCTGTCAAGAATGACCCTGACCATCCTGCCCTTATCGCTGAAGAGACCCTGCCGGAGAGTATCCAAGTATATCTCGTAGCTCGGCATGTATCCGTCGATGAAGGCTCGAACTTGGTCGTCTGACATTCCTGAGCCCTTTGCCGAGATCATTTTGTGTTCTTGCTCTAGCCGCCAGATGTACACATTGTGCAGGTCGCTGGTGTCAATATGGACGAAGAAGTCGAAATGCTGAGGACCCATAAATGCATCGCAATACCTCTTCAGATTGTCGTTGACTTCCAGTAGATGTGGCAGTTGATGTTGGGCAGGTGTGTTGACAGGCAGCTTCCCAGCGAGCGCCTGCGAGTACTTCTCTTCCACGACAGAAGCGGGAAGCGGTCGAAAGCCAACGCACCAGCCTTCGAAGACAACAACATCTGGCTTTCGCGACACCGAATGCCACTCTGATTCCGGTGCGCGATCTCCTTCACCGCTGAATTGACTTTTGTCAAAACTAGGGATCTTTAACTCGCCCTCTCTGCTGTACCCTTCCAGATCCTTAAAGAATCTTGCAGCCAATTGCTCATCGTGTGTACCTGGCTGACCTCGCACCCGGTATAGCCTATTGTTCGGATCTCGATCTCTTTGCGATACAAGTCCTCCGTGTGTTTTGTAAAAGTCGTCGAGAGATACGGTAATTGTATTGAGCTGGTGTTCAGAGGTGAGGATCTCCACTATTTTCGAAGCCCAGGTTGACTTTCCAGACCCCTGTAATCCTGTAATACCCAGAACGATCGGCTTCGATGAAGTTTCGTGCTGCTTTTTGATCTTCGGTAGCAGTATATCGAGTGCCCTCCTGATGTTCGAGTCAAGACTTGACATTGCGGGGTGATATCGGAGGGTGCGGGATGGGACTTTGAAGAACTGTCACTTTGATGACAGACAAGGCCTATTTCATTGGATTGAGTTCGGTCTTGTACGTCCCAGTCAGCGATGTTGCTCCTGCTTCAAAGTCCGGAGTAAAGGCATGTCGGAGAAAGAAAGCCCGTCTAGGCACGGTCGGCCCGGTCTTCTCCCCGCATCTTCGTGAGTGGGATGCCCACCGTTGCTACACCACCAAAAGGGACCTTTGCGTCAAGAACCCTCACTGAAGGCGTGCACCAGAAAGGATTCAATTGACACGCGAATGCGCAGCTAGAAGCATTGGCCTGAGTGTGGGGATGACTTCCATGGTGTTGAAATCATGTTGTTCCCGCCTTCAGTTTATCTCCAATCACGCCACAGCGATCCGCAATGACTTCGAGCTTATCGTATTTGACTGCTCGATGTTTCTTACACTAATCCCCAGGTCCTGATGCCACCATGAAGCAAGCAGATGACCATGGCCGCGAGCTTGGAGGCGCCAACAGCGTCAAGCTTTCGAATTCTTTAACCACTGTCAATGTCGAAGCAAACGCATCACCAACAAATCAGACAAGAACAGGGTTCCCAAAGCAGGGTGGGCAGTCACAATCATACTGGCTGCAGCAAGTGCGGTCCGATCCATTGTTGGACCATCGAACGACAGAGGCCTTGCCTCAAGATGCCGATACTGTAATCATTGGCTCTGGCATTACGGGCACACTCGCTGCTAAAGAGCATCTGAACATATGACCTGACAAGACTGTTGTCATCTTGGAGGCTAGGGAGTTCTGCTCAGGAGCTACAGGTCGTAATGCAGGCCATTGCAAGCCCGACCAATGGCGAGGGTTTGGGAAGTTTGAGAAGGTGTATGGCAAAGAGCAAGCTATCAAGATTCTGAACAATGAGGCGGAGACATGGAACGCGCTTGTCTCGTACGTGCTAGACAACAATGTCGACTGTAATCTTTGGGTTGGCGACACGTTGGACGTACCGGTTGACGATGAGGTCGCGAAACTGGCGAAAGAGATCTTTGACGGATACAAAGACGCCGGGGGGAAGGTCAACCATATCAAAGTTACACAAGAGCCAGCTGAAGCAGCACGCATCTCCCGGATCAAAGACGCTAAAGCTTGTTATGCGTGGCAAGCTTCGACTCTGCAGCCCTGGAAGCTGACAGCTCATGTCATGCGGCAGAATCTGGAGAACGGAGCCAATCTACAGACCTACACAGTCGCCAAATCAGTCACAGAATCTGCTGATGGGTGCAGGAGGTGGGTGATTGAGACTGAGCGTGGCGAAATTGCCTGCGACAATGTCATACACGCAACGAACGCGTACAGTGCAGCTCTTGAGCCGACCCTGAAAGGTAAAATCACCCCAAAGCCACATATCTGCACCAAAGTGGTGCCACCACGCGCTGTCAGCGGCTCTCGAGCCATCCGCAACTCCTATGGCGTCCTGCTCCCCGGTGGAGGTCTAGTCAGCATCAATCCTCGTTGCAATACTGATGGCGATGTTATGTTTGGTGGGTCGAATCCTGGTCAGCAAGCGCTCGACGACTGGGTTGAGAAGCATCCGGTGAATTGCATCAACGACGGCCTCACGGACGTCGAAGGTGTGACCGTTTGTGCCAAGGAGTTCATCAACGATCGGTTTGAGGGATGGGGCGATGCTCCGTACGGACCTGGCGAGGGCATCCAATACAGCTGGAGTGGTATCATTGGCTTGAGTATGGATGGCGTCCCTTTCGTGGGTGAACTGCCTGGCAAACCTGACAGTGGATATGTGCTGGACATCACGGACAGTAAGTACAAGAAGTCCTTTGACGTACTTGTACGGGCTAACGTTGAGCAGTGGGATGGCACGGACCTTCACAGCAGCACCTGGTCTGGTGAAGCTTATGAGTGGTCAGCCTTGGGAGTCTGTCGGCCTGCCTGATGTGTATCAGATTACGTCGAGTCGGTTAGAGACTCTGAATAAGGCTTCTGCATCCAAGGTTGCGACGATCTAAAGAGCAGACGTACAGCTCATACTGGTCTGACCTCCAGGTCGCCAGCAACAACTTCTACACTCCTGGAGGACGACCTGTAACTTGACTCGCGTGCATCTCCATTGTTTACCATTTCCATCGCGAAGCGCCTTTGCAGCGCTTACAAGGTTGTCGCTGTTTTAGCAGGATAAAGCGTTGTGTCAGACGTGTTGCCACCTCGCATAAAGCGGCAGCACTGGCCGTTGTGCAGCCGTTGTGCAACCGTCAACCACGGTTCTGAGACGGCAATGGCTTGCACGGCAGCAAATTGCGACAAGATGAACCGTGGAACACGCGCCGTGTTCGACACTTGTTCACGCGACTTGCCTAGCACGGTAATATCGTAAGGACAAGGACTGCGCCAGCGCGTGGGTATGTGGATGCGCGGGACAGAACCGTGGTAGATGTTGTGGCAAGGGTGATGGTTGTGTGTTCGTTGTTTCCCGCCTTGAAGTTGCCATGCACCGTCACTGCCGTCACTGCCGTCACTGCGTTTTCGGGACCATGACATCAGGGTCCAAATTTTGACATCTTAAACAACGCGTGGCGGACAGCTTTGACAGCAGCGACACGACACATATCCTCGAGCCATGTACGCCAGTCTTTAAAGTCGCAATTCTCTGCTGACCCTCACATACGATAATTCATGTGGTCAGTGTCGGGCCTGCGGAGAATGAGCGCAGAACAAAGATTCTATGATTTTCACAGAGAATGAGCGTTGCGATCATGATCGAGGACCCGGAGACCAGTCCGACACGCATTCCCAAGCTCGAGACGAGATGCGTGGTGCATCTGCGGGGTAAGGAGCAAGACACCCGGCGAATGTCAGACGGGTGGAAATAAAGCAGGGCTGTCCGAACGTGAGCCCTTCCAACAGAGACAAAGTTCCATGACTATCTGATTACTTGTGGCCAAAGACTGTTAAAGGATGACGAATCTCTCAGCCAAGCTAGAGGCTTTGGAGGCGGCTGACAAGCCGATCCAGGTCGGCATTATTGGCGCTGGAAAGTTTGGGTCGATGTAGTAAGTGTTTTGAGGGAGTTCGCACTTCCCTTGTTGCTGTTGACGAGGTGTAGCATCTCGCAATCGCACCGCACAAAAGGCGTTCGACTCGCAGCCATTGCAGACCTTGCCCCTGAGCGTGCCTTGAGTGCGCTGATGAAGACCGGATACCCTGAGGAGAAGTACGATAGTACTTTCTCGTTGTCGATCGAGGAAGGCCTTCTGCAGGGTAAGACAGCGATAACCACAGACTCCGCTCAGTTGATTTCCACCCCTGGAATCGATGTCATCCTCGAAGTGACAGGAAACCCAGCTGCAGGTGTCAGGCATGCCCTGCTTTGCTGTGAACACAAGAAGCACATCGTCATGATCAATGTAGAGGCAGACGTACTCGCCGGTCCGTTGCTCACGCGCAAAGCCCAAGAGGCGGGCATCATCTACTCAATGGCGTATGGCGACCAACCCGCACTCATTGCAGAGATGGTCGACTGGGCACGTACCGCTGGATTTGACGTTGTGTGTGCCGGGAAAGGTACCAAGCACTTACCTCAATACCACTACAGTACCCCTGACACCGTCTGGGACTACTACGGGTTCACGAAAGAGCAGCTGGCGACCGGCGACTTCAACAAGCAGATGTTCAACTCGTTCCTGGACGGCACGAAGAGTGCGCTCGAGATGGCAGCGGTCGCGAACGGATGCGATCTGTCGCCGCCTTCAGATGGTCTCGCTTTTCCTCCTTGCGGTACACACGATCTTCCGGAGGTCCTGAAGCCAAGGAAACATGGCGGTCAGCTGGAGACTAAAGGTATGGTCGAAGTCGTATCGTGCCTCGAGAAAGACGGCAGAGCTGTCTTCAACGACTTGCGGTGGGGAGTATACGTGGTTATCGAGGCGCCAGGCGAGTACCAAAAGGATTGTTTCAAGCAATATGGGCTGAAGACAGACGCGACCGGCTGGTATGCAGCGCAGTACAAGCCTTATCACCTCATTGGCCTTGAGCTTGGCATCTCTGTCGCCACCATCATGGTACGGGGCGAGCCTACAGGCCAATGTCAGACATGGTCAGGAGATGTCGTCGCAACAGCGAAGCGCCACCTTAAGGCTGGGGAGGAGCTTGATGGAGAAGGCGGCTTCATGGTGTACGGCAAGCTCATGACTGCCGTCGACTCTCTGAAGATCGAGGGTCTGCCTATTGGACTGGCACATGGGATTGTATTGAAGCGAGATGTAAGACAAGATCAATGTCTGTCGTGGGAGGACGTAGATTATAGCGAGAAGACCCAGGCGATGGCTTTTAGGCGCGAGATGGAGACGGTCTACCGAGAGGAGTTCAGAATTGCGGGCAAACTACACAGTAATGGTGCGAACGGCGTGCATTACTCGATTGTAGCGCCCTAGATGCTTTGGATGAACTGCTTGCTGCCATCCATCGCATATTTGTACAGCTTTGGTCCTCTCCGCGGATATTCTTGTAATTTTCGTGCACAGAATAGCAGGCAGATAGGCGCAAAAGTCCAACGGGCACACAGTCACGCTGGGCGCTTCAGCGCGTCTACTTCCCTTCGCTTACGCGACTTGTTTGGAGAACATCGACCATCCTTCCCATCTGAACGTCCTCGATCACAGCTCTGGTCATCAGTGCATCATGGCTCTCTCATATCAACGGCAGCGAACGAACGTGATGGGCGACTCAGTCGTTCCAGCACCTTCTCCAGACGATCCGGCTCAATGCATCGACAGGGTTCATGCTGCTGACGACGGCGCTTGCCTGAAGCAGCTCCTACTACAACTTGGTGTCTCAAAGCCTGCAATTGCAGCTTCTCTGCGAGCTGTAGAAGCAACGTTCAACCGACCACTGCAACCACGGCAAGTGCAGCGGCAGCAAGTGCAATCTGAGCCTACCGGTCTTGCACAATACGTAGCTGAGGTCGATTACTTTCTCAACAAAGAAGTCAACGACTTGAGTGGATCCAGGCAGTGCGATCGAGCAGATCGCACATTTCAAAGTGTTTTTTCGACAATTGGCTCGATAGAAGAGGAGGCTGCAAGAGAGAACGCTCATTGGTAGACAAAGCACTCAGGCTTGGATGCTCTCTCCCAGATCAGAAATCTCACTCTCGATAGTAGAGGCGTGATCGTCTCAGAGATTCGGAAGGATTTTCGAGGTGACTCGACACTGGAAGATGGGATGTATAGAATCCTCGAGATGCTGGCTGAAGATTAGTATCGCAAAATCCTCCACAGAGATGACAATGATCAGAATTTAATTGTGGTACGACTGGAGGAGCTTCTGGTCGGCGGTCAAGAGCATGACATTTTCAGTGAGGTCGAGGATGTGCTGCGACGTCTTTGAAGGAAGACTGACGAAGAGAAAACCAACGAAGAGGAGGATGACAGTGACAGTGAAGAAAGCGACTGAGGCTCCAGAAGGTAGAGGTGTAGAGCGCCTAAGGTGGTCCTGCATCTTTGTACCAACGGGCAAATTGCACCAGTCATATTCAGACGACCAATGCTCCTTGCAAAAGAATATGGACAATGCACCCTACAAGTGCGTCCGTCATGTCACCTTCTTCCTCCCTAAGTCACAAGTTCGGAAGCATGGAAGCGCAAGGAAGGTGCAGTGAGAGTTTGATGCTGACGATCTTAGCCGCTTCTGGTGGTTCGTCAACTCGAGGATGGATTGCGTGCTCGAACACCACAACGTTGAGCCGACGCCTATCAACCCCACACGAAGCTTCATCGCCAATGAGGGCGCTTTGTTGTGTCAGTACTAAGCCTTTACGGCTTTTCTTAAGATCTTGGTATGCTTCTGGGGCATAGAATGTGGAAGCGGTAGTGTTTCCATGTATCTGCCGGTGCATGTTCACCCGGATCAGTCGTCGTTTATAGGGAATCGGTTGCCGCGTGCCGAGTGTCTGGTTATTGCTCGGTCGTTGTTGCCCTTCTTCACGATTGTGGTCGCAGATTGATTGCTCCAGAGCTTGGGCGGAAGGCTGTTCACTTCGATCGATTCTTCTCCTCACCGTCGCGATGACGTCGAACGACGATAAGGCTGATGTTATACAACATTCACCATCACCAGAGCTCTCATCTGAGGCATCTTCGCAACTGGACGATACCTATGAAGCGTACAAGAGCAACCTGGGTGCGGAGGTAGATCCAGCAGAAGCAAAGAAAACACTGAGAAAGATCGACTTTCGCATCGTGCCGATCCTCTTCTTCACGTACCTTCTGCAATACCTCGATAAGAATGGCATCAACTATGCTTCGGCATTTGGTTTGCAGGAAGGCACCAACCTAAAGGGACAAGACTACTCCTGGCTAGGTGTGTATATACTTGGAAGCTGGAGACAGCGGAACTGACATAGACCAGGGAGCATCTTCTACTTTGGCTACCTCGCTGGACAGTGGCCAGCCGGCTACCTTCTGCAAAGGTTGCCAATAGCGAAGTTTCTCGGCTTCTGCACACTTGGTAAGGCATGCATGTCATATTGACAATATTCATTGACGCCATTAGGATGGGGCATCATCCTCATGACCACACCTGCATGTCACAACTTCGCTGGCATGGCCGCCAATCGCTTCCTGCTCGGCCTCATGGAGGCCACTGTCAACCCTGGCTTCGTTCTGATCATGAGCATGTGGTACACTTCAGCCGAGCAGCCCTTCAGACTTGGAGCCTACTACTGCACCAACGGCATCGCAACGATGTTCGGCGGGCTTATCGGCTATGCTGTAGGTCACATCAAGAGTGGGCTACCTCGTTGGATGTACGTGTTCCTGATCTTTGGATCTGCAAGTACTGTGATGGGCATTATCATCCTGCTTTATCTTCCGGACCTGCCATCGACAGCCAAGTTCCTCACGGAGACGCAGCGCGGTATTGCCGTGGAGCGAGTCTCTGGTAACAGACAAGGCGTCAAGAACAAGCACTTCAAGGTCTATCAAGCATGGCAGACGCTGCATGACCCAAAGACTTGGATCTTGTTCATCATGGCTACGGGCGCGCAGATTCCCAACTCAGCCCTGACGACAGTAGGTGCGTCCTGTTCAGTCAAAATAAGACCAGACCTGACAACATACAGTTCAGCTCCATGATAATCAAATCATTCGGTGTGGACACGCTCGGCACTCAATACCTCCAAATTCCCGGCGGTGCTGTACAATTCGTATCTCTTCTGGCTGGCAGCTACATCTGCACGCACTGGCCCAATACTCGATGTCTGACCATGACTGTGGCTAACATCATCTGCATCATAGGCGCAGCTCTGCTAGTGACGCTACCAAGCAACAATAAGTGGGGACGACTTGTTGCACTCTGGATGTGCTACTTCCAGGGTCTGGGCTTCAGCATGAGCTTAACTATCGTCTCGAGTAACATTGCTGGATACACGAAGAAGCAGCTCACTGGAGCAGCTCTGTTTACAGGGTACTGTGTTGGCAACATAATTGGCCCACAGACTTTCAAAGATAGTGAGAAGCCTGGGTACAAGTCTGCTTACATCGCGTAAGCACCTTATTCCCTTGATGAATGCTTTGTGTTGCTGATTTGATCCCAGGATGCTCATCGGCTATAGCGTAAAGCTGGTCGCCGTCCTTGTACTCTTTGCCTACATGTGGTCGGTCAACAAGAAGCGCGACAGAGAATCTGCGAGTGGCACACAGCTCACGGAGGAGGAGATGAAGGAAGCCATCGAAGCGGGCATGCACGACGTAACCGAGATCGATAACAGAGGCTTCAGGTACATCTTGTAGACGGTTCATCAAGATAATACTACAGATACATGTGAGGAGCCCAAGAAAACAAACCATAGAGTTTCCGTTCCAAGTGCTTCTTCGATCTGATCGAGTTGGCTTCTTCCCTCCCAATCTCATACCTCTCCTCTCGCAAAAGGAAGCACATCTCAAGTTCTTGACCTGTCGCACAGATCAACCAAGAGTTATGGTTTCTTGTTCTTTGAAGTACGGACGCCACCAGTCTTCGCTCGTCAAATTCCGAACCGAAATGTCCAAAGGGTTCCGTCTCTGGTCGTTGTACAAACGTCATAGATTTCGTCTCAGGATGAAGACAAGCTCCTCTAAGATAAAGTGCTGCTGCTCGTCTGTTGCAATTGATCCAATGTCGTCTTTTATCCTCTCCTCGTCGTCTTCTGAAGCGCCCTGGCCTTTGAAAAGCCTACCAGACTGAACTTCTCCTTCATTGCGTTGCTGGAAATGAAAGCGACAGACCAGGTTATTTGCCATTGGGAGTGGGCGCTCTGAAAAGGTGACTATGTCTTTTGGTAGATGCACATTGACCCAGTCAGTGACTTAGAAAGGAGCTTTGAGAGAGTCCACGAAAGCACATCGTGGATCTATCCTGTCAGAGTGAATGCCATGGATCCTAGCATTGGGCCATACATATACATACATACTATCATGTGGTCTTGCCGAGACTCCAAACTTCATGCATCCCATCATTACCAAACACCTATACTAAATGCAATACAATATGCCATGCAAATGAGTGGAACCCGGGCAACGCCGACGCTAATGTGTGCAGACTGGTAGGGACGAGATCCAAACATGACCTGAAGCAGACTCCGAAAGAAATGTGTACGCAGAAGCGACGATGTAACGATGGCAGATTGACTTGGACATGACAGCAATGATCAGATGCGCCGTGCCGTATTGCTTAGCAGTCTGTCTGCACGCTCAAATACGTTTAGTGAGCCAGACCCATGACCAGGAGCGAACTTAGGGGTGTTGGGCACCGTAGCTTGTGCTGCAGCTCCTAGAGCAGCGCTAAGCGGTGTTGCTGGCACGCCTGGAGTACCGTAGCCGCTTGATGCTGTTGAAAGAAGACTCGCAGTAGAGTAGGGCTGCGATGAGTACATCGAGTTTCCATTAGAAACCTGCGTGTTGATGGCACCAAGGTAAGAGTGACCACTGCCGCTCATGCCTGGTCGATTAAGGAATCTTGGAGGTTGGGTGCGCGACGTGATCGATGATAGTGCGGAGGGCGGACCCATTGAGCCAGGGTTGTTGGATGTCAGATGTGACCATGGGGAGCTGTAGATAGCGTTGCTGGCCTCCTTGACTGACTTGTGGAGTGGCCTCATAAGCTGCTTCACATCAGGGGTCGTAAGCTTGAGATCCTTGCCCTGTTGTGTGTACGCTGTGGCTAGCTCGAACCAAGCCTGAAACAATTATTAGTCTCGTGCTTCAAAATGAAACAAACAAACTGGAGAAACAAACCTTGATGAAACCCATGCACTGCTGCCAAAACTCGGTCTGGCTGCGGGTGTAGCTATCCTTCAGTTGCATCTGCGATAAGCGGCTTGCGAGAGGTATTGTCATTTGTTGGACCTCGTTGCTCTTATCGATGAGACTAGCAAGTGTTTTGATTCGAGGGTGGTCCGAATCTAGATCTCGCCGCAAGACTTCAAACTGCTCTCGTAGGAGGCGTGTGATCTGAGGCATAGATGTCCTGCAGCTTTCGCTAGCACTTCTCAGCCTCTGGTAAACTCGATCGAATTGGACGTCTTCATCAGACTCGTCGAAGTTGCTCGTCATCGTGTTCGTCCGGGTCATGTTCGTAGCCAGCGTTGAGAAGGATTCCCCTGATCTGGGCGTTGCGGCGCTTACACTCGTCATCGTGTTCGTCCGGCTGTTGTCGTTGCTGTGCAATATGACAGGCGGCGGGACCTGGTATTGGCTTCGTTGTGGTGGTGACGTTGGAAACCGTCGAACCTTGGGCTTTGCGCGTATTGTGCCAGGCGCATCTGTTGCACTGGGTCTGCGCGAGCTCATTGATGGCTCCTTGAACTGCGCTCCTAGTACTGAGCAAGCATTCCTCATCTCGAGTAGGCTGCCCTGTTGAAGAAATAGGAATGTCCGTAGGAGTTGCGGATTCGCATTTTGCGTGATCTCAGCACGGTTCTCTGCGACCGACAGAGTGATCGACATGAACGATTCCAGACATCGCAGCGCGTACATGTATACGCTCCTAGAGAGTCGTTGTGCATCTTCTTCGTCTTCCTCAACAAGCGAGCTGAACTTGTGAAGCACATCGCTCAGTGCTCTGATGTTGAGATAGGTGGTCGAGAAACGGCGATAGAAGTCTTCCTTCCTCCGGAGTGCCTCTTTGGGTCTTGTCGTCAACTTGATCGAACGGACCATGTGGGAGACGCAGTCGTGAAGCTGTGAGATAGCGTAGAGAAAATTCCCAGCAGCTTCGACGACGATGTCCGGTGCACGAGACCCACGCCTGTGCTCTCGCACATCAGACAGTGGACGGTTTGCTAGCGATCGAACTGTCCCTGTATCTCCATATCCTATAGCAGTCGCAGGCCCAGAGACACCGTTGGCCGCGTTAGGAGGAATGACGATACCCTGACTGAAGCCTCGAAAATGGCTGGTGCGGCGCAACTCGTTGACCGAGCCAAGCTGCTCAGACGCCTGATGCTTGTTCGTGTATATGCCCATGCGCTTCTGACGCTGTGTTGATGGGCCAGGGCCTGCACCTTCGCTCTGACTGCGATTTCGCTCGTTCAAGCTAGTCGTCAAGATTAATGGCGAGATCGGAGGCCGCGGTTTCCCGCCATTGCTGCTGGTCTGTGACGAAACGCGGAAGTGAGATCGAGTCGGTATGGGCGGCGCAGCCAGACCTGGTGAATCCGCCTTGCCCTCTGTGAACCCATCCAGCGTGCTGAGGCTTGGCCGCACCGGGAATCGTCCACCAATGGCTCGTTTGTTTGGGCGCGGTGTCTCAGGATTGCTCTCGGTCCAGCTCTCGTCACTCGATGACTCTATCCGTATCCGTTCCAGCTCAGCCCTCTGTCGCTGTTTCGAAGCTTGTTGGCGCATGAACTTTTTGACCTGCGTAGCTATGACGGCATCTCGTTCGTTTTCGTTGGACGGCGAAGGTGCGTTGTCCTTGATCGTGCAGACTTCCGGAGGAGGGAAGGTCAGTGGATTACCCTCAAGTTTCATGACCTGCAGGCTGTTGATGTCACCCAGGCACACCGGCAGCTGCTCTATTCTGTTCTTGGCCAAAGCCAGCACTTTGAGTGAGGTCAAATTCGCAATCCCCTCTGGAACTGATGTAATCTTGTTCCTGCTCACGTCCAGAATCTCCAGCGACGTCATCTCGAGTATCTATAGCTAAAATCAGCATTGTGTCACATGTCGTGCAGCTGGGATGGGCCAACGGACGGCACTAGGAATCTCGCGCATGGCGTTGTAGCGCACATTGAGATAACGGAGGCGCTTGCATTCTAGCAGTCGTGAAGGGAGGGTCGTGAGTTGGTTGTGCGAGAGGGCAAGCCTTGTGGAGTCAGCATCATAAGACAAGTGTTATAGCCAGCGCATTTTCTGTGAGGGGTTCTGTGGTCGCACCTCTCGATCTCCACCCGGATCACATCGATAACCTCATCAGGCAGGCGCGCTATATTCTTGTGGCCGAGGTCGATGGTGATGCCGGTGTGGTGCTGCTGCACATCTCGGGGAGCATCTGGGCCACGCTGGCTGATGTCCTGGCGGGAATGGTTGAAGGCGGCCTTTGCAAGGGCGACCACCTCCTCGTCCGAGATGGGCACAGGCGCGTCGTTGCTCATGACGAGCGGCGGTCAAAAAGGCGGACGGCAGCGAAACGGTGCGCAGACATGCTCATGCAGCGGTGGAGAGCATGTGCGGCGGCTGTTGATGCAGCAAGACAGGACGAAGTAAGGAGCAGCTCAGGAACGTCTCGCGCTAGTCGAGGGCAAGCGCCGCCTGTTCCTGACAAGGGCTGGCGACCATCAAACAGCTGTCCCCCTCGGAAACACGAACACCGCCTCGCCGACGCAGACCTCTCTGACACACCGTGTCCCTCTGCAACATCCAGGAGGATCTGCCACTCGTCTTCACGTCTGGAGAACAATAGATACACTCTACATGGCAGCCTCACGTGAGCCCGGCCGTTATGCTCAAGCTCCGAGCGGTAAAGCCACCCGCGGAGGCGATTGCGAATTAACGGCCGCCGGAGTGGATTCCCAGATCTCGCTCCAGCCTGCTTCGACTCCAGGATAGACCCCTTGTGCTTTGGCGCCTCTGATAGGATGCATCTTTCGGACAATGTACCTAAGCGGCGAAAATACACTTTCATCAGACCACTGAGAGTGGCAGGATCTCAATTGTTGACAGGCTCCCCAACGGCACGTTCTACCAGGCAATGGCACGCTAGCATGTGGGTCGGGCAGCTTTGGCAGTTGATTTCGTCATGTCGATCGATCTAAGGAATCCCAAGATGAACTCGAGTTCATCGTTCGACCGTTTCTCCACAGATTCGAGACTCACCGTTGACTGGCGCTTGCGCAGAACGTTGTCATGAACTATGACGATTATCCACATCCCATACGTCGTTCTCCAAGAGCGGCGCATGAGCTCCAACAGGTCTTCGAGCAATTGCACCTTGAAAACCACACAGCCGAGTGGGATGGGGCCGAGGCAGAAGTATACAACGACTCTGACGAAGACCTCCCACTGCCCATACCACGAAGGCATGCGAATTCATACCGGGAATCACCACCGACAAGTCCAGGAGAACCTCCACCTCGTGCTCCAGCACATGTGAACCCACTACGATCACATCCGGTTGCGGCAGCCGGATCAACAGCAGACCATGGCCCAGCACCCGCGCCAGCGCCAACACCAGCCCAACGACCAGCACCACGGTATCGATTCTCCCATCCTTTCAGAGAACAGCTGTATGCCACACGACTGCCGGATCCAGCACCTCGTCGACATCCAAAGAATCTCGTTTCTTACAAGCCTGTCAATCAGCGACTGCACCCACAACTGCGGAGACGGACGTCTCTGGACACCATAGCCTCGGTGACAACGACCAGTTCTGCGCGCGATGCTGAGTACGATGAGGCGACAGACGTGGAAACTCCGTCTCCATCCATGTTCACTCTCGAGTCTGATTATCCCATAACGCCGAACGTCGACCTGGGTCCGCCTCCTATGAGTGAGCCTCCGAAGCCGACATCGCTGCCCTCGTCGCTGCGCACAGCAAGCATCGACTCGATACCATCGATGCCTCCAACAACGCCTGTGAGCTCGACAGAGACACAAATACAACCGCCGAAGGGTATGTTCAGAAAGCTGAAGTCAGGCAAAAGGAAAGACTCAGCCGGCACGCGGAAGGATTCTGAGGGTACGGAAGGAGGAGTCGACAAACTCGTTATTGAAAGGACAGTCTCAGTCGACCAGACGTCCTACAGGTCCAACTCATCGAGCGCATCCAACACGGTATCGTCCGGTACGCCCTCAAGATACCCAAACTCAGAGGCTGGCAACTCTCGATCGAGCAGTACCTGGACAGCGAGTTCGCACGATATTAGCGGATTGACACCGGAGGAGCTGAAGAAGTGCAAAAAGAAGGGCATCAACCCATCCTTATTCGCGGAGATGAAAGCAGCGAGGAAGGGGAAGTGGACAAGTCCAATCGCGGGAAACACATTCTTGGCTTGAACCGACAGAGTGATGAGAGTCTCATCCAAGCGAGTTCTCCCTACGACGATCATATGGCAGCCCTGTGCAACCATCCCGTTCAGCCATTTTAGCCAGGTCCCAGGAGGTATCCGATTGGTGAGGCTGTTTCGACGGCTATCAACCCGAGTTATCATTACAGACAGAAAGATCCAGCATGTCGGCACTAGGTTGCAGCTACTCTGAAAAGTGTCGCAGCAGCATTTTCAGCAATCACGGGCAATTGTCTAGCCCTGCTGGCTGCATGCGGCCTGCCGTCCCCTGTCTGCTGCTGCATGGCCATGGCGGCCGCTGTCATGCAACACCGCTTATCTATGACGGAATCACCACGACCCCTGGGTTTGCGTCTACGATCTCTTGTCTCACGACCGATCGCATTCGCGTGTCTTATTTCCATCCGTATTTGCTGGAACGGAACGATATCACCTACCCGAGTAATATGTTTTACATCTGGCTAAATCGACTACCTTTATTCCCCATAGTGGCCAAGACCACTATGATACCGAATTCCGTCTTATCTCAGGAGGATGTTCGGAGTAGATGAGCATCAGTAATGTCAGATATGCCGAATTGCATATGGGCAAGGATGAGGGCGATCTGCAAAGCGGCACTTGACTGCCGCTACAAGGGTGGTTGAAGCAAGGTGTAACGAGAGATGGATTAGTAGAGATCAGATGAGCGCTGCCCATTCTTGTGTAATCTCTAAAGGTGGACAAGAAGCACGAGGAGCAGCATGGGGGACGATGGAAGGAAAGAACGATCCACCGCATCACCACGTCAGCCTCTGAACAGTCATCCGTGACGTCCAAAGAAACTACAAGAGTGAAGCTCAATGGTGACGCACTTGTGATCTTCACAAGCACCTGCAACCCTTCAGAAGAAAACCCTTGCATAGATACCAAAATATCGTGGCGACGCTTGTCAACACGCAGCCACCTGCCCCTCGTAGCAGGGAGCTACACGGCAGTTCCCTTACCCCACACCGTCCGTCGTCCACACCACTCACAGTAATCGCATCGACGTCTCCATTGCATTGCTTTTCCTGTCCTATCACACCGCGTTCAGTAACAGCCTATCGCATCCTTCCGCAGCACGCCCTGCGAGGCGGCGATTGTGACGCTGCTTTTGCATATTTGAGCGTGTGATGGCATTGCAGCAAGGGAAGGGAGCGCTAACGCAACACAGGAAGAGTGGTGTAAGCTGTGCATGTTCCCCGCCAGCGGCGCCAGCGGGGAAGATGGAAACGAGGGGTTGATCACAAGCCATCACCACGCACACTTCGCAAGGTTGGTTGTGGCTGACGGTGTGCGCCAAGACCCAACACTACTTGCTATCAAACTTCGCAATGCTCGGTGTGAACTCCTAGCGCCTTGTTGTCGTCAAGTAATCACGCCGTTGAGGCTGTGTGCTGTTGACTGTCAAAGTGGAGATGATGCTCAGGAGATAAGACGATCTGCGCGGGAGTAAATCCGCCAACTCACACCACTCCCTCCCACAACTCTGATTCGCTGCGAGCGCAAACAAGGCTGGGTAGGTGGTTTTCGTAGCGTATCAATAATATTGGTCGCAGTGGGCATGCGATGAGGTGATGGTGGTGAGATTGCGATGAGCATACAAGCGATGTGGAACATGTACCTCAAATTTTCGCCTTACTCTACCCTAGCTAAATGCTAACTTCTGTTACCTTCTTCAGCGCTATTCCGACCTATCTTAGTGCTATTGAAGAAGAATACATATACACGTTTGCCAGCTAAGAATGCCCAAGTGTGGAAGGTATGTCCTATTTCATATTATAGTAAGCTAAGTGTAAACGTGAATTTTGATTGAATCAAGTTGCACTCCTGACGACATTGTCGGCAATCTTCTCTGCTAGAGCGTAGATAGTGCTCATAGGATGGCCGGGCGGCAGTAATGGGAAGCTACTGGCATCTACGACACGAAGACCATCTGCACCGAAGACTTTGGCTTCGGAGTCAATCACATCCATGTCGTCGACAGGGACCTTGAAGCCATTTTTCACTGTGCTCTTGCCCATTCTGCAGGTTCCAGCGGCGTGCCATACAGTCATGGCGCTTTCGCGAATAACCTCAAGGATCTGCGCGTCGCTGTCTTTGTCAAGACCGGGATAAGCTTCACTGCCAGGCTCTTCGAGCTGTGACTGGTAGTCGGGTGTTGCGAAAATTTCGCGCATGCGGCGGTACCAGGCGACAGCGACTTCTTGGTCGACTGGGTGGGAAAGCCAGTTTGGGTTGACCGCAGGCTTGATTAACGGGTTCGAAGACCGGAGCGTGACATTGCCGCGTGACATTGGTGCGACCATTGCACCGAGAATTCCAACGTACTTCTTGCCATCAAGCGGCTGTTGCAAGATAGGGAAGCGGAAGTCGCCAGCATAGGCGTCTGCGTTGATGTACTCTACCTCGGGCCAGTCGTCGGGAAACTCTTCCAAAGCATCAAGAGTTTCTGAGCTGAATTCACTACGGTATGAAGACAGCTTGGAGAGCTTTTCCCAACCCAGAATGTCTGCAGCGTATGTGAGCTGGCCAGTAGCGTTAACGACGTACTGGATAAGAGCGGAGGCCACTGCCACTGGGTTCAACAGGAAAGAGCCGACCGTTGGGAAGTTGACGGAGTAGGAAGGCCCGAACAGGACGTGGTCCCACATGTTCTGGCCGACACCAGGTGCTGACACGATTTGTGAGATGCCGTGCTCTCCAAGCTGATCTGCAGGTCCAATGCCAGAGACCATGAGAAGCTGAGGGGATTGGAAAACACCCGCAGATAAGATCACTTCCTGGCGAGCCGCAATTTTGTAGTTCGACGATCCGAGCAGAGTTGTAACCTCAACGCCGGTAGCTTTCGGTCTTCCGGAAGATGTGTCGAAAGTAACGCGCTTGGCTTGGGTCTGAGTGAACACCTTGAGGTTTTTGGAAGTCTCTGAGCTATCTTGGACAGCGTGGATGTAAGCTGCTGACGAACTGCGCGTCTGGTCGCTTGCTCGGATTGTGCTCTGGGAGAAGTGGTAGCCCAACAGCTTTCCGGAGTTGAAGCCATTAGTCTCTTTTATTCCCATGGTCTCAAAGGCCTTCTGCAACCATGTTCCACCAACAGTGAGCCATTGGCCATAGCCTACTTGCACGGGGCCACCGGAGCTGGAGAAGTCGGACAAATCGTAGTTGGCGGTGACATTGTCGAGCGATCTACCATTAGGAGGAGTGAAAGTCACCGATCGCTTGAAGTAAGGGTTGAGATTGTCCAAGGTGTAGCTCTGGTCGTCGACAGTATCTGCCCACTTTTGATAGCTGGCCTTGCTGCCGCGGTGATGGACCATGAAGTTCAACGCACTGCTGCCACCAAGACATCTGCCTCTGGCATAATGGATCCTGCGGCCGTTGAGGTGAGGTTGTGCTTCTGTCTCGAATCCCCAGTCCACCGTCACGACCTGATCCACAGAGCTTGAACCAATACCCAGGAAGCTTCCTGCCGGTGTAGAGCCCAAAAGTGGTTTCTGAAACTCGTAGTATCCTCCAGCTTCGATAATGGCAACACTGAAACCTGCCTCGGCCAGCCTGACGCCGATGGCGTTACCAGCCGTGCCGCCGCCGACAACGACGTAGTCGAAGGTTTGATTGACCCCAAGGACACCTCTAACAGCTCCAAGTGTGCTGTCAATCAAACCATTGCCCTGGAGTGTCGAATCAACTGTCTCCAGGATAGGATTGAGTATAGAACCACCAAGACCAATAGCGTTCAAAAGGTCTGATAGACTTGCACTGACCTGCGAGCTCGCAGCTAATATCAGCAGAGTCGCTTTGAAAGGATGCATGATGAGAGAGTGACTACAAAATATACAGCCCCCGAGCTTATGGTAGTACTGGGGAGTCTCTGGCAGTTGTACGGAGCTAGTAGCAGGATTTTGCACGCTACACATGTCTTCCACTTGCCTATTCACAACTCCGCCTTGAGCGTTGACCTTCTTCTGGCTCTATGATCGCCAGTCCGTGCTGGAGATCATGAAGATCATGAACAGTGTCGTGAGATTGACCGTCGTTCATTCGCTGCGAAAGCAGCGGTGGTGCAACGCTATTGGAACAGGCACGGTGCCGTCGCGCACGTCCCAAGATCGAATCTTATTCATGGTACAGATGGTGCATGAATCGATGTAGTCGCCGCGCTGTCCAAAATCCAAGTCTAAGGTTGGCAGTGCATTTTCTGATTTCGACAATAGGGGTGGTAAATTAGGCAGCTTAGCCTGACCGATACTATGGCTGTGCAGCGTATTATCCTACTTAAGTCCACAGCGCGGAACAATCGCAACACGGCGCACCGGTGGGTGAGAATGCATGCTTGTTGCAGCTGTGAATGATGACTGCATCTGACATGACTAGAAGCTGGAATGATCGAACTACCTTGCCGTGTACCACTGCACCAGATAATATTCGTCCTGCCCACTGCAGCTGGCGAAAGGAGCAGCCTCATGCGCGGCTGATCTACCGCGCCCTTCTAGCCGCACCGAATCATACTACGATCCTGCGCGGAGACTTGCATGTTCCACAGTGTGGAGAACGGCGATCCCAAACGGAAGGAACGAGCTGCAGAGTGAGGGGCAAAACGTCACTGTGCTAAGTGTCGAGCGATGGTTATGCAAGATGGTGGCGCAGTGGAATGTTTCGAGAATGCTTCGAGAAGTATTCCAGCGTTGCGAGGATTGTGGAGATCGTTGCCGCGTTCTTTGACTGGTTCGCGTATGTGATGTCGAGTCTTCACACTGTTTGTCACGCGCAACTCACTCCACTAGCACGACGCGCAACACGACGCACTTGAGGGCGTCTGTGTTGAAGACGCAGATCTGCGTAATTGCAGATCGCGATTGTCGACAGTGCGTCGGATGCCTCGCCGAGTTGAGGCTCTACTTTAGCTCTGGCGTGTGCGCTGTCAGATCTACAACACCAGGTCCACTTGGTTGATGTTTGCTGTCTTCCACGTGCTCTGCCTATCACGAAGCTACAGTGACTCGTTGAGTACATAACGAAGAGACTCGCCGAAGAACTTCACGCCCCGCGGAGCGGCATACTTTGGGGTTCTTAAGGAGTTTTCCGCATCGGCGTCAACTCGCGTGTGGAAGATGAGGATCACCTTCCAAGGTATTCAGGTCGCAAACTTGCTTTCTGCTGTGCAGAGAAGCAGAGTGGTACGGAAGTCATCACGTCCGCGGAGACCAGTCAATGCTCTTCAGCAGGACCTCCTGACATCTTCGTACGAACCCTGGAAGTACGCCCAGAGTGAAGCCTCTCATTCGGCGCTACTCGCCGGACCTACCTCCGTTGCTTGAACAGTGGGCAAGACTTACCAGTTCCAATCGCTAGGTTTGCACTGCCTTCCGGATGCGGACGGTTACGCTACCAGCTCTGCCACCACTACCAAGCTGCACATGGTGGTACTCCTGCACGTGTAGCAGGTTTACGCGTACTGAGCCATGGTACCGCGCTGTACGTTGCCGTACGGCCAGGATAGACTTCGGCATGTGCTGGGCGACGACGTGGAATGTCATGGTCAGTTAATGTGTGTGCTTTGGGGAATGTGTGACGAGCGTTGGGGTTCGTAAAGCAGCGCGGAAGGATGGGCGGCGATCAAAGCTTGGTGAGACATCGAGTGTGGAGGTACCTTCTCGTGCTCAACGAACGGCGGGTGTCAAGTCAGAACGCTGGCGAAACGGGTGTTGTTGAAGATCAGTGTGTATCCGTAGCAAAACATGTTGCGTTTGGACGCGACCGCCGTAAGATGTTGGACCCTGCACCAGATGTACGCCGAACAAAATTTCGCTACTGTACAGTGCAGTTACTATCAGAAACACCTACAACTGCCGTAGTGATGTTTGTCGAACAAGCTTCCACTACTGTCCGCTACAGCTGCTATCAGAACCATCTGCCAGCGTGTCCAGATGTCAAATTGGGCTGCAGTATAGAGCAGAACTCACCGAGCTCACTCTATGCACACCGTCTCCCGTTCCTGTAGCTGGCTCCAGCATTCATCGGTCCTACAAACATGCTCATCCCAAGCGCAGAGCCTCACCGTCATCTCGCCCAGCAACACAGACATCCGGGAAAGCCGTTAACGCACACAACCCCAGCTGTCAGTTGGGCCGGGCCGGCTCGGAGGCTTTCGAGATCGACGACATGCATGAGCACTCCGTGAAGGAGCCCAACGCCAAACCATCTCTGACAGCTTGATATCATACGCGTCGTTACCAGGCGAGCGGTCAGCTCATAGCAAATTGACGGGTGCGGTCGAGGACTCCGCGTCCTCACTCAGTCAGCTATGGTCATCGATACGAGCATGCTGTGCTCGTGTCGTGGCCTCCACAACGGCGGCCGAGCGTGTGTTTCAAGAACTCATTTCTTTCGTTGAGGAATCCAAAGACCCGGTCAATACCTGTATCGCCATTCTCTTATCGTACGATGAACTCCACAGGGTCCTCCTGGCAGTGCTCCTGTGAATCCTGCGAACTTTGAAGATCCACAATGTCCGAATCTTCAGCCGCCGTGGAGCTTCTCGAATCCAGAACCTACGAAGCGGCACTATATCGGCCGCACTATGGCTACTCTCCCTTGTTGCTGGCCCGTCGCTGTCCGCGAAACGATAGCGTACGGAGCGGACGACAATTAACGATTCGTGTGTGGGCGCAGAACGGAGATGTCATGACAGTGACAGTGACAGACCGAACAGTGCGCGTGACATGGTTGGCAGCGCGGCGCAAATTGGCTACGGCCGTGAGCTATTTGCCGGCCGGCATGCTAAAAGGATTGTATTGCGTGCTTCTGGAAGTATGGGGTTGCTAACTGACATAGATTGGTCAGTTCTGGAGATTGCATGGTCACATTTGGATAATTGAAGACAGTGTTTGTTGTGGCATTCGCCAGATGCTCCATTGCTGCGCGCTCTCTGCGCTGTGGTATCTACTCCAAGCCTCCACTTTATCAACTGCTCCTTGTGGAGACCCCAATAGAAATAGACAAGTATTGATACAATCGCATCGCCCATTCGTGTCATCATTACTAAGGATGATGAGTGCAAAAACGCCTTTCCAAGTTGTAAGCCTCTTGCCAGAGGTAAATTTTGCAAACGCCGTCATTGTCTAGATGGCCACGACTACGCCGGTCGTGACTGTGGTATACGCCTGTTCGCCTCGCTATAGGCTAATCGAAACGCCGAGTGTATGCAGCCCAAATGCTGTTTGTATGCAGGTCGCTGAAATCGCATATTCGTAACCGTGATCGCTTTTCAATGTGAAAATTTGGTGAAATGTCTCGTCCTCTGTGGGGTGTGTCGAGGTGTTGATTCAGATGAATCCTCCAGGTGAGTCGGCAACAGCGTGCTCATCATCTCGCAGCTGGCCGCCGCTCTTCTTCTTGGGCCAAAGCTTGCTGCTGACACGCTTCCAGCTGTCCCTTGTCGCAGCACCGATGCCATTGTGCTCTCCGCGGCTTGTGCGGGGACTCGGAGTGCCGCTAGCGGTTCCGTTCTCGCCGTAGATGTGAGTAGCATCGGCCAGGGGATAGTCGCTCATGGGCGGTGTGCCAGGAGGAGTAAGAGGGTCGCTCATCGACGGGCTGGCACTGCCAGTATCATCAGTCATGGCATCGCTACCACTGGTGTAGCCAGATGTGACACGAGTAGCGGGAGATCCAGACGAAGTGGGCTGAGAGTGGAAGCGTGAGTGAGAGAATGGACGAGAGTGCATGAAGCCAGCTGTCAGCGATGATGGCGCCGATGCACGCTGGTGAGCAGGGATATGTGACGACTTGTGCGAGACAGTGCTGCGCTCGTCGTAGCTGCGTGTGGATGATCGTGTCACGCTAGCATTGTAGCTCTCGTGGCTCATGATGCTAGGGTGGGCGCTCTGGGGGCTGACGCTATTCAAAAACGACAGGAGTACGCCCTCCTCCATGAGCTCGTAGATCTTGGCAACAGCCTCGTCCAGGGTAGATGGGTGAGGTGGCACGTAAGACTCAGACAGAGCCAGGAGCCTGTCACGGACTTCAGCAGGAAGGTTGACCTATGACGATTAGTATGAGACACGGTGATGGAAGGATGAAGTAACATACCTCACGGGGGCCAGACTCCCGGATGTAGGCGTCGATCAGGCGGCGCCAGAGCATGAGAACGTATGCACACTCGTCTGACAGGGGAGAGATGGGTGTCCCTGGGTGACGGTTAACCATCTTGGAGTAGTGCTTGCGGTATCTCGATGCATCCATTGTGAATTCGAGGTTCTCTAAGCAGTGGTTCTGTGACAGGAAGGCCATGAAGGATGATAGTGTGTATGGCGGTGGTGCATTGTTCGCGAGGATCTCAGCCAGGTTGGGCTTCCGGCTGTGAGGGCTGGGGATGTTCTTCGGTATCGAGACGGTCAATGGTGCCTTTTGGCAATCTGAGAGTGCCATCTTGATGTCCTCGCCGTCAAAGTCGTCAAGGGACGACGCGGGCGACGAGATGGTGGAGTTGGATCGGATAGAGAGTGCTGTGGGTTCAGGTTTCCTTGATATCATTACGCTCCGCCAGAATTGCTTGTAGACACGGCGAGCCGTCTTCTTGCTCTGCTCTTCCAGACTCTCACAGGGACAAGTTTGGGTTCGTGTAGACTGCGCCAGCTTGACGACTGGTGCACAAGGTTCGATGAGGAACCTAGTGGCAGCGGGAGGTGCGTGGAGTGTGAGTTACTGCTCCGCAGGCGGCAGCATCGAGGGCCGTGGTGGTGGTGGTGGTGCAGAGGGCGGAAGTGCGCACGGCGGGTGGTTTTGACCTATGGCCAGAGGGGACGCAGCCGAGAGTCGCGCTGGGGCCGGGTGCGGTGTTCGCTGTAGCGCTGTAGGTGCTTCTCGAAGGGCGACACAGAGACAGAAGGCGCCGGGGTCGTGGTGGTACAGCGATAGGGCGGTGTTGCAGGCAGTCGGACGGGTGCAGCGGGCTGAGGTGGGCGGCGGGCGTGCTGCGTGCGCGAGACGGCGGGAAATTGGGCGCTGCGCTGGGGCTGGCTGCAGTGCGTAGGTACAGCGAGGGCAGGCGGACGGTGCGAGGTAGTCGATGAGCTGGGTGACGCAGGCGGGGCGGGCGTGAGACTCGTGTTCGTCGTGGTTCAGATATGCCGTCAGGATTCGAGACAAGAGGCCCTCCTGTGGTGCGGCTCAGCGGTGGTTATGAGGAGAGGGCGGAAGCAGTCTTAGCACGACTAGCACGCCCTGGGCAGGCGGGCTCGCAGGTCAGCACAAGCCAGGACCCACTCGGTGGAGAGTGTTCAGTGCGGTTGGCGAAGCTTGAGCAAAGGCGGATAGCCTCGATGTCAGAGGGCGATGGGGTGCAATGGCCGCTGCAGCCAGTGCGCGAGGCATGCTGGGCCGGGGGCCACTGAGCGCAGGCGCTGGAGCAAAAGCGGCAGGCGCTGATGCTTCTAGTGCGGGTCTAGTGCGGTTTGCTAGCTACTCATTGGCTGCAGCTGACATCTTCTGGAAGGAACCCCTGTCGACCCTTCCTTCTTTCGCCACCCTCAGCCAGACAGTGCCATCACAGTCGCTGTTACAGACAGCGCCCCCAGCGAGCTCCTCCATGCTGCATCACTGCGCACTCAGCCCGCCGTTTCGGCGCATGAACTGAACGGTGTCGTGCACTTGCAGAGAAGAATGTGGTTTGATCACGTCGTTGTGGGCTGCAAGTCGCACCGCAGCTGCGCTCGGTCTTCTCTCCACCTCAGTCACTCAGTCATTCGCACGCATTCCACCACTCGCTCCGACCCCGGCTCTTACTCGGGCACTTTTGCAAATATTACGCCTTGGCCGCCCATACAGCCCGTCCGCTGCTGTTGCTCCCTAGTGCCCAGGTCACTACTATTACCCTAGACACATAGCACTGCCGTAAATACAAGATACATCAGCGATGCACTTCTCTCTTGAGTTGTATATAGCCCTTTCTCCCCGTGCGCTGGAGATGAACCCATTGCGACCTCAGTCCCAGCAGCTCGGCTGACCCAGGCGCTGACCCTTCGCTACGCCGCAAACGACCGTCCTCAGTCCCAACACGCTGAGTCTCCTCGCTAATCCGCCCTATGACTCTCAGTCCGCGACAAAGGCAACCCAGCCGATGCTTCTTTGAGCCTCCATGTCAGATTTTCTTTGTCCGCCGATGCAACGCACGACAATTCCGCTCCTCCCAACGGCCGCCTTTTGAGTCATGAAAGCAGCACAGTCGCAGCAGAAGCTCCATCAAGAGGAACGTCCTCGCGGTCGCTTCGCGCCTTCGCGCTCCGGCTACATGTCACCCTCCAGGGTGCTCGGACGAGGTGACGCCAGCGCTCGCTTTGGAATGGCCTCAGGCTGCTCCTCGCGCTGACTGGCCTGTCACTGCATCCTTTGCCCACAGATGGGGTCGCACGGCCACAAACCTTGGCTTTGGCCCTATCGCTGGGGAGACTCAGCGCATCCTCCAATCTGTGCCCGAGGCTCGAGACATTTGATTACCGTAATCTATTCCTGCCGCATCCTGCGCTTCAGCATCACGCAGATCCACAGAGATCCACCGCTGCCCGCGCCATGGCATTGAAGCAAACACCGTCGTCTTTTTAGGCCAAGTTTCTGCGTCAATCGTGTATTATTCACGCAAGATGCAGCAGCAAACATACCGCGCACTGCATAGAGTTTGCATGCCTGGGCAGAAGTGTCGCTGGTAAGTTGTGGCCGTGTAAATAGCCGGGTTGGGCTGATGTTTCACCTGCCTGCTCATTTTCTCATTCTGACGGTTGTCTGTCCCTTGCCCTCCCATTCGCGATTTGGCCGTGCGCGCTGATTTTTCTGGAAGCATTCTAGATTTTCTAGAAGGTTACCCCAAGCAGGTAGCACCACCATAAGTGCGCCGCCGTCGATCTTTGCCGTGAAAGTCTCCTGTTTCGCGCATGATGTTGGTGCAACGGTCTCCATTCATTTCCACCTTTCGCAGCGAGACAACGTTGTTGAGAACACCACGGTACTTTCGCCCGGGAAGACCTCGGGTCGCACAACCCGCGAGCCTCGGATGGCTGCTCGCGAAGACCTTCTAGAAGCTGAGGCTGCTCTTACATCGTGGCCTGATCGATCGCGATACCCGCGTGTAAGCGCCTCGTTTCAGCACGCGCCCCATCAGGCGGCATCAACAAAAACCACGGCAGGAAATTTTGGTCGCCAACGCGCGCGGCCTCAGACATGACGCAGCCCGTGGACCGCAAGAACAAGTGCTGCAATTCTCCCGCCCTCACCGCCTATGGGGTCAGCCGCATCCCGCACTCACGATCGAGGAAGCAGGTGTTGAAAGATCGCTTGGCGTCTATACGTTCGCAGGAGCCCCATGATGCCCAGTCAAAAAAGACCGCATCGTGAGTCTTTGACGCCCAGCGCGCCCAGTAGCAAAGACGTAAGAATTTTCACATCACGGTGACATGTTGTGACATGCTGCCTCTTGTTTCCACCTTGCGCATCGTATTCAGCGCGTCCTTGTGCCGGCGTTCCAGTTCGAGGTCGAGCTTGGAGGATCCGCCTAGGAGTGTCACCAAACGTGAAACGTGGCAGGTGGGCCTCCACTACCGTCTGACAGTCTGACGCGCGAACTCTCAAGTTTCGGAATCACAACATCATGAAGATTCATCATAGTCGGACGACGGGCAGTAAGCACGTCCAGCGTGGGCAGGGTCGTTCGTTGTCACTGATCAGGCATGCGTGGCTCGCTTGGGCAGCGTTGACGTCGTGCAGTAAGGTGCAGCAGCTGGTCCAAGGCCACTGACTACCATGTTCTCCACCAGACGCGCTGCCTGATGCGCTGCCTGATCGCCAGTAAGAATCCACTAGAAGATTCGTCTCTTTCGAAACCGTGGTTTGTGACTATGGACAGGCAATGGCAGCCTTAGGCAAGGATGTATATGTCACGTTCGATCTGCCCGTTTCAACCATAGTCCACACCCCAGCCCGTGTCTGCCGGCAACCGTCCTCTCCGCCTTTGTCCTCAAACATCGTGATTTCTAACGACCTACCCCGGGGTGCGTCTGGGCGCTGACGGAGCTCAGACACAACGCGTCAAAGCTGTCAGACCCATTTTCGCGCCGTAACGCCCACAGCCGTGCTCACGCCCGGGCTCTCGCTGATCGCCAAAAGTCAGGGAAAAGCAATCATTCTTTAGCAATCTACTGTGCCTCAGAGCACGACTCCGGTTCCCGGACAAGTAAACAGTTTGTGCGGCGCGGGTTCCCAGTAGGCATGTTGCGATCCTTCCCAGGACCAAGGCTCTGGTGAACGGCGAGGTGGATGTGGGCGGCGAGGATAGATCGGTGAAGGGCGCACGTGAGAATGGGTGGAGCTATTGTCCGGACAAATGTTTGCTGCGATAGATAAGGGCGCGCACACCTGCTCGTGTTTCGAGTGCGGCCGTGTTGAGATTCCATCCTAAGCTCCTCAGGGCTGGGGAGTACTTTTTGAAGACTTCATTCGTCTGCTGCAAGGTGTGTATGAGGTCGGAGAGTTGTTGCACTTCCACACCCACGTGCTCGCCCTTGAGGGAGGCTGATGGAGGGTTCTGGCTCCGTAACCTCACAAGGATTACTGCATGTAACCATGCCTTGAGCTGATCCAGGGCGGTGCAGTCCTTCTTCAGGACGATTAGTACCTGTCTCATATGTGACTCGTGGAGCCACAGGACGTAGCCTTCGTCCGCAAATACCTGAAGGATGTTCGATAGCTTCATGGGTAGGTCTTTGAACGCTCTTGTTGTGGTATGCCTGGTAAGGGTTATGCCACCCAGCAGCGCCTGCAAGCTGACGCCTATGTTGCAATGGCCAAGCACGGTCTCACCACATCTCAGCACTCCATCTCCTTCGAAGACGCGTTCTTGCTCGGAGACCTCTTTAGGACTCAGCACTCGCGGATTGTCCGTATCCAAAAGATGGCTGAAGACAATGTTGGCGCGCTGTCTGTTTAGACTCGTCATGCTAACTGCTTTCACCGCAGCATAATTGGTCGCGAGATGAACTGACAGCAGTGCAATGAGCGTCGCCCACGTAGCCATAGGTTTCGTCACCCAGCTCACCACCACACTGCCTGCCAGCATTCCCAACAAGCTGATTACAGTCTCCTGGCTCGAGTCCTTTGCATTCAACTCTCCCAGGTTACCCCTCTTAGCAAAATGCGCGCTCAGACTTGCTTTTGCAGACCCTGCGCAGACTCCACATAGTGCACGTAAGCAGCTCGAGAAGCTCAGCACCATCACACGCGCAGGCTTTGGGAAGGCAGGAGATAAGCAGTCGAGGACCATGGCCGTATCGTTGAAGATGTCTGCGGCCAGTCTGTACATCTTGCACTCCGGTTCCAATGACGTGCCAAGTCTATGAGCAAAAAGGATGGTTGCAAGCCGACCCATGGATTCTTGCAGGATGGAGAGGAGTAAGGCGCTGGTGGGCGAGGCTGTCGAGTCGCCCACGCCGACACCTTCCAGTACGGCTCTAGAGGCAAGCAGACCTGCTATGGATGATGAGAACGCTTGTAGCGAGTCCTGAATTGCTATCAGTTTTTTTGATTCTGTCGCATTGAAAGTTTGGATGATGACTGTACATAGATCTGGTATCTCAAGACAAGTTAGCAGTGCTCGAAGGGGATATTTGCTTGCGGCGGGTCGACGCACTGGACATAGTCTTCTGTCACACTATGTGGATATCCTGCAGGCAGAAAAACATCAAGCAGTCGTTGAGCATAGCTCTTCGTTTGTTGTGGAAGCTGAGCATCATCAGTCTATCATTACTAGCAAGAGTAAAGATGGGAAGGCACGTACAACGACATCAACGCGAGAATCACCAGAGGTGATGTACATAGTCACTACATTTCCAGCCTCATCATACTCCTCAATCTCGAGGTGCTCGGCTCCGGACATGGTGTGTTGTCGTTGTCTGGTCACGGCGGTTGGCTTGCGCACCGTTGGATGAGGCTTGGTCCAGGTGTGGGGTCGTGGGGGCGGCTTCCTTCCACCCTTCACGCTTTCCGCCATTCGTCCCATCCTTGCACAGCCTCCCTGCACGTCGCTCCCCGGTATGCATGTCAGCGCTTCCTTTGCGCGATCTTCATGCTGATGAGATGGTTCCTCAGCGCATGCTGGCTTTGCTGATCATACGCCTCCATGCACGATCGGCGCTTACTGATCTTGGCGCAGGATGGTCTCCTTGAATCGCTGTTCACCTCAGTATGCTCAGTCATCTTGAAGACGTTTTGAAAGCGATGACCGAAGACAGTTCTTCTGTGATGGGCTTAGAGTCGCAAGCCAAGCTGGCTGAATGCAACAATGAAGCCTCGACTCGAAGCAGATCGACAGTCCAGTCGATCGCGTCTGTGACGACTGCCTTGCTGTGCCTTGGGAGAAATTTGGCATCTCAGATAATCCAGCTTCTTTCACGGAACGAGCGACTTTCGCGGCATGGAAGTACGTCGTTCCTGCAGGGCGCACTTGGCCGTCAAGTTAAACCTGCCGGATCTGTTCTTTCCTGCGGGAGTTGTTGGCTGAGTACGGTCATGACAGCACCATGTCTGTACGCAAGCTGCGCGGCGGCTGGGATGGCGAGAAGCCGTTCAGGATGACTTTTCTGGAGCTTGACCAGGAAGGGGAAAAGAACATGGGCTTGGACTGCAGCCAAGATGAATGCGATACATCTTCTTTAGCAAGCAAGAACGACGATGTGTGCGATGGCGATGACATTGAAGGATCAGATGAAGAGAGTGATGACGACTCATTCACGATCTGGGAAGACGACTATGACGCGTATCACACGTTCTCCATACCGAGCTTCTTTGCCATTTCTCTGGAGGTACAAGATTTCCAGTTCGCCATGCGTGGATATAAGCCCACCGATACCGACCTTGCTATGTTAAGAGTTGGCTCAGCGAGTGCACCACCATGCACATCAAGAAATGCCGCCCCCAGAATCGATAACATGTGCAAAATCTGAAAGTCATCGACTGCGCAAAGAGAGCGATTGTGTCTGCACCGCCAGGTTGTTCATTTGGTATGGGGCCCTCCAAGCGCGCAACCGGACTTGACCTCATCCAAATTCAACACCACCTTACCTCAGACTACCGAGGACAGCATCACTGTGGCGCAGGAGCTAGGCTTCACGTACTTGTGGATGGATCGATACGTAAGTAGATTGTCTTGCTGCTCTTCGTGTGTCTGTCTTGTAAGCATGTGACTGATAGGTCCAGTGCATCGACCAAGACGATGAGCAAGGAAAGCAGGCACAGATCGAACAGATGGCAGATATCTATGCTTCGGCAGCAGTGACGATCATTGCAGCTGCTGGAGAAGACCCTAGTCATGGCCTTCCTGGCGTCCGGAGGACGACACGTGGATTAACTCGTGTTGAGCAAGTGCGGTCGATACGCCTGTTTGTGAACCCCCCGATAAGGCCGATGACCGTTACTCTCCTTTCTATGTTCACGAATCAAAATGGGCCAGCCGTGCATGGAAATTCTAGTAATGCTACAATTCGCCGAGGCGGCTATTCTTTACGACAGAACGAATCACGTTAGTCTGTAACACCGCTGCCTTCCAGGAGACGGCAGGTACAACGCCATGTCCACCCTCAAATCCCATATACACGAATCTGAGAGGCTGGGTCAATGCAATCGATGAACGACCACTACCAAACGCCGTTCTAGATGCCATACCCTATCCTATGGCAAGCATCATGGATTCATTGATGATCTACAGTCAGCGTCAGATGTCATACGATTCTGACGCGCTTAACGCCATCCTGGGGACCTTAGTTACATTCACTCGCCACGCTATTCATCACATATGGGGCGTGCCCATGCTGCTACCCTTGCACGAAGTCAGCGACAAGCTTTCGACCGGCGAAGCAACTTTGGACCAATACGACACAGAGGTGCGGTCCTTGAGTGCCGGTTATGATTACCCATCTCACCCAAAGACTCATTTGCTCTATTTTGGCATAATCGCAGCCCTTGCCATCGCCGCACTGGCTTTCCCAGCTTGTCGTTGCTTGGATGGAAAGAGACATCTCCTGCGCTTCCACGACAGGGTATTCGGTGGTCATCACGTCAGACACCTGACTCTTCAGGAGGTGTCTCCTTAACGCTCTTGGCATCATGTCGTGGTATCAGAACAGTCGCAAAACACCAGCCTCAAATATCTGATATGCTATCGACAGCTCACTACAAGATACCTGCTGCGGTGTCTCAGCAGCTTGTGATCGATGCACGCACAACTGAGCTTCGTCTCGCTCTTAGCCCTGATGGAATCACCAGCGGCAGATACCGTGATTGTGTCGCGATCAGGGTGAATGACGAAGTAGAGGTCCTCCTCGCCGCGACATGGGATCTGCCGCCGTGGGAGATGGATGTCGACATACAACTCAAAGGGCTCTTGCTAGCCATAGCAAGCTCGGACGACTGCTGTGCAGACTCGCCCCATTACGCAATGATCATCATAGAACAGCATGATGATCATTGGGAGCGCGTTGCAATGGCCTTCATCACGAAGAACTACCTCAAATCTGGGACCGAAGATGCGGAACCTATGTGCGACTTCACGACTGCATACTCGCCACTCTTTTGCCAAATCTCCACTGGAGCCCTGTACACCCGGGACCAGCGCAGCTTCAATAATCGTACCACGATTACACTCGATCTGTCATCTCTGGAGATCACACAAAAAAAACCTTCGTGCACCCATTGCACTGAGCTGGAGACGATTTTCCTAGAGTAAGTTCGGTGGAGATGCGCATTTCTCCTCTACGAAAGCTCCAAAAACGCCGCTTCTTGATGACTGTACGCGGCTATTCAATCCAACCGCGGTTCTGCACAATGTGGAATGCTAAGTGTTCCTTTTGTTCGTCGTCGATCTATTCTATTCACTCATTACAACTACACATCGTACTTCCTTATCTCAAAGCCTTTCGACCCGCAACACTCTCAACATGGCACCACTACATCGTCAGAGTCGGTCGCGTGACTGAACCCGCTCTGGGTTTTTAATAGACGATGGGTCATGAATACGCCCACAAGACTCTCGATAAGCGCATTCCTGATGTACATCACTGCGAGATGGGTGATTTGTCACTCAAGTCTTGAAGTCTGAGTCTTTGTCATTGCGCTCGAGTAGCCGGCATGACGGTACTCACGCTACGGTAGGCTTTGATATTGTCTACCTTGGAGCAGCACACAGCCGGGCGATTCACGGTAGTGTAGGCTAGCTATAGCTACGATAATACCAGCAATGCTGAAGATGCCGAAGCATATTTGCAGGATAATTCCGATTAGATTCGACACGTCTGTCAAAGAGAGGGATGTTTGTAAGACATCGAGAGGGTCGAGTAACGAAACAGATGCCAACGATGAGGCGGATGGCTAGACAGGTCGTAGTGTGCAGTACGATAGTAGAACGAGGGAGGGTACGACAAATTGGAAAGATAAATAGGACGACGGCAACGACAGACTTTGGGACTTCCAACAGGCGATTTGGCAGATGGGCTGATTCACTGAGGGCTTACAGCATTTACGAGAAGCCGTAGCGATACCCGCAATGACAACAAATGATTGTCGCTGGAAAGCAGACGTGTGGGTTACAGATCTTGGCAAGGACGGTGCTACAGCATCCGCAACCCAGGCCCACTTTGTTCGTCGCGACCTGCGCCGTTGGGGTGTTGTTTCGAAAACCAGTGTTGGGCGCTTGCAGCCCTGGGGTCACTGGCTGCTTTCTGACCTTGTTGTATGTCTGCGCTGGGTACATGACCCGACCTGCAAATGCCGAGGCAGTACATCTTGCTATTCCATCGATTGGACACTGGAAACTCTCGACCTTGCACAGCTTGCAACTGATGGTGCCCCATCTGGCGGGTGCAAAGGCTCCAATGTCGTCACAACAGAATTGGGCAGGGCGACGCTACCTCTTTCCTGCCGATCACACACTCTCCTATGCAGGAACTGAGACATACGTCCAGACGCATACTAGCATTGTTTACAAGTTTATGCTGCGGAATCTATCTTTCCACTGTTGCATGCAGCGTTTCTGAGCGACCCATAGGATCGCGTAACGGACTCCCTCCAGATGGCTGCTCTATATAAACTCTCCTAATTTCTACATCAAAGAGCTCTTCTCAGATATCAAATGACCGCTATGAGCACGAGTGCAGCCCGACTTGTTGCGAGTTTGACTATGCTTGTGCAGCGGCAGCCCCCCCCCCCCCCCCCCCGCGGACTCGGCATTGTGAACTGAGTCGGCGGATGAGAAGGATCGAATACGAAGCTCAAGGATCGAAGAACCAGAATGCATCCCAAAGAGTCTCTGCGATGGACGCTGGCTCGTGTAAAGACTGTACCAAGTACACCAAAGACGCCAACGCATATCTGAAGGACTCGGTCATCGTGGTCCGGCATCGTGCTCAACATTGATGGATTGGAGAGGGTGTAGGCCAGGTCAAGTGAGGAGAGACGTAGAAGGGCTTAGAATAGTCAGGTAAATCGCACAAATTTGGACCTGATAAAAGTGGAGATGTGAATTAGACAGCATTTTTGCATATTAGGGACTGAGCATCTCAAGTTTCAATCAATAGAGGACCGTTATCGAACTCAGGTGATATAAATTTCTTTGCGCCAAACATGAAGTCGAGAGGCAACACAACTTTATACAAGATGAGGATGGATCACATGATAACCTCAGCTATACCATCGTGCAAACCGGTGAGTTTAGGCTAATGACGATCAGGGCACGACAGGGGCTCAGATAGCGCATCAGACTGAGAGCCCGCTTGTCGGCGGACAGCCGCAAGCCTGATAGGCACGAGTAAATTGAAGGTTGTTATTATGCATCGGTGAATAGTCTTCATAGCTGAATACTGGTGCCCAGCCACCGTCACACATAACCTCGGAACGCTCCATGACATTCATCCAAACAGTGCTCGGCAGGCTGCTTACAAGGTGCTCTCAACCGAACTGATCCATGCAAGGCTGAGTTCAAGGCTCAGATAAGACTTGGAGCAGCACAACCCTCCTCCTCTTTGAAGCGAGGATGATTTCATGCGTACGCAAATGACCAAACGGGAATTGATGTAGTTTGTCTTCCTCGGAAAGTTCTTTAGCCCCGTTGTCCACGATACCACCAAGTCTTCTGATCGGAATGATGTATCTGGGGCATGGTATATGAGGTAAGTCGCATTGACACTGCAGTGCAGCTTTGTGGCAGAACATTTAGACGGTGATGGAGTGGTGCCTTCTCTATGTTAAGGCCGTGGAGTGGTGCAGAAAGCTCACAATCAACACGGCAACAACGATTGACACGCATGATACAAGCTGCTTTGTGAAGGCTGGTCTATCACTGCCAATTTGACAATCCATATTGAAGGTAGACAGGGGAATTTAGACCGGCCAAATGCTGCGTGGGAAAGGGCACAGGATAAAGTTGTATCTGACGCATTCGTTATGCAGACATTATTCCAAGGTTGGGTCTTCCTAAAAGAGAGAGACTAGGATAGCATGAACAGATTCGTGATACCTGGATAGCCAATAATGTACACTTCCCCCACATCACCACCCTTTACGGCTTGATCCTTCCATCCTTGACCATTTCCCTGATTGTATCGATGCTCTTCTCGACCGCCATTTTAGCCATGCCCTTGAGTCTCTTGGTTTCCTTCTCCTGCTCCTCACTACCTTTCGCATGAGGCAGATCGAACTCAAACATGTACGTCATGTGCAAGTCCTCCAGTTCTCCAGACGGCCCATCTGACACGACGTTGCGGATATGTGTTCCATCCTCTTGCTCGAAATCAACCTAGCAAAGCCTTCGTTAGCCACAGTCACCATTTGATATGCAACCGACAGCACGATGGTAGAGGTATTGCTCACCCAGCTCGGATAGTACTCCCTCACAGTCTCCCTCGCCTTTGGCTTCGGCCCCGCGCCCTCCTTGAACTTAACGTCTCTCACCACCGTGCCATCTTCTCTCTCTTCGAGCACCGTGCAAGATTCGATCACCGGAACAAACTCTTGTGCAAAGCGCACTTTACGCTGCAGGCCGGCCCAGATCTGGGACACCGTGAGCACAGGCGAATCGCCGGGCTTGTTGATTTTGGATGTGTAGGAGAGGTGGATTGCTGGCATATTGACGAGATGAGCTGCTTTCTGGTTTGGTGTGATAATGTCGTGATGGAGATCAAGACTGATGATGTATGGTGCTGTTGTTGGGATGGTGGGGTGTAAGCAGTGGTTGCCTTGGAGTTGACGTCAGGATGTAAGTGTGGAAGGTGCGTATGGTTTACTGTATGCTTTGCGGGACTAAGATCTTATATACTGAGGTCTAGCAACGTTGCAGCTGCAGCGCGTTGCCCGCTCGCCGAGTCCCCGTGGTCCTTACTAACCATTGTCGTTCGTCCGCTGGTCTTCGGGGTGTGAGGAGCCGAGCTAGGAGAGCCACTGCCGCTTACACTACTTCCGCATCAGGAAGCCTAGCGACTAGTCTCAGGCGTGAGGCTGCTGCTTACATATGCAGATGGGAAGTAAGCGCGAAGCACCGAGCGATTGTGACAAGGATCAGAAATACACGCTCCTTCCTTACGAAATTTGAGGGTGATGTCAGAGGTATTGTGAACAGATCGTACATATAAGCGCAATTGCATAAATATTGATCCCAGAAGCTTTGAGCCGCATGGTGAAGCTCCAGAGCATAATGCCTTGATTGATTTCGAGTTCAATCCCTCCATATTCGCATATACGAATAGCAATAGTACAAGCTCCAGCTGATCCAATTGACAGATGGACCCTGTTTCAGTTTTGTGTTCCATACGTCCAAATGAAACAATCACAACTCGAAAGTCAAGAAGACTGAGGTCCGTTCCCTATCCAACCTGACCCTCAATATGGGCGGTAGCCAGAACCACCACGACCACGGTATCCACCACGGTAGCCTCCACCACGAGGAGCGTAACCGCCGCCCCCGTAGCCGCCACCGCGACCACCGTAAGGCCCGCCGCGTCCGCCGAATCCGCCACGACCTCCCCTAGGGCCGCCGCGTCCGCCTCTTGTCATGCCGGGCATGTTGGTACGCTTGGGAACGACCTATCCTCGTCAGCAAGCTCGCCTTTGATTAGTGCAGCCACAGTGTCTTACTTTGAGATTCCTGTCGCGGAACTGGCTGTTGTCGAGGACGAGGGCCTCACTGACAAGACTGGGTTCTGTGAACTCTACATACGCATACCTGCATACGCCCATTAGCGTTCCAATCTTTCTGCCAAACTCTTGCCAGGTTGCGAAAGATAATGTCGAGGGAGCTGTATGCAACAGACGCGCGCAGAATGCAGCGGCGCATTGGTAGGCGCATAGCATAGTAGCTTCGAAAGGGGGAACAAGTCACTCTCAACCAAGTGCGCAAAGAAAACCTCCTCTTAATACTGACCCTTTGGGATGCCCTGTGAACTTGTCGAGCAGGATGGTGACACGATTGATGCTGCCGACGCTCTGGAAGTGTGCCTGGATCTCCTCTGGGCTGGCCCCGTAGTCGACGTTGCCAACGAAGATACTTCGCGCGTCGACGTCTTCTTTGCTTTCGCGCATCTCGTGGCGCTCGTGCTCGATCTCTCCCTGCATCTCGCGCAGCTTCTGAGCCTCTTCTTCCATCTCCTGCACGCGGCGCTTCATAGCTGAGATCTCCTCCTGTTGTTCATTGTCAGTTTTTCTCTCATTGGGATCAGATCGCATTCGGTCGTGGTGTGCGAGCGTCGAACGTTGTTGAGAAATCGAAGGGTCGTGATGTTCGGAATGCGCGCCGTACCTCTTCGGTGCCATTGTCTGGGCGGCGCTCGTCCTCTGCGGTATCGAGACGCTCATCTTCTTCACGGCGCTGCTCCTCTTCGCGCTTGATATCGGTTTCGACGTCAGACATGGTTACGGAGTTCCTTCGGAGCTACGATATGTGTCAGTGGCGTACAAAGAGTGTGATGATGGGTGACCGAGCGTACAAGGCTACGAGTTGATTGGTTTCCAATGGAGGTCTGTCAAGAGATACGGGAGGTGTTCCTTGAATTGATCGAGTCCCAGTTTAAGCGCGTGACGCGACAACAACAAAGCTCTGGTGAGAGAAGGAATGGCACCTGTGTGAAGGTGATTGTGATGTAGCTTCGATGAGAGTGACGCCGTGGGTCGGAGCTCCACGCGCTAAAACAGTTGAGCCGGGGTTGCGCAATTGCCTCATTCTGCAGCCTTGCGCGTCGCTGGGACAGTGCTGGGAATATATCAGGTGCAACTTCACAAATTCCAAGTCTTTGATGTTACATATGCTTTTGCGTTGCAGAAGAAGCTATACGCAAGCTCTAGGTCCCCAGAAAAAAACAAGATGCTGTCAGGCGTATCGTTGCACAAGTTGCATGTAGGCAGAAGCTCTGCTAGACTACAACCCTCAGCTGTTGTATCCGAACTTTCTGCAGCACAAAATTGTGGTCTTTAAAGTTGGGTTCGTTATGCATTCCATATGATTGCGATCAGGTCGCCAAGTAAATATCTGAACCCAAAGTCATCCGTCTAATGCTCTAACGAGCTGTCGTGATGTCCCTCAACCCCTAACGCCAGGTGCCATGGATATATCGCATTCATAGTGAACACGCGCCAAACCTCAACCGAATGATATAGACTTGGGTGCTCGTGTGTCACTTCGTCTCTTCCTCCAGCCCTTCCCCTATATCGTCTGACGCGCAAAGGTGCACCAAGTCTTTTCTCCTAATTTCATTGTTGCTTTTGTCCTGTGCTCGGTACAGACACTGTATGGTTCTAGGGCGCAGGGTTCTCCTTAACGACGCTGCGCACCTTCTTCTCATACGCAGCGCGATCCTTCTTGAACAAGTTGAAGGCGTCGGCTTGTGCGGGTGACTCTGGGTTCGGCTCGTCGAGCAGGGACTGGATACCGAGCAAGATCTCCTTGATTGTGATGGCCGGCTTCCAGCCCTCCTCCTCATTCAAGATCGACAGGCAAACGGTGCCGGAAGGGTAGACGTTGGGGTGGAATAGCGGGGGTACGAATTTGCCTGCGGTAGTGTTAGGACCTTATATGTCGAAGGCTGAGCTGTAGCTGTGCCGCAACTGAGCAAAGAAATCGGCACATACACTTCGGTGGCTTGGTGGGGTACTCGTCAGGAAATGTGACCTCAAGCTTGAAGAGGCCGCCCTCCCAAAGTGTCTTCTCTTTGCCCGGTACACCGCAGTCCCACTTCTTGAGGTCCATCATACCGTTCGAGCCGCGCATGGGTTTAGCGAAAAAGCCGAAAGGGTGGTCGCGTCTCCATTGCTTCCTTTAGAGCCGTTAGCGCATGCTGTAAGATTTTCTGTGCAGAAATCGCTTACCTCTCCTCAGAGAGACGGTTCATGCACAAAGACATGGTGTAGGTATAAGGCTGTAATCGAGCTTCGTTGCGTTTTCGGTTCGTTGTTGATGATGCGTATTTTGAAGCGAGTGGAAAGTGCGACGATTTGAGGAAAAGCGAGGCGTTGCACTTTGTAAAGTGGCGAGCGGGCGAAGGTGAGAGAAGGCGCGCGAGTGTGGAGTTGAGGTGAGGCCGACTTCAGCGCAGCAGCGCGCAGATGCAGCGGCACTTAAGCACGTGATCCAAACAGTTTAGCGTGCCTTCCCGCCCGGTGAATCTAGCCAGCGGGCGAATCCCTGCCCCGCGGCGCCGGTTAAGACTGCCCCACTCAGTTGCGCCGAGGCTGAACGGTGACGGGTATCAGCGCAGCGCAGTGCGCGCGTGTGACCTGCATTTGTACACACGTTCGTCGACCACGTGCGCTTGAGCCCAGTAACGAAGATCGCATACAAGAAGTTGAGACAGCTGTAGTTATCGCCATGGCCGACGTACCAGCAAAGCAAGAGAAGGAGCATGTGAAAGCTGCCCCTCCACCAGCCGACATCGCATCCGACCCCGACGAGGATGACCTCTCAGACCTCGACGACGTGCTCGACGAGTTCGCAAACACAAAGCTCGACTCCAAACCGCCAACAGCGTCAGCGCCGAAAGCCGCACCACAACCCTCAGCGCCGTCCGCCTCCGGCCCGGGGAGACCAGAAGATGTCTCACCTGCCGAGCTCCTCCTGCAAGATGAAGACGAGTTCGCGAAAAAGCTGCAGGAAGAGATGGCGCAGCTGCTCGGGCAGGGAGACTTCCAGAAGCAGTTTGAGGAGATCATGAAAGAGATGAACAGCGAGATGGGCGGCGACCACCTCCCAGCACCGACAGTCTCGGAGGCAGCCGCGGCCGCAACGTCGTCGCTGAAAGATAGCAACACATCCTCGAAAGCCGGAGGAGAGACGAGTAAGGCGGATAAGAATTTCCAAGAAAGCATCAGGAAGACAATGGAGCGCATGCAAGAGTCCGGCGACGCTGCTTCGTCTGCTGCTGCGTCGTCTGCGAACCAGGACGACATCCTTGCGCAAATGCTGAAGGAGATGGAGAGTGGTGGCTTCGGCGGAGAGGGGAGCGACGAAGACTTCAGCAAGATACTGATGGGCATGATGGAGCAATTGACCAATAAGGAGATCTTGTACGAGCCCATGAAGGAGCTGGACGATAAGTTCCCGGCGTGGATGGAGAAGAACAAGGAGAAGGTGCCTAAAGAGGACCTGAAGAGATACGAGGAGCAGCAGGTGCTGGTCAAGGAGATCGCAGCGCGCTTTGAGAGGAAAGGGTACAGCGACGACAACGCAAAAGACAGGGAATATATTGTGGAGCGGATGCAAAAGGTATGCAGTCCTGTTCATATTGATCGCTCTTCTACTGACTGGCTCTAGATGCAAGCTGCTGGCTCGCCGCCGCCAGATCTTGTTGGAGATATGAACGCTGCGCAGGAAGCGCTGGCTGGTATGGACGAAGGGTGTCCGACACAATAGCGTAGCACCCACCGCAGCTATTTCAAAAGTACACATGAGACATTGAATACCTCCTGGGCTGCCTGACCTCGGCCTCCTTGCTGGAGAGCTATGCTGGTCTGCTTGGCGGCCTGTCGTACGAGCTTTGGCCTGCCCTACCGTCTCATTCTCGAGTGCGCCTCTCGAAGGTCCTGTCTTTCAACCGTCTGTCATATCCATGTCCTCCATGTCCCCGTAATTGCTGTCGTGGACCTGTTGCTGCCGCTGGTGCCGTGTGTCAACACCTGCAGCACACTCCATGAATATCTGATCGTAGTCCTCGTCATCACTGTCGTAATGCTGCTGTGGTGCTGTGTCCTGGTTCTGTTCTTGTTCCATCGCAGCGACCAATTGCTGCAGCTCGTACTCCTCTTGCGCAAGCAAATAGTCCGCTTCGCTCATTTCCGGCTCGTGTTGTGTCGCATTACTCGATGACTGTGGTAATGTCGCGTCGCTCAGGAGCTCTTCATCGAATTCGTCTTCTTCTGGCGGTGCTTCTTGCGCCTTCTTGCTTTCCCATCGCTTTCGCTCTGAGACGAAATCGAGTTGCTGGAGCTGCCATATGTCAGTACGCGTCCCTGAGGGTTGGTTCACGTTTGTAGCTCACCTGCTCGCCTCGCGACTCCCACTTCCTGTCCTCCCGGTTGTTCTGCACGCGCTTGAAGAACATGTCTCTCCGCCTCCTTGTCGCCGCGTCGCGTGTCTGAACTATGGGATTGGCTTTGTACGCGCGTTGATTTGGTTGCTGCTTCTCATTCTGCTGCGACATTGTGTTGAAATCGAACACGCCTGCACCTGCGTTCGCGGAACGCTCGCGCAATGGTGAGGGCCGAATTGGCGCGTGGGTGGCGTAATGCTGATTCGGCATGTGTGAGAAGTGGGTGCTCGTAAGCAACATCGTAGTGGATTACGTCGCAATCTCAGGGTCGTCTGGAGAAGAATGGAGGCTAGCGTGCTGCTGTTGTGTCGTGTCGGAGGGTCTGAGATTGAGAAGTGATGATGCAGTCGCGACTCGAAGATGGCAAGCGCGTCCCGACGCGCTTTCCTTATCGATTATCGATAACATCACGTGCCAGGGCCTCCATCGTCAACAGCTCGAGCTCTCAGCCTTCCCTTCCTACAACAGCCCACAAGAGGAATGTGCAAAGCCTTGCTGCTATTTGCAGAACGGTATAGCACTCATATCGAGCCTGCCATGCTCGTGAGGGCTTAATTCGACATTAGCTAACCCTGCTCGCACTCACCACAGATCACAGCACTTTCGACACAGTCCCAGCAGCTTTCTTTCGTCATGACCGTGCTACCCCAGATACCTGGGTTTAAAGTGGAGATTGTGGATTACCAGCAGCAGCCGCTCGAAGAGTACGTAGACGATGAACTCGAGCGATCGCCAGAAGCGGAAGGAGAAGAATCGAACGCACGAAATAACAAGATACATCGAATCAAAGTCCGGCGCCAAATACGGCATTCGTAGCAGCTTTTCTGAAATCTACAATGCCGAGCATAGTATCCGCATGGATGTATGCATCGACGTTCGTCTTGCAAGATCGATGATTGATCCCCCAGCTAACCTACGCAAACACGACGGAGAGCAGGTGCATCCTTTCAAGCACGAATACAAGAACTCAAAAAGATACCGCCGGGACTTCCAGTTCACTGCCCTTGAAATCGGTGAGTGCATGGTCGTCACAGCGGTGACTCGCGCTCAAACGTGCAGCCGAGATGTCAGATGCCGACGTTCCGTCGACGTTGGCCCCCAGAATACCAGCGATTGGAACTATCTTTGTCAATTATTGGAATGTCGTGAATGTGCAGACGGTCCCAATAACGACGCCGATGGTAGACTCGCAGCGCCACAAAACTCCTGAGCGTCTGAGCGAGAATTCAATGAAAGGAGACACTCGCTCACATACCTTCAAGTAACATCGTTGATCTTTCGAAAACTCAGAGTTGATGATTGTTTAGCCTCGGAGAGCCTGAAGATGTGGAGCCTTAGAAAGTGTCATGGCTGTACGACTACGTTGATGAGGAGCGATTTCCTTTTGCAAAGTTCCACTTCGAGTATCGGTCATTAGGTGAGTGTTTGCTCTTGTATCTACGCAGAGGGTCGGTTACATAAAGCCATCATGTGCTGATTTATTTGTCCAGCGGCGCTCAAGTTTCTTTGCGTCATCCCGAGATCACAAAGTCCAATTCCACTAGAGCAGAGACCAGTAGACGATATGAGTCCTGAGGAGCTCAGAGACTTAGTTCGTCACTTTCAGGTGGGTATCACAAGAACTTGACTGTTCTGTGCTAAGTGTTTGCTCCATAGGCCAGTCAAGCATCGACCGTCCCTATCAAGCATAAAGCCGACCAGGACGACGTTCAGACCTCAACCGCCAAGCGTGGAAGGTACAATTCCATTGGAGCTTCGGTCGATGAAGCCATCGACCTTACCGGCGAAGACCAGACAGTCCCAATCTGCTCAATCTGCTCGGTCAGGGAGACGTAATCGGTGGTCGCGGACTTGCTGTTCAGTATGGCCTCACGTATAATAATAGCATTTGTCGTCGAGCGAGGCAATCTTCATTGATTCCACGTCTCTGCTTTTCAAATACTCTTAAGCCAAGCGTTTGTGTGGGATACTGGTAGCTAGAGTGCTAATCTCTGTGTATGAGGCTTTCGACCTCGTGTAAGATACGGAACCCTACCACATCCTCTCCCAGCACCTCTTCCACAACGGCATCTCAGCAAGCCTCGCCTTGACGTTCTCTTCAATGCCACCCTCTTCCCACTCCTTGCACTCCTCGTCAATCGCCGCCTTGCCGCTCACAAAGTCCGCTTCTGCCGGATTGACGAACTTGGTCTTCTTGAACACCTTCCAGAAGACGAATACAAAGATACTAAACCACGCTCCAAAGTAGCTCGTGATGAACCCCTGAACGCTGAACGGCACAAGCGTATCGTACCCGATAAAGATGATCATCAGAACGCCGATAACGAGAGCAAAGTACGCAGTATACGGCGTAAACGGCGCAGTATACGGCAGCAGACTCTCATCGAACTTCTGCGCAACCTTGGCCCGGTGCCAGCCAACATACGTCCACAGCATGCCCACATACGTAGCCACAAGCGCGCACGTCGTCAAGCCCACAAACCAGTAAAACACCTCAACCGCATTGTTCGAACTGACGAGGAACGTAAGGCAGGTAATCAGCGTTACAGCACCGACCGCGTAGATGGGTACACCGGCTTTCGTGCACTTGAGGAAGAACTTGGGCGCCTGGCCGTCGCGCGCAAGACCGTACAGAGTACGCGAGGATGCGTAGAGATACGCGTTTCCGCAGGACCAGCCGGAGAGCAGGATCAGGAAGTTGATCAGGCCCGGCAGCCCCTTGATGCCGAGATTTGTGATGCCGACGACCCACGGCGACGCAGCGGCGCCTGGCTCGCCTGCGTCGATGGCGCCGAGCAGACGCGGGTCGCGCGATGAGCAGATGATGCCGACGGCGAGGACGCCGAAGACGTAGAACCCAACTAGGCGGTAGAAGATGAGCTTTGCGACGCGCGGAATTGTGCGGCGCGGGTTCTGGATCTCGCCGGCTGCGAGGCAGATCATGTCGGGTCCGGCGATGGTGAAGGCGGCGTAGATGCATACGCTCCAGAAGCCGCAGAAGCGGCCTGTTGCACCCCCGGCGTAGTAGGCGTGGATTGCGCCACCGCCAGAGCTCGTCCAGTAGCGGAAGCCGTAGCGGTCGTTCTGCGGGTTGCCGCCGAGCATGGTGATGAACGTAAGCAGGACGAGACCGATAAGAAGCAGGACCTTGGTGGAGGCCATGACGAACTCGGACTCGCCATACCACTTCACCGCAACCACGTTCAGGAATACGCACACCACCATGGTCATGGCGATCCAGACCGCAGGATTGACGTCGGTGTTCCAGTACTGCATGACCGTGGCAACAGCACTGTACTCTGTGCAGACCAGCATCACGCCAGCGAAAAAGTAAGTCCATCCCATAGCAAAGCCGAGCGCAGGGTCAACGAAACGGGCCGCGAGTTCGAAGATGGCGCCGCGCAGAGGCAGGTAGGCGCACATTTCGGCCACGCAGAGGTAGGCAGGCCAGACGAAGAGGGCGCCCCAGAACATGTATCCGAGGACGAGCGAAAGAGGACCGGCTTTGGAGAGCGAGCCGCCAATTCCTACGAAGAGGCCTGTGCCGATAGATCCTATTCATTTTGTCAGTACTTGCACGCTTCCCTGGGCTGGATGAGGTGTCTTACCTCCAATGGCCATGAGCTGGACATGACGAGGCGAAAGACCGCGCTGCGTCTGTCCATACTTTGCGAGTTCGGCAGCGGTAAAGTGTCCATTGTTCTCGACGAGTCCCTCCTTCAGATCGCCATCATGTTGGGAGGAAACCTCAGCAGTCTTAGACGCGCTCGTCGTCGGCGCGATTTCAGGATCCACACCCATGATTGCAGCTTCCAAAAGACTCTGGTATATGTCGCTGAAGTCAGTCGAGGTAGACCTGAGGCATTGGCAGATGCACGTCGATTCCTCAGACTTTATACAAACCCATCACAAGCAAGGTTGCAGCAAGGTTGCGCCACGGGCAGTCAGCGCGTTGCGTCTCCATGACTTGTAATCTCTAGCTAGGGAAATTATCGGCGGCCGCGACGTCGATGGAGGTCTGCCAAGTGATACCACAGCAGTAGTTATACACGCATCCGATAAGATGGCTTGACGTCTCGCTAGTATCCACGCATCTTCCGGGGTCTGCAGTGATGCCCTTACGTTACCTTTCGGATGATAGCAGCATAGCGATCGGACCACTTGCCTCAGGCTCGTGGCCGGCGTCGGCGCGAGACCGCGAACAAGTAGGAACAGTTGCGCTACGAGGGCTTCCACGAGAGTTCCACGCGGATGTTATCTTTCAGTTGGGATTAGCTTATCGTAAAGACTGTGGGGAAGGAGGAGAGAGGTGCAGGGGTTTCGATAGCAGAAGCCCTACACGCCCACCCAATCAGCTGGGACTTACGTTCGCTTATTGCAAGACTTAGTCTCAGCCCTACAGTGTTTATGCCTACGTCGCTGTGCAAGTGCTTCTTTGTTAGTTTCCGCTGTGGACTGTTTCTTTCTCGAGCGTACAAGGAGGTATTGAACAAGGATATATACAAATACTGATTTTGCGGACATCCAAACGGGACGCACTCTGTGGGACGATAGGTATCTTTGGCAACTACCACTCCACCAAAAAAAACGCTCCGATTATGCAACAATATACAAGATGCTCAAACCAGATCTACAAAACCAGGCACAACCGCAGCCACTCGCTTATTTGTTGGCAGGCGAGTCGCGGCCGACGACCGGGTTATGCCCCTGTGCGTACTTGGAGTCGCTCTCGAGCAGCTCCTCAGGCTTGTCTGCAAAACCACGATTTAGCGCAATTCCCATCTCAAACAGATCAGCGCAATGCTCAGGGTCGGGATACTCACCATGGCGTGCGTAGAGCTGGTACTCCTCATCGGTGTACTTGCCTACTTTCCCGCTCTCGACGTCTTTGCGTGTCAGGCTGAGCTTGTTCTTGGGCAAGCCCATGGAGCCGAGGTACTGAACGCCGTTCTTGAACTCGAGGTCCTTGCGCTTGTTATCCCACTTGAGCTCCTCAGCCATGATGTCGATGACTTTGGGAAGAGCCTCGAGCGAAGCCTGGGCGTTCAAGAATGCAAGACGCATGCGGCGGGCGATAACGTCGGTAGCGGTCTGAGCGTACTCGTGGCGGACAGCGTAGCGGACCTCACCGTCGACGTAGGGGTACAGCTCGGAGATCTTCTTACCGCGGACGGGAAAGCGGGTTTCTGTGGGTGCGCAGAGCGCGGCCACGGTCCACGCACGGTCACCGTAGGCCTGGCAGAGGTACTTGGCGACATCGGTCTCGATACCGTAGTGCTGGACCAAGTTGATGAAGAGGGTCTTGGAGAAGCCGTGTGCACCAACGAGGCGGACACGGTGGGTCTGGCAGGTACCATCGAGAGGTGCCTCGTCCTTGACCTGAGTTCCGCTGACCAAAGGTGCGTCTGCGAGCGCGCGAGGCTCCAGGTTGTACTCCTTGATAGCCTCGTCAACAGTCTCCTCAGCCATCTGGCGGTAAGTTGTCCACTTTCCTCCAGAGCAAGTGAGCAGACCCGAGTCGGACATGGTGACCAAGTGGTTGCGGACGAGGCCTTCCGACTTGTCCTTGGTGGGGTCACGGACAAGAGGACGGATACCGGACCACGCGGCCAGGACGTCACCGCGCCTGACGTTGATCTCAGGCTGCAGGTAGCGCTTGACCTCCTTCAGGATCCAGTCGATCTCATCCTCGCCAGCCACAGGGTTCTGCTTGACATCGCAAGCAGTATCGGTGGTACCGGCAATTGTGTTGCCCTGCCATGGCAGGAAGAAGATGACACGACCATCAGATGTGTTGGGGTCAATGAGACCCATGTTGGCGGGACTGAAGTAGCCAGGGAGGATAACGTGGACACCAGAGCTGGGAGCAACAATTTCAGAAACCGTTTGGTCGTCCATCTTGCGGATGGAGTCGGTGAACGGACCAGTAGCGTTGATGATACCCTTAGCCTTGATGGTGAATTGCTCAGCCTTCTTGCCGTCCAGCTCCTCAATGAGATCTTTTGCGATCGCGCCATTGAGCTTTCCATTAGCGTCCTTGGTCAGACCTGTAACCTCGACGTGAGGGACGACAGTCGCGCCGTACAAGGCTGCTGTCATAGCCAGCGAGACGTTCATGCGAGAATCGTTGTGTGCACCGTCGTAGTAGACCAGAGCTCCAAAAAGGCCTTCCTTCTTCAACATGGGGAAAGCATCCAGAGCCTTGCTCTTCGTCATGTAGTATGAGCTCTCGATGTTCTCAGAACCGGCCAAAAAGTCGTAGAACTTAGTACCAGCCCAGAAGTAGGGAGCCTGCCACCACTTCTGGATAGGAATCATGATGGGGAGCCATTGTGACAGATGCGGCGCGGTGTCCAAGAAGTAACGGCGTTCGCGAAGGGCTTCGACAACAAGGGAGTATCTAGATTTCAACATTAGCCATTGCGAAAGGAGAGGTCGCTTTTGCTGCTTACTGGTTGTAGTCAAGATTCCAGACAGCCTTCTCAAGGTATCTGACACCACCGTGCACCAGCTTCGTACTCTTACTGCTGGTACCACTCGAGAAGTCGTCACGCTCAACCATGGCGACCTTCAGACCTCGTGTGACAGCATCGAGCGCAATACCGGCACCAGTGGCGCCACCACCAATGACCAGCAGATCGTACTCCTCCTGCTCAGGCTTCTGCTCAGGCGGTGTTGCGTTCCCTGTGAGAAGGTGCTTGGCCTTGTCTGCAACCTGTGCGACAATGCCTCCGCTCGCCTTGAGCTTCGCAATCTGCTCCTCTCTCGAGGGAACGTTGGGGAACTTGGGAGGGTTGAAGACACCGCCCTCGCCGTATGTCGGTGGCGGTACCGCGGCAGCTTCTGTGCCAGGAATGTCTCGCGGTCGGATGACTGTGTACAGAGCAGCGCTACCAATGGCACCAGCTCCCGCCGCATAGGCAAGCGGCTTCAAAAAGCGACTCGAGCGTCGTGCAGCCATGATGCGCTATCGATTGGCTTGCTATGCTATGAGGTCGAGGATGTGTGCGGGACTAGTAGTATAGCACCGCAACGTCGTAGAGGCAATGATACAAAGGATCCTAGGTATACAAATAAATGTGACAAGATCCGAAAGCTCGACCTGCACGTATGATCGTTAGCCGGCCGCGCAGCATGTAACGAATCAGCTGGCTGCAAATTCCCCGGTGTCGCAAAGCTGTGCTGCAACGGTCCAGCAATTCACATGCCCGTCCGGAATTCAGCAGCGAGCAAGAAAGCGAGACAACGTACCTCGGATTTTCTCTAATAACACATTAACACCCCAACGCTGAAGTCACGAATTTTTCCGGGGAAGGGCGGCGTGGAGGAGGAGGATGATATGGAGAGATGGAGAATGAAAGCTTTGAAGGACGACCTGCCCGATGACGCGCCTGTTGGCGCGGGTTGCTGTTTCTAATGGGGTGCAGGCCCACTTCGGTCCATGCTAAACCGCTGTCCGCCGCCAAGTACAACCGCGTGGGTGCCCGAAGCGCGCTCAAGCCGCGGTTGTTGTTGGATGCTAACGCTTGTTGAACTCGGCGAGTCTCGACGATCACCAAAGATACTTCGAGCTGGCAAACGATCTGCCCATTCAAGGGGACTGGCGTGCGGCTCTGCTGTGAGGCTCAATGATGAATCAAGACACAGTTAGACAGACCCACAGATCGGCACCCCCCACGCCGGCACACCGGCAAGCCAGCAGCGGAGCCTCCTGTTCGCCTCCTGGCCTTGATGCAAGGTGGAGAATTGGTGGAGAATTACATCTCAACGCCGTCATGGAGAAAAGAGATGGAGAAGCCAGACATCGTGTGATGTTTGACGCTGGCCATCTGACACTGGAATGCGAGTCTGCGATGGTGATGGATGAGCAGTTGGTGAAACCTGCTTTTTGCCAGGCCTCCACAACTCCAATGCCGAGGTCGCGCATGTCCTTTAGAAATCACGATCGTTTCCCCACTGTTCATCAGCTTGCGATGCTCAATTCTGGCACGGCAGACACCGTATCCAAGCTTCCCCTTTCTGGTACTCATCACAATCCTCTCATCCCTCGTGATCAGTCTCTTGTATGCCCATTGCAGCCGCGGCCGTATACAGTCTGACAGGGCTCGAAGCGAGTCAATGCTTTCCTCCGTGTGACCTGGTCGAGCTTTCAAGGGACGTTTCTTCGGCCATTCACAGTAAACGTGGCTACGGGATCTGGCGAGGAAGCATCCGAATCATGTGATGGTAGTCCTCCCCACCGCAGGTAGTACGCACCAATCGTGGCGAGGCCAGGTCGTGCATCCTTTGAACTGTTTTTGTATAAGGTGTTTGTATGTATATTAACAGTACGTGCAGAGACCATCTCGCTCATGCCTACACCGCAACAACTGGTGTCATCCCCAGCTGAATCCAAACCCAAACCCAAATCCAATGCAACGATGGGATATCCAACTCTAGTCAAAACGATCGCTCCAGAGCGCCGAACGTACTGTAAGACTAGACAAAGCAATGATCGCGCCATCCTCCAACTCCAATATCCACATACCTCGACATAATATTACCGTCCTCCTCTTCAGATCCTCAAAACCCATAGCAGCAGCAGAACATCCAATCCGAGCAACGCGAGCACAATGCTCAAAACGACGCCCTGATGGACCCAGCCAAGACGCTCCCTCCTCGTCTTCATACTGATGACAGCAACGATGCACAAGACCAGCGTGCACACCCCGCCGAAAATGACACCAACATCCACGGCACCTCTCTCCTTCTTGCGACTGGTCATGGTCATCAGGCCGAGAATGAAGTCCATCGCGAATGCAGCAGCCAGGCATGTGGAGTAAAAGCGGAACTTGGTCCTCTCCCGCTCGCGGTCGCGAGCCTGCAGCTCGCTAAGCAGGGATCTGCGTTCTGCAAGGGCCTCAGCGTCCTGATATGGATTGACCCTACCCCGGAAGATAGTACTAAAGTAACCTTCGTGAGTACTGCCGTTCTGCGAGATGGTGCCGTAGTTCGACCGAGGATTCCAACCCAATGCGCTCTCACTGCCGGAATCTTCGTCATCTGTTGTACCATCTTCTACGGCGGACAAAAGGGAGCGCTCTTCTGCTTGCAAGCGCATACCGAATATCTTCCTGGTCTTCTTGGTCCAGGCTTCGAGGGTCTCCTGTCCAGGAAACTTTACGGAAGCGTTCGGATCGACGTAGATGTAATACCCCTGATCCTCGTCTTCCGGATGGTCATACTCGTTCCAATAGCGCTGCGTCTCGGGCTCTTCGTGAACGACCGGCGGTGGATAATCCGCGTAGGGCTTGCGGTGCTTCTTCCTGAAGGCCTGTAGCGATGGAGGATCCACGAAGTCTTGGGCCGAGGTCGCAGAAGACTCGCCGTTGCGAAGTGTCGAAGGGCTGAGCTGTCCATCGAACGAGGTATTGGACGTTGAGGTCATCGGCGGCGAGGACTGTGTGTTCGAGCCACTCATGCTGCCCCTGTTCTTGCGACTCCGCCTCTTGACCGGCTCGGGCAGTTTGCGGATGTCTTTGTCGAGCAAAGAGATCCAGTGAGGGGCTGACATGGAGCTGGGTTTGCAGCACGCCCACACAGCATGTGCCTCGATAGAGAAGCCACGTACGCGCTCAACAAGATGACTCCGGTCGAGCGTCTGGATCAGTGCCGCAGCATGGTTGCCTTCACGACGGACTTCTAGAATGGCGTGCGGAAACTTGACTGACCCTTGGCTCGCGGTCTGCGCCCAATCGTCACTCACCAAGTCCTTGATCATAGACTCTTTCATGAAAATCTCGCGGTCTAGAGTAGCCCAGATGCCCCCCAAGGCGGTGTTGTGCAGACCAGCAAACCGGGTGCGCAGAGCACCTACACCAGCGATCGGTGCGATCTCCTTGTGCTCGGTGAGCCATTGTCGAATGGTCTGAGTCTCCTTCTCTCCATCGTCAAATGAGCCTGTGCGATCAACGAAACGAATATTCTGCTTGTCTGGCAATGGCTTCGAAGTATCCAGGAAAGCCTCTGTGAACTTGCGCTTCAGCTTTGCGATCTTGATGTCACCAGGCGATTGCGTGCGGGCATCAGTTGCCGTACAGACAACGATAGCAGCTTCGGCAGCTGCGGAGAAGCGTACATTCGCAGCAGCCTTGACACCGACATTGCCCTTGTCCTCCTCACTGGAGCCGATCGTACTAGCATTCTGTTTGATAGCAAATGCTTCAGCATAGTCTAGGACCTGAAGACCGACATGGTCCTCGTTACCAAAGTAGCGATCGGTAAGGTTGCTGGAGGACTTTCGGCGGAGAGGTGTTGCATTGGCTGAGGTTCTCCGTGATGTCGACTTGGTGCTCTTGGTATGAAGTCGCATGTGCTGGAGTAGTAAGACCTGAGTCTCTACTACGTGATCTGGGTGAATCCAGTATGTAGCCTTATGACCGTTGTTGCCCAATGGAATGGTTGACAATGCAAGGTCGAAATCCAGCTGGTCATCATGCTCCAGAGCTTTAGATATACGCGCAGCCGGTAGCTGAGCGTCAGACTCCTTAACGTGAGCTGTGGTTGCGTTGTCGCCGTCAAAGACTGAGCGAAGCGCGCCGAGAACATCAATGTATTGATCGAGAAGGTAGCCTAGATCCAGCTGAAAAAGGCTGTCTGAGCGGCCAGTGACCTCATCTTTGAAGGTGCGAGGAAGCTCTCTGTCCTTCGTCCAGCGTTTGTACTTCTTAAGAATCTTGGCGAAACCAGTTCGCTGAACAACTACGAAGCGCGAAAGCGAGCGGATCTCCTCGGCAGTCCTGCAATGTGTTAGCCTCTGGTGTGATTGCCCTTCAATGCATGATGCGTACCGGGCAACATCTGCGTCGATCTTTGCATATCTCTCGACTGTCCTGGCTGGCAGACGGCCCTCAGGAGGCTGCTTGGAGCGCAACTGCTCTAAGCTCTTGCTGATGTGGTCCAATCGCCGTTCAATCTCCCCGCTCTTGCTCCGCACGAACAGATTTATGCGGTCATGCTGCGCTTGCAGGACTTTGAGGAACGTCTCGCTGAAGGCTTTCTCGGTGCTGCCCGTGCCTTGGCCGGGGATCGAGACGGCTTTGTTGGTGCCCGACGTCGTCTGGTGCTTGATCAAGTCCTTGAGGTAGTCATAGTCGATGTTAACTGCGCGCAATGTTGTTAGTTGCTGTAGCCGAGGTGTCAGGGCGACGACGTCACTTACAGTGGCCCCATTCAGGAATGCTCCTCTGGCGTAATGTGTCGCCGTATTTCATATCCTAGGCTAAGGATGTAGCAGTGCACCCTATGTGTCGAGACTGCGATTGAAGGGGTCTGCGGGTCTTTGTGCTATGTGACACAAGCAGTGAGCGGAGAGCAATCTGTGGCGTCAATGTCAGATAACGGTGTCCGGCCGTCGAGATATGAAATGGCTGGCTCAATCGAATTCGGTACCATAGCTGCAGATATTAAACTACCGCAATGAGCCGGTCGATGCAGCTCGATGGATGAGAGAAAACGGAATATTGCGGCGGAGTACTCACCGGGCAATACGACTGGAAGGTTGATATCGGTGAAGCCAAGGTGCGGTTGCGGTGGTATCGCGGAGGTCCGAAAACGCGTGGTGTAATCGCGAACGGCTATCGTGAAATACTGGACCAATCTTGCAAACAACGTAGCAGGAAGACGGGATTGAACGAGCGGCACGGCGCAGGAACGCCTTGTTATGAGCATCGCAGCGAATGGACGATTTGTGACGAGGGTGACGCCTGCCCAGCCATCAAGGCTAGCTCCTGCCGCGCCGTGGAGCCAAGTTGTCCGTTTCAAGGTCAACGCTCGCAGACAATCCCTGCTAGGCGTTCAGGCTCAATGGCAGGTTTCCGTCGCTAACCTCCAGCACTAGCACGGAACGCATCGTGAAGCACGTTTCGAAGTTCAGGAATGGTCAAGATTGATGCTAGACGCAGCCACCGGCAAATTTGGCCGGGGTCTGCAGCTACAGGACCACGGTGCAGAACCCAGAATGAAAGAAAAACTTTACAAACTACATCGTTCTACAGCCGCGTGGCACAGTCAGAGTCAGAGCGCGATCGTGATGGACTGGAATACGAATCAGTACTTGAGGTCCACTTCAGCAGCCAAACACTCGACGACTGGGGCTAGAGGCTCGTTCGGTAAACATCCGCGCCTACGGGCCCCTGCCGACATGTGAAGAATTGTACAACCCTGCAACCGCGCTGGAGGTCGTCGATAGATTCTAGATTTGGCAGGAGCCAGCGAAGGGTGGGCTGCCGTAGAGCCCCAGCCGGTTGCAATCCTGCGCGGCGATCTGAGTGGTTTGTTTGGAGGAAATTTTACATGCGTTGACTACGTTCTCGTATCGAGCGCCCACGATGGGTACAATGCCTGAAGAACCCCCAATGGAGAACTTCAGGGTCGCGGATGGGGTACCGGGGCCGCCAGCCAGTGGGCCTCCTTGTGCCATGACCCACTGGCTACGAGGCGACATGTGGTGGTGATTGAGGGTCTGAAATGTTACATGGCTCAGAAGATGGGTTCCAGACGCGTTGCTTGTGGTATTTTCCGCGACCTTGTCCAGAGACTTAGCGTTAAGCCATCAGATGCTGCAGCCAGCAAAGAACAGTGACAGACTCCCGTTAGTCACTTAATGTGTCGAGATCCTGCGGCTGGATACATCCGGCCCTGCTCTGTTGTGTGATGTGCTGTAAGAAAGGGCTGAGATGGGGTTTCGCTGCGACCAGTGAACGCATCTCTACGGCGTGCAGATCTCTAGATAATGGTCAATCTGTGATACCTTGATAAGCTGGTGTACTGTAGCCAAGGCCCTGAAGCTTTTACTTGCACTGTCGATAACCGCTGATCGTGCTTAAATTCAGGTTTCCGCCCGCGGGCAACAAATGCGGCAACATGTCGTGTGGGCTGTTTCCGCTTTCTTGCATGACATTGCAGGTAGGATGCAGACCCTGGAATGTGGTCGAGATCGAAGGATTCAGAGGCACGTTGTCACTAAGCGATTGTGAGTGGCTGTGGTACGCCTGAAACTCTACACGCTCATTTGGGTATTTTTACCTAGGTAACTTTCCAAAAAGCGAGTACAATTGTTGTTCGCAAGCAACAGTCGATATTTATGAGCTCTCAGACGGCGGTAAAGAACGTCTTCCGCTCGTCATATTGTCCGCTCGTCAGACTCGAGTCTCATCAGTCAATCCTTGCAGAGCAGCATATGGACCAGGAAGCCAAGTCTCCTTCGGAGCTCGCGCTATTGACGCAAAAGCGACATGTCGTCCGGCCGTTGTGGAGACAACTCCAACAGCGTGACCAGTCGCCAATGGACTCCAGGTGGAGTCCAAATGACTCGGTGAGTGATTGAACACTGGAGCAGTTTGTTGCATTCCATATACGTACCAGACTCGCGGCGGCAAGGTATTGAGACATTGACATGGATACGTACCGAGGCACTTGACAAATATCGCATCCTATTGTTGACCCGCTTGCCATCTTGCAACTGCAGAAAGTCCAACCTACAATGCCACATCACCAACGGTAAGCGCCGGACCTGACTAGATTACACGCAAACATCATGACATACCCACCATGGTAAAAAACCTACATCCACTTCGACTCTTCCAGCCAGAAACATTTAACCGGGAGGCAACAGGCTTGTATCGACGATATCTTCTGCCTCCTTTGTCTCAACATCTTCAGTGCTGTGGATAGGGGAACGAGGAAGGGCCATGAGTCCTGTATGACGTTAGTTCATGTGTCTTGTAGGAGAACAGACTGCTCGACTTACCGGTTCGTGCAGACTCCAGGATACCAAATGGAGCAATGAGCTTCATGAAAGAGTCGATCCTGTCAGACTTCGCAGAGAGCTCGACGATACAGTTGTTGGTGCTGATATCCAGAACCTTGCCCTTGAATTGGTGGGTCATGAAGGTGATAGCCCTCAGATGCTCATGCTTGTGACGGAGAGCCTGAGACACAGCGAGGTTGCTGGGGTGGTAATCTTTCCTTAGGGAATCACGAGCAGCCTCCTCAGCATATGCCTGACGCTCCTCGTCAGTCAACTCCTCAGGGTTGAAGTCCATCTCCGGGTTGTGGGCCATGTCGCGGTGGTGGGCGAGGAGCTCTTCGAAGTACTCGGGACCGAGAATGGAGATCTTGGCCAGGAGCAGCTCGCGCTGAACAAGAGGAGACTCCGTGTAGTCAAGGACGGCCCAGACAGGGACAAGGTCCTCAAGCTGGCGGCGGGCCTGCTCTATCACGCCCTCTTGTCCCTGCAGGACAATGGTCATGCGAGAGAGATCATCGACTTCGGTGTTGCAGACAACAAGACTGTCGATGTTGAAGCCACGAGCAGCCAGAATACCAGAGACACGAGAGAGCACACCGGGCTCGTTCTGGACCAGGCAGTTGAGGATGTGCTTCTTGTGAGGCTTCGCCGAAGGCGTGGGCGTCTCGTAGAGGATGTTGCTAACGGCAGCCGGGGCAGACCAAGCCGGACGGCGGTCTTCGGTCGGGAGAGGCGCGATACGGCGGTGGATGGCCTTGTAGGCCAGAGCTTGCGTCGATGATGACTGCGAGCTCGAAGCCCTTGTTTGCGGGCGCACAGCTCCGGCGCATTGCCTGCCGAGCAAGCTGCGCAGAGGCAGCATAGCCCGCTGTGATGCCATCGGATGTCAATTAACCAGGATGCGATTAATTGAGAGACGGCGGTCGTTTGCGGGTGTGAAGCTGATTGTTTGGCGTTGGTGAATGTGCGAGCTTCCCCAGAGTGCCCAGAATTTCTGATTCACACTCCGACCTCGGCCGTCATGATTCGCCCGTGCGGCGGCGTGAGAGGGAACCACGGCAGGCGCTAGCGAGCAAACTACTGGCGGCTCTTTTGACCAGGCCACTGCACGGCCATCACTTCACTGTAACACCAATTCTTACTCCACAACCACGCGCAGCCATGTCCGACGAACGACGCCCGCGATCGCGCTTCGACAGCGACGAGCCTGAACGCCCTGCACGCTCGCGTTTCGATACAGACCGTCGCTCGAGATCGCCGTCGCGGAGAGAATCTGAGTCGCTTCGTGAACGCAGCCCGGTGACTCGTGAGGCCACAGACAGCCCATCGAACGCAGGCACCAAGAACAAGGCAGCTGCGGCGGCGGCGGCTGCGGCCGCGAGGATCAACGCGCAGATACAAGCGAAGAAGGGCATTCAACATGTCGACGTGCCGCCTATTCGCGCTGTATGTTCATCTGTCGCAAAGTTGCTAGACCCTCACTAACCCATTTTTATAGGCGCCTACTCCTCCAGTCGTCAAGTCGCCGTCTGTCAACGCTGGCCAGCCTGTTACCAGCGAAATTTACCAGCAAGATGGTGACTACATCAAAGACATTGAAATCAACGATCTTAGAAATCGCTATACTCTGACCAAAGGAGCTGTACAAAAAAGGGTAAATTACTTCTGTCTATCACTGATTGTTTAGGATCATGTCTGCTCGAAGCTGCTGTGGCGCTGCTGTATGATGACAGCGCCGCAGAGCTCGAGTTGTGCACGCTGTTTGCGCATTTCTCCTCACGGAGATTTGGGGCTTACTTGATCTTCTAGCTGTCCCAAACCCATTTATCAAATGCTGACCTCGATGTGACATCTAGATCAAAGACGATACTGGCGCCGGTACGCATACTCGAAAATACTCTGACTATGTTAGAATGTTCTGCTTATACATACGCAAGATGTCACTACTCGAGGAGAATACTACCCAGACAAGAGCATGGCAACCGCAGCTGTTAGTGTTCCAATTTTGCTGTTATCAGTTTGACTAACTGTCGCCAGAACCCGCCTCTGTATCTCCGCGTTACTAGCACGTCCAAGGAAGGACTCGACCAAGCTGTCAAAATGATCGAAGAGATGCTGACACAGGAATTGCCCAACTTGGTCGACGAACGCCGTTTCCGTCGTCGCGAACCCGAGAACTTTGAACGTGACGAGTTTGGTCGCGTGAGTACCGCACTGTTGATCTCGACGTACATGTACTGACAGTTCACAGCGGAAGTGGCCCGAGGAGAAGCTCTCCGTTGGTCTCGAACCTATCAGTGGCTTCAATCTTCGTGCGCAAGTCGTAGGTCGTGGTGGCGACAACGTCAAGTACATCCAACAGGAGACCAGCTGCAAGGTCCAGATCAAGGGCCGTGGATCTGGTTTCATGGAGCCACAGTCTGGCCAAGAAAGTGATGAGCCCATGTATCTTCACATCGCGTACGTTTCGTATTGGATAGTGAGCGCACATTTCAATCTGACAACCACCAGGGGACCCCGACCAGAAGGTGTAGCTAAAGCCAAGGAGCTGTGCACTGAGCTGCTTGAGAAGGTGAAGGCTGATTACCAGGCGTTTAAGGAACGTCCACCACCCAACCGCTACGGTGACCGTGATAGTTACGGCAGCGGACGCGGCTATGGTGACCGTGGCGATCGTGGCGACCGTGGTGACCGCGGTGATCGTGGTGGTGATCGCGACCGAAGCCAAAGCTACGGCTACGGAGGTGCAGGTGGCTATGGCGGTGGATATGGTGCACAGAACGGCGCCCCTGAAACTCCAGCTACTCCAGCAGCCGCTGACCCTAACGCTCAAGCTGCTGATTACAACGCGCAGTACGCGCAGTGGGCCGCTTACTACGCCCAGAACCCATCTGAAGATCCATACGCTGCCTACGGCGGCTTCGCAGCAGTCATGGCCCAGTACTCCCAGGGCTACGGACAGTATTATGGTCAAGCTTACTCTACCGGACAGACACAGTCTCCTGCGACCGGAGCTGCCGCACCGCCGCCACCACCTGCAGAGCCTGCTGGCTATGGAGCTCCCCCACCGCCTCCTCCGCCACCCGCCGCTTCGCCAGGAGCTGGCTACGGCGCGGTTCCTCCTCCACCTGGCTTGTAAGTGTTTTGCGACCTCAAGCATCTCACCAAAATGTATAGAGCACAGAGTCTTCCACTTGCAGTCGGTCAAGCGCTCACAGCGCGAGGTCTGGATCCTTGGTTTCATTGTTGGGGAAGGCATCACTCAGCCAATCCCTGAGACTGATGGTCCTTGGGTGTATTTTGCTCGTAGAAAGGCAGAGCTGTGATTTTGATAGCGACAACTAAAGTTCAAAAATCAGCACATCGAACTACAGGGTCCAAACTTAATCGAATTGAACATACCTGCAGCCAACATGATTCAGTAAAGGCAATGCACATGAAGAAATCTAACGTAGCAGTCTGATAGCCGGTAGATTTCTTGTACGCTGACTTCCAAACGACGCGTGGTTGGCTCACAGCGACAGGGTTCTCCAGAGCGACACCGGCCCGAGGCCGCGGAGCATTGGAGGTGCTTTGGTCCACATATTTTCGTTGCCAATGTTCTGATTCTGGCACCGCACCAACGCCACAGACAAGCACGACAACATGCGGTCGCAAGTACTGAGAGCCGGGCAGGCTGCCAACTGCAGAGTGAGTGACATCCTTGTGCGATTGGTCGCGCCAGCAGACCACACTTCTGGTTGCACGCGACCGAGTGCCACCATCAAACATCTATAGATAGCATTGAAGACTGATTTGAGCAGCCTCACCTCCCTACCTTCCGCCTCCCTACACAGGCACGATGCCTCGCAACTTCCACATCGATTCCTAGCGCCCGCAACGTCGATGTCGCCTCGCGAACACCACCGTATAAGAAACTCCTTGGGCGTCTCAGCGAAGTCCGCCGCGTCCTCGGGTCCTCGCGCCAGCTTACCCTCGCCGAGAAGATCCTGTACTCTCATTTGGAGTCTCCCGAGGAGTCACTGCTCAGCAACACCAACAATGGGCGTGACATACGTGGACAGGCCAACCTGAAGCTCAAGCCCGATCGCGTGGCCATGCAGGATGCTAGTGCGCAGATGGCGCTGTTACAGTTCATGAGCTGCGGTCTGCCTACTACAGCGGTTCCTGCCAGCATCCACTGCGATCACTTGATTGTTGGTGAGACTGGTGCGGACGCTGATTTGCCAAAGTCGATTGCGAACAACTCGGAGATTTTCGACTTCCTGGAGAGCGCGGCGAAGAAGTATGGTATTGAGTTCTGGCCGCCTGGTGCGGGTATCATCCATCAGTCTGTTTTGGAGAACTACTCTGCTCCCGGACTCATGATGCTCGGTACCGACAGTCACTCTGTCAATGCTGGCGGACTCGGCGCGATTGTCATTGGTGTTGGTGGCGCTGATGCTGTTGACGCTCTTGTTGACGCACCCTGGGAGCTGAAGGCACCCAAGATCCTCGGGGTCAAGCTCACAGGTGAGCTGAGCGGCTGGGCTTCTCCTAAGGATGTTATCCTGAACTTGGCTGGCCAGCTGACAGTCCGCGGCGGAACTGGCTACATCATCGAGTACTTCGGGGAGGGCATCAAATCTCTTTCTGCAACCGGTATGGCCACTATTTGCAACATGGGGTAAGATTCCTCCGCACTAGTCTGGATCAAAGTATCTGAACACTAACATCGATATCAGTGCTGAAGTTGGCGCCACAACATCTTTGTTCCCCTTCTCGCAGGCTCACATTCCCTACCTCCAGGCAACAAACCGTGGACCTATCGCCGAAGCTGCGTTGAAGATCGCTCAATCGCCAATGGAGCGCAACCTTCTGCAAGCCGACCCTGAAGCCGCGTACGACAAGGTCATCGAGATCAACCTCTCCACACTCGAGCCTCACATCAACGGACCATTCACCCCCGATCTCTCCACCCCTCTGTCCAAGTTCAAGTCGGTCGTTGAGGAGAAGGGTTGGCCGCAGACCTTCGGAGCTGGTCTCATTGGCAGTTGCACCAACAGCTCCTACCAAGACATGCAGCGCTCAGAGGATATCGTTAAGCAGGCAGCTGCAGCTGGCTTGAAGCCCAAGGCCAACTTCTTCATCACACCAGGCAGTGAACAGATCAGGGCTACTCTCGAGAGGGATGATACCATCAAGACTTTCGAAACTGCTGGTGGAACTGTTCTCGCGAACGCTTGCGGTCCTTGCATCGGTCAGCTCTTCCTACCTCCTTGTATCCTTCAATCTGTGCTAACGAGTTGACAGGTCAATGGACTAGAACCGACGAGGTCAAGAAAGGCGAGTCGAACGCCATCTTCACATCGTACAACCGCAACTTCCCCGGACGTAACGACGGCAACCGTGCTACCATGAACTTCCTCGCCTCCCCTGAGCTCATCACCGCCATGGCGTACTCCGGATCCACCACGTTCAACCCCATGACCGACAGCATCAAGACCCCATCTGGCGAAGATTTCAAGTTCCAACCACCCAAGGGTATCGATCTGCCTGGTGCCGGTTTCGAGGAGGGCAGGACCGAGTTCCTCCCAACCCCTGGTGTACCTGATCCCAGTGTTGAGGTCCAGGTAGACCCTGCGTCATCGCGCTTGGCTCTTCTCGATCCCTTCTCCCCCTTCCCCTCATCCGAGTTGAAGGGACTCAAAGTGCTCTACAAGGTCAAGGGCCAGTGCACAACAGATACCATCTCCGCAGCTGGACCTTGGCTCAAGTACAAGGGCCACCTGCCCAACATCTCCGAGAACACCCTGATAGGCGCTGTCAACGCCGAGACCGACGAAGTCAATGTTGCCTATGATACCGACGGCTCCAAGACCTCGATCCCTGAGCTTGCCAAGCGCTGGAAGGAGCAGGGTACCGAGTGGCTTGTCGTCGCCGAGCACAACTACGGCGAAGGCTCTGCCCGTGAGCATGCTGCTCTGCAGCCTCGCTACCTTGGCGGACGCATCATCCTCACGAAGTCCTTCGCACGCATTCACGAGACCAACTTGAAGAAGCAGGGCATGGTCCCTCTGACATTTGCCAACGAGTCCGACTACGACTTGATCGACTCCTGCGACGAAGTCTCGACAAGAGGCCTGTTGGAGACTCTGCAGAACGGTGGTAAGGGCGAGATCGAACTCGTTGTGAAGAAGAAGAAGGATAGCAAGGAGGTCGTTGTCAAGACTAAGCACACCCTTACTAAGGACCAGAGTGCATTCGTTCTTGCAGGCAGCGCTTTGAACTTGCTTGCTGCGCAGGCGGCTGAGTCAAGGGAGGAGGTTACTCGCGCCAGCGAGCTTTCTGATTAAGCTGTTTCATTGTGTCCATGTTAGACAAGAGCTTGGTGCGGGCGGTGTTTGTACATACATGTAGCGATATCCAAGTGCGAATTTGATTGTTGTTCACTCCCGGACTACCTGATGATGCCCTTCCGTGGGATGGTGGACGCTGCTTCCTTCGTAACTACGCGACACGCTAGCGTTCTTTCTACTTTCACGCGTAGACTTCAAGCTTCACGTTCTCATCAACAACATCAACAACACCACCCCAATGCTTCTCCTCGAGAGCCGCTCAGAGCCCTAGTAGAAGCGAACGAACCCGATTTGAGCGTTTTGGTTGTCATCACGATGGTCGAGTGAGTACAAAGAGCTTGGAACTTGGTCTGCAATTTACACAATCTTTGGCTCAGAACGCTCGCCTGACGTTATCTCTGCAAACATCTATCCAATCAAACCTCCGGATACATCATGGCCTCACGGCCAAAGTTGACCTCAAAAAAATTACAGGCTCTGTTGACACGCATCGGCTCGGCATCATCAGGGACTAAGAGCACGCTCGCCGAGCGATTTCAACGCGATGTGCGAAGCATATATGACTTCCATCCACAATCGCCAAAGACTGCAGCGCAGCTAGCAGAATGTGGCCGCAGGCTACGTGTCGTCAGCATCGATATGGGCATCAAGAATCTAGCCTTCTGTGACGCTAAAGTCGCGTACCCATCCTCCACTTCCGCAGCAAAGGACAGCCTCGATGCCAGCATGCACATCCTGCGTTGGAAGACACTTAACCTTGTAGAAGGCTCAAAGCCAACCTCCCACGCCCTTGACGGGCGCGCTGCATCGCGAAACATCGAAGAAGACTGGACAGCCGCTGAAAGAGACGACAATCAATTTTCGCCTTCTGTCCTTTCAGGAACGGCATACAAATTCATCGCCGAAGAAGTCTTGAGCGCAGATCCAGACGTCGTACTCATTGAGAAACAACGCTGGCGCTCGGGCGGCGGCAGCGCGGTCCAACAATGGACTTTGCGCGTCAACACGCTAGAGGCGATGCTCTGGGCTGTCCTGGAGACGGTGAAGAGGACGCATCAATATCGCTCTGGCAGCAAGAAGGCCTTCGTCTCGGCGGAGTTCGACGTCCGCGCTGTGGATCCAAAGCGCGTTGGGCAGTACTGGCTGGGTCAGCACGCGAGGGCTTTGTCAGAGAGAGACGAAGAAGCGCTTGCTCATGATGTTTCAGCACTGTCAGTGGGCATTGATGAGCCCGATGACGTTGGAGAGGCCGACTCGAAAGCGGCAAAGAAGCCAAGTCGCAGCAAAGCAGAGAAGAGCGCGAAAATTGCTATCCTCCGCTCGTGGCTGGCGGAGCACGCAATGTCTAGTGTCCCGTCTACGCCGACCCGCATGCCTCGCATCGCATTCAGTATAGACCCCAGCGCAGAAGCAACACGGCAAGCGCTGCTGCCAAAAGCCAAGGCACCGCGTAAGAGCAAAGGTTCGAAAACTTCACGAGCGAGCGATGCAGACATACAGCTGGCAGACGAGCTCCCCGCAGCGGAGATCAAGAAGCTCGACGATGTCACAGACTGCTTTCTCCAGGCTGCGGCGTGGGTCGCATGGGACCTGAACAAATTGCAGCTTCTGGCTTCTCTTCATAGCGCCAAGACGAGCCCTTCGTCACCAACGATTGATGAAGTCGAGATGGTGAGAATGATCGAGGAGGTCGGCGGTGTGTAACCTCGTTGCCGCCGCTATAGAGAGACTCCAATGACAAAGAGGCACAAATTGGAAGACGGCAGATTGTACTCATTGTATCTGGACCCGTCCACGCATTGATACCTTCTCCACCGCAACCGCCCACATCACGGCGTGGACACCTGATGCCCGATATACGTCTCCTTCATCCTTCGCATATCAAATCGAAATCTGGGAACTGCGGATCCGGCCCGATATTCGTGCTCGCAACCGGCGAATTGAAATCCTGCACCTTGGCCGTTTGCTGTGCCTGATTACACTTGTCTGCCTTGGATCAGCTTCCACACTCCAGCTAAAATCAGGATACAAAACATACCTTTCTGGTCATCGCACATATTAACCGTCAACTTCCCATCCCCATCAGCCCTCTTCTTCCCCCCTTTGCCGCCATCTTTCGACCCTTTCCCATCTCTCTTCCCGTCCCCACCACCGTTATTATTATTACCATTGTTCCCTCCATTATCACTTCCTCCGCCCCCTCCCCCACCAGCACTGTTCGCCATCTTCTGACACCCCTGAAACTGCTCATCGCAGCTGCGCTGCGCCGCGGTCTTAAAATCCGGAAACGACGAGCCGCCCACGTCGAACGGGCGGTCTGGGATCCCGCTGTTCATGATGGACGAGGCGCGCACCCCGCCTAGAGCGCTGTCGAAGGTTTGCAGGTCTTTGATTTGCCGGTAGAAGAGCAGGTCGCGCGGCCACAGGGAGATAGCATAGTCGTCGGAGAGGAGGGGTGGCGAGGGCGAGGCCGAGGCGGATGTGAGGGAGAAAAGGAGCGCTAGGAGGGTGGGTGGGAGAAGGTACATTCTTGGCGAATGTGGACGGTGTTGCGCTGTGTTGTGTTGGGTCTGGCTTTTGGTTCGTCTCGTCTCGTCTCGTCTCGTCTTCTCTGCTGGTTACGATGTCGTCACCAGGACGTTCTCGAGCAATGTTGGCGGATTAGGCGTACAGGTGTTGTCAACAGTAACGGCCAGGCAGCGGGCCGGGGTGAATATATCAAGCGCCAACGGGAACCAACGCCAATGCGAACGCGATCGTCCTGCGCAGCTCCTGCGGAACAAGCGTCGACATGTTCTGTCAGGGTTCTGTCAGAAGACGTCGGTTGGAAGTTTTACGTTTCGACATTTGGAAGCGGCTTTCCGCATCGGTGTGGTGTTGAGACAGTACTGAAACGCGGACCCCTCAAAATCGTGCCATGCCGGATGAGCGACGGCAAGGTTGCTCGGAAGGAATGATCGAAACGAATGACGTTGATAGATCCTTCCAATTGGGCTAAGATGTAATCCATGTCGATATCGTTCATGCCTGGGAGGATGTTTGATGAGGTATGATGCAAGCTTAATTTGCAGATGAATGTGGGAGGCAATCGGTAGAAATCAGCCACTGCCTTGCAAGTAATGAATTCATCTTCCAACTCCAATGTTTTTGCAATGCTGATGAGTATATTGGTATGCTATTACAATGCCATATGACTATTGCCAAGGAAATGATACTGGTGTAAAGTGATATTGGTGTCAAGCGACCCTATTACATGGTTTTCGTATACCGATGAACAACATCTATGACCGTCCAATTTTGGAGGAATGAAAAGAAGCACGCCTGTAATGCACCATTGCTATCCAGGGTATCCAACACAAATGTCGAAGAGTGTCAAACGCAGGTGGCTCGTTGTATATGCATCTCCGATATAAAGCTCCGAATCCTGTGAGCTCGTGATCTCGAGAAGGGAGAAGGGTATCGTGGTCGTCGTGAACGCAGCGGCGCTGCCTATGTATGTGGTTGTGGGCTTCTGAGCGTTCGATCAAGATCGAAAGCTTAGAAATTGGCTGCTGCGTTCGGACGTCCGCCGGGGTTGTGGTACTGCTCGAGGTTCGACTGGAAGGGCGAGGCGCCGGTGTTGGCGGGCTTGTCACCAAGGGCAGCACCGGTGCCGGCCATGAGGTCGTCGTCGTCCTCGGTGACTCGGCTCTGGCGCTTCTTCATGCGCCAGAAGACGAGGGCAATTCCGCCGAGGAGGAGAGCACCACCCACGCCACCGACGACACCTCCGATGACCTTCTTGTTGTTCTCGCTCAGACCACCACTGTCGCCGCCGCTGCCGCCCTGGGCCTCAGGGGGGTCGGTGACGGTTGCCTGGCCGGTTGTGGCGAGGACAGTGCTGGAGCCAGTGCTAGTGACCTCGGAGGCCTGGCCGTTGACGACAGTGCTGTAGACGGTGGTGTAGACCTGGACAGAGGTGGAGACGAGGGGAGTGGTGCGGACGATGGCGGTGGTGCGACGGGATGAGGAGGCTGCTGCTGTCGTGCGTGCTGTCGAGCCGGCGGCCTGTGTCTCGCTGGAGGGCACACGGCCGGTCGATGAGGGAGCGGCCGAGTTGCCGTTGCCGTTGTTGTTGCTGGTCTGAGGAGCCTGCGAGGTCTGGGCGGGCGCCTCGGATGTCGCGGCGTCGGTCGTCGGGTCGGGCTCCTGGGACGTGACAGGAGCAGCAGAGGAGGCGGGCGGTGCGCTCGATGCTGGCGGTGCGGACGAGGCCGGTGGTGCCGACGATGTCGCGGGTGCTGGTGTGGAGGCGGGCGTGTTGCCACCGGTGCCCGAGGCCTGGCGCTTCTCGTTGTGGTGCAGGTACTCGTTGATGCCGTCGATGTGCAGGCCCTCGAAGTTGAAGGCCGACGCCATCGCGACGAAGGCGAAGAGCGTCACAAACAGCCATGCCTGGCGCAACATGGTGATGATATCTGGGAGAGAAACGAGTGTGGTGATCTGCGGCGATGGAAGCAGTGGATGGGTGTGGATCGTATTTACTGGCGGCTGACGCGTTTCACAGCGACGTCGATGCGTTGATTACAAGGGGCTAGCGGATGTTTACTTTGGCAGAGGCGGTGCCGAAACGGGGAACGTGAGGCTAACGAGGGCGTGAAGAGGAGAGTGAGTGAGTAACAAAAGAGAGAAAAATGGAGAGCGTCGCACGACGGTGATGGCGGATGAGCCGGTGCGGGAGATGACAGCGTCTTCGTGTGCAGTGGGTCACGACGTGAGCGGGCTCAAAATAGCAGAAGAGCCAGGGCTGGGGCTGCACGGGACCACGCAGGACTGCACAGGCACAAAACTCACCAAGGGTCGACGGCGCAAGCCGCAGCAGCGCCCTGCATGAATTGGGACGGAATCCGCGTTCCAGCCATTGTCTGCGAAAATTCTCCCCCCAACACACTCCTTCGCCCGTGGGACTGATAGCAAAGCGTGAAGCGCGTGTGCACGCGAGGAAAGAGCTTCAAAACGCCAGACGCCGCCATGTCTCGACGCGAAGTCACTGCATGCCTCTACGGTGCATCGTCTCCAGCGTGACCTGCTTTAACCCTCAAATTTGCAAGGCCAGCCAATTGAGCCTCTTTGACTTTGGCAAGACGCAGCCAATCAGCACCCCGTTATTCTGTCGGCGCGGATCAGCCCTCAGTCTGGCACCCTTTCCGGCGACTTTGCGTCATAACGGCTGGGGTTCAACCAATTTTCCAAGCCTCGCGCAAGCTGCAGAGAACCTCCAAAAGTTCTCCACAGTTTAAGTCGTACGAGGACGAGGACTCCCAGTAAACACCACGATCACGCCGTCAAGATGCTCTCTGCTGCGGCCACTGCTGCCGCCCACCATTTGACGACGCGCGAGGCTCTCAGCGGTATCTGGGGCTCTATCAGCCTCTGCGCCTGGATATTCCTACTGGTGAGCCTGCCCTCTGACCCACAGCTTGGTCCTTGGTGTGCAGTACAACCATTGTATAAGCACTCCTCTGCAGAGCGACAACTGTACTGTACAACAAGAAGGCCATGTACCTGCAGCAATCCGTACTGCTCTGTGCGACCGCGGCGACACCTGCAAGAAGCTTATCTCGCGCCTCACGCGACTCACAGCCAACTAATAGCTAACACCCCCAGGTCCCCCAATTGATCGAGAACTATAAGTCGGGCTCCGCAGACGGGATCTCCCTGATCTTCCTGGCCATCTGGTTCATCGGCGATGTCACCAACCTCGCCGGCGCCCTGTGGGCCGGTCTCGTGCCCACCGTCATCGCGCTGGCCATGTACTTCTGCGTCGCAGACCTGGTACGGCACCCAGTCAACCCCTCTTCTCTGTATCCTGAATACTGACGTGGCCAGATCCTGATAACGCAATGCGTGTACTACAATACCATCAATGCCCGCCGCGCCCGCAAAACCTCCGTGCAATCCACAAACTCCGTCGAAGCGCCCCTCCTCGGCCGCCGCGATAGCTCCAACGTCGGTCTACCCGGCAGCCACAGGCGCGACAGCCAGGCCTCGCGCCGCCGCCGCGCATCCTCGCTGCCCACCATCCTCGACGTCGACGACGCGCCCAGCGAGTGGATGAAGAACACACTCAGCGTCTTCGGTGTCCTGGCCGTCGGCGCTGCAGGCTGGGCGATTGCGTGGAAGAGCGGGGTGTGGCTTCCTCAGCCCGTGACTGACGGCGATGAGGAGCCCATTGCGCTTGGTGCGGAGATTTTGGGGTACGCGAGTGCGATTTGCTATTTGGGTGCGAGGATTCCGCAGATCATCAAGAATCAGCGCGAGAGGTCGTGTGAGGGGCTGAGTCTGCTGTTCTTCATGCTGAGTCTGCTGGGTAATGCGACGTATGGTGCTGGTATTCTCTTCCATTCGACGGAGAAGGAGTACTTCCTTACCAACCTCCCCTGGCTTATTGGCTCGCTCGGCACCATGGTTGAGGACGCGATTATCTTCATGCAGTTCCGCGCATTCGGTACCGGCGAGGCTTTATCTTCGGTCGACGCATAGATGCCGTACTGTTGTGTTGCGTTCTCATGGCGTTCAGGGGGCATTGGGCACGGTCACCAAAAGTTGGGGTCTGGTTTTGTACAATGTTCCGTTAGATAGATACCCAGTCAGGTGGACTAGAGGGGTTCATTCTTAGCTATACTCTATATTTCCGAGGTATACAAGACGATAATGACATGTATGTACAATTCTGACTAGCGCGGTCCTTGAGGTCTTTGCTCTACTCTCAGACATCAGCTTTGTACTAAACCCCCTAGCCATAGCTCGGTCCAAAGAAGAGGTATATGGTAGCATGGAGTCTACATTTGGCTTTTGCAAAAGAGTCAGATACTCGATGAGCACCTTGAGTCAGCTACTGATTGCACTGCTGCAGCTTCCAGCAAGGACGGATACTATAAAGTTCCGCAGAAGTACCAGGTACTCGAATGTCTCTGTATTTGACAGTTTAGAGTCGGCTTGGCGCGGATCTGGGGAGGTGACGTCGGAAGGGCGCCTTCGTTACCTCTGCACTGCAATCTCTAGCGCGGAGGAGCAGTTGTAAGGCTTGTCTTGTGACACGGATTCGGCAGCGTACTGGCATAGGCACATATGCGGCTTACATTCAACGGTCAAGCCACAATAATAAGAAAGACCGGTGACCAGAGTTTGGCTTTGCACTGCAATTTCTAGCGCGGAAGAGCAGCTGTAAGGCCTACGTCCTTCTGCGATACCCGAATGCGTGCATACGATATGACACAATACTACACGAAATATTGCAATCCTGGGCAAAATGGGGGGCTGCTGGGTTTTGTATCGTTGTCTATTCATTCCATTTCATTCTATGTGATATCTTATCGTCTTTGAGGGCGTCCAGCGGTCTCTGAGCGCTGCCAGCCGGACTGTGAAAACCCTATAGCAATCGTAGAAGAGGTCGAAGGAGAAGGCGATGGGTATATGCCTGGTCGAAGGTACGCTTACTCGGCGTTCTTGTACTTCTGCTCGTGGACACCAATAGCACTATACAATCATTAGCATTGCATATCACACCACTTGGACGGTTTGCACTTACCGGCCAGAGGGATCCGTCTGCTTGCTCCATGTAGGAGTCCACCTCATGACAGTGCTAGCACAGCTGGGAGGGAAGTGCTCATCGAACATGCAGCGGTACCAGTACGCCTCCTTTGTATCCGGGATATCGTTGCCCCACTCGGGCTTGGGGTTCTTGAGCTGCTCGTCTGTGACCTGCGCCTCGGCGGTATCCTTGAGCGCGTCGATCCATCCGTATCCCACACCGTCGGAGAACTGCTCCTTCTGGCGCCACAGGATCTTCTCGGGGAGGTACGCGGGTGTGTCTGGCTCGTCCGAGGTGTCGAATGCCTTGCGCAGAATGTACTTCTCGATGCGCTCTTTTGTGATCATCTTCTCCTGGGGGTCAATGTTCATGGCAAGGTTAAGGAATTCGCGGTCCAAGAAGGGAACACGGGCCTCGACACCCCAGGCGGATGTAGACTTGTTGGCGCGCAGGCAGTCGGCCAAGTGCAGGTTCTTGACGCGGCGGACGCACTCCTCGTGGAATGCGGCCTTGTCGGGCGCGTTGTGGAAGTAGAGGTATCCGCCGAAGATCTCGTCGGATCCCTCGCCGGAGAGAACCATCTTGATGCCCATGGCCTTGATCTTGCGGGAGAGCAGGAACATGGGTGTAGAGGCACGGATTGTGGTAACGTCGAAAGTCTCGAGGTGGAAGATGACGTCGGAAAGAGCGTCGAGACCCTCCTCGATGGTGAAGGTGAAGGTGTGGTGCTTTGTGCCGAGGAAGTCAGCGACTTCACGTGCAGCAATAGCATCGGGGGCGTTGGGAAGACCGATGGAGAAGGAGTTGAGTTGACCAAGAATCAAGTCAGTCTGGAGCTGACCGTCGGCGTCAATGCCAACAAGCTCGCTGGGATCTGTTGTTGTGCCGTTGGCGTTGGCCTTGTGCTCAGCGGCCTTTCTTCTTGTCTCCTCGTTCAAGCGCACAGTCTCACGCTGAGCGATCGAAGCCACCAAACTCGAATCGAGACCACCGGACAGCAGGACACCGAAAGGTACCTCAGCCATCATGCGCTTGCGCACCGACTTCTCGAATGCCTTCCTCAGCTCCTTCAAGTCAAGCGGGTTGGAGGGGATGTTGGAGGGCTCAATGAGCCACTTGGGGTCGTAGTAGCGGGTGAGCGAATCTGTCTTGGAGTCATAGACATGGCCGGGAGGGAACGCCTGGATGTCGTCGCAGACGGGGTGCAGGCACTTCAGCTCAGATGCGAAGTATACGGCGCCAGGTGTCTCGCTCGACCTGCCCATGTAGAATGTGGTCACACCGATGGGGTCGCGGGCCGCGAGCAGTCGGTCGTTCTCTTTGTCGTGGAGAACCCACGAGAACATGCCGTCGAGGTGTCGGGGCGCGTCGATGCCATGCTCGAGGTAGAGAGGGATGATGACCTCGCAGTCGGAGTGTGTCTTGAACTCGTACGGGTTCTTGAGGCTTTTGCGGAGGATGCGGTGGTTGTAGATCTCGCCGTTGACAGCCAGAGAGACGGTTCCTGCCTTGTTGACGAGCGGCTGAGCGCCAGAGTCTATCCAGTGTAAGCATTTACCCGGCTTTTGCAAAGTTGTCGTGTGACCGCATACCAACGCCGACGATGGAGAGACGCTCGTGGACAAGGACTGCAGGCCGTCAGTATACAATATCGGACTGGAGGATTCCCACGCGCTTACTTGTGTCGTTGGCGATGTGGTTGCCGCCTGCATATCGTCAGCTATCGTGCTCGCCGGCGCATTCCATGTTTCTGTTGCTCACTCCAATCCGGGCCCCGATGTCGGATTCTATTCAGTGTCAGTCAAGTGAGCTCACCGCACCATCGTGAAAGAGGTAGACCTACTGCTTGCCCATTTTCAGGGCGGTCGGCTTGAACTTTTGGACATCGGGATGTCTGCGCGTCAATCAGTCTTTGTTCAATGCAGAGCAAGAAAGTTTTGGAGGGGCAATTGCAGTCATTGCAGGGCTAAAACGTACCTGTAGCACGCGAAAATACCACACATGTTGGCTGTATGAAGAGGAGGGATTGAGAGGCAAGAAAGAACGTCACGCAGGGACGTGGATGTTTTTCAATGCCGAGAGATCTAAAGTTTGAGTCACTTCACAGTGACTGTCTTGCCTCCGGCGACGGCAAGCGGCGACCAGACGGGCATGCCCCACTAGCCCACGTTCAGAACGCGCCCTAGAGCCGCAGAGAGCGTCGAGCGATTCTAGTGGAGCCCGTTATCGCTCGAACCAGGGGAGGAATGCCGATGACGCGCGCGGGGGAGCCATTCCGAGGACTGCGAGCGACTGCGGACGCGTGTGAGAACTCATGTGTGATGCCATTGGCGAACGCTCACACGCGAGAACAACTGACAACCGCTGACGATCATCAAGATGCTGCAAAACGCTGCTAAAGACTCTCAGCGTGCTTCCCGTCGGCTGTCGAGTCTGTCTTCACGTTCTCCCTGGAGCTTGACGGCTTGGCCGGCCACGATTGCGGCGAGCTTTAGTCACATTTGACTAATTTTGGGATGTGGCACCCAGATATCGTAGAATTAAGCGAAACATAGTTTTGGTGGTGCTACATCAACGCTCTGGTACAATGGATTGCGAACAGTGGTTAGACACATGTTCTCTACAGGACTTGTACCAGAGTGCAATACACGCATGAGCAAGTACCGACTGCCTCTCCTTTTTCAAGGTACGACATTGGCGTAAGCGGTTCTGTATTGATACATCCAACGCTCGTGCGACGCTATACGCATTATCATGCCGCTCCTGACCGTACTCGTACTGTACTCAATCACGCTCCCATGTCCTCCAGCGTAGCAAAAGGCAAACACAAGAAACAAGAAACCAACCAACATCCATGCATTACTTGTCTACGTCGCCTGAACGCTCACTGTGCTTGCGTATACGTCATTTCGATGCCCCACAATCTATGCTTCGTCAAGAATCCGGGGTCGTCGTTGGCGCAAGGCGCATGGCTTTTGTCTTCCACGCCGGGTATTGCAGAAACGCTTAGAACAAGAAATAGGCGAGCAGAAAGCTCACCAGGCAAAGCAGAGCCGTGATTTGAACGGAGACTCCGCCAGCTGGGGCGGTCTGCTGCTGGGTGGCGGTGGCAAGCTGGTCCTTTGCGCCGCTGGTGGAGTCAGGCTTGCGCTGGCGAAGACCCTCACTAGCCTGCTGTGTCAACCGTGCGATTTGCTGCTTGGCTGCGTCGAGCTGAGCCTGCAGCTCGGCCTGCGATGTGGGAATGGCGTTCGATACACTTGCTGCAGCTGCAGCCACAGTTTGTTGAACACCAGCCGCGGCGCCAGAGCCGGTGGCAGGATTATAGGTCTCGCGCTCGATCTCGCCGAGGTTCTTACTACCGGCGGGGCGATCCTCGATGTGCGAAACAGGGCCCTGAGCTTGACCTGAAGCTCCGCGCACGGGGGTGACTGCCGCCTCCGACTGAGGCGAGGAGAGCATCGAGTCGCGGCTGACACCGTTGGTCCTTGCGGGTGTGGAGGATGAGTCGGCATCGGCGGGCAAGAACAGAACTCTAATCTTCTTCTCTTGGATGGTCGACTTCGCGGTTTGTTCGATGTGTGCCCACTAAAAAAGGTTGTAAGCTTTAGTCGCGTGAGCTCGAGGAGAGATGGCTACCAGAGATCCAACATTGGTGAACTCCTTGTCTGCGGTGACGAGGACGGACTGGACGAGGAACTTGTCGCGGCACTTGGCGTCTGGCGGTGGGTCTTCCTTCATTGCCTGCAGGAGGACTACGTGCACGTGTTAGCTATTGCTATCCCAATCGGACGGATGCGCCCTTTGTGTGGTAGCCGTACTCTGAACTTCGACATCTCGCCCGGGCTCAATGCGTCCGCTGTTTGGTCGTACACAGTATCTAAAAGACTTTCGTTAGCGCAGGGCTCCGCATCGACGCGTAGTGGACGTATTCGTACTGCTTGGGAGCGGTAGTTTTGACCTGCGATTGTTAGCGACAAGTTCGAATACAATGCAGTGCGCAATGAAGCGCTCTAATGCGTGCTCACCTTGAATGCGACGGGGTCCGAGTGAGGGTTCTTAAGACGGAGGGTCTGGGACACCTCTTGCTGGAAGGGGCCTGTCACCCTCAGTAAGAGAGTTTTTACAAGCAGCTGCGATCAATGCTTACGCTTGAACCCAAGCTCTACAGGGTCGAGCTCGACGGACATGGCGGTGGTGCGAGGGGAAAACGGCGGGTGGTATTGGTAATCGTGGCTGTTGCAGTACCGCGGCTACGTTGTACGGCGCATGCGACGGGGGCGTGTTCTGGGCGATGGGCACGTGTTTGGTCCGCGGAGGCAGATTAGAATGCTGTGTAGGGGTTGAGGGTACTCAAGCGTGGTGCTGGTGGTGGAGACAGCGGAGGGGGTGTGAAGGGGAGGGTTGTTGTCTCGCTTGCCGTGATGGATCTAGCCAACCCCGACGTCACAGCCTGGAGTGTTTAGTCCCTGTCTAAGACCGCGAACTCGTCATCACCGTACTCCGGAATTGCGGCATCCCAGCTTACCTGGAAATGCTGTGGCTAATGTCACGCGTATAGACTCGTGCAAGTGAAAGTAGTCAACCACCAAACATTCCCTTCGTCCACCGTGCCACGCGCTCCATCACAGATCTATTACCGTGGAAGGTACGAGTAACTCCACAGATCACCCGTGGTTGAGACCCTGCACCCCACTACAACTTGAGCTCTCACTCCACATAAGCTCCAAGTTACCTGCACCACTTTCAACAATCGACGTCCACATTTCACCAAGCTAATAAAAGTGTTTGCCAGGCTCTAAATAGCTTGCATCCCTCCACAAACGGCTACAAAGCTCCATCACTTTATCTCTACAGCCCACATCGCCACATAATCATGTCCGATCAAGAACAGCTCGTTGCCATGGGCTTCGACCCCGAGCGCGCCGCTCTCGCCCTCAAGGCCAGCGGCAACCTGCAAGGCGCTCTGGACTGGATCGAGAAGAACCAAGACCGCCCTCTCGACGAGATCAAAGCCGAGCAAGCCTCCGCCGCCGAAGACCCACCCGAACTGAAGCCTGGCGAAGAAGCCAAGTCCCTCGTCTGCGAAGACTGCGGCAAGAAATTCCGCTCTGTCGCACAGGCTGAATTCCACGGCAGCAAGACTGGGCATGAGAACTTCGCCGAGTCCACCGAAGAGATCGCGCCGCTCACCGAGGAAGAGAAGGCACAGCGTCTCCAAGAGCTGAAGGAGAAGCTGGCACTCAAGCGCGCCACGCAGGCCGAGCAGGACAAGGAGGACCGCAAGAGGAACGAGCAGATCCGCATGAAGTCGACAAAGGAATCACAAGACATCAAGGAGGAGTTGCAGAAGAAGGAGCGCATCAAGGAAGCCCAAGCCAAGCGTGCTGAGAAGCTCGCAGACCAGGAAGCGAAGAAGCGCGTGTTAGCCAAGCTCGAAGCAGACAAGCAGGAGCGCAAGAGGAAGGCTGAGGCTGAGAAGGCGGCGCGCGCCGGCCAGGCTCCTCCCCCGGTCCAAGAGCAGAAGGGCCCTATTGCTTCCGGTCCCGCCACAAGCAAGCCCGCGAGCGCGTACACAGAGGCGCGTCTTGCGCTGCAGACATCCGGAGGGCGTCTCATCAAGACTTTCCCTGTCGAGACCACGCTGTTCGAGGTCGCCCATGCGCTAGAGCAAGATGGCACAACGGTGAATACGTTCACGACCAGCTTCCCTAAGAAGACGTACGACAAGAGTGACTTTGGAATGACATTGAAGGAGGCTGGTCTGGTGCCTAGCGCTGCCTTGATCATCGGTTGAAACTATACACTAAAGCTGCAGAGCACCTAAGACTGCTCTTCTCCATACGATTGTTACGAAACGATGCATTGTGGGCGTTCAGGTGGGATAAGGCGACGCTGATGTGTAGAGACAAAGATCTGATGGCCATAACGTGCCACCGAACATGTAGAATGCAGGTACTATTGTGCTATGAGTCTTGTTCGCCGTATGCCACTTGATGCTCTTTATGCTACCACTCCTATTCAGCCATGCTCTCTGTACTCAGTCATATTCGTCGTAGCCTCCATCATACCTGCCCATCTCTCGCTGCGTGCTGCACCACTCCTCACTCGCCAGGCCCTTCTCCTTTCTCCTGACCAGCGCCTCCGCATCCTTGCACCAGTCACACGCATAGTCACACGGCGGAACATCCTCGTCGCCAAAATATCTCGCAATGATATTATGCCGGCACCTATTCGTCGCCTCACAGTAATCGACCAGGGCCTGCAAGCTCTTTGCGCGATTCAGGATCTGCTGCTGCTGCGCCGCCCTCGCATCGCCCTTAGTCGGCTGCCTCGCGGGATCCCTCATCATAAGACTCGCAGCGCGATCGCGGTCCTCGCGGCCATAATATAGTATACACACGCTTGCCTTGCCGTCGCGGCCCGCGCGCCCGGCTTCCTGGTAGAAGCCCTCGAACGACTTGGGGATCTGCCAGTGCACAACGAAGCGGACGTCTTCCTTGTCGATGCCCATGCCGAACGCTGTTGTAGCGACGACGACGTCGTAGCCTTCTTTGTTGGCGACCCAGCCATGCAGCGTGTCGGTGCGCTCGGTATGCGGGAGGCCTGCGTGGTAGGGTTTTGCGCCGATGCCGTCGCTGCGCAGGCGTGCGGCGAGAGACTCGCAGTCTTTGCGGAAGAGGGTGTATATGATCCCGGAGACATTGTCGGTGCGTTGTTGCTGGGTTACTAGCTGGCTGGCTCGCTCTGAGTTGGCGCGGCGGTTGTGGATCTTCTTGAGCCAGGAGAGAAAGTCGGTGTAGTGGTCGTCTTCGTCGCACTTGAAACGGACTTCGTAATGCAGATTAGGACGGCTGGTGGTCATGCGGAAGAGGTGTAGCTTCTTGGGATCAAGGGCCATAGTTTTGATGATGTCGTCCCGTACACGGGAGGTTGCCGTGGCTGTGAGGCATATGATTGGGACGTCTGGAAACTCTGTCTTGAAGAAAGAGAGCTGTTGGAATGATGGTCTAAAGTCGTGGCCCCATTCGCTGACACAATGGGCCTCGTCTATTGCTATACGTGCCAGCTCTTTTTGCGAATGTATGACGCGTAGGATCTTGCGAAAGTGATCTGTTGCACAGTACTCTGGAGTTACGTAGAGCAACCTTGTTAAGGGATGGCCACACTGAAGGTCTGCAAGTATGCGTTCGCGATCCTGCCGTTGTGTTGTACTATTAACCGTCTCGACTTTGATGTTTGAGTTGCGCATAGAGGCGACTTGGTTGTTCTGAAGATGTCAATTCTTCATTCCTTCATTACGCATATTGGCTTACCATGAGTGCCAAAAGCGGAGAAACGACAATAGTGACTACACAGTCAGTGATTGGTCATGTTTTTCTGGTAAGTTGACATACTGCCGAGATCGACCACAGCTGGCAGTTGGTAGCATAGACTCTTGCCAAATGATGTAGCTGCCTGCAGAAAGACGTCTTCACCCTCCAATGTCGCCATGATGACTTCGCGTTGCAGAGGCCTTTAATGATAAGAACAAGTCTTCAGGGCTGCAAGCTTCTGACGTACCGGAAACATGGCTTCTTGAACACCCGCTTCAGCGTGAAGTCGACATTCGAATACGGCCTCTTCCGCTTTCCGGGCATCTCGAGAGCCCAGCGTGCTTCACTCCGCCTCTGGTAACAGCAACAGACTTCAATGCTATCGCTGTAGGCGAATTATTGCAAATGATCATCCGGACGTTCGCACGCTCATCGTTGTCTATCGAGCTTCTGCTAGGCGGCAATTGCGGTGTCGTGCAGGAGAGACAGACGCGTCGAGGGGGCAAGCGCGAATCTTCGGCGCGCGATCACGAGCGAGACGCCGACCAATCAAGCTTTTCTATACCCACTTCCTCGTCAACTGTACACCACGACGCACACAAGGCATTGTATACATCAAGGGCTGCCTTTCGCCACCAGAGCGAGGCCTTTGTGCATCTCCAAATCGTCCTGTGTGGTCCACAAACGCGTTCTCCCGCTGAACACCTTTAAAGCACGACCTGCACGAAACAACTGGTCGCCGTACAGCGTGGACTCATTTCAGTCCCGTGACAGGCGATGCCGACTAAGGATCAAGCGGTCGAGGGCCCCGCCGGCATAGACTTCCAAGTAATCACGGCATGTCCGCCCAAAGATCGCGAAACTTTGGCGGCGAAGGTTGCAAAGCTCGAAAAGAAAATCTTCCCTTCAAGCGAGGCCTTTGATTATAGTGTCGAGCTAAAGAAAAAGAACATTGGCCTCATTTTAGCCTCAAGGGAAGGAAGTGAGGAGGTTGTTGGCTATCTCGTGTTTCAAAGACAGAAGAGCCTTGCCTGGCTACACAAGCTGGCAACCATCGAGCAAGAGAGGGGTAAAGGTATCGCCAGATGTCTCGTACATTCCCTTGCCCAGCAAATGAAGAAGGGGGGCTGTCGAACAATCGTTCTGTGGGTTGACGAGGCTCGCGGCCCAGCCAGAAGTCTGTACGCGTCTTGCGGGTTCCAGCAAGTTGAACGACTACCAGACTACTATGGTCCTGGGCGAACAGCACTCAAATTGGAGCTGGCTATCGTAGAATGGGTCTGGAAGCCCTGATTTTCAGCAGTCCATGGCTGGTCTCAAGTATGCTGAGGTGGCAGGATGGTTCTCCCTTGCAGTCGCCACCCCTATGCTCCTTCGCAACCTTTGCATTCCTTCGCCATCTCTCCGACAGCACGTAAGGCGGGCAGCACGGCAACGCGACCACGCGTTCAAGCGCGACGACGAATTCCACGGCTCGGAAAGAGATGGCTGTCAGTGACGAAAGGCTTTCAGCATGTCCGCTCCTAAGATCTACACTCACTTCTGCGACGACCGACACTTGTGACCTGTTGCTATGGCAGCATCACTCTTGTAAGAGACCCGTGATTCAAACTGGAGCTAGCTAACATACTCTCAGTGCTATGGCGATGCGCATCGCAGTTTTCGCTGCTTTGCTCGCCATTGTTCGTGCGGCACCACAAGTTACCTATCCGTTAAACTCTCAATTCCCGCCGATCGCATATGTCGGCGAGTCGTACTTGTTCCAGTTTGCGCCAACAACTTTCAAGTCAGATGCAGGCAGCCTTTCGTACTCCCTAAACGACAGTCCCTCCTGGCTGTCGATCGACGAGAAAACAGGGAAGCTTTCTGGAACACCTGGAGCGCGCGATGCCGGGACTGCATCCTTCACGATCTCCGCAGCGGGGGCAGCTGGGGCTGTTGTGAACATGGATTCGACCTTGCTTGTAGTCAAAGGCGACCGACCAAGCCTAGTCACAAACATTTCCCAAGCTCTATCGACAGCTGGTCCCTTGTCTGGCCCCACCACTCTCGCAATCAAGTCTTCTCAGGACTTCGAAATTACCTTCCCCTCGGATCTTTTCGACTCAGACAGCAAACTTTCGTACTTTGCGACCCTTTCCGATCATACTCCACTCCCTGCATGGATCAGCTTCGATGCTTCGACATTACGTCTTGCTGGAACGACTCCACCGACAAACATTCCACAGTCATTCGGCATCCTCTTGATCGCATCGGATGCGCCCGGATACGCTTCCGCTACGATCCAGTTTGCACTCTCGACAAGCGCACATGAACTATTCTTCCAGCCAGCTATACAGAACCTGAACGTCACCAAGGGCGATGAGATTCACATCATCGACCTCAAAAGTAAGCTCTATCTCGATCACTCGATTATCAGCGACAGGGACATAAAATCTCCGTCTGCTGAGCTACCAGACTGGCTGGGCTTCGACGGCAGTTCATTCGCCATCTCCGGAACGGCACCTAACGAGCTTTCGTCGCAAGATCTTACGGTATCTGCGAATGACATTTACGGTGATCTGGCCCAGTATACCATACGCTTGAACGTAGTCTCAGAGCTCTTCTCCGGTACCGTTGGTACCATCAACGTCACTCTTGGAGAGCTTTTCAAGGCCCCGTTACCGCGATCAATAATGGCCAAAGATGACGAAATCGTGACAGTCGATTTTGCAACGCTGTCAGAGTACATGCATTTCAATCCGAACACGTTCACGATCTTTGGCACAGTGCCTACAGATGTGTCGTCGCAGATTGTATCATGCACTATGGCGGCTACATCCAAGGATGGAAGCCTCAAGGAATCTCAGGCTTTCAATATCACACTTTTGGCGGCGACAGACTCTACTGCCAACAATGAGTCCACGGTGTCTGGCCATGGTGACACATTTGACACCACCAAAACAGACACAAGCGGCCAACGCACGGGTGTCATTGTTGGTATTGTCCTTGCTTCCATCTGCGGCGCAGCACTGCTCGCGGCGTGCATTTTTTGTATCTGCCGAAGAAGGAAGCAGGTGAAAAGCTACCTCAGCCCCAAGACCGGAAGCCCAAGAAGCCCAAGAAAGTCCGACATCTCACGACCAACATTCATTCCTATCGGCTGGCCAGACATTGAAGAGGAGGATCTCGAGAAGGGTAAAGACCGCGATGATGCCTACCTGGAGCGGACCCCTGAACATCCACCAAAAATCGATGTCAATCTACCCTATGATCATAGACACAGCATATCAGCAACAGACTCCATGAATGACGGCGACACCCGCATACTTGACGACTTCGATGACTCTCCATACGGGTACATCACCAACAACTCTGCGCCTTCAGACCGTCCGGCAGACTCGATGAAGATTGCCGTGGAGCTGGCAAAACGTACCTCGCAAAATTCCACAAGCTCCTTTCGAAAACACAAGCGCCGGACTACGACAGTATACCGCGACCAAATACACCGCAGCTCGGGACTCCCTGTCAACCGACGTATAACAGGCATGGGTACGTGTTGAACTTGTCTATCAAGACCGGTTGCTAACGTCTTGGTAGTGAGCACATTCCGTCCCTTTCAACGTCCTTCACACGCAACACATCTTACCGATAATATACCTCTGCTTGAAGCGTCTGTGCTGACGGATACGACTGCAGGGACACGGGCGCCATACTTACTCCCCATCGAGGAATAACAATAACTTCGGGTCGCTACGTCGAGCCATGAGCTCGAGCTCGTTCTCTAGACGTACAAGCAGTCTATCTACTGTGCCTACTGCCTGTCCTCAAGCCCCCACTACTCGCTCCCGCCGACCTAAAGTCACAACACCGACAGAAGAGCGACGCAGCATTCGTGTCGTGCGATCTTCCACCCGCAGTAGCCTCGGCGATCGTCGTACAATGGAGGATAAGCGTAGCTCGTATATACGGAAACGAGCTTCCGCTCAATCACCATTCTTCAGCGCCGGCTACCGCGCCTCATCGTCAAGCTACAGGTCACCGCCTGCGTTCCTCACAGAGAAGCAGAGGAGATCACGAAAATTCCTCTCGCCATCAAGACCCAACACTATCGTCAAGCCGAATGATGACGTCGAAGAGGGCAAAGAGAAAGAAATGCCAAACGACCCTTCACAGGAGAAATCAGAGCAAAGGTTTCCGGGCAGTCTGCGCAAGCACCGATCCACAAAGTCTCTGGCGAAAGCTGCGAAGAAGGCCGAGTCACCGTCGCGACCGGCAACGACCATGCCTGCTGCAAGTTCTGCAATGGTCCGACGAGCAAGTACCCGCAAAAGCCTCCTCTCGTCGGAACTGAAAGCTAGCTTGAATGATCTTACGGGCTCCGAGATCTATGATAATGCAGATCTAAGCGAGAGTGTCTACACAGACGAAGAGGATGACATTGAAGACTACGAGAAGAGAACGACCGTCAAGCCTGGCCAATACACGCTACCCCCGCTGAATCTCGATTCAAGAAGAAGAAGTGCTTTACGTGAGAAGAGGAGCAGCAAGCGCAACAGTCCACTCAAGAACAAGGAGCGCGAACTGAAGCGCACAAGTGAACGCGAGCCAACACCACATTATCTAGCCAAAGAGCACGGCGGCAAAGAGAACATGTCGTCCACTTACACACTCGGCAAGATTACTCCCATTCCAGAAACCAAAGTCATCTCTCGCGCCGCCTTATCACCAGTCCGGCCCACATCCTCCAACTTAGCCCGCAACTCCCAAGCAACAGCCATACCGCGCAAATCCATTTTGCGCGAGACCCAAGCACGCCCAGTATCCCGGGCAGACTCAAATACCGACTCGACTAACGAGCGTCACTCGCGCCGCTCGCTGCACTCCCGCAACCAATCCCGCGTATCAGGCACCCGCCGCACGCCCCGCGGTCACTCCCGCTCCCAATCCTCTGCATTCCCGTTTTTCGATCCCAGCGTTACAGGAGACACACATAGCATTGGCGAAGCCATCACCACACCCACGCCTGCTGCAAGGAACGCAAACAAGGCCAAGGTCGCTGAGGTCACACGAGATATGTCGGGCAACTTGATCTATCACGGTGACGATACGATGGGGAGTAGCAGTATGGTTTTCCATCCCCCGCCGAGACCTGCTTACCGCGCTTCGAATGTCCCGTCTGGTGTACCGGGCAGGCAGAGTGTAGGCCTTGGTCTGTATCCGTCTGGCTCGAGCGCGGCGGAGTTGAATGGTGAGAGGGCGCGCAATCCGTTGAGTGTGGTTGGTGCAAGCGTTGATGTTGAGAGGGCGGAGACGCCGGGGAAGGGACGGAGGACGTGGGGTGAGGGACTGAAGAGTGTGATGGGTAGGGCCAGTGTGTGGGGATGGGAGAAGGAGAAGGATGATGTGAAGGTGTTCGTATGAGGGCGGTCGTCGTGGATGATGGATTAGTCCTGCTTTGGCTGTTGTGAGTTTCGATATCCCTCCTTCTAGGTAGATCGTGTAGCCACTAGGTAGATCAATGTATGATGTATGCTCAGAGCTGGAAATCCTGTAGGCCTTAGACTTTTTTTCGAGGTCCGAGCACACACCGAGTCCGGGTTGACAGACTTCATGACATTCGAGCGAACACAGCCGTATGTTTGAACATAATGCTAAGCTGAGGATCTATTTCATGTATTTTGTCTATTGTGTCTAAATGCAAAGGAGCCTACGCCTTTAGCTCATGTCATGGCCGAGAGCCCCATCGTACCTCCGTGGTATATCCCAAACGCCGTCCATGCACATCTCCTATCTCATCTACAACTGAATGTCGTTGTTCAGCAGCCTGACCTCCTCACCCGGCTTGAACGCCGGCAGACCAATGTACGGGCAGCCATCGCATCTAAACGCATCGCCAAGTGCGCAATTTCCGCAGCTGCCGACCTTGCCCTGGACTGTGAAGTCTACCTCATCGAGCAGATCGTCGGCTCCAAACTTCATCGTGTTGAGTTTCTTGTCGGCGTCGGCGCGCTTCGCTGCGTCTTCGGCTTCGAGTCTCTCCTTCATGCCGCAGGTGCAGTCTTTGCAGGCGCGGCGACGCTTGCCGGGCTTGGGGCGGCATTCGGCGGCTGGAGCTTGTTAGTCGGTAATGAGCGAGAAGTGTGGGAACTACGTACGCTGGATGACAGGACGGGCCATGTCTTCTTCTGTGATGAACTCGTCTTCGTCGATCAGGTCGTCGTCCTCGCCGGTGATGATAGGATCGTCGAAATCGTCGCTGAAGTCGACGAAGCCGACGCCAGAGGGCTTCGCAGGGGCAGGCTCGGGCGAGGGCCGCTTGCCGTTCAGGTTGATGCGGTTCAGGTTCAGAGGCACTGAGCCGTCTGCGTTGACTTCTTGCACGGCACCGTTTGCGCTGCCGTTCACGCTGTTTGTACCACTCGCTCCGTTTGTTGCTTTCTTCTTGCCAAACTTCAAAAGTATCGACACAGGCTCCTCCTGTGCGGGCTTGGTCATGCCCTCTGTGCCCTCGACAAGGCCTGCAAGGATAGCCTCGGTCTTCTCTGAGCCCTGCAGAGCGCCATCCTGACTCTTGAACACACCGCCAGTCTTCAGGGCACCGACAATCTTGTGCATGACGTCGCGAACGAGGAGAGCGTGGCTTTCGCGCGATGTGCCAGCGGCGTCGGTGAGGAGAAGGACAACGTCATAGGTGGAAGCAGGGAGGTTTGCCAGACCCGCCGCAATGCGGTCCAGCATCTGCAGGTCTGTCGAGGAGCGGTCATGGATCTCGTAAATGCTGTTCAGCTTCTCGGGATGCGCCGCAACTGAGGGCGGCGCAATGATGAGTGTTCGTGCAGTCATGGCGGGGTAGCGGGGTGGGCGAAAATCGAATGCGGCGCTCAGAGGTCGTGAAGAATGTCAATCGCAAGTCGAGAGGGAAGGGAGAGTGGAATCCAGAAGGATATCTTGGTTGCTTTGCAATCAACTTTCACGATATTGCCGCATTTGACTAAAGTTCGCGATTTCCTGCCGGCGGCCGGAGAAAGCGCTTCAGTGGCGCGTTCCAAGTCATCAGTTGGGTCTGCAGTGCGATTGGCTGATGATCACGCCGGAGTCGGCTCACCTGGCAAAGCGTCGGCAGCCCTGGAGCATTCCGCTAGGCCCACCCTTTTGCAGTAGTAAAACCTGGGGAAGCGCCGCAGAAGGACCTCAGGAGACAGCCGGTGAGGCACAGGGCGAGTTCCCCTCATGCTCGGCCTTCGTGAGGAGCTGAGTGTCGAACTGTGCTGCTTTTGAAGCATCGGTAGCTTTGACCAGGTCCGGAGGGTGTCCTCTGGTGGTATCTTGGTAAAGTGACTGTCTCCGTGCGTCTATGTTGCGTCGAGAAGCATGACGTAGAACCCCATCGAATGTCACCCCAGACTCAGGAACCGAGCATGTATCTACAGTCCTGTACGAACGACTGCAAAGCGGGCTGGAATGCTGGCCATTGCCAGGGGTAGGTTCCAAGTGCTTCCATGGCTGTTTACAGGGTCCAACTGCTAACGGTGTTATAAAGGGAAGTTACGCCTGACCCCGCTCGCTCAAGCTCGCGTGCTCGCATCTTCCTCTGATATCATCTCGCTCCAAGCTGTTCAGCACGCAATCTTCAGCAATCGATCCGGTCGTTCAATCCCGCTCCGTCTGTGACTCTCGCGTCGTGAGGTACGTGCCCCCCGCGTGTTTTGATCGTAATGGCTCCACGCAGCTACGCCATAGGCATCACGAGACCATTCTTACGTGACCATACAGACCCACTGATAGCTTCAAGCTCCGAGCTCCCCGTGATTGACTACTTCAACCTCACGCTGCCCGCCTTTGACTCCAACTTCACACAACTCGTGCTCATCCATCTCAACACTCACCAAACAGTAAGTGACACCCTTCCTGCAAGCCATCCGACATACCCTGATCCATTGAGATCTTGTCTGACCATTGGGGCGCTCAATGTCTTCAACAAGAAGTATTGACCTATGCTGACACGTTGCAGTGACTCGCTCTCACAAGTGGACTGACCGTGACCACGCCGGCATTGCCGATGGCAGCGCTGAGCGTGAGTCGAGGCTTCCTCGCTACTTCGCCAAGTCAGGCCATGCCGACACCGATCCTACCAAGACCAAGAAGGATGGCAGTGGAAAGGGCAATTGGTACGTCCCAGTACCTCCTTTTCTCGATCGACGACTTTCACCCCATCCCTGGCCCACCCCGCCGCAGAACACGACCGGATTCTTCGCTCAACTGGTCAGCACTAACATAGATCAGGGGTCGTGACGGCGACGAAGTCGAAGATATGCCCTACAACATGAACAACGCCCGCCGCCGCAGCAACTCCTCGACCAACCAGCTCAAGGACTTCAAGACCAAGTTCGAGACCATCGAGACCGAGCCCGTGTTCGAAGAGGAGCTCCACGGCGCCATTGGTGAGGAGCTCGAGAAGCAGAGCACTACCTCCAGCTCCAACAAGAGCATCGATGAGGAGGACCACGATACCAAGTTGTAAGATAACGGCAGCCTAGGTTTCATGGCTCAATCCCGCAGGGAAGCCTTTGGATGCTCTACGGTATGGTGTGGACGCATGGCTGCCACCAGTCAGCTGGCTGGTGTGTAGGAAGTCATTGCTGGCCATGGTTCTATCGCAGGCGGGCGTATGGGGTGTACAATGTCAACACAGTTATGGTAATTTGTAACATGAGAAAAGATATATGAATGTACAATCACACTTAGCCAAGACCGTGCAATCGCCTCTTCCATGGCGTGGCGACTAGGGGCTCAGCTGCTTCTTAGTGTTGCAACGAAGCACAATGACCTTCATACTTGTGTGTGCCTCAGAGCAACGAATCTGATGCCAGACCTCCTGTACCTTTCGGTAACAATTGAATTTTGATCCCACCCAAGACGCCTCGCTATGCAACAAGACCACATCAAAAAACTCCCCACTACTTCCTCGCCCTCTTCTCACTCGGCGCACTCCCCTCACTAAGCTCACTAGCACTCCTCTTATGCCCCTGTCCTAGGCTCGTCGCGCGACTCGTCTGCGCCGCACTCTCATCCTCGCCCTCCGCATCAACATCCCCCGTCGGACTATTCTGCGCGCCCGTATCGTCCTCACCCTCCGCATCGTCGTCGTCGTTATCATCGCCGTCGCGATCAGCGTTCGCAGGCGTATTCTGCGCGCCCGCATCGTCCTCGCCTTCTGCATCATCGTCGTCGTCTTCGTCGTCGTCGTCGGGCATGGGCGTATCCTCTGCGCCACCCTGTTGATCCGAATCACCGCCAGTATTGTCGCCTTCCTGCTTGACCGTCGTTCCATTAGTCGTGGCGGGCCCCGTGCCGTCGCGAGCGGCCTTCATGCGCGCCAGCACGCGGCACTCGCCCATCTCCTTCTCCTTGACCTTTCTTACGTCGAGCAGACGGCCGACCTTCGCAACGAGCTGCTCAAACACATCGGCGACCTTGCTCGTCGGAATGGGTATGATGTCCGGGACGCCGAGTTCCATGAGCGCGGAAGCGATTTTCTGCGTCTGCACGTTGGACTTTGCTTGCCGCATTTTAAGCAGCTTGTCGGAGCCGAAGGTCACGCCGGAGGTGAGGCGGTCGTGCGTGCTGACATTGAAGCGGTGTTCTTGGTGCGGGCTGAGCGTCTTGACTGGGGTTTGACTTGGGGCTGTGGGGGGCAGCGCCATGGATGTGCGTCGGTTGGCAGAGTTGGAGGCAGAGGGTGTGTTGATCATGTCGTTTGCGCTTAGGCTGAGACGGCCGGGCGCATTGGAACCGCCAGAGGAGCGCTTCTTACTGCGGTCCTGCTGGAAGAGCTGCTGGAACAGCGCTTGCAGTGCTGTGCTGGATGTGAAGGATTGGAGACCGGCGGCGGTGGAGGTGTTGGCTTGCGGTGCGTCGAGACGGGCGCGGAGTTCGTCACGTTCGGCATCGAGGCGCACGGCGGCCATGTTGATGCGTTGGAGTTCTGTGAGGAGGAATTCTTCTTCCTTGACTTCGTCCATGTTGCGGTTCATCAGTGCTGTGGCGAGCATCTTGCGGTTGCGTTCCATGACAGGGTCGAACTTCGATAGCGTCTCGTAGAGACCGTACTGGTCGGCATCCATCTGCACTTCGGGTATGCGGAGCTTCATGAGCTTTGCTGAGATGTCGTAGAAGCGCGCCTTCATTTCTTCGAGCGATCGTTCCTTCTCTCGTGGTGGCGCGAACGGCATGGTCGCCAGCGCATTTGACTCGTCTTCCCCATTCTCCTGCTTCGTAGCTTGTGCCAATTCTCGTTCCCGCCTCTTCAGCGCCTGCCACTCGTAGCGATCCCAGACTACGGCCCACCGGTATGAATAGTCCTTCACTATCCCAAACAGGTAGTCCGTCTCCTCTCGGCTCCAGTCGTCGCTCCTCAGATGTGCGTCGTACTCCTCGTCTGTGAAGTCTGGCATGTCCACTGTGATGTTGTACTTGAGGTAATCGGCGCAGTTCTCAAGGTAGTCGGTGGATTCGCTGTCCGGCATCGCCGCGTCGTCGCCTTCTTGCATGGGTGGTGCTGCTGTAGGTTTGCGCCGCCAATGCTTCAGCACGAGGCCGTCGGGGCGCGCTGGGTTTGTAAACGGTTGCTGGATCCTGAGGTACGCTGTCAGAGGCAGTTCAAGCCGTAGTAATCATTGGTATTACCATTTCTTTGCAGGCCCGGTGCTCTGCCTCTTCGCACGGTACGCCTTCTTCTCTTCGTAGACTGCGACTGGTGGTGGTCGCTCGCCATACAGCGCCGCAACTTCGCGCGCAACGCCCTCTACCCACACGTGTCAGCTGCATATTCCTCAGCTCCACAGAACTCGCACCTGCCGTCAAGACGTACGTATCCTTTTTGTTTGTCCGCCCTTCTTCGACTTCTTGCTCGCCAGCGGCGGTGCGACCTCGCCCATGGGCAGTCCCAGCATATCGCGCACATCGCGATTCGACGCCATCGCGGCTGTGTTTCGATTCGATCTGGCGGCGTAGAAGTGTTGGAAAGAAACGTGGTCGATGGTTTTGCAGGGATCTTGTGAGCGTGTTGGAATGTTGGAATCGCGAAGTTGCGCGCGACAGATTGCGGGATGGCGGCTGCCAAGATCATGTCACTTTAACGGCAGCTGCGGCGGCTTCAACTTTTACCTCCAACATCCGCCAGGCTCGAGTTGTGGAGGTGCTCAGTACTACTTTGCGATCTCATCATACGCCAATGAGAATGGTGACGGACACAAGCTTTCTCACCCCGTAGATGTAGTCGATCTGCCAACCTAGCAACAGGATCTGGACATGAAATGACTTGCCCTCAGCCCGCCCTGCGATCTCCAGTGTCTACAGACACAGGCCTACAGACACAGGGTACATGATGTGCAGAGCTAAGCTCTTATGTGGTGCCATGTCAGGCTACCCTGTTGCTTAGGACACATCTCACACCAGCTAATGCTGACTTACTCTCACCGTGTAAGACAAGCCACCGAGCAGCTTCACAATCCAACCTCACCAGTGCCATCGTCAAAACGACCATATCGCGCAGAAATACCATCTATCCTCACACTAACGATCCCCATTCCTGCCAGTATTCCCTCAGACCAGCAGCCGCTCAACACCACCCACATGGCCGCCCACCTATCTCAAGACATCTTGCAACACATCAAAGCCCTCTACCATACCTACCGGCACACCCCCTCTCCGTCCTCAAAAGGCGTCTTCTTCTCTCCAACCTGCCTGCAGATCTGCCGCCCCGTGCCCTCTTACTCCGCAACAAGCCGCGCCCAGATTGTGCAGTACCTGCGCGACGCTGAACGCGGCAAAGTTCCCATCTCGCAACACGCCGACACTGACATGCAATCCATTTCGCCTGAGAGGAATCCTAACAAAGACGGCCCTGTCACTCGAGACACGTCTTACTACACAATCCGGCCCCTCCATCCCTCCGAACACACCTTCGGCACTGAACTCGCAACATCCGCCATAGGCCTCACTTCCTCCGCTTTGGAAAACATGTCTCAGAGAGAAGGCTGGGTCGGGATGCGCGTTGATCTGTGGGACGAGGGGTCTGAGGAGGGGTTGCTAGTCAAGGTGCAGTATTGGTGGCGCTTGGAGACTGTTAGCGACGAAGGGGGAGTGGGTGACAAAGGGGTCGAGGGAGAGGAGCGGGATGGGAAGGTTTGGAGACAGTGTCTGCATGATATCGTGTATCTTGGGCCGCGAGATGGGACGGAAGGTACGGAGGGTATAGAGATTCTGAGATAGATGGTGGATATGAGTGTGATGAGATCCTCGCAGGGGAATTTCGCCTGGAGAGAAATGGTACTTGCGGCCATGTCATCAGCATGTGAGAGGCAATTGCTGTGTTGATTGACTTAGATGAAAAGGCGAGGGTACTAAGAGGAGTTTGTGATGAAATGTTGCGGATCCTTCTGAATCACTTTGTGCACATCACTCAGAATAGGTAGCTCAAAATGAAGATGTCGTCTCTAATTGCTCTCCTGTCATCTAACTAAAACAGACCAGAGCCCATCGCTCTTCCACAATACAGACAGGCCCTGGCGAAAGAGACTCCTTTACATGCTATGTTTTTCTCCTACCAAACAAACATGAAATGATGATGATGATAAATGAGATGCCAACTTTCGTGCCACCAATAGACGCAACGCCACGTACGCCGGTTTAAATGGCTTCCGAAGAGCAAGCTGCTGTGCGGGTGCAGCTCGCGCAGGCGAAAGCCGGGTGTGAAGAAGATGATGATGAAAAGAAGAGATCCAGGCTGGCGTCGAGGTGGTTCGGTCGTCGTGAGAGTATTACCTAAGATACCGGAAGGAGATTTCGATCCCGTCTATCAATCATTACAAAAATACCTATACAGGAAAGACGTGGTCGATAAGTCCGCTCAATGAACGAACTCCGTGATGCAACGCAATACGCAGGAAATGAGATGAGTCAGCAGAGACAATGCCGACACCAGTCAGCATAGTGGAACAAGCAGCTCTGACAGCAGCTCCGCTAGTTGCTGCTTCCGCCGCAGCAGAGTATCTTAGACAGCTTCTGCATGAAGCCCTCCTTCTCAGGCTCCTGCCGCCTCGGCTGCTGGGCGTTCGGACTCTGTGCGGGTGTCGCGCGGTTCTGAGTCTGGTTCAGGTTGGGCTGGCTGTGCTGGAATTGAGCCTGGTTCGAGGCCGCGTCGGGCGGTGCTAGCTCGCCCATGCTCTTCCTCTTGACAGCGGATCCGCTCGCTTGCTGATCCCTTGGGCTTCTTCCTGGCTGGGCTCGTGTCGCTCCGGGCTTTGGGAGAGGCTCGTTTAAACGGTGGTGATCGACGGGCAGGTGCGTCTTCTGCTGCCTGTGAGGCTGGCCGTGGACATTGACGGCGGTAGAGGAGTTCTGGTGAATGTTGGAATGGTGCATCTGTTGGACTGCCGAGGGGTGGGACTTCATTACCTCCCAGCCCTTTCCATTGTTCAGCTTCATCCAGTCGTACTCGCCGTCCTCGATCTCGCCAGTGCTCTTGAGCGCCTGGGTGAAGAGTTCGCGTAAGTAGTCGTAGTCGGGGGTGTCCTCGAAGCCGAGGTTACGGACGTAGCTGAGGTACTTGTTGAACTCCTCTGTTGTTTGTTAGTCGTATTCGGTATAACCAAAAGAGGCATGCATACCAGGGAAGCTGTCGCAGAGGTCCTTGATAGGAGTTGTCTGCTTCTTCTCGCCGATCTTCTCGTATTTCTGCTTGTTGGTAGCAGCCTTGAGGCCCTGCCATGGGAGACCGCCACGGAGGAAGTACATGAAAACGTGACCCAAAGCTTCCAGGTCGTCTCGGCGAGACTGCTCGCGTCCGAGATGGGTGTTGATACTCATGTAACGCGCTGTACCGGAGAGAGATTTGCGCTCCCTGTACGGAATGTGCTGCTTCGTCTTTGGGTCACGGTACTGCTTAGCCATACCGAAGTCCACAACGTGAATTACATTAGCGCTCTTGGAGCCTGGTCGGCCGATGAGGAAGTTGTCAGGCTTGATGTCGCGGTAGATGAGGTTCTTCTCGTGGATGGTCTGAACTCTCGACAGCTACACGCTCATTAGACATTGAAGGGGTGTGAGCTTGGAATTACGCACCATCTGTTTGGCGACCATGACTACGGTCTTGATCGAGAACTTCCTGTTGCAGTGGTCGAACAGGTCCTCCAGACTGGGACCGAGCAGGTCGATGACCAGGATGTTGTGCAGGCCTTCCTGGCCGAAGTAGTAGACATTAGGGATCCCAGCTGCATGGTGTCAGTTGAGTGGTTCGAATGTTGGGGGCCGGAGCTGGTAGGCAGCCGAGTTTGGGCCGGCAGCAACACAGCTATTGAGCAGCCAGCAGCAACGTCAAGGACGCTGCGTACCAAAGACACCCATCGTACGGTATGGCTTATACGCGTAGATGCATGTCAAGGCAGCGTCCAGCGTACAGACCGTGCCTTTCCTCGCTCGAACGGGCGGCATCAGGGTGAATAAAAGGGGCAGCGAGAGAACTTACGGCAGCCCACGAGGATCTTGTACGTGCGGTACTCATCGCGCAGTTGGGGAGCGTCGCTCTTGCGCGGCTCGAACTTGATGGCGACCTGCTGCTGGTTGAGCAGGTTGGTGCCCTCGAAGATGACGCCAAAGGAGCCCTCGCCAATCTTCTTGCCGACGCGGTAGTGGACGCCGACGACGTTGGAGGATGTGCTGCCGCTCGCCATGGTGGATGGGATGGGAGAGTGCGGGTGCAGCAGCTGGAGGTGCGGGCGGACGACGCAGAAGAGTCACGGTGCGGTGAGCGATGGGGTTTGATGGGCGTCTCCGGAGGTCGGCTGGGGCTATGCAGGCCGGCGTGTCGTCTCCTGGGTCGGCTCGAGGGTGTCTATGCAATCCACGGGCAGGCGACGGCGACGGGGCTGCTGCAGGCTGCAGCTGGGCAAACAATGCAGAGTATCGCTGCGCAGGGAAAACAATGGGCGGAGGTGCGTACAGGAGAGAGATCGACTCGCAATGGAAGAGACCTCGCACCTGGGGAGAGAATACAGAGCGGCTGGACGGACTCGCGCTAGGCCCGCTTGATCCATGAAAGCGGTCAGTGCGCGCTTTGGCAGTGCACTTGCGTGCTAGCATTCACTGCGGCAGGCCCTGCCATTCAAGCGTGCGCCTTTTCTCATGCACTCCGCGACGACAGCCCGACAGCTAGCTCACAGGGAGCTGCATCCGCTCTTGCGGTTGCGGATGCCAGGATGGGCATCGCTGCGGGTGTTGTTGTTGTTGATGGAGACCCCGTCGTACCTGCGTTCTCTGGCGAGTCCCTCGGCCGCGAGCTCGTTTAGGAAGGAACGTCCTACGAATCGCGGTGCATCGAGCGCTGGGGAGCTCGTACACGTGAGGCTTGTCCGCTGGCCTCAACACCGCCGCAGCATTGACGTGGACAGCCGACCTCTGCCACCGCCTCTCTGCATGATCATTGATTAGATGCGCCGCGCTGCATATTCGCCTTGCCGCGGAGCGACGCCCTCCTCCTTTGCGTGATGCAATTCCGCTGCCATGCCGGAACCTGGGCAAGTGGACTCGCTGCAACGAGAGCAACGAAAAAACGGTCAGCGGCCTTGATTGGCGCGGCTGGCTCAAGCCACACCCTGCCCTGAACGGGGCAAGCCCCACTCGAGAAATGAACTGGTTCGCATCCATCAAGGGTCTGGAACTGCACAACGGTCTGTGCAAGCGTGCCGATGCCTTTTGTGTATCTTCACATCTTGCTGCATCGAGATGGGGACAAGCAGTCCCAGCAAATTGTCAACTGTCACACGAGATTGCTTCCTGCTATTCGGGAATGAAAAGTTGTACAGAGTGACGTAGGATCTGTTTATCAGCTGTCAGCTTCGGAAGAGGTGGCCGTTCCGCGAGGCCAGCAACCTAGCGTTTCAGACGGACGTGCAGCGCCTCCTGCACGTTGAGGTGCTCGATATGTCGGGTACAACATCAGCATTATTATTGACATTGAATCCTCCAGAGGCCTACCCGACCCATGATACATTCGCAGATAAGCACTCACTCTTTCAGATGCTCAAGACAATGCGTCTGCTACCATACTTTGTCTGCTAATCGATAGTGTGCGCGCACAACCGTGGTCACGACTCGAGACGTGAATTGTGGCCAGGCAAGTGCGCTTGCGTGTAAATCACAGGGCCTGGGAGGCCTGTAAAGCCTCTGTCATGTCCGACGGCAACAGCGAGCAGCACCTGTCGTCTCCAAGTTTGCTTCCCAAATCACAACAGCAACACGCGTCCGCATTGACTGTCTCAAGAATACGAAGATATCTGAAATCCGAGCTTGTTCTGGCAGAATTTACAAGCTGCTGGACGCCTGCCGCCCAATCGCTATGACTACAAGAAAAACGAACAAACAAGAAGCGCCGACGCAGGCTGCTGTGCTCTTTTTGAAACGCCGTGCCCAATGCTTTCTCATGCAGTTCGCCCAATTGAAACAGAAACCCTCGCTTCCCCAACATCAATGGCTGACTGTTTCCCATCACTCCTGCATCTCCACGTCTTGGCCCTGATCGACGCCATTGACTGTGTCGCCCTCCGCGGCCGGAGCTTCAGCCTCTGGAGAAGGCTCTTGCTCGTCGCCAGACTCTGCTTGATCAGCTGCATCCCCGTTCTTCTCCTTCAGGTATGCAGCCTTGCCTGCTCGACAAGCTGCCTTGAACCACTCGTCAAGCCTGTTCTTCTCCAGGTTCCCCTGCAGAATCTCGTCGTCGAGCAGGTTGTCCTGGATGATTGGTCCACGAATCTCCTCGTCAGGGAAGCGCACGCAGAGCTCTCCGTGAGTGCCACCAGCACCGATCAAGGCTGTTAGCTGCTTGGGCCAGACAACGCGGTTATGGGGATCGTTATCTACGCTTGCGTCAGTCGAAGACGTCACTTGCGTGGTGAAAGCGACTTACCGATCAGCCTCATGAGGCCCCTGAAGGTCCAACCAACGTAGGTCTGCTCCAAATAGTCCTGAATCTCGGCATCAGACATGTCCTTGGTGTTGTTGATCTCGGACCAATTGTCCTTGTTGCATAGTCGCTTCCAGATGAGCTTCAGAAGGCCTTCTCGTGTGGTCCGGTGGATCTTGTGCCAATTGGCAGCCAAAGACCGTAAGGCGAAAGTAAACTCGTTAGACTGTATGATCGATTCAACCTTCTCGCCGCCCGTATCGTTCATGAGCGTGAGAATGTCGATCATCAGCTCAGGACCAATCAGCTTGTTGTGAACAAGCTGATCGAAGCCTTGCTTGAGTAGTTGCCAGAGCGCTGGTCGTGCTTCAATGGGACCCGTAGCATATGCCTCCATTAGCCGGTCCACAGCAGCCTCGTCATCAAGTGCGTCGTGGAATTTTGGCTCGAGGTAGTCAAACAGCAGGCTTTGCATGGAAGCGTACTCCAACTGATCAAGGATGATCTTATAGTTCCTCTCTCGGATCTTTTCTGCTTTGGTAGGCTCCTCGGATCGACCGCTGGATAGTTTCGGCTGACTAGGCTTCTCTTCCTTCTGGCAGAGCATCGAGAGCTTGCACATGGACAACTCGATCTTGTTGCACCACACATTTGTTTCTTCCTTGGCCGTCTCGAAGAGAGCCTCGGCGGCAGCTTCATAATCGTTCTCGCCAGACACCTCGTTGATCCACCTGAGCCGGGCACGGGATGGATCGGCCCGCAGGAACTTGCTCAGAGCCTGCTGGTTCAGGTGCTCCGGCTCGAACATCTTAGCAGCTTTACCTTCCGTGATGTGCTTCAGGTAGAAAGCCTCAGCCCACTCGTCTCCGTACATCTCGAAGTAACGACTGATACGCTCCTTGATCTTCTTGAGCTTGACGGTGCTCTCAGCAATCTCCATCTTGCTTCGCGTTTCTGCCTTCTCCTTTTCCAGCCACTGGGTCTCGTCCCAGATGATATCTACCAGAGTGTTCATGTCCTTGTAGTGCTCGGCAAGGTTCATACCATCCGTGGCGAGACCAAGATCCATGAGGCCCTTGATGTGCTCCGGTCGGACCTTGCTATTCCACTCATTCCGAAGAATTCGTCCACCATCGCGCGTCTTTTCATCAGCCTGCTCAAGCGCCCATTGGAAGCGCTCAATATGAGTCTGGCAGCCAATTCGTACCATGCGAGGGTTGTCCTTGGCGATCTTCTGGGACAGTGTCTCCTGAAGACCTTCCTCGAAATTCTCGACTGCCAGATTGCGCCCAACGTCTGTCAGACTGCGTACGGAGCTGACTATGTTATGTGTGGATGTCCAGAATGGCGGAAGGTCCTCATTACCCTGGCCTGGCTTCAGGACACCATCTTCAAGAGAAGCACAATCAAGACCGTAGACCTCTGCGTTCTCTTGTCGGAAACGGAAGGCCGTCTCCAGAGTCACAAGCATAACGTCAGACCCTTCGCTGAGCCGTTGCATTATAGACGCTTGTTCCTTGCCGCTCTCCTTCATGTAGAATGTGCGTAAGAAGTTCCAGCCCCAGGGAATCAAGACACCGATGGAGTCGATGTCTCGCAAGAAGTATTGCCGTACAGGGTCCGTCTCGCCAAGGTCAGGATTGATGGGTGTCTTGTACCGCTCATGCATGGCCTTAACAATGTCACTCATGAGCACTTTTTCCGGGTATGCATCTGGATGCGCTTGATGATCCTGTAGCTTCGATTCGTACCAGTTCCAGAGATTGTGTGCCGCGGCAAGCTTTTCAGCGTGCCAAAGTAACCGCCATTTTGTCGAAAATGGCAATGCAGGGTAGTCAGATCGCAGATTGGATACCAACGTCCGCAGCGCAGTAGCCCGTATCTTGAACTGCTCGTCCATAGAAGACGTGACCTTGTCGAGGTAATCATAAGAAGAGCTGATGATTCCCAGGCTTACATCGAGTGCTGCTTGTGCGGTCTCTTCCTCAGAAAACGAGAAGCGAGATTTGACGGAGAAGTCGATGACATTGCCCGGCTTCGAGCTGAAGAATGTGGCCTGTTCAAGCTTACTTCTAGCTGTGACCTTGACCCTCTCTGTAATCATGTCATCTGTCACTGGCGGCTGCGCGCTGAACTGCAGGATTCCAGACCCTTGTACGAAGATTAAGGCAGTGCTCTTCCTCTCCTTCCGCGTGGTTGCTGTAGTTGCAACTCCGCACACTGTGACACTGAGCTCCTCTCGAAAGTACACAGCATCCTGGAAGGGCAGGTTTGACCTCCCTGAATCTGCCAGAAGCTGTGCGTCGGGGCTCTCCTCTTCCGGCTGAGCTAAGGATGCAGTCACAACCGCGCCAGGGAACAGTGCGAAGGCGGTATGCCCGGGCTGGGGAACCAAAAGTGTCCCTGTCGGTTCAGCCGGGAGGTGTTCCTGAACAAAGCTCTTGATGGGAATTGTCCTGCTGACCGTGCCTCCAGATGTGGAGAGATCTACTTCCAATATCGAGTAGTCCACCGTATGGCGTCCGAATAGAGCAACGAGCACTAGAATGGCGACCGCTCCGGGTGCTCGCGCCTTTTCTGTGATTGCAAAGTCCAGAACTTGCACGTCACTCTGGGTGCGCAATTCGCCTGACAGCCCGACTTGGACAGCCGCAAGCATCTCATCATGAACATCAATCTCATGCTTAAAAAGCTGTTGCCCTGACCAACTCAGGTCCCAGAACTGGAACACTCCGTTCCTGGTCGATGTGATGACCTCCATTTGTCCCTTTGTGTCGGACGCGCGCGACTTGACGGACGCAATGGTCTTGCGAATCACGCCGCCCAGTAGTCCTCGTAGACTGAACATGCTGCCACTAGAGGCATTGGGCCCGTTCAGCACTGCAGCGCTTACGCTGGGTCGTCCTTGCGAATCGCGCAGAGTCAATTGCGCAAGTCTGCCGCTACTAAACTTCAAGATGAAGCCCGCGTGTTCGATATCGACCAAGTCCGTGATGATCTCGCCTGAGTGCAGCTTGACCGACCCTTCTACTCCTTGTTGTCGCTCTGGGTACAGGCTCCTGGCCTCTGCATTGTCGATGTTCTCCCAGAAGTGGATGCGGCCGCTCGACGGCGCAACTGCGACAACACCGTAATCGTTCGTGGGGCCGTTCTTCACGATGGCGCCAAGGGGGAGCGGGTCTGATGGCCGTAGGTGGAAGGGCAGTGGTAAGGTGACGACCTTCGTAGGGCCTCCTGCGTTGCTGTAGTCCCAGACAAGTGCGCGATCCGCTGTGAATGCCAGCGCGAGCCCTGCAGACGAAACTGCGGAGGCTGTGTATGGGGTGCGTGTAAGCGCGGAGGGAAAGCTGGGTAGCTTCTTGACGCTGTAATTCGCATTCTTGGTCTGCATCGCCGATTGATTAGCTGACCCTCTCCAGGCTGATACATAAGACCCACCAAGTATTGGACGCTTTCTTCTTTCAGAGCCCGTTTGGGAGGTGCGGACTTCTTTTCGCGAACGGGCATGTCGACCATCACAAGGGAGTTCTCCGTGCTGTCATGACCCGTGGAGCCATTAAGCGTTGTGTGACCGTTCGGCGCCTTCAAATCTGAACCAGCAGTAATCTGCGAGGCGCCGTCCTCCGCAATCTTACTGCGCTTCCGTCGAGGTTGGTCGTGCCCATTGGAGTCGCGCTGGCGTCGTCGATTGCCGCGCAACGAGCTGCGCGCGCTCTGAAGCGACGCTTCTGGTGAAAACATGATGAATCGGGGGGGGTATTGGAGAGCGTTAAGACGCGAAAGGCGCGCCGGCGATGGTGGTGGTTGCGCGACGGTGAGGCAATCGACAGCTCATGTGTACTGCATGTTTTCGAGCTCACTGACAGGGATGGCAGGCGCGCACGCGCCAAGACGCGAATCTGCGGAGTTAACATCGCGCGCAACTTATACTTGCTTCACTTCTTTGTCTTTGCAGTGACAACCTCGAATCCGTTGCAATATGCAGTGTAGAGATGTATACTACTCATTAGGGCCCTGGATCTTTGACTTGTATCTAACACACCGTCTGACCTCAAGTCCTTAGTGCTTGCGCGCAACTGCAGGCACCCGTACAGCTCAATCACCTGCCATAATGTGACTCTTGATGAGACGAAGAGAAGGCTTTACAAATTCTCAGGGGACTAAAATCGTTCGATGTTGCGGCTGATCTATCCAATTGGCCAGTAGCTAGTCTCTACCTCAGATCTTAGACTTTGTCTCTGCTCCTAGACGATCGAACAATGGCGCTGTCCGCCCTCCCCTGAATAATGCCAACATCTCCTTACCCATCCACTGCTCTCTGCTCTTCGCCAGTCCTCTTTCCAAGTCTGCAAACTTGCCACCTTGTATCAATAAGCCCGCTCCATTAGCCTTGCTGCGCTCGTTGAACAGCCAACATACCGCTAGCGCTATGTCCTCAGGCTGATTGATAGGCACACCCTTGGCAGCCATTTCCTTTGCATAAACATCCGGCGGCGCGCTCATACGCTTGTTGTTAGCCGTCAAGATAGGCGTGACCGTGATTCCAGGAGCGATCACAGAGATCGAAATGCCCACTTTAGCACACTCCTGCTTGAGCGCACGCATAAGCCCCACAACACCTGCATCGCATCAGCTCAACATACCGCCCTCGACATCACACAGATAACTCACCATGCTTAGCAGCACTATACAAGCTCGCCCCCGCACTCGCCAAATACCCTGCCAAACTCGCCGTAAGTACAATCTCGCCGCCCTCCTGATTCTTCCTCAAGTAATGGATCGCAAGCTTCGTCGTATCAGCCGCAGCATCCATGTCGATATTCAGCACCCTGCGATCCGGCTCTTTCAGCTTGCCATCGCCGTCGAGCTCGTCAGTGAAGAACTGCTCGCCATGCTCGGCGATCCCGGCATTCACGAACACGCAGTCGATGCGGCCGAAGCGCGAGAAGGCGGCTTCGAAGCCGGCGCGTTGACTCGGCCAGGATGTGATGTTGCAGGTGTGAACGAGCAGGTGGGAGCGAGAGTGCTTGAAGCTTGGTGGTGGGGCGTTGAGATCGAGTAAGACGAGGTTGTGCTGGGGGTTGAGCGTGGAGAGGAGCTGGGCTGTCGCAAGACCAATGCCAGAAGAGCCGCCGGTGATGACGATGGTTTTGGGTGTTGACTTCAGGATTGTGAGATCCACGGCCTTGGGCTCAAAGAGTGTCATCTTAGCTGGTGTAAGATCCTTAGTCTACTCAATTGATGTGGAACGAAAGTAATGCTGAGCGTGGTGATGAACCGAGGTCTGAAGAATCGCTCAATCAAGTCTGGTGTGAACAGAGGTTTATCTGTGATAAGTAAAGAGGAATCGACGGGTACGTGTGATGTTCCAGAGATGCAGTGAAGAGCAGTTGAAAAACGTGAGATTCCCGTTGGAGTTGATACACTTCTACCTAGGTAAATGGTACTCGGATTCGTCTAATCTTACCGACATGCGGGGTCAGTCTCGGAGGAGATGCAAATGGGAAGCTGGAGACTGACTCGACCCTGAATTCGTCAAGGTCCAGCATCTCAAAGTTTGGAGACTCTCGTTATTTTTAAGAGATAGCCTGCGAGGCATGATGTGGTCGAAGTGATCGAAGTGGTCGATGATAGCCCTCGAATCCTCTCTACAATCGTTTTCATAGGCCTCGGGCGACGTCTGGGCTCTCTTCTGTACTTTTATAGACTCTTGATACATGCTGGTTGAAAAAACCCCGAGCATACTGGTAATCAGTGGTGTTGAAGAGCAAACAGCCCCCTTGCCTACTCCATGTTCACCACGCGTTCTCAGGGACTCGCACGGACCAGGCGAATCGACCACCTGGCGACACGGCGGTCTCAAGATTCACGAGTGCTCAGCATACAAGCAGACCGACTCCGCGCACATCAATTTCCTGCGGAGCAAAGCAGACGTAATGTGGAAATCTACCGTACTGCTTGCCGCGGCGCTCGCAGTGCCCGCCCAGGCGCTGCACTTCTTCATTGACGGCGCAGTCCAGAAGTGCTTCTTCGAGGAGCTCCCCAAGGACACCTTGGTTGTCGGTATGACCGCCCTGTAGCTTGCTGCAACAACTTGAGAGGGATCCAAGCCAACACTGATAACGTGCAGGACACTACCACGCCGAGGTATGGAGCGATGCGACTAAGAGATTCGAGTCGAACCCAGACACCGGCGTCTTCATCACGGTAGAGGAGACTTTCGACAACAACCACCGCATCGTCGCCCAGCGCGGCTCCCGCGAGGGCAAATTCACCTTCTCCGCCGCCGACTCCGGCCAGCACCGCATTTGCGTCACCCCTCAGAACGTGCAGAGCGGAGGATGGCTGGGCAGCGGCATCCACGGCTCCGTTAAGTTCACCCTGGACATGGCTATCGGCGAGACTAGCAGGATCGAGAGCACAGATAAGGCACATGTCCAGACGCTGGTCGAGAAGGTTCAGGACCTGAACTCGAGGTTGCAGGACGTTAGGCGCGAGCAGATCTTCCAGAGGGTAAGCCATGCCGTCACGACCTGGAGCTGGTAGACATGCTAACAACAGTGCAGGAGCGCGAAGCCGAGTTCCGCGACCAGTCCGAGAGCACAAACGCCCGCGTCGTCCGATGGACTTTGATCCAACTTGCTGTCCTCGGCGTCACTTGCGCGTGGCAGCTGACGCATCTGCGCGCTTTCTTCGTCAAGCAGAAGCTTGTTTAAGTTTGGAGTTGGTGACGATTGGATGTGGCAATACCATACAGGGACGGGAAGAAGCATGCTGGGTCATATGCACGATGCATTGTACTGTAGGCTCCGGCGTTGGAAGGCATCATGTTTAGCGTTTGACATGGAATGAATCGAAGCATCTTAGCTCGCACATACTCCTTTGGAATGTCATGACCTTATCTCGAAGAGCATTGAACGCACGTGAGCCCTCCGTCTGACTCGAACTCGATTAAATGGTCAGGTCTTTGGGTTCTACGTCACTCATCCGGCAGCGTCGTTATATCTGGGATGGCTCTGACATCAACAGACGATCGCTTCGATGGCCAGAGCAGATACAGGGTAGCAATGCAGGATACGCACCCCAAAGCCGCTGTCTACGGCAGGTCGTCAGATCTACAGCGACCACGAGCACGACGTTAAAGCAGGCGGTCCCCAGTGCCCACACGAGATCGAGACGATGAGCGCAGATCACTCCTTCTTTGCAATAGAACCGCATCACCGGCAGGTCGAAGGCCGACCAAGTTACAGGAGATGGGGTTGGCATGACTGTTGTCGTGCCCTCCTCCTCCGAGATTCCTGATCATAGAGAAAAATTTAGTTGTTTGATAATGAGAACCAAGAAATTCAGAAAATAGAAGTGATGAGAGCCATAAAACCAAAGACAGGGAGAATCAGGAAACCAAAACTGAGGAGAATCAGGAAACAAGAACGAAGAGAGGAGAATCAAGGCGCAGGGATAATGGGGGTCAGAGAACAGAGATCAGTAGCGCTCGAGTATAACCGCACAATATCGTAAGCAACAGAGTGTCTAACCCCCCTTAGGAACACTGGCTGATGGCTCCCTCCCGCCTTCCTGAGAATTCGAGAACTGGACCGAACTTCTTCAGCACAACAGACGCGTGCGGCTGTAGCCGATATCGAGAAGTGATGTGTATGTCTTTCTCTTACCCAAAATCACGGTCGGTCCCGGCATATTGGAGGTAGCAGCACCAACGTGTGAATCACTCACGTGCAGTTCAATGAGCATCCTCGATAAGGAGAGGAATGCTGTCTGCAAAACGCTACGGGTGACGCTCTGTAAATGCTTCTTGGCCCAGCTTTTTCGAGCCGCAACTCGCCAAGTGAAATATCGAAACAACGATTCATCTTTCGTACTCAATGCCTCTGCAAAGAAATATTCGTTGAACTCCCTCAATTCATCTCAGTGGCGAGACACGTGCCGCTGCTGCCTCAAGCGAACGATGACGTGTAGACTCCGTCTATCACTGGAAGTCGCAGTCATCCAGAATTGCTCGAAGGCAACCGCACTCACGTGTGTCCCTCCAACCCGCTTTTCTCGTTCACCCAGCAACCACCACGCTAGCGCTAGCGCCTTCCACTCCCTATAAAAACCCGCTCGCCCTCGTCCTCCTAGTTTCTTCTTTAGCTCTCTTTGCCTTTTGGCTTAGATCAAGTGTAGTATCTGTTCTTTTTAGTTTAATCGCTAAAACGGGTTTACGAACCCATTCACGATTATCCTTATTTTTGTACTCGGTCGACGACTCCCTGGGCTTGCTCATAGTCGTTGGCACAGTGTCGCCGGTATCACACTACCTCCGGTGTACGCGAACCCCCTTTTCGTTGAGATGCTGGCCATGTGCTGGTGCTTAAAGAAGAGAAGAGTCAACTCTCTGGATGGGGACCTCAGAGAAGTGGGAAGGACTTCAGAATCTGTCTTGTACATGATGAATCTTTCTGTGATTTTGGTGTTCTGTGGGCAGGTTTCGCGCACCTGCGCTGGGGCCTCGTTTTTGCTTCCGCGTGGCGAGAACGCAGACTCGCATCGAAGAACACCGAAATTCAGGAAACACAATGTGTTGAGATCGATCTGCGTCTTTAACATGCATCTACGATCGTGATGTCTTTCATCATTCGTACGTGTTTAGGGGCCATTGGAAGCACGGCAATGGCGGCGACGCTGAATCAAAACGGGAATTCCGGGAGGCATTCGAACGGGCTATGCGAGACTCTTGCAACTGGATAATAGTCCTGGCGGCTACAATGTACTCACTGTTGCCGCCAGCTTGCTTCGCTAAGGGCCTGATCTCCAGCTTAGACATCTAGAATTGGAGGTCGTCGACAGCTGTCCACTTGGTATTCGAGCGCGAATAAATCCTGTGTTAGCTGCAATATATTCCTGTTGTAATTATTCAGACTCCTCTGCCGCAGAAGAAGCTTCACTTCGGTTGACGAACCTCTGAGCAAGACTGCTTCTCATCTCGACAAGACCGTGCGATGGACCGCCTACTAGATGAGGGCGACGGCGATGGAAATGAGGAAGGTGTAGAGCATGAACGCAGCGTGCATGCTATTCTTGACAATGCCTCGCTGCCCTAGCTGCAGGACCTTGGGATATCAAAGGCATCATGGACCAACGTCACGGCCATGTCAGTAGCCGAATGATGCGCGCACCGTACTCTCATAGACAGATGTACCACATCCTGCTCTGAGGATATTGTAGCCTTTGTGTGTGTGTGTGTGTGTGTGTGTGTGTGTGTGTGTGTGTATAAGGGGGGGGGGGCGTTTCCAGCGATGCACACGTACCCTCCAGCGTAAATATGCTTGGAAGGATCGAGCGGTCGGGGAGAACATGGCAGGAGCAACTTTCACAGCCGGACAGGGCTACACGCAAGCAGACGCGACGACGGGCTTATCGCACGCTTCGCGCGGGAAAGTCAGCGCCTCGACTCTTGACGCTGAGGAAGTTGGACCTCTTCGGCAGCAGTTCCAAAAAATCCAGACCCGGGAAAGCGCGTTTCGACGCGTCACGACACGTATGACTTTGTTCTCTTGACTTCTCTTCTTTACTCAACTCATTCAGCAACCTTTGCACAGCAATCACTTGAACTCGCAATGGCACCTAGGACTTTCAAGCGCAAGTATGATGGGATTAATGGAGTCATTGAAATTATTGAAGAACGTGCCGACTACATCCGCCCTGTCACAACAATGACTTTGGTCGCAACTACAACCTTCTCGTACGCGGAGACCATGCAACAGCAGTAGCAAGCCGTTGGTCCAAACGCTGTGTGGTGCAACGAAGCCATTAGTGAAATGGACCCACAAGTCCTTCGTACCTAGGATCGCCAAGCTTACAGCGGAAGCAGGCCTGCCCATCACCAACTTCCCATCGAAGTGCAATGCCCTGGAGACCTTGAGGAAGATTGTGGAAGCCATGATTATCAACGAAAGCGAATCAGGAGTCGGCTGTAACATCTATCCCCTCGTATCCACAGACGAGTGCGTAGAGGGTGCGATGTCAACGATACTGGCAACAATGGCTGCTAGTGAGCGTACCGACCTACTCCGTATTCAAATGATCTACAAAGGCACACTGTGGACCGTGAAAATTGAACTTTTGGTCGCGCTCTGTCACACGAGAAAGGTCCGGCGTGGCTCGAGTGGTCGTCCTTTCCCTGGACTTGGCGAGGTGCTGGCTTCCGTGAGCCGCAATTTAAGTAAGAGTAAGTCGCCGTTGAGGCCTCAAAGCGGGCTTCTTTCCGTCGGCGGTGGGGCTTCAGGGGCTGAACGCAGATCTCCACTGTTGCTGCTGCCTCGAAAGCTCTGGAGTGTGGAGCGGCTGCTGCTGGAAGCCGTCCTCGAATGGATTCGAATGTCTCGAGACATGACGGTGCGAATGGCTGCTGCTACCAGCAGCACTGAACGCTCGGTTCAGCGCCCTGGAGGTACGACTTGAACGAGCATCTGCCTCCTCCTGCCAGTACGTATGCTCACCGCTCTCGAAATACTTTGGGCCGTTGTCGTCAAGCTCAATGTCTTCCCAGGAAGAGGTCCGCGCATGCTTCTGTTTGCTCTGCGAGGCGGTTGTCTCAAACTCCGATGGTCCGGTCCTCCTTCGAACTATGCCTGGTATGGTGGAAAAAGGAGCGGAGGCATACGACAAAGCCACTCGGAATTTCTTGCCCTTAGCTTGAATCAGCTTAGGCAAGCAAAGTGTGCATGCCACTACGAAGACAAGCGACACCTCGAGCGTTGTCCAGATCCCAATGAACAGGCCGTTCCAAGACACATCAGCCTGGGCGATGGGCGCAGATATGGCCTGGGTGAACCAAATGCGCATGGCTGAAGCAACACATGCGCTACATTGATATTGAATGTCAGCTTTCAAAGCACTGCTCGGTCCTCGGATGACTTACACCAGCCCGGTTGCAAACAGCAATGTGATGAACATCTTGCGCGCCAGCGGGACATTGAGCTGCCACAACGAGAAAGTTGGCAGGAAGAGGATGAATACATCAGAAGCCATGTTGAAAGCACCTTGGCTCAGGATGATATCGTTCACATCATAGCACTTGCCACCAGGCGTGAGCTTGTCCCAGATCATCCTCCGGGGCCTACAGTAAAACATCGTCCAGAAGGTGAAGAAGGTATAGACGATAAAGGTTGCTACAATCGTTCCCCACGCCCCATACCACATGAATTTATTACCGCTGCGTGAGGGCGCGAAGAGTCGGAGGTACTGCATGAGGATGGCCATCTTGACGACGAAACTAAGTGGGCAGTAAATGATCTGGGCGACATTTGCCCACTGCGACGACGTCAGTAATACGAAATTCACATCGAGTGGGAGACCTACGTAAAGCTGATTGAATAGCTGATTCAAAGTGATTTGCCACTGGTGCACTCCTGCACCCCATTTCACCATCTGGTATCCCATCGCAATTTCGGCTATGATCAAAGGCTGTCAGGGTTAGTATAAAGCCTTCACAGAATGGGACGTCTATCTTACAAATGCCAGGACAAGAAAGTCTGATTCTAGTCAGCGCCACTTCATGCATTCTATAGCAAAACTTACAATCCGCAGGCTCCAGGCACCGCATAATCGCAAGTCTCGTGTAGACTCGCAGTATGAGGAATAGCCCTGGAACTGTAATGCAAATAATTGCGACGACAAGAAACCAGACCTGACTAGGACCGTCGGTCGTCATTGTGGTGTCGGCTCCGCGAGGTATTTGATCAAGACCCATCGCGGGCAGAGAGAGTAGAAACTGCCTCGCATCCACGCCAGGTGGGATTTGGAGGCCTTCAGGTATTAGTTGTGGCATGCTGTAGATATCGAGCTGTGAAGAACAAGATGTGGAAGCTGCAAATCGGTCTGTGTGTAGTCGAGAGCGGCAAAGCGCTGGTTTTGCTGACTGCAAAGGTCGACTTCACGGCCGGGCCGACAAGTAGTGGGCTCAGCCGTGCTCACGCTTGTCCGCGAGTGAGAAAGGGTCAGTTTGAAGCGCGACTGCGATCCATACGAGATGCGGAAGGAAGGCGCAGTGCGGACTTGCTCCCTTGCCTGCATAGTGGTCTTTCCGCAGGCGCAGTTGTAAGCAGTATTGTGCAGCTGCACAGCAGACGCGAAGCTGATTCAACGGGAGTGGATAAGCATGAAACAACAAGTAGGACCCGAAGTCCGATCTTTAAGTGGCGATGGGTGAGGCAGTGCGAGGTCGTTCGGGATTGTAGACGGGCTGGGGGCCGCGATTGCCTCTCAATACCATGCTGCCGAGATCAAAAGAACGGCTTGCTCGCGCGAAAACGTTTGAATCGTGTGAAATGATAGAATTTTGACATAGAAATTACTATATCTCCCATTTCCTCTTCGGTCCGGGTTCGATCTTAGTTTCCGGACCCTGTACCTGTGCTTCCTCACTCAGCGGATCAATCCCGACGGAGATCGGTTCCTTGTAAAGAAGATCCTCCGCATCGTTCGTCAGCTCCTGTGTCGAAGTTCCACTGTTGCTCCTCAGGCTTCGATTCCCACATCTTGACTTTGTGTGCTCCAGCTCATACGCCAAGCCGTGTTCCTCACGAGTCTCGACCACTTGAATCTCGTGGCTGACAAATATGGCTGTGAACTGCTTCTCAATGACGGGCCAGAAGATAGGCATCGATGCGCATATGATGGCCAGGTCGATCTCGAGGCAGGATAGGATGATGCTGATTGGCGTCCACCAGGTGAAGTCGGGGTACGGTGAGAGACCGGCCTTGTGGTCTACGATCGAGTACAAGCGCCATACGGATATCATAACGACACTGTCAAGGTTAGTATCTTTCTCCTTTCCAGAGAAGAAATAAACTTACACTGCGCCGAATGTGAACACGCCACCCATAGCCAGTACGTTCTTGACCTGCAAGTGCGGCGTGCGGAACAGGATCAGGGGTGTTGCAAAGACGGCAAAGTCGAAGAACATATTCGACGATGAGTGGGCCTGGAACATGGCAATGAAGCTGTCACGCTCACTGAAGCCAAAGCCATAGCATTTGGCACCGACGTTACGATCCCAGTAGCCTCTGACTGGAGCGCAAGAGAACCATCCCATCACAGTGAAGGCCAACCCCCAGAGGGTGATGATGACCAAGAGCGTCAAGCAAACCCACCTCATGCTTCCGGCCTTGAAGATGCGGAGATATTGCACTAGTAGCGATATTTTGATGATGGCGGTCTCGGTCAGGTAGAGATTGTGTGCAATGTAGAAGAGCTACTCTTGTCAGTGTTGTAATGGAGTAGATGACGTTAGGGATACCCACCATGAGGTACGTTTCGATCTTCTGCATGCCAAGATACAACATGTGTTGGCCAAACCCATATTGAATAGCTGTGAATGTAATGAGTCGTCAATGCGTACCACGTTCGAGACGTTAGGACTTACAGAGACAGACAGTGATCGTAGCTCCTGTGTTAAAGACCTGAGATGATGCATCAGTCTCTGCTGGGCATTTCATTGAGATGGCGATGGTCATACCGCTGCTACTACCACGAGCAGGTCATCCCAGCCTGGCTCTCGCACAATCCTAAACCGCACCCACAGTCGAAAGAAGACTGCGATCCAGCTCACAATCTGCCGCATCTATCAGCGCACATGTCTCGGCTACGTTAAGTTGTGGAACCTACCAGGAAAGGGATCGTTGAGCCATACACGGTCTCTGGGCGATTGGAAATGGGAAGACGCTCATCTGGGTCGGGAGCCTTTGCAAAAGCTTCAGCCAGCAACGCACCCCAAGTATTTGAGGCTGATGCCGCAGACATCTTTGTATGCGAAACAGCTTCCAGAAGCCTTGCGCAAATAAAGTTGTAAGGCTGCGAGTGCGGAGTAACGACCGCAGGCGTCTGGACGGTGGGAAAGAGCCAGCTATTTGGCCCACTGTGGCTGCAGCAGCTTCGAAGCACGCTTCTTAAGACTTGCAGGGGAATCCTTCTGCCAGACGGTTGGTCACGATTCGTGATGGGCCCATATTTTGATCACCGTGACTTCGTCCCGCATAACTACCAGGAACGAGACACGGGCAACTGTACCGAATGTGGCATCCATGCTGTGCTAGAGATTAGCGAAGTTGGTGACAGCGGAGAATTCCTCGTACTGTGCTAGCGCAGACTGCGACTCTGCAAATCGTGCTCGATGTGGATCTGATTCTGCCATCGCATTTCCGATTGTGCGGCCCTTGTCCATGGAAGATGTCGGTGCATGCCGCGGCGGCTGGGAGAACCACCACCGCGGGGCAGGGACGCTCGTGCACCTTCCTCTGCGAACTCATAATGTATGCCCGTGCCTATTGGCAGGCGTTGTGGCTCATCTCCTACCAGAAACGGCTGGCATCATTAATCGTGTATGTGGGCTTGCATAAACCTCTGTTGTGCTAGCTGTGTTTTCGGCAGCCATGACGGTACTTAGGTACATCGAAAGTCTCAGCTTGACTGGTGCTAGAGGTCGGATCTTCGCAGCCGAAGCGCTGCATCGCCTGATTCTGATTGTAATGCTGCGAAGCACGCGGTGGTTTCATCATGTCGCCATTGATATTGTGAAAGAAATCCTTCGAAAGATCTATGGTAGTTCGGTGCGGGACGGATATGACGACCACCCAATCATCAATTCCGCCTCCGTGGTCAGTTGTGGAGATCCCCAAACCGATACCTAGTCAGGCAAGCGTCAAAGCATTGTCTGTACGTTGCAGGAGTCATGCCAGGGTCTGGGTTGGCGGACGGCGCCCGCTCCGGGGTCCTCGAGAAATCCTTCAAGATCTGAAAGTGCTGCCACCATGACGGACGACGTCAGCCACCCCCATCTTTCGACCTGCGAACCCTTGCGCAGGATTGACTTGACAACCCACCCACTGTTGCGATTCTGTAGGATTGTTTCAGATCTCAATTGCCGCGTGGAATGCCGGAAGACTGCAAGCGTTAGCCTGCCATAGGCACAATTCAGCTTCACGCTACGATAACCAGCGATCTGAGGATCTTCGGTGGCACTCAGAGCCTCAAATCGCCGTACGCCTGAAACTTGTTGGTCGATACCAAAACGTCGTGTATTCCTGGCTCGGCGTGGACGCGCACATAGAGGGAAATCTGGCGTAAGACCGAGATGTCGTTGTGTTGATGCGAAGATTTGGGGATTTTTTGAGAGAAGCCTGATTCAGCTTTTGCCGTAGTGGGAGGGCGCCTTGGAGTGTCACACTGGCAGAGTAGGTATTCCGACACTCCTAAGTTTATATCACACGCCGGCCACACAGTCGAAATAACGGGCTTCCCGCTCGAGAGCATTGCGGTAAATCTTTTGCCTCAAGAAGAGATGGTAGGACCCTCGCGAGGGTAGGTCTTGCGACATCCGCTTGCTGAGATGACCTCGGTGGTTGATCTCAATTGACGACTCATCTGCCACTTTCCAACTCTTCTGCGGGTTACAGCGAGCGGATCGCACTCTTCCGCGTCACGGAAGGCAATGCGATCGAGTGCTGACGAGCATCCGCCCACATCGCGTTACACCCGGTTCGGGAGTGCTATCAACTAGATCGACACAAGGGTATTACGCATAGATGTCCATGCGTATGTTGTCTCTCGTGGTACCGAAAGAGCCGGACATTCGGCTATCTAGCATAAGCTCTTGCGTTGCAAAGGGACCAGACCAGGTAGCTAAAGTCTTTCCAGGCATAGTCAATTGCTAAGAGGTCCTGCGTTGGCTACAAGCTGTTGTGTCTGCCCCTTCTCGGGGCGCGAGAGATTACTTTCTCTTATCATTTTGAGTAACCAATTGTCGATTTTAGATTTAGCAGCCAACTCCCCCAGGTGGCGCCCTCTGCCTCGCATAGGACAAGGTCTCTTTGGATTTCTGGTCTTTCTGGTCTGGTAGGCGCTCGACCCTAGATATGCCGTTGACGTAGCGCTTCCCACCTCTCTGAAATCGGAGAGCTGTCGAGCGGAGAAGGGGTTCTCGTTTTCACGGAAGAGAAGGTCTGACGTCGGTCTGTGCCCCATTTCAACTCCCTTGCCCTTGAACCTAGTTAGATGCATCTCTATCTGCCTGGCCTCCATGACCACCACAGAATTCAGTTCGGTCGAGATCTGCTCAGCAGACTTAGTGGCAGGTTTGCTTGGCCAGTGACTTAGTCGAGGATAGCCGTCTTGCAAGCGGATCTCCAACGTTCTGGACGAACAGCTTAGCACGAATGCTCTTGGAGTATTGTTGAGCCTGATCGGATTGCTCTCCAGCGATCAGCTTCAGGTCGTCGACAAAGTCACCACCCATCTCCGTCAGTCTCTGTGCATTGCGGAGATTTCGATGGGGAATTCCTCAAAGGCAGGTGAGCTCGCCTTCCAGGACACCCAATGGTGAAAAGCCTCTATGACTACGCTTGAAATGACGTAACGCATAGTTTGCGTCATATGGGGTATTCAGGTCGCGGATAGAGAGAGCGTGTTTGGGCTTGCTCCATAATTCCCAGCTCTGGGTTGCTGCTACTGCCTGCAGCATGATGCTCAGTTTGCTGATTGAGAACTTGTTATCGCCGTTTGGATCGAGTACCTGTCTTTTGATCGCCTCTTCGGCCACGAAATATTGATGCGCATTGGATTCGACTGGGATTGACATCGCGGTGAGGAAAGAGAGGAGAGGTGCAAATGTCCCTCCAGCGTAGTGCAGGTTATTTGGTTCGTGCGCTCGCTGATGGCACAGTCGCACAAACATGGGTTTCACTGATGAGATTTTGAAGGCGCAGCAAGCTACATCAAGCGACAGTCATGAGTCCATATCCTTCGATATTTTCCACGTTGTGCTCAGCCTGCGAACCTTCAAATGCTGAGGCAGAGTGATGTTACCGAGAGTTGCCGTCTGGAAACCCGAAAGCAGGACGACACGCTTGCGGGGCAGCCTCGGTCCGTCAGCTGTACGTCCAACCACCAATCGACTCGAACAGCAGCTTCGGCAACTCCTAGACCAAGCATATAGCCACCAAATATATCAAACATCAACTCCAGCTTTACTTGCACCACACCGTGAAGACTGACGGAGAATCGACAGATAAGATGGCACACAGTACAATCAGAATTGTGGACGACAAGCCGGCCAGCCAGCTCTCAGAGGCATTTGGAAGCAGCTTACCATGGGCTGAACCAAGCTGGTACGAACATTGCCAAACCCAAACCACCGAGTTGCTATCGGAAGATATGTAGGTTCGGGTTTACTAAAGCTGACAGGTATACTGGTCGCCCCTCTCCCTACTACAAAGAAAGCCACCGAAAGCTGCGCGACTACGTCCGAGCATGGTGTGATGAGGCAAGTTCACCCAGAGAGACGATATGTTATCCTTCCACGCAAGCAAAGCACTGTTTCCCTGATACGAGCGAAGCATGTTTACCTCAGCACTGTCATCATGCTAGAACCGAAGTTCTTTTTACCGGAAATATCGAAGGGGGACATCAGTGCCAAAAAGGGGGAGGCCTTCTGCGATGTTTCGCACACAATTTGCGCATCGATGGGACCTCTGGCGACCACAATCCGATATCCTGCTCTGTCCAACCTCTCCACTATGCATCAAAACAACACGACACCCCACGAAAACCGAACTGACAGTACTAGAACATTGCCCCCTACAGCGAAGACTGGGTGCAATCCGGCGCGGTCGACCCAGCCATATACGCCAAATGCGCCTCAGCCGGCCTCCTCGTCCCCATCGCCTTCGGCAAAACCATCCCAGCCCAATACTCTGATTATCCCATCGCCGCGGGCATCGCGCCCCAAGACTGGGACGGCTTCCACGACTTCATCCTCTGGGACGAACTAATCCGCGCGGGACCCATCGCCTCAATCTTCATCGGACTGGTCGTCGGCGCTCCTCCCCTCCAAAAGTTTGCTTCCCGCGAGCTCGGGGCGAAGATATTCCCTGAGATACTGAGCGGCGAGAGGAGGATCTGTCTCGCGGTGACGGAACCCGATGCCGGCAGTGATGTGCGGAACATCAAAACCGTGGCCGAGAAGAGCGCGGATGGGAAGTTTTACGTGGTGAATGGAAGCAAGAAGTGGATCACCAACGGCATGTTTAGCGATTACTTCATGACGCTCGTCCGGACTGGCGGACCGGGGGCGGGCGGCCTCTCGATGCTGTTGATTCCGCGCTCTGAGGGCGTGAAGACGAGGAAGTTGGATGTCGTCGCCGGTCCGCTGAGCGCGACCACGTACGTCACCTTCGAGGACGTCAAGGTGCCAGCAGAGTTCTTGATTGGGCAGGAGGGCCAAGGGTTCAAGCAAACCATGGTGAATTTCAACCACGAGCGTCTCTGGATCGCGTTCCAGGCCATCCGCGGGTGTAGGGTCGCGCTGCAGGATGCATTTAGTTGGGCGCTGAAGCGCGAAGCGTTCGACAAAACGCTCATCGAGCAGCCGGTTGTGCGGAATAAGTTCGGAAACTGTGGGCGTATGGTTGAGAGTTTGCAGGCGTGGACGGAGCAGATAATCTACGAGTTGGAGAATCTGAGCGATGCGGATGGAGCAAGGTTGTTGGGCGGTACGACGGCACTGCTGAAGGTTGAGGCGGGGATGGTGTGTAAGTACGTTGCGGAGGAGTGCTTGTAAGTCCCCCTTTCCTTTCCTTCCCGGCTTGCCCTGAGGTCCTCCATGAGTGGTGCAGAGAAAGTCGGATACAACAGCGGAGTTGTTGGAGCCGACAGAGCGTCCGTCATCTTGCAATGTTTGCAGAGATACACGCTGACTGCCTCCTGTTCTTTGGAGACCTGGAGCGCTTGTCTGGCTTTCTCTGCAACATCGAGGACCTTCTTCGTCTGAATGGGAATAACAATGTGAGAGAGGTGCTGACAGGAGGCAGAAAAATCATGGGCGGATTGGGCCTGACAAAGACGGGGCAAGGCGCCAGGATCGAAGCGTTCTACCGCGCGGTGCCGAGCTACACAGTTCCGGGCGGCAGTGAAGATGTGCTGATCGATCTTGGAGTGCGAGAAGCGTTGAAGTTGCACAAGCAGGCGTCGAAGCTGAAGGCGAAGATCTGAGTTTTCGCAGTAGATTACTTGTAGCCAACAGAAGTTTTGTCAGATTGTAAGACGCCGCTTGATTGCCACGAGCTACCTTCGGAGATCCTGGGTGGTTTGTTCTCTCTGCTTCCTAGGAGCTGCTTACTGGTAGAACTGGGATGTCCACAGAAGTCCTTGTGTCGGTCTTGCAATTTGCGAAGTCACTACCGCGAGGCTCTGAGGCGCGGTGCACTCCTCGGTGCTGTCTGTCTAAAGGTCAGAAGCAAAATGAAAGATGTATGCTGGGCCGGTCTGTGACCGGATGATGGATATATCTACACGAACATACAATATCAGTACATGTATTCGACTCTCTAACACCTCCTCATGCATATGCAGGATTGCTCTGTCTCTGCGCTGCTTGCCCCGGAGCGATGGCCGGCTGTGCGTCGGACTCGATGATGGCCTCGTTCTCGTACTCGGCCTGGCTGAGATCGCTGACTCCAGCGTCTTCGTTCTGCGGCCCAGAGAACATCTGAGCGCGCATGCTCGCCTCTTCCTCGATCTGCTGGTTGGCCCAGGCCTTCCAACTCTCCCAGGCCTTGTCCTCGAGCTCGAGACCGACCTCAAGCGGGCCCTTGCCGAAGTAGGCGCCGACGTGCATGGCTTCCTCCTTGGCAATGCGGTTGCGGATCTCGTTCAGGTGGCGGATCTGGTAGAATTCGCGGCGGGCCTGGTCATATGCGGAGGCCTTGGACATGCGCTTGTTCCGCATGAGCCACATCTGGCGCTGCACGACGCTGTGGTGTATTAGTGGCTGCGCCGTAGAGACCCGTATGTAATCCTACCTCTCGCCGTCCAGCGCTTTCCCCCGCTGCTGGATCTTGGACCAGTCGTAGCCCTTGGCATCGTTTCCTGAGTCCTCGACGACTAGCCTCGGCCGCGCCAGCTCCCACGGGTGGTCGCCGAAGAACTCTGACCGCAGCTTGTCCTCCGGGTATACGATGGGCAGCGGCTTGAACAGCTTGCTGGCCTTCTTTGCGCCCTTCACTTTTGGTGCCTGGAGAACGGGGCGGGCTAATGTCTCGCTGGTGGGGACGTCGCCGACGATTTTGTACCACAGCGGCAATCCACTGGTCCGCTTCGCATCGTTGAGGGCCTTTGCCGTCGAGCGCACGCGCAGAGGAGCGAAGTTGTAGCGGCCCATGGCGGGCGGAGGTGGGTGTGACTGCGACTGTCGATGCGCCGGGCGTGCCTGTAGAAGTCGAACAGAGGCTACGGGAGGCGATGGGAGGCGATGGGAGGGCAACGGGCCGGGCGAAGGCGCAATGGGCGAGTGGTGATGCTCTTCCGTCGAGGTTCGCGATCATCTCGAAAAGCTCCGACCGCGAATCGGGTTTGCCAAGACTCTTGAAATCTTTCGGCCGCAACGCGTTCACCTCCGCGCGCATCATCCCCGCCGTCACGCTCGTTCTTTCCCTGTGGAGTGATCCATGGAGTCACCTTAGTCAATTGAGCCCATGGAACCTGCCCGACGCCGCTGCCCCTAACCACGATGCTCGGAATCTCATGTCCCTCCTCCGCACCCTCGACCGGACCTCCGCAGTCTCACAGCACCAAGCGCCCTTCCTGTCCTTCCTGTGTCCCGGCCTCCAGCAGACGAAGAGGCCCCGACGCAGCTTCAGCTCCTCGGCAATAAACCATGTTGCACCTACAAACACCACCGCCGACCCAATGGAGGCCATGTTCATCCGCGCCCTCGTGCGCGCCGGCTCCTGCTCAAAGCACGCCAGACGAATGCACACACTGCCCAATGCTATTCCGCCAAAGTCACAAGAGGAGGCCCGTCGGAAAAGTCTCTCGGAGCACGGGCAACAACATGACTGGCGGGGGTTCAAGACGAAGGCGGAGCGCAAGGGGCCCTTGAACAAGGCAGGACAGTTTGCGAAGAAAGAGCTGAAGGCCATGGTGGACTACTACGGCATCGAGCTGGATACCCGGCCTGAAGACGATAACATGGTAGAAGATGAAGGGCCGTTGGTCTGGAATGTGGGCGACAATCACGAGCCTTGGCCGCTGCGAGAGGCCACCGACTTCTTCCACATACGGCGGCTCAAGAAGCTGCTGACAGACGACGAATCGCCCCACGAACAAGTCTTCGACACGTACAAGAAATTACCATCGCCCGGCGTTGTGTACCTCGATACAGACACGATCCGCAGACTGTTGCACCACCTGTCGGTCGTCGAGCGCCCGACTCCCGAAGCCATGCAGCGCTTCACCTCTGTCCTCGACGACATGAAGAGTGCCCACATACACATCAATCAGTCGGAGTGGACCACCGCCATCTACTTCGCCGGTCGCTGCATGGGCCCGGTGTCGGGCGAGGAATTGTCGTCAGCTTTGAACATATGGCGCGACATGGAGCACCGAGCTGGAGTCAAGGCCGGGTTCGTGACACTGAACGTCCTCTTTGACGTTGCAGTCAAGGCTGGGAAATACACGCTGGCCGACACCTTTCTGAAGGAGCTGCAGGCACGCAAGCTCAAGCTGCATCGCCACTTCCGCGTGTCGCTGCTGTACTACTACGGCGTGCTGCGAAACGGCTCTGCAGTGAGAAAAACATACCAGGACCTCGTCGAGGCTGGCGACATCGTAGACACCGCAGTCATGAATGCTGTAATAGCTGCTCTCTTCCGCGCCGGTGAGCCCGCAGCTGCAGAGCACGTCTTCCAGCGGATGAAGAAGCTACACGCCGCCAAAGATCTCCCTGCACCAGGCCATAGATTCTTCATGAACAACTGGCGCGACCGCCGCGCAGTAGGCTTGCACTTCACGCACACCGCTCGATCGCTAAGCAAAGCCGGAAACCAAGAGCAGCTCAAAGAGCTCCAAGACTACGCCCCCATCGCCCCAAACTCACGCACATACGCTCTGCTCATCCGCCACCACTCCACAGTATCCGGCGACATCGACCGCGTCAACGCCCTGCTCCAAGAAGCACGTAGCTACTCCGTCCCCATCGAAGGCACGACCTTCATCGTCATGTTCCACGGCTTCGCCTCCTTCGGCGGCATACGGTACTCGTCCTGGACCGCCGACAAGCTCGAGCGCTTGTGGACGCAGTTCCTACATGCCCTGGCAGGTAACGCGGATCGCACGTGGCTTTCTGCTCTGGCTGTTATCTCGGCGCTGAGGGCGTTCAAGCGCTGCACTGATCACGAGAGAACGATTGGTGCGTGGGAGGAGATTAAGCTGAGTTGGCAGCCGAGTGAAAGGGAGTTGGAGAGTGTGCTGCAGGAGCTTAGGAGGGTGGACGTGAAGCCTGGGTTCTTTAGTAAGAATGTTAGGGTGAGACGGTAGTGTGCGATTGTGCGACCTATAAGCAGATGTTGGATTGCTGTACATATACCCAAGCGAGAGAACATAACGATTGCGTCTAATGATCATTGGTGTCAACGCGACTTGAGAAGCAGTTGTTGTTGCTACAACTGGGAATCCTCTCTTGACAGTCAACGCTTTTCTACGAGCGTGCATCCTGCGGTTGTTTACAACGAAGTCCTGTCGACATGCTGAACTCTAGTATCAACACAGAGTAAGTCACGAAATCGGGCAGAAATGGGAACATAAACGAACTTTGATGATCTTGTCGCGCCTATCTATTCCATCTGTTGCTCCTGCCTTTATTCAGATGCGGTGCACTTTCGTTTGTGAAGCCGTGAAAGCATGACAGATGTGCGCGCTCTCGTATCGCAGCAAGAGCCAGATAACAAGTTGGAGCCAACAGAGGGACCTTAGGCTTTGAGAAACCTTAGATGTTTCAACTCACTTCCTCCGTTTGTCTGGAAGAAGAGGTCTTGCATGTGGATTTTCTAGCCTCTCCGACGTTCTCGGTACTAAGAGAGACTGGAAACCGCGAAGTACAGCTGCTAGCACAAGCAGGTAGCGACTTCCACTACAGTCCCGCAGATTAGAGGCACGGATTGCCAATACAAAACGTGACGCAGTACTTCCATGGCGCGAGCATCACATGCTCTTACACACTCGCCAAGGCACTCTGTATGCAGGTACAAATTAGGCACAACCCGATCTCAGGGTGCGCCTCTTCAAGATGGTGGCGCTAGAACATGCGTCGAACCCCGCGGTATATTACCCTGCAGTAGGTTCTCAGTGATACCTATTATACTTCCCGTTGCGGTCGTCAGGCGCCTACAGGAATTGCCACAACAAGCGAGACGATTGGTTGGTACCTCTGAGTACCTACTCGACCTACCACTTCATCCCGACGTGGTTACTCGTTGAACGAACCATCACAGCATACCCGCATCGTCGTGTAGAGAAACATACGAAAAAATAGAACCGGCATGTACCTACACGCATTCGTATGTACCCACCCGTTCCGAAGCGGAGTTGAGGCTCTACAACCCGGGCCTCAAGGCGGCTAAATAGCTGCTACATATTAACATAAGCGTTACATTTCGAGTAACCCGGTAGACGAGGCTTGGCCTAATTTAATTGCAAATGACTATGCAAGGAGTATGCAGCGGAAGGATCGTTCCTTCTCTCCTCCATGGAAACAGACCTCGAGCTGTTTTCTTCCTTCGGAAGCCAAACGTCCTTGCGATAATGCACATAGCCAAATCTTGCCAACTAGGACCATGCTGCTTCTCGAAGCCAGTGTAAAAATTCGAAAAAGCAAACCAACTGCAGACAGACAATGGAAGAAAGCAAAGAGGGACAAGATCGGAAGGAGACAGGACAAAGGCATTCAGTGCCATTGGCTCCGCCAACCCCGACTTCCCCACATCCTGGTTCGATGCTGCGCCTATGCTGAGCCTCATCTCGGTGCAGACCTTGGTGTTGTCCCGCACTCTGCAACGGGCCGCCAGCACCGTGAATGTTGCTCGAAGAGGTAAGCCCTGAGTGGCAACCATGTACACCAACACCAAGGGTACGTCCTCGGTAGAGACGACCTGTATATAAGTCAAGCGTCTTTCATGAGTACACTCACCAGCCTCCAGCACCGAGTCACTCAAGTCACGTCTTACCAATAGTCAAGGTCAGCAATATGGTCCACTTCACCTCTCTCCTCCTGGCTACCGCCGCCGTCGTGGGCAGCGTTTCCGCCGCACCAAAGCCTCCGGTCGCTGAACCCAACCCTTGGGAGGGCAAGGACCGCCACGTCGTCGAGAGCTACGGCAAGAAGCTCGACCAGACGATCGCCGCCTTCGAGGCCAAGAACGACACCCTGAACGCGGCCCGCACCCGCACCGTGCAGCAGAAGATCTCCACCTTCACATGGGTGACGTCTCGCGCGCACCTGTCCAACATTACTTCCACCATCGCCGAGGCCCGCGCGCAGAAGAAGAAAGGCAAGGACATGATCGTCGGACTGGTACTCTACAACCTGCCCGACCGCGACTGCAGCGCCGGCGAATCCGCCGGCGAACTCTCCCTCGACAACGACGGCTTCCGCATCTACAAATCCCAGTTCGTAGACAAGTACGCCAAGCTCGTCAAAGAGGCAAAGGACCTTACCTTCGCCATCGTCCTCGAGCCAGACTCCCTCGGCAACGCAGTCACCAACCAGGGCGTCGCGGCGTGCGCAAAAGCAACACCCTTTTACGAGCAGGGCATCGCGTACGCGATCTCCAAGCTGCAGGCACCGAACTTGCACCTCTACATCGACGCCGCGCACGGCGGCTGGCTCGGCTGGACAGACAATCTCGCGCCCACCGCCGCGGTGTTCGCGAAGGTGCTTGGTCTGGCGAAGGAGCGCGAGCCGAAGAGTAAGATCCGCGGCTTTGTCACAAACGTATCAAACTACAACTCCTTCAACGCCAAGGTGCGCGAGAACTACACCGAGTACTCGCCGTCCTGGGACGAATCGCACTACGCTTCCGCGCTCGCGCCCTACCTCGAGGAGCAGGGCCTGCCGAGCAAGTTCATCGTTGACCAGGGCCGGATTGCGCTGCCGGGTGCGAGGGCTGAGTGGGGCGAGTGGTGCAATGTCGAGCCCAGTGGATTTGGACCGATTCCATCCACCAAGACGAACAACACGCATGTTGATAGTCTCGTATGGGTCAAGCCTGGTGGCGAGAGCGATGGAAGGTGCGGGCTGGAGGGTGCGCCGGTGGCTGGTGCGTGGTTCGATGAGTATGTGCAGATGCTGGTGAAGAATGCGGATGCGTCGTTGGTGCCGACGTACAAGTCTTAGACGGCGTGATAGACGAGTCGTAGATTTCTAGATCTCAGTCAATTCTCAAAAACAGTGCCTCCTCCTACCACGATGACTGATGCCGGAAATGCAGCTTGGACTCGCAATAAACACCGCATGCTCCGTCCTTCACAACTCGCTGCTCGTACTGTCATATCTCAGATGTCCTGGAATGCCTTAAGAGGAGGATCCGGAGGCAGAGGAAAAAGGCAAAAACATACAACAGCGGGTATTCGCTAGTGGTCACCCACCTAACTACTAATCCGCCGGTACGTTGCTTAAATAGGGCTGAGCGAACGGGAAGCCTTGTTTTCAACGTCCTATGGTCGTATGTGGAGAAAATGAGGACTTTTGCACAACATGTTGTTGGTTGTGCCCTCCCAATACAGGCGGTCCCGGACATGTGCTCTAGCTGTCGAAGTGACAGCAATGCCGCCCATCCCCCGGGCAAGCAATTTGTCAAAGTACACAACGTGAGCCGCGCCGTCTATTGTGCGTCCTGCAACAGCTATACGCCATAGTGTCATTTGGCTGTGAAGCATAGCAGGTGGGACTGAAGGTCTGGAGTTCGTCCATGCGATGGAAGCCGATGTCGTGGTACACTCAAGAGTCCATGTGCTTCGTGAAGACGTTGAGGATAGTCAAATGAGGTAGCAAGTCGCACAGAAAAGCTCCTACGAAGAGTGGATGAATGCCGGAGAGCACTTTCTCGTATGGCGGAGTGTTGTTGACGTCTGGCTAAGCTGTGTCAGTAGTCAATGAGATATACGAAGGCGCTGTCTTGGACAGCAAAACAGACCGGCTGAAACAGTGAGATCCTCGTAGCTGCTGTGACTCTTATCAGGCTGCACGAGCCTCATGGAGACCCACTGACTGCCTCCCTTATCTGCCAGCGTGTATAGCTTATGGGCGACTTTTCTGCAACACGAGAGGATCTTTGGACGGCTGAGAGCAGTATCGGAATGCCATCGCCTCCAGGGGCACATGATCGATGTAGGGCTGCATGCTTCCACCGCCGCGGTCGCCGACCTGGATGGGCTATAAGTTGCAGTAGTATCGAGCGCGGAAGCCGCCACGATCTTAATTGCCTGCGCTATTACCGACGCTGTGTACATGCGACATGCAGACCGCGTTGCGGTCGAATGCAGGAGCGAGTGATGACATGGGTATAGCCAGTTCGCATATGCATTGTGGATCATCATGCGGTATGATGTGTGAGCCTTGCGGCAAGCATAGATTTTGCGTCGTAGGCGTAATGGATCGAGTGGGCCTGCGGATGTCCAGAAGTTGAAGTGAACGTGCAAGAAGCTCGACATTTGAGTGGTACAGCCTTGTGGTCAGCGCAGCGCAGAACTGTAATATCTCCCGTTGCCCCGCGGACGTGGCACGCACTGATCTTCGACAGCCTTTCGAAAAGCAAATCCTTACGCCTTTGCTGGCGATGACACGAGACTATGGCGTTCGAGAAGGTGACATTAGTGGGACCTTTCTAGGGTCTGGGCTGGCGTTAACATCAGTCGCAAGATCGAGTCCCCTGCTTGGATCAACCCACGGAAGACCTGCGGCGGGTCTTCGCGCCAAGCTAGCTTACCACGTTAGTCGCGCCACTCCCCCGGAGCTCCAAATGGAACGCGTGCAGAGAAGAAGTCCATGGTCCAGGCAGTCTGTATCGATAAGGCGCGCTTGACACTTGAGTCTCTCTGCTCTTTAACCCAGGCTGACTGCTTGCTGACCGGGTAGTGCTGGATGTCCTGAAGATTGCAATAGCATCATCCTTCCAGTGGGTACAGAAGGAGATGAGAAACTTCTCAACTAAGCCCAATAACTGTAGCCGGGAGAAGCGAGATCCCACGCTGTAGGTAGGAGTGGAGTGTACTATAACTGTTGGGTCTCGAGCGCCGGGTACGAGGGTATGAAGTCTCATCCGCACGGCTTGATTCGCGGCCAATCCCCGAATAGCAGCACGCTGGCAAGTCACTGCTTCTCCGAAGCTGTTCTCATCTAAGCAGGCAGTGGTCCGAGAGCGTCCCGGAGTCTCTCGTGAACCTGTCAACCTAATCAGCAACCTCATCGAAGGCTCCAACCAGGCCAATATTGATAGTGTGAGATGAGATCCACGATGTACACGCCACGCGGTCACGGTGATGCCGCGCTCTGGCAAGCAAGCACAAGCATCGCTGGAGGATCCAAAAAAGCTTCGCGCCGTATCAGCAGCGACGTTCGAGGTATCACGGCTTCCGCCAAGCCCCACGTTTCTCCACGCGGGGTGCTCATTGGCCAGACGCGCCTTCCGGGCTGGTGCTGCACACGGACACTCCTGCTCCACGCTTGACCAACATCGTTCTTTGGGAAGCGCGAGGTTGACAGCTGCCGGGGCTAACAAGCATTGTGGCGTCCCTGGGCTTGCAACAGAAGGTGATCGTTTGCAAAGCAGGCCCCCAGGAGCGCGGCCAGCCCGTCTCGGGCATTGCAAATCTGACTGCGTGCTCGTGTGACGAGCTCTGATTGGCCACAGATACTCGCTCCTTCACCAGCCAAGCAACACACCATGCCACCGCAGAAGCTTGCGTTCTCGGTATATAGCTTGTGCTCATGCCCAGCTCCAGACACCAACCCAGGTTCAACAGCCGCTTCCGCAGTCAAGCCTCGTCTAACTTCTTGATACTCTTGGTACAGGCTCGGCGAAGCTTCACTCCTTCATAATGGCCATCAAGACAGCAGGAGGGAACAGCGCGTTCCACAACACCGTCAATGACTTCGCTCACATCGAAGACGTATGCAGCCTCCTACTTGCGATGCAAAGCTCTCAGCTAATAGCCTCAGCCCAATGAGCGTCGTCGTCTCGCGCTTGCTGAAATCGACAAGGCGCCTTTCGGCTGGTACCATGTTCGTGCCATTCTCGTCGCTGGCACTGGCTTCTTCACAGACAGCTACGATATCTTCTGTGTCTCCCTCTTGACGATCATGCTTGGTATTGTCTACAAGCAGGACAACAAGGGCGTGCTCCTCACCCCTCAGGATACCGCCATCAAGCTCTCGACCTCCGCCGGTACCGTCATCGGCCAGGTCGGCTTCGGTGCCCTCGCTGATATCGTCGGCCGTAAGAAGATGTACGGTCTTGAGCTGATCCTCATTATCGTCGCAACTCTCGCTCAGTCCCTCGTTGGTGGTGGTCCCGGTGTGTCTGTTATCGGACTTATCATCTTCTGGCGTGTCCTCATGGGTATTGGTAAGTCGAGCGACTCTGCATCGGCACGACCACGACTAACAAAGCCCAGGAATCGGTGGTGATTACCCTCTTTCTTCCATCATCACATCCGAGTTCGCTACTACCAAGTGGCGTGGCGCAATGATGGGTGCTGTCTTCGCTATGCAGGGTTTCGGTCAGCTCGGTGGTGCCATTGTCATGGTCTGCTTGACAACTGGTTTTAAGTCCAAGCTCAACACTGCTTCCGGCTACGGCACCTGCACAGGTGAGTGCCGTCACGCAGTCGACCAGATGTGGCGCGCTCTCATCGGTATCGGTATCGTCCCTGCCGTCTGCGCTCTCTACTTCCGTCTCACCATCCCCGAAACTCCACGCTACACCTTCGATGTTGCCCGTGACATCGAGAAGGCCAACGCCGATGTTGCTCACTACGTTTCCGGCAAGAAGGGTGAGGGTGAGGTCGACGAGATCCAGGCCGCCACCACCCGCCAGGCTTCCGTCGCCCAGCTCGAGGTTCCAAAGGCTTCGATGGGTGACTTCTTCCGCTTCTACGGTAAGCTCAGGAACGGAAAGATTCTCTTCGGTACTGCCATGTCGTGGTTGCTCCTCGATGTTGCTTTTTACGGTCTCGGTTTGAACTCATCGACTGTCCTCCAGGCTATCGGTTATGGTGGTGGTGCGACCGTCTACCACAAGCTCTACAACTTGGCCGCTGGTAACTGCATTCTCATCTGTGCTGGTGCCATTCCCGGTTACTGGCTGGCTGTTGCGACGATCGACACCGTCGGCCGCAAGATCCTCCAGCTTGTTGGTTTCATCATGCTGACCATCCTCTTCATCATCTGGGGGTTTGCCTACCACCACCTCAGCGGCCACGCCATGTTGGCCATCTACGTTCTCATCCAGCTGTTCTTCAACTGGGGCCCCAACACTACCACCTTCATCGTTCCTGGCGAATGCTTCCCCACCCGCTACCGTTCAACATCCCACGGTATCTCCGCCGGATCCGGAAAGATTGGTTCCATCATCGCTCAGGGTGCCATCTCTCCTCTGCGCACTCGTGGCGCCACCAAGAACAATGCCAACCCATGGCTCAACCACGTCATGCAGATCTTCTCTGCTTTCATGTTCGCTGGTATCTTCACCACACTGCTCATTCCCGAGACCAAGAGGAGGACCCTTGAGGACCTCGCACAGGATTGGGACATGGGTGATGAGAGTATCACCGGTGCGCCGGCTACTCACCACAAGACCAGTGATCGTGGCAGCGACGAGGAGCCCAAGGTTTAGGGGTGTTCTAAAAAGCATTAGCATTCACTTCGTTAGATATCCCTTTGTTTAGCGCGATCGTGTACAACAAATTGCACTTAATACATCATGATCAACACCACCTTACAAACCAAAGGCCCATCTTTTTCCGTGTTTCACTCCGTATCTCCAGGTTTTCATCATCTATAGATGGCCGCGATGAGGATTCTGTACAGGCGCTGTGAACCTCGGGAGGTGCAAAAGATATCTTTAGGGAGAGGAGTCTTGCAGCCTGAATGCATCGGAGCGCCAGGCTTAATCAGGCGCCCACTACCGTCAAGACATTCAATACCGCGTCCGAAAGAGTAGTTGAAGGGATGAGCTAGGTAAGGCGTGAATTTGCAACCAAAGAAATGGCACTTTCCACCGTTCTCAAAGTACTGAACGATGTACTCAATGAAGAGAGTAGCTGGAGTCTCTGAGGTGGTGTGACGCTTGTTGCATAGGGTCACCATCGTGTGTAGCCGCGCCAGAAAGTCGAAGTAGATGAAGTCCATGTCGATATCGTCAGGACATGTACGCTCTGCAAATGGATAGGGTATCCTCTTCGGTCCGATGCGTGGCAGATCAGGCAGCTTGCGCTTGTAGAAGCCGTCTGGTCGAAGGTCTCCCTCAATCTGAGAGACGACAGAGAGAAGGACTTTCCAGTCGTCCTCAGTCCATACAGGAAACTGTTTTATGAACTCCTTGCATGCTGCGGTGCCTTTGAAGGCATCGCCACGCGTTCGAAAAGATATATGCAACGATGGTGACATTGACTCCCCATTCCACTTCCCAGATTTTCCTTCAGCTCGCACCTGCTGTTATTCCTTCTTTTTCGGTATTCTCGATAGGCGAACCTGTGAGAAATGTGGAGTAAGGCCCTTCATCATATGCAGGTTGTCGGATGCCTGTTCTGGTCAGTACAGTGAGGTACGAGCGCGATTGTGGCCACTTACTCTATCAAGGACTTCCCAGTCATTAGAGATCTCAGGTGCGTAGTCTACACGCACACCCCCGCTAGCTGCAACCTGCTTCAGCTGTAGTGCCTTCTTAAGCAAGGGCAGCACAGCTGGTGGATCCGTGCCTTTGGCGAAATTGATGCAAGTCATGGTCATGCAGACATTGGTTGTGTCGTGCAGGGCCACCGTTCCATCTGCAAGCAGAATACGAGAGTGCGGCTTCTCAATCGACATCGAATACGGGTGCTTATTGGCCAGACAAAGATCAATGTTGGCATCCGATGGCCAGTTCCTAGTAGACAAGCTGACATAATCCCCATGGTAGAAGTCATACCAGAGAGACTTGTTATCAGCCTTGACATGATTCTCGATCAAGAAATCGGCCATCTCCTGCGGTTTCCAGCTGGGCTAATGGTGAGCTGCGTCCATCCTGTAGACATCCATCACCCTCCTGGGGATGTAATCTGAACAATCATCGCTGAGTGGGCGTTGCGTTTATGACGATGCGTTACGAGAGCCGCAGCTAGAACACAACGTAAGTGTACCCTCCCCTACGTTCTGCTTGACCATGACAGCGCGGACGTCGATGTTATGGCATGTCATACAGATGTGCTCTGTTTGGGCTCTAATGGCCCGTTTTACACACGTGCAGTGTTGCTCGAGGGCGTCTGTCTTCGTAATGATACCAAGCTCAAGATACTGAGCAGTCTTGTGAGCCTGAAAAACGGATTTCAAGAGACCGTCGCCAGCAGCGAGAGAGTTGAGAGATGTCTGCATGATGAATACCTGACAAGCGCGATTCCTGATGAGCGTGTCGATCCAGAGAGCGGTCTCGCGCAGATCCGGCTTGTTCGAACTGAGGTCCTGTAACGGCGTAGTAGCGACTAAGAGGATGGAGCCCGGCGTGTTCCTAAGAGTCCTCGGCCTCCTCCAGAAGGTGTTGTTCTTGTACGGTCCAGTGCGGGACATTTGGACAATTCCACTTTCTTGCTCCAGTATCTCAACGGGAAAAAAAAGCCTTCTCTCGTCGAAGATCTTGTTTCTGAAAGCTTTCGAAGTACCCACAAGGCCGACCAGAGTGGACATAATGTGTTCCAGCACGCGGCAGGCTGCCCTCATCCCGGCATTGGTACTATCGCGCTGCTTTGTCTCGAAAACGTGATAACTATTGGTACAGAGATCTGACAATGCGTCGACTTTTGACTTATCTTAGCCCTTGTAGGGAACAGTGATCTTGTAGGTTTTCGTGAGTGCCTCAAGGTCGCCAATCTTGTTCGTCACTACAGCTCCAATCGAGTACTGCTGATAGACGTTGTTGGGCACCTCGAAGCTATCGTTTTGCCTTGTCGGACAATACCATTTTGACCAAATTGAGGTCGTCACACCGTACTGAGTGAACTCGAGTAAGCCGAGATCGAGTGTTGAATTGTAGAGCTTCTTCCAGAGGATGAGGCTCATTGAGTCTATGAGCTGACGGTCAAGTGCGAAACTCGCGGGTGTATAGCCGGAGAAGTGAACCTTCTTCCAACGAGCGATATTGATGCTGAAAGGCACTCGGTTCATGATATCGACCTTCAGCTGGCCGAGTAGGATGACCTTGTCCTTCTCGGACTTGTTGCAGACCTTCTCGGTGATGTAATTTGGTCCATGATCTTGCGCGACAGCGCATCGTCGGATGCACTCTTGGGCAGCAGCAGCTCCATTCTTTGTACATCGCTCACATGCTTGTCCTGGTCCTTTGCCCTTGCAGGCTTCTTTACCTCTCTTACAAGGTGGACACCTGTCCCGCGCCCCGATGTTCGCGTGGAGAGTGAATAGATTGACGAGGACCTGATTAGGGTCTGGATTGTTATCATCGACGGCCTGGACGCACCACGCACGAACAATTGTACCGTCTGCCTGCTCGTGGTCGTACAGGGCTACCTTATCGACGAGAAGTCTCCAGTGACGGAGCTTCGGAAGGTCTAAGACGAATGAAATTACATCGAGTTGAGGCGTGTACTCCGGCGCCGTGGTAGAATTAATGTCATTGTCCCGGAGGAACTGGATGAAGCGATTCAGGATTGGAGTTGAGGCTTCGCCTATTTCCACAGCGACGTCCTCTAGACCGAGACCGGTAAGGCCATCAATGTTAGCAGGCTAGGAGAGTTTTGCGGAGGTTCCTTCTCGAATTGAAGTAGCGGCAGTGGCCACACGACGCTTCTTCGGAGCTTTGGACACCCCTAGAGCAAAGCGCTTCTTGGTCCCGGCTTCTTTGTACCCTTGCCCTTGCCCTTGCCCTGCTTACTTGCAGAAGCCGAGTCATCGTCGAGCTCTTCAGCTTCGTTCTCGGCGGGGTCTTCTCCTGATGACTTGTCTTTGTCGGGGAAAAACTCGTCATCTTCGTCGTATTTGGCCTTCTTCTTCGCTGAAGCCTTTGCCTTGCCAGCCTGCGTAGCGGCAGAGGCAGCGCTTCCAGTGGCGGCTAGAGTAGTGTGCGGCGGCATGTTCATGTTGAGATGATTCTGGAAGGACAGGTTGCACGTAGAGCTGTGGGGGTTTCAAGGAGTTAATGGACCGGTTGCGAATAATAGATGAGTTGGGCAGAAAGGGGTTGCACTCGAAGTTGTGTGAACAGTGGAAGATTCGTCCAGACTGGCTAAGCGGACGGGAAAGCGAATATTGGTCGATTCCGTGCAGTTGTGGAGTAGCAGCAAAGAAGTGAAAGTAGAGTGCAGAAAGTTTGCGCTGACTCTTTGCTGCGCCCAACAGCTTTCTCGTTGAATGACAATCCGGACGACTTGCGCTGATGAGGGACAGGCTTGCTAGAGGAGGGATATTTTGAGTTCTGATAGAAGGATATACGGTCTTGTCAGAAGCAATGGAAATAGGTGAGATGGTGGTAGATGCTCTGAGGAGACATTTGACAGACAACAAGGTTTCTCTTTCACTTCGAACGTTGATAGCGAAAGCATGAGTAAACACCTCATGTAGCACACGTAGCACACAGATACGATCATTGCGTTTGTCGGCCGGTCGGCCTCGTTTGTTCTGTGATTATGGGGTGATCATGTCGTTTGTCTGGAAATACATGCAGTCACCCGTTGTTGAGGCCGCTTTGTGCAACTGAGCATGGCTGCGAAGTAGCGGTGAGTGCCTGATCAGCCCTTTGACTTCTAATTCCTTCCAACCATTTGAGCAAACTGAGAAGTTTTCTGCGAGACGTACTTTGTTGCCTGAGGAAACCGCTGTGAGAGCATTCGGATTCGGCATTGCTCCGAACGGCGTTAGCGCGGTTGGGTAGTCGCACTTTCACCCAAGCACCCATTCCACCCAAAAAGCTTTTCGCCCGGACGCTTCTTCATTCTCAAACGAACGATACAACTGCACAATCGCCAATACTATGACCAGCATCATCGACGAGCAGTTCACCAAGGCGCTGAATGCAGCCTACAACCTCTACCACGACGATCGCCTCCTAGAGTGCCAGAAGGCAGCCCTGGACCTTCTGGAGGACGACACCATGCCAAGGTATCATCGAATGAAGGTTCTGATTCTGCTCGCATCTATTCTGGGTGACTGGGAGGAGGCCAAACAGTGTCGTGTCGACGCTTGGGCACTATACAATTTGGTGCGACGCTGGCACCCTGTAGGAAACAACTTGACTGCCGATGAGTCCCTTGACGAGATACTCGTTCAACTGAGGGAAGTCGACAGTGCGCTTGAGGAGGATGCGCCAGGGGAATGGACGCTCGCAGAAGTACATGAGTCTGTGAAGATCGTGGTTCACAACGCCGAGGACGATATCGAAGCCACCAGGAAGGAGCTCGAGGTTTTCAACATGACCGAGGACGATACCGCCAATGTTAAGGCCGAGCTGGACGTGTTCAAGCCCACGGAGTCGACTGCTCTCACCCTCCCGGTAGCGGCGAAGCCCCGCAAGGTATCAGTACGCGACAAGTAGCTTCGAGCCAATGGTCCACACTAACATGTTACCAGCGTAACAAGAAGTTCCTGAAGTTCGATCTTGCGGCTTCGCATACTGAGTCCAAGGATACGGAAGCTAATGATCTCCCTCCCGAACCGCGAACTCCCTTCGGGAGCATTTCCTTCGCCGACGCAGCTAGGTCTGGGTATGCCCCGCCAGGAGGTACGTAGCCTCCAACCATATGTGACGCTCATGGGCTCATAAGTGTAGACAAGGTGGTAAAGAAGTGACTTTGTACCCACGTACGTCCAGGTTGCTTCTTGGCAGATCCGTATGATCTGAAGCGACTTCAACATAGCCGACCAACTGCACAGATATTATTGGGGGTCCATTTACCTTCTTGCAGCTGCCTTAGGGCACCTCGAACACGCCTGAATGCCAAAATGCTAGACGCTCGCTCGTTGGTGTTTGTGCCTCTAGGTGACAAGGCTCGAAGGCTAGACTGAAGCACGGAAATGTAGGCAACGTTTGTAGAAGATCACAGGATGAACATAGATAAGACCGGTCGCTCTCTGTCTTCCCGCGCTTGTCATGCTGTCTGCTGATCTTACTAGCCTACTTCAAAAACCTATCCGCAACAAATTGAGTCAATCAATAGACCTTTGCCACAGTATTAGCAGTTTTCTTAGTATTAGAAATTTTACTTTTTAACATCCCACGGTATATCCGCTGGATCCGGAAAGATTGGTTCCATCATCGCTCAGGGTGCCATCTCTCCTCTGCGCACTCGTGGCGCCACCAAGAACAATGCCAACCCATGGCTCAACCACGTCATGCAGATCTTCTCTGCTTTCATGTTCGCTGGTATCTTCACCACACTGCTCATTCCCGAGACCAAGAGGAGGACCCTTGAGGACCTCGCACAGGATTGGGACATGGGTGATGAGAGTATCACCGGTGCGCCGGCTACTCACCACAAGACCAGTGATCGTGGCAGCGACGAGGAGCCCAAGGTTTAGGGGTGTTCTAAAAAGCATTAGCATTCACTTCGTTAGATATCCCTTTGTTTAGCGCGATCGTGTACAACAAATTGCACTTAATACATCATGATCAACACTACCTTATGAACCAAATACCTATCTTTTTCTGTGTTGCACTCTGTATCTCCCAGTTTTCATCATCTATAGATGGCCGCGATGAGGATTATGTACAGGCGCTGTAAACCTCGGGAGGTGCAAAAGCATTGCTAGTTCGGCGCTAACCTCACTTCGTATTCGTCGCCAATTCAGGCCTCCCACCTTCCCCACATTCCATCACTTCTTCAACAGCTCACCTGAGCATGTCGGACTCTTGCTGCGCAGCTGAATCTAGCACAGAAGCTGGTGCGTCGGACCAGATCCGGGCGGGGCCTTTTCTTGACACTGATATGCCTCTTGCATCATAGGAACTTCGGTTGCAGGGCTTCCCATCCTAAAGCCAGGGTATTCGTAACATCGTCACTCCACCTACCTGTATGAGAAGGAGGGGCATAAGCGCCTAGAAGTGGTGCGACTGGATATGGCTAACGATTGTCATGTCATGCAGGGTCTGACATGGAGTTTACGGTCTTGCAATCTTCCGAAGATCAAGTTGCTGACAATAAGAAGGAGGGTGACAGTCTCTCAATGTCGCAATAGCACTTGCCCTGAGGAGCTTACAAATTCAGTAGTTTACCAAGCAACATCGCACCACAACCAATACAAAAGGTGCGAACCAAGGACCTGAAAAGACTGTTGACACAACGACACCATGATCTCCAAACCTTACCCCTTGCGCACTGCGCTCATTGGCCTCTCTTCATCGGCTGCGACTTCCTGGGCTTCAGCAGCTCACCTTCCAGCTCTGCTCTCAGAGACAGGGCAATCCAAGTTCGCCATCAAAGCACTCTTGAACAGCAGCGCGGAGGCAGCGAAGTCTGCTGTCAAGCATTACAAGCTACCAGCGGACACCAAGACCTACGGATCACCAGAAGATCTTGCAGCGGACCCAGACATCGATCTGGTCATCTGCAACACCCGAGTCGATAAGCACTACGAAGTTATCATCCCAAGCATCCGGGCCGGCAAGGATGTGTTCGTAGAGTGGCCTATTGCGGGTAAGAAAGAGCACATCGAAGAGATAGTCCAGACGGCACAGCAGAGCGGGTCAAGAGTCGCAGTGGGCTTACAGAGACGATGGAACCCAATCGTTTCGAAAGTGAGGGAGCTCGTGAAGGACGGAAAGCTAGGCAAGCTCCTCAATGCAGAAGCGCGCCAGTTCGGTGCTACTAATGACCGCGAGATCTTGCCTACCAGCCTCAAGTACTTCTTGCAGAGGGAGGTCGGAGGGAATGTCATCACAATCGGTGTGGGACATGGTCAGTTGAAGATGCTCCATATTCGTTCAGCATCCACTAACAGATGATAGCCCTCGATACTCTACTATCCGTCATCGGCGACGTAGATCCCGCAACAGTCCAAGTCAAGACGCAAATCCAGCGTCCTGACATCCGAATTCGAGACCCTTCGACCAACAAGATCATCGAGACAGCTAAATCAAACGTTCCAGACTACCTCTCGCTCAACGCACGTCTGCAGCAAGCTCCTCACACAGCAGACGATGCAACACTCTCATTCATCTTCCGGAGGGGTCAGCCATTCCCTGGCACACCATCGGTGACATGGACCCTCAACTTTCAGTATGGAGAGATCAAGGTCCAATCACCAAATAGCGGCTTCTTCGATGCTGATCCCTCCGATGAGAAGAAGGTTATATTCCAGATCCACCATTATGAGAATGATAAGGTGGAGGATGTTGAGTGGGGCTGGAGCACTGAGCAGACGGCGTTGCCTCTCATGGCCCGTCCAGTGTCGTCTACGCTGTATTCGTTCGCTGACGGTCGAGATGCGGGGGATGGCTGGGTCAGCGTTGAGGACGCAGCAAAGCGTGCGGTCCTGATTGAGAGGCTTCTCAATGCGTGAAACGACCTGTCATTTTGTAGTAGCATTCTGCCACGAGCCAGGTAGCGTTATAGCCTCTACAGCTATCGTTCTATTGCAGATGATAGACGGGTCCTGATTACTCCCATGGTTCTTGAGGATGCTGGTTTCACGGCTGACCTCTATGCAATCCTGCAGTGGGTCTAGGTATCTTGTTCAGAGAACGATCCTCCCGAGCTCCTTAGATCTAGCTAATTCTCTAGACACCCATTTTACTTACACACGTAGTAGTTCTTATGCAACGCATCGTGTAGCCTTGCAAAGACCCCACCATGCCACGTCCTGAAGTCCTCCCACTCCTCCGCCGGCATACACTCCGCGAACATATTCAGCCATCCTCCTACAATGATATCCGCATAGTTAGCTTCCTTGCCCTCAAGATACGGTCCCTCGTTGATCGTGTAGTACTGAGCCAGCGAGGCCAGCGACTGCTTGAAGGACAACTTGAGACCCTCCTTCACATCGCCCTCAACCTTAAACTGCTCCCAGGAATCCATATTCGCACGGTTCAGGAAGATTTGTTGTGTGGCTTCCTTTGTCGTAGGGTTGAAGGGCATGTAGTACGCAACGAGGATCACGTGGTGGGTGAAGGTCGCGTCGACATGCCAGTTAAAGCGAGCATAATCCTGGTTCTTCTTGCCCTCGTTGGTTGTGATGGGAATTAGGATGGTGGTGTCTTTCTGAGGGCTTTCGAAGTCGAGGCCAGTGCGTGTGGAGTCTTTGGGGAAGAGGCTGCCACCTGAGTTCGGGAAGTTGTCCTCTAGGTAGGTGGCGATATCGAATGAATCGCCGATCACTTCGCCAGATGGAGTCTGAAGCATTGGGAGTGTGTAGTAATCGCTGCCTAAAAGATACATCAGCATTGGGATGCCTTCAGGATGTGAGGGGTTGTACCATCGCCGAACTTGCGTGTGGCGGCGCAATCAAGACCCTTGCGGACTTTGCTGATGTCGGGGATTTCAACGAAGTTCGTCTCAAACGGTACGCCCTTGAATGATAGCGCTATGCGGCCTTTCGAAGGATTGGGCGCATAAGAGCGTGGCTCGATGGGAGAGCTGATGTCGTAGAAGACGTGGAGATTCGACTCTGTCATTGTGAAAAGATCTGTTGAAGTTGGGACTTTGTTGTGAATTGGAGGCGGTCCTGACTTCTTATGAAGAGTTCAGCGAGCTGTATACTATTTCTAGTAGATCGTGGTGGAGACGCTTACTTGCAGCTGGTTCTCCGTAGCGCTTCGGTTGGGAACACAGGCGAGTTCCAACGCTGCAGCGACCGCACCTTCCCCGCACACACCGGTGGTGTGCATCGATGCAATTGCTCCCTTTGTTTACGAGCCAAGAGCGGCCATGCTTCTCGCGGAAGACGAATATGACCCAAAAGCCGGGCGAGACGCCTGTTGCAAGCTTAACGAGCCCCCAGAAGTTGAGAGAGACCCAGCCTTGTTCTGCGCTACTCCTGCAGCCCCACCGACCTTCGTTCGACTCATCATGAGTAGCCAACTGTTTCTGCGTCACGCAAGGCTGTCGCCCTCCTTTCCGTCCGAGCTCATCTAACTTGAGTACCACTTGTCTCGTTGTGTAGTAGCTGAAGAACAGCGCGAAGATCCATAGATTGCAGTCGGTGTTGGTCGTCACAATGAACGCTGTGGGTGCAGCTTGGGCATTGAGTACGAGCGCAACAACGTCCACTTCGACACCATGTGATGGGGAGCTGTGGCAAAACTCATTAGGGAAGCATCCTATCGGCTCAGTATGGATAGTGTTGTTCGATGAGACCAATCCGATTTCCGTTACGATGACCTCCGTGACGCTCTAGAAGAAGCCGGCGTCGACGCCACACACCACGCAAATCGCCCAATCGATTATTGGCATACTGGTCTGCTGCGTATAAATTATAGCTACAGTTGCGAGGGTGTATGTCCAAGTCAATGGTATTGTTGCGCCATGATCCAAGGAAGCAGATGACCGTCGTGAGGGCACATGGGAGCGCGTTCGCTGCAATTGCGAGCCATCGACTTCTAGTTCGTTCAAGGCACTTCACCTATCTGGTGTGAGAAAAAGAAGATGCCCAGAAAAGTATCTCCGAAAGATGCGCTTCGCCGAGAGGGTGTCTGTTGCGTTGAGTCAACGGCTCCTCAGGCTTTCAATATCGCTACGAGTGCACTCTTTGTCTTTGATCGACACGTATGTCGTGTGTTGGTCTGGCTCATTTCTAATATCTCGAAGGTGTAGAGAAGAATCGGGTCTGGAGTTGAAGGTCACTTCGGTCAAGGATGGGCTGTGGCTGCTATTACAAGCCGAAGACCACTTCAAGACTCATTCTGACAAGGTATGAATCAACATATCAAGACATCCGCCATCAAGCACGCCATTTCCGCCTGAAATAGCAGTGCATTCAGGCCATGTGCGGGGCATGTCACCCGTGGATCACCGATTGACAGTGCCAGGTTGCTGATAGTAAGCCGGGTTACTCATACACAGTGCAACATACGACTGCCTCACGCAGAGCACTCGAGATGGCAACTTCAATAATCGAACTCAATTTCAGAGAAATTGGCTACCAATCTGATGCCCTACCCCCAGTCATCTTCAAGAACTTCCCCTTGCCAGCCTCGAATCAACGAACCTTAGGACCACCGCATCCGCCGGACACCATCTCACCTCTCGCGCTTCGTGCTTCGTACGATGGTGCTACGGAACCGAGTCTGAACGATGCAATCCCCGCCATTAAATTGCTGCAAAGTAACAACACACTGACCCAAAAGCTTGCTGAGCATGACGCACTTCTGTTTCGCGATCTCCCAATCCACCGCGCGTAGGACTTCACCAGATTTGGTCACGCCCTTGGTTTCCAACCGTACGAAGTCATCGGCACTGTAATCGACCGACTTGAGATCGCACCCAACGTCGTGCCAGCGAACGAAGCTCCCAAGGAAGTACTCATATACAACCACAACGAGTCCCTCAGAACACCCCACGCTCCAGACTACATATTCCTCTACATCCATCGCGCCCCTACCGTCGGCGGTGAGACACCAACTTCTTCTTCCATCGAGCTCTTCCAGCGCGCCGCAGCCTCAATCCCAGACTTCGTCGCCACACTCACATCAAAAGGCATCCTAAACCGCGTCACATACAAAACCACTCCACAGTTTGCCGGCGGCTCCACCATCTTCGGTCAAGCATTCGGCACAGAGATCCTCGCAGCCGTCGACGCAGCGACACGCAAAGTCAAAGTCGAGTTCCAACTCCGGCGGTACAATCGCGGCAGCCACACGACCTGGGAATGGACCGACAACGACGGGATGCTTGTAGTGTCGCACCACCTTCCGCTCATCCGTGTGCAACCTATCACCAAGCTACCTGTGCTACTCACGTGGCTGGCGGCGTTTTACAAGTGCTACTATGCGCCAGGAATACCGGAAGCGCGGAGGAAGAAGGCTAGTCAGCAGTTGTATGTCGATGGAACGCCGATTCCTGAGGAGTACTTGGAGAAGCTGGCGGAGATTACGGATCGGATTCGCGTGCTGGATAAGTGGCAGAGAGGGGATGTGCTGGTACTTGATAATGTTGCGGCGCAACATGGACGGCAGCCGTGGGAGGGGGAGCAGGGCGATCGCGCTGTGTTTGCGAGTCTGTGGGATGGGGGGACGCCGGGGAAGTATGAGGGGAGTGAGGGCGAGTGGGCACAGGTGGTCAAGGCAACTAAGAGTTGATTACTGTCAGTATTATAGACGGGATCAGGGATGATACCGTGGCGGGCTCTACGACTGACATATGCGTCGTTTCTTGGTAAGGGTCCATCTGTGAGGTAGTTGCGATTGTCTCGGCATCACCGGTATGGGTGTGCTGGCAACTCCAATGGGTCCTTGAACGTTGCTAGCTCGGTCTGCTCTTTCGGACTGTCCATCTCAGACACAATACTGCCTTTATGCCCTACCGGTACTGCCAGTTCCCTGATCATCGCGGTGTCACCCATCTCCGGGAAGTACGCTGTCATGGTGATGGGCGTCTGTTCTTTTCGACCTCGTCTTCTCTTCGTCATTGAGCTGATCAGAACTGCTAGAAATGCTAGTCCCAGTACAATGCCTACGACGATACCGGCGATGGCTCCTGTGCTCAAGCGTCTTTCTGTGTGAGTCGAGGACTTGGCTGATGTTGGATCTGGCGTGGTGTCTGTTGTGCCATTCCTCGTCTCATTCGCCGTGTTGTTTATTGTTCCAAGTGAATCGTTCAGGGGCGGAACCGCAACACTCCCTTCGCTCACGTTGCTCGAACGTAGACACGTGAGGGCTGCTTTAGGAGCAGCGAGCGTGATGGGTCGATCGGAGGCTACAATCGGTATCCAAGCGGTAATCAGCGGCGTGACCCACCAGTTGGCAATGTACCAGGTTGCAGTGTTGGGTTCTCCGAACTGTGTCCAGAGGAGACTGTAGGTGTCGTTCAGCCGGCAGATGGCACTGTCAAGCAGCGAATCTGACCCTGTCAGTGGTCCGCCAATCGATGGCGGACTGCCTGTTACTCTGCCCGCTGCTTTGGACTTTTCAAAAAACGGCTCGCAGGAGGCGGGAAATTTGGATGTGAGTTGGCCGGCTATTTGAGTGCATCGGTCGGGTAGAGCGCTGGCATCACCTGTGGGTGTGTCGATTGGTCCTAGGTCAAGCTTCGAGGCCGTCTGTATTGTCAAGTAAACGAGGTCACCCGAGCATGCCTGATCGAGAGTTTGCAAGCAGCGACCGCTGTCAGATTGACCGTGCTCGATTGAGCTGACCGACAGGCCATCAATCCAGAAGTAGCATACATCGTACCCGAGATCGGAGTCATCTGTGTAGTTGCGGGACGGAGAAAACCATAGCGACAGCTCGGTAGTATTTTGGTTCTGATACGCCGTGGTTACCCAGGATATTGTGTCGTTTATGCCGACGTTCGGCTCGATAGAGAACTGTCCAGTCTGGGAACGTCAGTTGCTATCAAAATATGGCGGGTTGGAAAGAGACGTGCACTGTTCGCTGCTGCGGTCGTTTTGTTGCAAATTTTAGATCCTGAGTAGGCGCGGTTCCCCTGGCTGCCAGGTGTACCAAAGTTGATCTGGCCTAGTACTGGGCTTCCCAGGAGTAACAGATCTTTGTAAGATGGTCGCAGCATGTTGTCCTCTCACACAACGTAATGCTATACTCCGACGAGGAGCAAAGGACCGGAGCAGTGAACGCTGCGCGCCAGCAGCCACCTGGATATAAGACCCGGCATGATGTAGGTGATACTTTCCGCGTAGGCTCAGCCTTGTGTCGATCCGATACTACAGAAAAGCCCCGACCTCGCCAAACGGAGGATCCCATGGCTATTTCCAGACCAATGGTACACTAGCGGCGGAAGATCCTCTACACTAATCGATGTTCATATATTAGAGCAAGGCTGGATCGGTCAAGATCCGAAGAACGAGATGTTAGTCTGCGATTCCAGTGGTTGACGGGCATCCTAAGAGGTATTTCGTTGCCAACGCCTGCTCGGCTTTGGATACGCTAAAGTGGTGCTGGTGAAGTGTGTCGGCGACTGTCCTTGCTTCCACACGGCATCTCTCCCTCGAACGTGATGAGGGCAGGAGGGTTTGAGTGGAAGGGTGTGGTCCTGTTGTACCTAATTCGCTGCGATGATGTTACGTCTGTCCCTCGTTGCTTCTAAGAATCTCATGTGATCAAACTTGCAGGGAATTCCGGTGTCTCACATCGATTCGACGAACGCCATAGAGAGCGGAGTTGTCGCCGATTACTTTGAGGCTTGCATAAACCTCCTGCTCGAGCTACGGACATGTGCGGGCAAGGCTGTTGGGCAGACAGGGGAAGACTAACGACTGCAACGACAAAGTGAGCGAGCCAAGGTTGACAGAGTGAGCCAAGGTTGACAGAGTTGCAGAGTGTGCTTCGTAACGGGTAGACTTGATGATGCAGTTGCGCAGAATTGATGGAGCGTCAAGCCCTCCTTGGGCCCATACCAGAACATTGGAGACTCGTAGCCCGCGAGTCTCACTGGGACCACGACGATCCTCAGCCTGAAGCACTCCATGTCAACGATAAGACTGGCCAAGAGACCTTATGTGACCCGGGTCTGGGAGATTTGCCTGAGTGGGAAGAAGTGGTCCATAAGGATGACCTTCGCCTGCCTTTCGCTCGACATTACAGGAACAAGAACACCAGTGAGGTCATCAGTTCTAATCCACGGTTGAGCATCGACGCGTTGAGGTTGAGAGGAGTGCCGTTAGAAAAGTTTGTGTTGATGTAAGTGGCCCAATATTTCATGAGTAAAGCGCATATAGCTACCATTGAGCCCGAGGGCTCGAGTGTTGTGACGCCATCTCCATGTGTTTTGCAGCATCGTTGACAAGATGCCACTGACCTGTAAACTTGCTGGGTACACCTTGTTACACATGTTGGTGGGTGTCGTGCTTGCGGGGTGTGGAGGGACGCACGGGCAGGAGCCGCACTTGCCGTGTTGGCCCCAGCAACGCCATTTGTTTGGAAGCTTGGCCGCTGAGGCTCAACTCAATCACATTTTGACAGCGGTTATGTACGATCTCACGACGTAACGACCTGTCCTTTACGCATTGTCACGACTGCGCATAGTCTCTGGCACCGAGGCTACTCTTGGATCCCGACCCCTTGATTGTTGACGCAGACGTCATCCTCCACGCTCCGCATTCCAGGCGAAGCTCGCGCCGTGTCCACCCAGGCAAGGCACCCTCGAATGCGATAGCGGGCGTATCACGTGTAGTCATACACCATGCTGGGCTTCAGACCTCAGCTCACAGTAGCGAAGCGGAAGCCACAGTCCTACAACCAAGTCGAGCGCGACCTCGAAGACGGCGAATGCAGCAACGAGAAGCGCTACGAAAGCGACGATGACGATAGCTACACATCTTCCGACGCGTCGAGTACGTACTCGTCTCGAGCATCTTCCGGCGCATACGAAGCGAATCCGAACAACACACTCGAGGTCAGGCCTCTTGCACCGAATCGCAAAATGTCGCGCACACATCGAAAAACGCCATCGAAGCCATCCGTCAGCGCCTACAGCTACAAGAACCCTCGTGCATTCACCAGATACTTTGGACTGGCCATCGCAAGCACACTGGTTCTGTTCATATGGTTCTTGTTGCACAGTAGCTGGGACTCGATACGGAACGCCGAGATGAAGCTGTACAAGTCACCTCCGCCGCCGCCCGTGTGGGAAAGCTTTCCCTTTCTGAAGCGCTACCACGGAGGTATACGGACTTTGGTCAGTCGCAAGGAGAATGTGCCCGAATACCCCACGAAAGAGGACATCGACCCTGAGCTCCCTCCAGCGGAGACTAAGCAAGACTCGTCGAAAGAGAAGAGGGCAGATGGCGCGACGATCCCGGATTCGATCCCGTTCAATCCATACCCGGACTACAACAGCTTCAAATACGTGGAAGAGTACGGTCCAGTGGAGACCTGCTACTTGGACGAGAAGGATACCATCGCTGTGCCAGGGCTGCGAGCCTACAACGGCGTGACAAAGGGCATGCCTGACAACGTCATGGGAAGCTACGATCTGCTTGGTCTGCGAGACGACATTTGCTTCGAGCGATTCGGACGCTTGGGACCATACGGCATGGGCTACAGCAAGAGGAGGGGAGGCACCGGAGCTGGCATGGAAGGCGATCGTGAGGGCATTGAAAAGGTGTGGGAAGCCTTTCCGGAAGTCGATTATCGGAACGTCAGATGGGGCAATGCCGTAAGCCGTTGCCTGGAGAAGAACAAGGCACGCTTCAAGACGGTGCCAAAAACACGTGGCAATGGATTCCAGGCTATGGCCACGCAGAAGCGACAACTTGATGTCAACCTACCGACCGACAACCAGACCGAGACCAATCAACCGGTTGTCGAAAGCGCTCGCCAACAGACCAAAGCCTCCTACAACAAAGTACTCCCACGGACTGCTGTACTCATTCGCACATGGTGGGATTACAACTACGACGATGAAGACCTGATGTACCTGCGATCTATGATATCCGAGCTCAGTCTTGCGTCTGGCGGCGAGTACCAGGTGCACTTCCTCATCCACGTCAAGGACGATAACAAGCAAATCTGGGCAGACGAGAACGTGTACGATGAGGTGCTACGTAATTCTCTGCCAGCAGAGTTTGCCGGCATGGGTACGCTCTGGTCTGAACGTCAGATGGGTCTCATATATGGCGGCGTAGAAGAGTCCATGTACCGCGGCCTACCAGTCCACGGTGCTTACCGTTCTACCTTCATGCCCGTCACCTACTTTGCACATCAGCACCCTGAGTTCGAGTACTTTTGGCATTGGGAGATGGACGTTCGGTACACAGGCCACTGGTACCACTTGTTCGAACAAGTCTCCAAGTGGACGGCGGCACAGCCTCGTAAGGGTCTTTGGGAGCGCAACGCTCGCTTCTATGTTCCATCAGTGCATGGCTCCTGGGAGGACTTCACTCACATGGTGCGCGTACAAACCGAGCACGGCACCAACAGCAAAGCGAACACCTGGTCCTCGCACCTTCCACCGAACCCACACGTTGCTCAACCTGAACTGCAGAAACCAGAGAAGCACATCTGGGGCCCAGAGAAGCCCCAGGACTACCCTGATATCGAGATCGATGAAGATGTTATCCCGCCGCATACCTTGATGGAGGACAAGCATGAGTGGGGCGTAGGCGAGCCAGCCGATCTTATCGTCTTCAATCCGCTCTTCGACCCAGATCGCACGAACTGGATCCTGAACGAGGATACCACGGGTTACAACAAAAAGAACGGTCAGCCGCCACGCCGAACTGCGATCAACACATCTGGTCGCCTGTCGCGTCGCCTGCTTGAGACCATGCATCGTGAGCAGTCACACTTCCGCCATACCATGTTCAGTGAAATGTGGCCAGGTTCCTGTGCCCTGCACCATGGCCTCAAGGCTGTCTATGCGCCACACCCCGTTTACATCGATCGCAAGTGGCCCACGCAGTATCTTGCAGCTATCTACAACAATGGTCGAAATGGAGCATCTGGTGGCGCCAGATTGTCAGTGTTCTCCGACGAGCGACAGCACAACTTTCTCGGCACCACATGGTACTACCACGCCGGCTTCGCACCGAACTTGTGGAAGAGATGGATGGGCTACAAAGTCGACAACGACGGTGGCGAGGAGGAAGAGATGGCTGGTGAAGGCCGCATGTGTCTGCCTGGAGTGCTATTGCATCCAGTCAAACAGGTCGATCTGATCCAGGAGCGAGTCGAGGAAGTAACGGGCGCAGCAGAGCACGAGCACCCGTAAAGCTGCCGTGCAGTATGTTTCTGAGCATTGGGTATGGCGTTCATGAGCATTTGGCCCAATCGGAACAGCGTTTGATTCATCCTACGATCATGGTTTGGAGTATTCATGTTGACTGTAACATATGATAGCATTTCTCAGGCTCGAGGTAGCCTTGCATTATATGTATAATACCAGGTACACACTTTTGACATTTCATTTCCATCAATTGTCCCATCACGACCAACCTTTATACTCGCGAAAGTTTGCAGACTTGTCTATATGTGACAGGAACCTTTTGCTGCTGCCATTCGGCTGCGCGCCGGCGCACAGACGCCTTCAACACGTTTCACGTTTCCGTCGGCATCTCCACATCTCCACCACACTCCTGACCTCATCAACAACACGAGAATCCGAATGCCGCAATGCCGCATCCAAATTGCCATTACCTAAGCCAAGGCTGTACGATCGAGTGCAGGTGATACCATGCAACAGCTGGCCTTGACAGGTGACGACATGCACATGGCTACATTCTAGGATTTCACTTCAGGTGCACTTTGGTGGCTCGGCACAGGTGCCTTCTCGCTCGTCTTCGAAGGTGGATCGCGGCACATCACTTCGAATATTTCTGCCCGGGCTGAATCAGTGCAACCACAAGGCTCTGATGGAGAAGATCTTCTGATAATAGCAACATCTTAAGTACCTTCGATTCTCGACAGGGTCCTGTCACCACAGCATTTGGAGGCGTTTATGCAATTGCGCTGCCGTTAGGTCGTTGTTTGCCATGCACGGAGTAGCTCTGCCGTCGATCCCTGTGCTCCCAACGACCCGGCGCCGTTGATGTGGATACCACAATGTCTCAAACATCTGAGCAAGAACCAATGCGACTGGATGCTGGCCTTGAAGGATCAAAACAGCGGAGTTGACAAGTTGGCAGTCTTCGCCAGGACTTGGCCAATCTGCCTTGTGGAACCAGTGAATCTCGGCCCTGCTACGCCTGGTCTTAAGGTCGAGGTGACTGTCGCGATGTTTGCAGATTCTTGACAACCTCGTACCTTCTTCTGTACATTTTTGTCTTTGCTTGCAGCTGTGCTGCGTCCTTTCCTTACGATGACTTTCAATTCCTCCGCCCATGCGCTGGCCGCGAGGCACATCCAGGACGGTGCCGGTACTGCGGTCCATTACTGGGGCTATGCGACTCGATACCTACCATGCACCAACGACCCCGGGTCTTGCGAATACCTCGACTCTGTATATGGTAATCATGAGAAGTCGATGATCTACACTTTTGTCATGTGGGCAATCTTTGGAACTATGTTGCTCGCAATGGTCTTCGCACGACTGTTGAGACCGAACAAAAGATATGGAGGTGGTGCCAGGCAGAGCTTCTACTACCGTCTGGTGCGATCTGTTTCTGCAATTGTCAGGCGGTACCTCGCTCCTGAATACTTGAGAGTTTTCAAATATACTACCAGGTTGCAAGTCCTCGTTCTTGCTATCCTCTGCACATACCTCGTTGTCTTCTCGTAAGTTCAAATTACTTCCCCTAGTCTCAGTCCAAACGCTCATGTGTATGTAGGCTTGTAGGAATCACGTACAAGACATGGAAAACGCCGATCAAGGAATCCGATCTATTCAACACCCGCAGCGGGATTGGCGGCTTTGCCGACCGCGTCGGTGCTTTTGCGTTCGCGCTTACACCTTTGACGATCGCACTCTGCGCTCGAGATTCTGTGCTAAGCATCCTCACTGGCATACCCTACCAGAGTTTCAACTTCCTGCACCGCTGGACAGGCAGGATCATTTTTGTTCAGTCATTCGTTCATTGTATCATCTGGACCATCGTCGAAGGATACTTATATCAGCCCCAACCCAAAGTCTATGTTGCCTGGATCAAACAAGAATACATGATCTGGGGTATTGTTGCCCAAAGCTTCATCTTTTTCCTATTTGTCTTCAGCCTGAGGCCGGCTATCAGGTGGACAGGATACGAGTTCTTCCGCAAGTCTCACTTCATTGTGGCGATCTTGTACATTGGTGGTGAGCGACGTGAAGTCCGGACGCATTACCATTCACTTGGCTGACAATGTGTCATAGCTTGCTGGGGCCACTGGAAGCAGCTCTCCTGCTGGATGGTCGCTTCTTTCGCCATCATGGGCTTCGATCTCATCGCTCGTACTGTCCGCACCTGCCTCATCCACTTCGGCTACAAAAGCGGAAGTAGCGGCTTCGGCTTCAGGTCCATTCCTGCCCGGATGGAAGTCCTCGAGGACCCTACAGGCACTATTATCCGCATGACCTTCGCCTACGAAATGCTGCCATGGGAACTTGGCCAGCATTTCTACCTCACCTTCCCTGCGCTCAGCATGTGGCAGTCTCACCCTTTCACACCAGCATCAAATCCCACTACCACCTCACCAGTGCAGACCCACACCTACGTCATCCGCGCCTGCAACGGCGAGACCAAAAAGCTGGCCGAGCTCGCCAAGGCAGCTATGAAACGCTACCCTGTCGGCGACGACACAACAACAGTCATCTTGCAAGGCCCATACGGCGGATCGATCGTCGATCAAGAAGCCTCAAACGTCCTCGCAGTCTCTGGCGGCACAGGAATCACATACACGCTCCCCATCATCAAGGCAGCGCTAGCCTCGACATCACATGTGTGCAACGTCGAGCTGAACTGGACGATCCGCCACCTCGAGAACCTCGCATGGATCGGCCCCGAGCTCGCTTACCTCAAGTCCCAACTCTCTCACATGCGTACAGGTACAAAATACAGCAACGGCGACGACCCGCTCGAGAAAGCGCCGACCGTGAGCGTTGGGGCGAATAAACGCTTTCGCGTCTGTATCTTCGTCACCAGACCTGAGGCGCGCATGCTCGCGCGCAGACCCCCACCTCCCCGACCCCTACGGTCGGACGAGACTTTGAAGAAGTACGATTTCGGTGAGAAGCTGTCTCTCGTATCTTCGACGTCGAGTCTCTACTCGGAAGAGCTTGAGGATCTGGTCAGCGAGTGTCCGGGCTTTAGCATTACGTATTTGGACAAGGCACGGCCGGATGTCAGGGCGTTGGTGGACACTTTCATGGATGAGTCGGTCGAGGAGGGGAGGACGCGGGTCGTTGGGTCCGGGCCGCCGGACTTGGGGACGCAGATTAGAGATGCTGTTGCGGCGAGGAACGTGCTCAGCCGAGTGTGGCGAGGCGATGAGAAGTGTGATGTTGAATGCGTATGGGACGACAGAATGGGCTAAGAAATCACGTTATGGATGCATATGGATGCATATGATTGCTCGGAGTTATATTCAAAAGACATTTGGCTGGCTGTGCGGCTTCTCGAACGTGTTTAGATGTACATGCACTTGTTCAAGTCACCTCAATGATACGGAGGTACCCCGATATGCCCTTCAGTCTCGAGTGCCTCTATCTGCCGCCGCTCACACAATCTCCTTTGTCTCAACGCGTTCAGTGCTCACACTACGCCTCTTCTCTTCATTCAAATCGTTCGCCTGCCCGGCCGCAATGCGTGCATCCGCCTCAATAAACTCCTCCGGCCGATGTAGCTGCACTGCTAACTTGTTTCTATGAATCAGGATCCCCGGCTTCGTCTCGAAGAAGCGATCGATATCCTCCAACGTCCGATTCGCAGTCTCAGGGTACAAGAAGTACGTGATAGGGATGAACGAGAAACAGATGACCGCCCAAATAATCCAGAACTTGTATCCGAGGTTCTGGATACCGGGCAGTGTGGCTTGTACGACGGCGTAGTTGCAGATCCAGTTCGTCGACATGGCGAGTGATGCGCCTTTGGTTCGCATCTCGAGGGCGTTGATTTCTGCGCTCGTCAGCCATTAGTGATGATAAAGCGCATACTGCACTTACCAGTAGGGTACAGCCACGGCACGCCGAGCACGCCCATGCCGAAGCTTGCGAAGAAGATGAAGAAGAAGGATACGGCTACGATACCTAGCTTGTACGAATCGCCGCCTGCTTCGGTCTGGCCTTGTGCTGCGGCGATCACGACCCAGCAGATTGAGCATGCTGCTGCAGAGCACATCATTACTTTGCGCCGCCCGTAGCGTTCGATGACGAAGTAGGCGAGGCAGGCGAATAGGAGGTAGTCGAGTGAGCCGGCGGCTGCCAGGATGCGGGATAGGAGCTCTGATATGCCAAGCGAGTTGATGAAGATATAGCTCATATAGTAGCTTGTAACGTTGATTCCACTGATCTGGTTCATAGCTTGCATCCAAGCACCGAGACACATGCGTCTCAGCACTCCACTCGGCCCCTTTCCACTGAGCAGTTGCCACCATGTGTAGGTATTCATGTGTTCGCGGTCGAGAATGTCCTTAATGATGTTGTACTGCGTGATGACTGCCGGAGATTCGGTGGTGGCGCCGTGGCCCTCCAGGGCAGCGATGACCTCGAGTGCTTCTTCGTGCTTGCCTTTGCGGATCAGGAGGCGAGGCGAATCGGGCAGGAAGGGGCAAAGAGCGTAGATGCAAAAGGTAAAGAAGAGTTGGAACGCGAGCGGAAAGCGCCATGCGACGTCGCGAGGCGCGAAAGAGAAGCCGAGGGTGAGCCAATTGGAGATGCTGAAGCCGGTGATGCAATTCGCTGAAGACTGTTGTCAGTCGGACTCCAAAGTGCGAGCATTCGGACTCACCCATCTGGATGATGACAAGCTTTCCTCTGCTATTCATCTTACTCGTTTCGGCTTGCCAAACTCCAGCAGTAGCTGTATTCATACCTGTCCCAAGTCCAGCTACAATTCGCCCAACCATCATGCTTGGCACAGTCCAACTACACGTCTGGATGATTGCGCCGATACCAATAACAGTAGATCCGAGTATGATCTGCCGCGGGCGTCCAAGGATATCGCCAGTCCATATTGTGCTCATAGCGCCTATGAAACAGCCAATGTTATAGATCGAAGTCATGACGCCTGTATCGCTGTCAGATCGTGTGTGCGAGCGACCGCCTCATGGTACACGTACCTTGCATGTTTGCAGAGGGATAGCCAAACGTGTGAAGAAAGTTCTCGTCAATTATCACGTTGCCAAACACGCCTTGATCATAACCGTAGAAGATTAAGACGGTTGAGGCCGCGATTGAGATCCATACTGTCAGCCTTTCGCCAGACCCTCCGAGGTACTTGCGGGGCATGGCTGTTGTTATTCGAGTGCGGATGTACCCTTGGAGCTCCGGATTATGCAGATTCTCACTTTGCAGGTCGTTGGCAGCGAGTGAGGACTCTACGCATTGGCAATGACCTCGAGCACAGCGGAGCCGGTACCTTTTGTACGGTACACGATGAGGGGTTTGCATGATCACGTCGTCTGTCTACCGGCAGAATAGCCGATACTTCGAAGCTCTGTCGTCTCGAGGGCGCACGTTTCCCCAGATTTCGAGTCACATCCCCCATACCCCAGGTCTTATCGTGCCTTTCGACCCACAGCAAGTGCCGTCATTCGTCTGACGATCACCCAAGACCTTTGCGATCCGCACCATAAGCTCTGAACTTGGTCCCCTAAGCGACCATGTTGCATGAAACGAGGATAATGATAACCAGGAATGTTGGTGAGGTTGCAAGGCAGAAACAGCAATGGCCGGCTTACCAGTTTTGGGAAGGCGGCGACCATTACAATAAGGCGGCGCGGAAAGTGCAGCGAGCGGGGTAAGAAGGTACTGCGACTTGAAGAGCACAGCGAAACACCACAACGAGAGTGCAGAAAAAGCTATTGGGCTGACACCATCGCTGAACTATTCGAGAAAAGTCTGTTTCCACGTCGGAGACTGCGTTCGGCCCCGTGAATTCATGACGTCACCGAGATGTCAGCTCCATCCAGCAAGCCCGGGCTCAGATCGTTCTGACGGGACCGAACGAACTCAGGAAGACATCTTCCCCAACATCACCTTCGCCGCCGACTCACCGACCAACTTGGCAGGACCTCAACAGGTCGGAGAGAAGGTGGCTGGTGTCCCGACCACCTCTGCTAGACGGGGACCAAACGACAGAATAAGCAACTTCAGATGACGACAAGGTCGCTTCTTGTAGCCGTTGAGGTTCTTGAATTGTTGGTTCGGAACGACCATAGCATCCTGATCGAAGGAATATGCGCATACCTCAAGCATCGAACACTGAAGTGATCATTTTCAAAAGGCCGGCCAGGCAGTGGAAGACCATACTCACGCGACGGGTATCAAGCAGTCGGACATGCTCAGACACAAACAAGGGTCATAAGGTCAGACTCCACAATTCTTTGCAGGTCTCTTTGGTGAACAAGATGATTTGCGTGTTGGAGGCCCTCATCGCGAAGACCATCTGCAGCAGCGAGTCGCCACTTACCCAACAGAACCCACATAGTATCATGTCACGCCATACCGCGACAACATATGCAAGCCACGCTGCAAAGAATCTGTATACACATTCCTTTCCCTCTTTTCTCCGTAAGCGTCAGCCACTCTCGGACCCATGACCCACGTCACCCATCTCGGCACCCACAAAGGTCTCTGTACGTTCAAAAAGCAAAATTTCCACAAAGATCACATGCATTTGGCTCGCTTGCCGCCCTCCAGATTACCTACAGCTCCAGTGTTTCAGGGCGTGACACGGCATCATGCAGTCTGCCGAGTAGTGCGCGGGGTGAGCAGCCTTCGTCTACACCCGCTGCCGACCATGATCCAGGTCGGCGGAGCCGAAGGTAGATACTGCGTTTCGTCACTCCGAAAGGGGGCCTAGGCGCGCAACTGGTCGAGGGCTAGACTGCTGCAGTGGTCGCGTAAGGATGTGTAGGGCCATGTTGTGGGACGGCGGGTGAGAAGCGGCAAAAGAAAGCCCATAGGTGAGTGAGAGATGTCCATGGTGAAGTGTAAGCCGGACATTTGGTCGAGCCCAAGATAGGACCGAAGTGGATGGGTGGGGCAGGCGGATATCAAGAGTGACTGGACAGGTGTCAAAAGTGCCAACTACGCATGCGGCTAGAATATGTATACACATGAACGATTGTGTTCTGCAGCAGCCATGCTGTGGCTTCGGTGACCAACGTAGAAGGCTGATAGGAGCGCAGCACGAGCTAGAAGACGACATAGCTGCATCACCTGAGACAGCATTGCCGAACACTTCTGACACTACGGGAAACCCCACTGCTCCACACTATCCGGATTTCGCGACTGGAATAGCATGTCACACGTCTCGGCGCAGCAGCATGCACGATGTTCCCGAGATCGATGCACCCTAAGGTGCGATGACTGGCTTTTCTCTTCCCACGCTTGAGCTTGAGGTGCGCAAGGGCTGCAACGAAGTATTGGAAGGAGCTGAGCATATACAAGCTCATCAAGCAGAGGGCCTTCTCCCCTCAACACCAAGATTAGCATCTTGATAAACATCTCTAGCCACATGCCGAGCGACATTACGCCTTGGACGTCACATTCCACACAGCCCCAACGAAGCCCAGCTGCAGACAACCCGTAATGACGATCTTCTCGCTTTCGATCGTCACACGGCGGTTCGCTACGTGCACAGCAAGGCGACACCTGCGTTACGCTTGTCTGCCGTCAACCCAATACGGTACAGCATCGTTGCACCAGAAGCCGGTCACCAGCCAAGCGAGGCCCTTGTGCCATGTCACCAACCCCCGCTTTGCGCGGTCCAGCCTTGTACATTCTGATACATGACATGGGATTGTCAGGGAAGATTTTCGAGTCTGAGATGTATGTGTGGGGATTGAAAGCGCAAATGTGGAGAGACATGGCACCCTTGAGCAAGCTTCTAGAGCCTGTCAGGCAGCCTATAATGGTGTGAGTTCATGTCATCGCCGCGGAGACGATGTTGCGGATAGAGTGTTGAGGCGTCGAGGTTGGCATACCGGATGACGGCGTACAAGCGGTGAGCACAGGCTGCGCAGGTGTACTGTGAGGGTGACAGATGCATCATGTGATGCAAGCATCTCATGCACTCGGCTGTCCTCTCCGCGGTCGGTGTCTAAAGCAAGGCAGGAACGTGATGTCAAGAGTTTGAAGATGGGACAGGAGCAGATGATCATAGTAGTAAACATTTCAATTGATGGTTCGCGATGACTGCGCTTGCCGCTTCTTGAACGAATTGACCAGGTGCGTTACACCTGTATACTCGAGCTACACAAGGCAGCCGTCCCACCTCCACTCATTAGGTCCCATGGCCAGACTACGACCCATGTCCAACCATTAGAGTTATACATTGAAACATTTGAACGGAGCATAATGCTCATTTGGGTACAGGCACAACCGCCCTATGACCCACGACTGCGCTTGCCACTATCGGTCCCAGACAAGGACGATAAGGTATAGCCGTCGACAAGAGAGCTGTCTCTTGAAATCGACTGAAAGAAAGAGAAAGCAAAACAAATGGCTGAAGAGCCTCGCTGCGTGTAGCATGTCGTGATACGCTTTTTGACAGGACTGGTTGCCTCCAACCCGCTTGTAACTCCACAAAGCCCACTGAAGGGATACACAGATACCGACCGCTGTACTGTGAGGGAGTCCGCCTCTCTAGATTCGTAAGATAACAAAGGAAATTCGTGATAAGGATCGGTCGTGGCGCGAATGGCTCGGCCGTGATATGGTCATACAAGTCGTACATCGTTAAACCCCTGGCAGCATTTGATGCTGCGAACGCCGCGCAATGGGTTGTGATAGCACAAAGATAAAAACAAGGTAGAATGGTAGCGACCGCGGAGTCTAGTGGCCTCGAACACCGGCCGAAGAACGACCGAGAAGGGATCCAGGGAGCAGGTCGCTAAGGAATTTGAAAAATGCGCGCTTGCGCGAAGGAGTCTTTAGCATCAGTGGAGATGCGGCCTGGACCATGGGACCGACCACATCCTCGTCGCCAAGCTTGGGGAACTTGCCCTCGCTCTTGGGGTCGTTGAGCGTGGGCATCTTGCTGAGAGGAGCTGGCTCTACAGGCGACAATGGCGCAACAGGCGAGACGTGGCCGATAGCCTCGGCGTGATGGTTGGTGGCCACCTCGTGGTTTTTCTTCCACGCGGCATCAATCTCAGCCCACTTCTGCTCAGTGAGCGTATAGTGCTTTGAGGTGACGCCATAGTGCTCTGCGGTGCGTACTTGGTGCTTTGCGTAGTTGCAGCGTGCAGTCTCCCAATCAGCGAAAAGCTGACGGACGGATTCGGCGTCGCAGCGCTCAGGGACGTAGGGTTCCGGGAGGATGGTAAAGTTCGCGTGGCCCAGAAGGTTGGTCCATTTGTCATCAGGGTCTGCCAACATCATGGGTGGGATCTCAGCAGAGGATACGGTGTATCCGGGGCGAGACGTCTTCATCGAGGCCATTGAAGGTCTGGCAGACAACGTGGGTGTAGGGTAAGCGCGGACTGGAGGGGTACCAATGGGAGTCGGGACACAGGACTGTGACGCGTTGGCAATGGTGGGCGACTGGAGTGGCGACGAAGTTGGGAGGTCATCCCGGCACATGAGCAGAGGTGGCAGTAGGGGAGTAGACGCATAACGTTCAGCGTCGACCTGCTCAGGATTGATGTCAACAACGGTGTCGTTAGCCTTGGTAACGTCGATCTCCATAGGCGGTGGGCTCTCGCTAAGCTGCTCCAAGCTCTGCGCAGGGGTAGGGACCTGAGAGTACTGCTGGGAAACATCGAAGGACTGGACATGGCGAATGGAGCTAGTGATGGACGACGACCGTGTGGATGGGACTCGAGACGGTGTCTCGCTGCGCGACACCCTGGTGAAGCTTGAAGAGGCCCTCTTGCGCTCCTTGACCTTGCGCGACAAAGAGGGGAAGCGACGTTCGATCTTGTTGGTGATGCTGTTGGCTGAGGACTCCAAGGAGCGTCGACGCTTGGCCATGCGGATCTCCGCATTTACAGAGCGGAAGTACTCATCCTGGAATTCGTAGGCTCTGGCAATCTCACAGTTGGTTTCATGGCCGGTTTCATTGTCGCCTAGGAATGCATGAGTACTTGTTGCGACCAGGTTAGAGCAAAGCTTAGACCTACATGAGCAACGATGAGGGTCTTCGAGTCCGTAGTGGTATTCTTGCTCGACCGGCTCCTCGGTCAGCTTGGGGAGCTTGCCAGAGGCATTGGGCACCTCAAGGATCTCGTGGGTTGGCGGACTTGACGACAGCGAAGATGCAGAGCTGGGGAAGCGGAAGTGGCCTCGAGCATAATTACTTGGCGTGGGTGGTGTAGAGCATTCAGAAGCCGAGTAGAAACCGGAGTCAGCGCAAGAGTAGACCGAGGATGTAGGCTCGGCAGCCATGTCGAGTGAGCTCTTAGATGATTTGCGCGCAGCAACCAGTTTAGGAAGCATCAGTGGTTTGAGGTCGTGCATGTTGATGTTTGGGTGCCGAAGCGTGACGTGAGGTTAGACCACGGGTACTGGGATCCCATCACCAGCTTAAGAGTAAACCTCGCGCCGTATGGCTGCTGGCCGATTGCTGATATCCCAGAGAATGGCGGTCGCGGATTGTTTGGAAGGAAGCCTTGGAGAGTGCCACGAAGCAGGACCACGTATGTACCTTTGGCCTGTTTGTGCTGTCAAAAATACCTAGTAAAGTCAGCGCCCGTCGGCTGGCGCACCCAAAGTGGACGGCACGTGAGAGCGGTGGTCTGCTGGGATAGGCCACTCACAGTTGGCGTTTCGTATGCTCGTGATCCAAAGGTCCAGCGCACAATTGATTCGAGGGAGGGACAGCGCAGCGATAAAGCAGGTGCAAGTTGGCAAGGAGCGACGACTGACGTGGGCAAGCTGGACAGCGACCAAAGTCGGGGGATGGGGCACGATTTGTGTGTGGGCAGCGGCGCACGGCGGTAGCTCCTTCCCACTGGTACTGCACGCCAAGCCCTCACCAGAAAGCAACACCCTCGACCGCAGCTATTCCCGTCTTTGTCTAGCCAACTGGCGGCACATTCGCTCTGCCTCCCCGGTCTTGTGCGGGCCGTCATGAGTCGTCTCGCCGGTACACAGCACCGGTGATGCCCTGCCACCGCCCTGTGCAAGCAGCTCCCAGGGCTCCCTCGCAAAGTTCACGCATCGACGCCGCCGCTCTGTGCTTGATCGCAGCATTCGCGCCGCTGTTTTGGGCGTCAACATGGATCGCCGTGCACTTGCGGGTTTGTTGCTGCAGCAGCAGACACTTTACGTCCACCTGCTCCGCACATCTTCTGGTCTGGACATTCTGAGTTTTCATCCTCCCGATGCTAAATGCGAGGCCTGTCGTTGGTGGAGGCGTTGAAAATACCCCGGTCCCATGCGAACTCTATCGTCTGCTGTTGACGAGTCCACGGAAAGAGCTTTGCGGGTGGAGCAGTCATGCAAACGAAACGGTTCCGTTCAGAATCGACGCAATCTTTGTCTTCACAAACTTTGTCATCTATTTGCAGGTGTTGAGCCTGCGCTTTCTCACTTTCTGACTGCTTTGCCGACCTGAGGTGTCTGTGTTACCAGCGCTGTGGTGTCTGACAGTTCTCCCATGTGCGTGCAACCGTGGCTCAATGACAGACTACGGGGCAGCGCAAGGATGAAGATTGGTTCATCTGGTGCTGTGCCGGCGGCTGCATTCCTCTTCTTGACTGGGGCGCTTTCTGCTCGCCCTTGTCCGTTGCAAGTAATGACATCGACAGGCACAGTTTGGCTGTGGGTGGCTGTGGACAGTCGATTTTCCTCCCGTCGTTCTCCCGCTTGGTCGAGACAAACTGGCGGATCGGCCGCGGGCGCCAGAACTTTTGAAACAAACAAAACATCCCGCTGTCAGAGCTGTGGAACGGTCAAACACTGGATGTTCTCATTTGTCTACTTTTGCACAATTGAGTCCCGTTCCCAAACTCTCTGGCACCTGACTCTTGTGACACTGGCGAGTCTGAAAAGAGACCTGTGACGTCGAGCGGGTGTGCCTGGGGAGGCTGGGAAGAACCTTCAGCCCATTGAAAAGCCAGCAGTGTCTAGACAAATCGGAAGGATTTGTTGGAACGCTAACCGTTGGACGGTACCTGATTGGCATGGTGCCTTGCTGCGCTTACTGACTGTGGCTTGGGGTATGTTTTTGGCGACCTCTGATTCCTCAATGCTGCAAGCCTCACTGACCTCAGCGGCCAACGCATCCCTCGCGAAAACGTTCAGCCCTTTCCTTTTTCTCTCTTTACAAGCGGGTTCCTGCGATAGTGCTCACTCCTCGTAATCAAGGTTGCCAGAAGTTTCAATTCAAAACCACAGTGGGCAATCTGCTGATTCGCGTGGTGCCCAAGACCGTGCCGTGCTGGGATCGCAGTTCACTCAAAATTTCTGATGCCCGGTGCCGCCTAACTGCATCGGCTCACTAGTGTGCGATTTAGAACTCGGTAACAAGTGCTTGGGAACAGTGGGCTGAACGCCCGCACCATGCTCACATCTCAGATCATGACGACAGAAGGTCGCCGTGTCGGACCGGTCTCAAGTCGGCCATCGTCCGGCGCTCACAGCACTCCAACGGACTTTCTTCCTCGCTGCCCTAAACCAAGCGACCGCGGCACGGCAACTGCCTGCACCAACATGCAGAGACGGGCGGGAGAACGCCGTTTGCCCAGTTCCGCAACGCTCAACTTGCATGAAAATCAGCCGGTGAGCATGTGCTCGCCCGCACCGCTTGTTGGCAGTAAACTTTGTGCATCGGCAAGGCATTATGGATACCAAGGTACTTTGTGACTTCACAAACACGTGCCATTATGCCATTGCCCACCGGTGAACATCAATGCGCTCTTGAGTGACGAAAGTGACGGTTGAGCGCTTCCGACGGTGGAACAGACGGCTCCTTGCGTGAGGCGGTCTCGAACATGCAACGTGGGCCTCTGTGACTTAGTCTTCCGCCGATCTTTCTGCGAAGCTGTCTGTCCGAAAAAGGCACATTTGTAAAAAACCGCTTCGCTGTCGATGGCAGGAGTACCGCCGGGCAATTGCACTCCGAGTAATCGCGCGCTTGTGACACACAGTCTTGGTCGTATTCGCTCGGCACGGTGAGTTGTCACGTGGAAATCGTGGATCTTCCCATGCGAATGCTAGCTTACGCAATCTAGTTGTGTTTGATCGTCTGCCATGTACATGTACCTCAGCTTTGGCTGCAGCTTCGCTGCATTGCATGTACCGCGGACTTGAGCTTCCGAGACGCCATGTGGTGCATAGTTGAGATGCTGACTTAGCCGGAGACTACTCGATACCTCGGAGATGCTAGAGCTGCAAGCATGAGCTCGCTTCGAGCAAGCCTTCAGTTTTTCTGCAGCCGTACTGCCATGCAGAAAATGGCGGCCAATTGGCAAAATCCCACTGCTGCAATCAAATTCGGCGCAGCGAGTCGTCGTCAGCGTTCGCGCCACGAATTATTTTGACCTCAGGATCATCCTGGTTTCAATATCGTGGAGCTCATCCATGATCCACTCAAACCCAGTATTTGCTCCATAGCTCTTTTTGGGCATCAGAGCCGTTCAACTTGGCTCAGTTAGCAACAAAAGTCATACACCAACCAACGCGATCACTATCTAGTTTGTAGTCGCACAGTACTTACCTCGAAGTCTACCGTGACGATCTCTTTGAACCCCTCATCAAGCTTTGGCGTACGGAATCTTGACGCGAAGCTGGTAAAAGCAAGCTTCGGCAGCATCGTCCTGTTTTCGGGATTGGTCTGATAACAGTTAGTTAACATGTCAATAGTTCGCAGGCGAACACCGATGGAAGCCCGGGGACGATTCTCCGCAATGCCGTTGACACTAGCGAGCAAGCCTGTCGCGTGCTGGGGTAACTGTATCGGGCAGGCGCATTGAGCCGATACCTGGGCTGGCGGCTAGTGTTGAGAAACCTACTTCTTGACCAAGATTCAACGCACGAACGGTGTCGTTGTGTTCGCATAGTTTAGCCGATGCTGTAAAAAGTACGCAGCGAATGGATATCGAGTGTTTCTTCGCTAGATTCACCCATACGGCGCGTACATCTTGATCGGCATTCGTGTTGTCTAGAAGCTTTTAGCACACACGTTGATATACGAAGTCATGTCGACAAGGCGGGGTGCCGATAGAACGTACCAACCACCACGCTTGTTCCTTCTTCGATGAGCGCCGTGGCGGCTTTCACGCATTTCTCGCGCTGTTTCATGATGTTACTCAAACTGCCGAGAGGTAGTACAGCACGCGCTGTCATGTCAGTAAACGAGGGCTTAGCACTTACAGTCTTAAGAATGTCTTGGTTCACACGACCATATCCAAGTGGCTGCAAATGCTTCCAATAGAACGAAGACTTTCCAGCACCTGGACTGCCAACCAGCAGAACAATGTCCAAAACGTCAGTCTTCGTAATGACAGGATCTACATGGTGGTCAGTGCCTGGACCTTCAATTCACAACGCTACGTTCCGTGTGGCTGCTGATCTCTCAACGTACTTGCAGATGTTGAGCTCTCAGCCACCTTGTTCACATAGGTGGTTGGATCAAAGCCCCTCACAAACGGCTGAACCGGCTGTTCCAGGAAGTACTCCTCTGGCGTGTGGAATGGGAGACCGACGTTGGCTGCAAAATCCCTAGCGGACTTTTAGCATGATGTATTTTCTGGCTGCATATCTTGGAGGCTGAAGCATACCTGTCGACACATGAGTGGTCTTTCACCGCTATGCCAGCCAGTGCCTCTCGACCACCAGCGTCGCCAACGAAGAATGAGTTTCCGAGGTCAACAGTTTCCAAGATGTCGAGATCATGATCATCGAGTAGCTCCCGCCACATCCCGACCCGTGGTTTGCGGTACTCATCGCGGCCCGTAGCTGCGTATACGGTGACAGGTAGGTCCAGCTGGCTGACGACTGCTGAGACTTTGCCTTTGAAATCCGCCAATCGTTTCTGGTCGGACTTGACAGTCTTCGGGTCTGACTTGAAGCTGATACCGCCTTGATTGCTAACTACAGCAAGAAGGTATCTATTCGACATAATTAAGTCAGTATGGATTCCGTAATGTACATATGCTCACGCTATCTTACCCTTTCTCGTAGAGTTGTTTAAGTTTGCCGGGAACGCTGCTGTGCCACCACTTCCAGTCGCTTGCATCACGGCCGAATCTCTTTCCAGATGCAGGTGTTACTAAAGTTGAGTCCTGTATTGCTAACATTAGCAGTGCATCGAGTGCATGCAGCAGAGGCATGTAGTTGATACGAGTATACGTACAAAGTCGAATGCTGCTATTCTTCGTTTGACTTTACTGGCGGATTGAGCAGTAGCTGAAGTGTTGTAACGCCCAACAAGAAGGCTGTCTTTCACGATTCGCCAGGTCATTTTCTCGGGCTCTTTCTTCGATGTGGGTGTGAAGAAACTAGCTACTGCTTTGTCTGTAACCCGTGTCAGCTAAAGCAATCATCTAGTCAGGTGTTGCGCACTTGTCGTATGAGATTGCTGGCGCCTCTTCGCTGGAGGAGAGACCTCTTTTTCGCTGGCGCTTGGTCGTTTCCCCACGCCAGACCTCTCAGTCATTTTGCACTCCTCGTATTACCTTGAAAGTCCAAGAAGGTGATGCGCAAGCTGAGACGGCAGTGTTGTGTTGTTGTCGTTCGTTGACTAGCAAGGCTGCTGTTCGGCAAGTGCAAGGCGAACGCGAACGCGGAACGCGCTTTCGCGCTAGCACGTGCTTCACTTCCATTGTTCACTAACATGACCACCAACTATGGGTGAGCACATCAGCCATCTCATCAGACTGAGTCTGCGCCTCCAAGCTGAGACGTCATATAGTATATAGCGGCAACGACATGCAGCATTGATTGAATGCACTGCATTGGTGAATGCACAAAGATTGTGACTACAAACACTCAACATCTACAGGTGTAACAGCGAAGGCATGCGCTGTTTGACTGATCATCTGATTAGGCTCAAATGCAGTAGCTCCAGGCGACAGCGATATCGCACGAAATATCAGCCAGGTACAGCCTGCAATACTTAAGCTTTGAGATATGTCCTAGTGAACTCTATCGTGGATGTGCGGCTCTGGAGCCGTGGGCCGCATAGAGTTCGAACCTTCCTCTCTTGCAAACGTCGATCCTAATGGTAACTTCTCATTGTCACATTCTTACTCTGTGACTTGCCCTGCATACGTGCAGTACCCTGTAACGGATCCGCTTTCGCAGTCAGTGTGACTGTCGAGTCTGCAGCCCAAAGTACCTCCGAGCGCCAATCCTGTCACTGTACGGTCTTAGATGTGCATGCACATATTCTCGAGATGAGCCAGGTGCATGGCGTCAACTCAGAGAGGCTGCTCAACGGTTTTGCGTTGCCTGTGCTTGTTGTGCCTGGGCCTTCGTAACGACTCCCGGTGCCAGCTTGTACTTCACCCTCGTGTCCATAGTGAGACGATCAGGTAACGACAGTTGCACGCAGCCTTGCATTGAGGTTTGGAAGGCCTTGAGCTCACTGACACCCGCCTCGAGGACAGACGCATCCTTGAAGTCCTGCACGCGCAATTTCGCCTCAAGTATATAGGTGCCGCTCTGATCCAATAACTGCAGACTGTCGAACGATGGTAGATTGACCTTTGGTCCCGTTTGTAGGTTTCGAACGGCGGGTTCGTGGAGTATGCGATGCAGGAAGATGACGACGTTACCGTGGACAAAGCGGTGCCCTTCTACATAGTACTCGGTGACGAAGCTACGAAGCAGTCAGACATGCAAACAAGGCGCGAGAGACGTTTCTACCTGTTCGGTCCGGAGGTCGTCATGAAGGTATGAGGATCTCCCCCAATAAGATCAGTGCTGTTGGTGAAGCGAATGGAAACTCCTCTGTCTCCAGTGTCTGGTATATCCTCGAACAAGGTCGACCATCGTGGCTCCTCGCCGCCCTCGAAATCTACATCGGCAGACAGTGTGTCGCTTGCTTTACTGTCACCTTTCCCAAAGTCCTCGTCTGAGAGCTTCTGCACTAAGTGTGTATAGTAGAGCTGCGTAGGCGTAGTATTCTGCTGCTTCTGCTTCACAGCAACATTCTGAGTACCGCCACGGCGCAAATGGGAGCCCGGTTCCTCAGGCTCACGCACAGGCTTGTAGATGATGCGCCGCTGGAGTATGCGGCGGGGCTGCATAGCAGCAAGCCCCGCAAGAATCTTCAGGACCTGATCATGGCGAGCGGCCGACACCCGGCCGTAGAGAAGCAACTCGTGCATCGAGTGTTTTGGAGGAGTAAGGAAACGCTGCACTCGGGCACAACACAATCGATATGCAATTCCCGTGAGAAATCGTGGGGTTGATAAGGAACAATGGCACGTAATTGGCGGGGAAGGGGTTAGCTTGCAGAGATCAGTGAAAATGGCGTCCGGCGGCAGCATGGAGCTATGGCCTGGATGGCTCCAAATGGCAAGGAAACGCGCCTGTTGCACAAGAGGTGGAGCTCCTCCGCACAACGGGATGTCTCTTTCGCGCAATGCCGCGCAAAATCGATTAGAAATACGTGCGAGCACGACAGCGTGTGTCGTTCGATTGTGAGACGACCCTTCTCCGGGCGCAGGTGTGTGTGGAGAGGCCCGGAAAGTGGGAGAAATGGCGTCTTCGGCGTCTAGCGCATCGCGGCGCGAGCTGCGAACGTGGATAATATTTATGCTTCATCGTCACACCCGGCTCCCCTCCGTCACCACCACTGCCTACGCTCTCTTCACCCTCTCTATCGATTAGTTGCCATCAATCTGTGTGTGTTCATCTAAGACTATTATCTTGTAATCGCCAGCCCTTCAACCTGCAAGCTTCTGCAATTGCCGACCTCGGCTCGTACCAACCTCACCTCATCCATCCCACAATGAACGCAACCAAGATTCTCCAGGCTGGCCGCCAGCCCATGATTCGTTTCCTGGGCAAGCGTACCACTCCCAGCCGTACGTGACCATCAATAGATGCGCTTGAGTCGGCAGCTAACAACCATATGTAGACGTCGACCACACTCCTCAGGTCCACCCAGCCTCCCCCACCCACTCGCTCCCCGAGTCCTTCGCCAGCTACCGGCAGAAGGCGCAGCAGCACGGCCCTCTGAATCAGTCTCGCGACTTCTCCAGCGGTGTTGGCAGCACACCTGGATCTTCCCTCGGCCCTATTGAGGCAGGCAAGGGCTTCTACTTCGACCGCTCCGAGCTTCCCGCACGCTTCCAGCGCATGACCTTCTCTCAGGCTGAGATCGATGCTATCGAGTCTGGTGGTGCCAGCATGTTCGCATAGATGAAGCATCATCACGAACGATGAGCATGGCACGCCAGGACGTGTCAGCTTTGTACATACGTTTCACGCGTCAGGACATGGACGATTGATCACTAGAGAAGACGAGAAGACGGGAAGACGAGCGCCTTGGCGCGTTGGGCACTTGGGCGAACGACTTGAACACAAAAGCGAGATGGACTGCACTGCTTGCGTATTATACCCTTCAAGACCGACATCTGCGATGAGGAACTGTTAGGAAAAGCTTTGGACTGGGATTGGAGAATCCTTTGGCGGAATCGACTGCCACACTCAACTTTATCTATGAGATACCAATTTCAACATCAATACAAAGATACAAACACACTTTCTCTGCGTCCGCTTCACATGCTGCCACACGAACACGTATCTCGGTATCACTCCCATCGTCTTGCGAGCAGCACATGCAAAGTAAGCGTCATCCGTGTGCTCCGCAGATCTCGCACTCCCGCGGAGGTGACGGCTATAGCAACTGCAACACCGTAATAATCGATCACGTCAGATACAATGACGCTCGAACGACATCGCCCAAAGACCAACTCGGACGGGCGCGTCCATCTCCAGTTCTCTGTTATTCGCCTACTCACCCGGCAAGGCGCCGATTCGACCCCACGTGCTCCGCCGGCACATGCCGCCACACCAGCCCTCATCAGTCAACACCCTTTCTGATTTCACGCGCGCACCTCGGCTGTGCTAGCATGCCCACTGCGCCCTCTGCATTTCGACATCCACAATCAGGCATCTGCGAGCACGCGAGAAAATTGTTCGTGCGCTTGCGCTTGCGAGTGGAGTGAACCGAGTGGGAGAACTGCCGCATTGGGAAGGTGAGGTGAGTGGTTGAAGAAAGGAAGAAGTGGAGTGTGGTGTCTTCTGGCGTACCGTTGTTGAGTTCAACGCAGTGTTCGAGAACACTTGGTGCAGACGAGCTATGTGGATCGATACTGAACGTGTTGCTGATGCTGTAGGATGGAATTTGAGTCAGGTTGCTGAGCGCTTGTCCGGCACCTTACGGCGCTGCTTTTGTGGGGGCGCAAGGCTGCTGTGAAAGTCGTGAACTCAAGGCAAGGTTGTACGCAACAATTGCTGGTCATCAGCGTTGTTACTGGACGTCTCCATCGTCTCCTGTCATCTCAGTCGTCTCCTCCTTGCTGATAGCATTGTGATACATTCTTTACCCCTCTCTTGACTTCAAGACAACTGCATTCCTTCTCTCCAGATCACTTTTCAAACCAGACCTTGCGTCCATTCCAACGTGGAACATAGACCTCTTGTCCAGGCCGCTGCCGATGACTCTTTGGACTGCAGGTGTGCTTGTAAGTCGGAAAATGTCATCAAAGCATCGGGCCCAACTTGCCAGTCTCCTGAATCCACATCAAGATTCCTTTTGCCGCCCACGCTGCTTCCATACTAATGCAGAAAAACAGACTCGGGTTCAACCTGTCCCCCAGAAACTCCATCAGATGCGGCAATGGGCACAGGCAGTGCCCGGGTAAGAGCTACAAATGCAACGACGAGTATGCCGGAATGCATCATGTTCGAAATTGATATGGATCAACCCATACTTCTGGCTGTTTGACCGAATGCTTATATCTCAATCTGCACGATACTCAGGTTTCAATTTACAGAGCCTTGCTGATGCTTCACTGACTACACTCGATTACTGCGGCCCAACTGCTTATTCAAGCGTGGGATATCGATCATGCGACGTGATGGTGTCAGTCTCTTGCAGCATGGAGGTCAGCTGTACGAATCCATACATGGAGTAAGCATCATCCATCCCACGGGATTTGATGAGCCGGTCTAAAATCTTCCAAAAAGGCTTGCTGCAAGAGGAACGACTGTTGGACCGAAGTACAAGTTCAGGTTGTTGAGTTTTCCAAAGAGTGTGAACACTGCTTACTGGGCTCGCCAGACGCCACGGGCGGGAAAGAGCTTCGATCCCAGCAACCTACGATAATTCGACGACCTTGCAATGACCCGGCGCAGAGCCCGAATATCTGCCTGACCTCATGCATTGTATCAGCTGCACCTGCTCTATGCCGCGCACTTGACGCACCGAGGTTACTGTCGCTGAGCACGGGCTTGGATCGGTGGTGGGAGTGCATTTACAGAAGGTGTAGCAATCATCCTTCCTTAGAGTTTATCATCTCACCTGTCTTGTAAGGTGCTCTCTCTACACTATGCATGCTGTTGCTAGCAGTATGTCTAGCTTACGAATCGCATCAAAGCCGAGGCTGCACCAAGCAGCTACAGCAGTCGCTCTTTCCTAGATCACACCAGCAGCTTTTCTTATAACATGCTGCTTCAAACCACAATATTGCCAGAACACGTCTGTCATCCCTTTGTACCCTTCTCGAATTACCAATTCATTCAACTGGCACACGCCTCCTGAACAAATCGACTCAGCCATTCTTGCCCTACGGGAAGCCTCCACTTCTGCAGGGCTACTTCGACAAGAAGAGACTCGGAGAGTAGAGTAGACAGGCCGATCACTACGCTTCGCGCTCTTGACAAGAGGCGACTACCGCTTCCTCAAACTACATGATGTCAGAATTTGTTTCGAGTTGAGACTTCGCAGAGCTCATACCGGCTGCAGGCACTGGTGCAGCGGGCACAGTAGCGCCCAGAATTGATAGCAGAACGATAGAGGGTTTCATTCTCAGAGAACAGTATCGGTGTCCAGGTTGAATAAGCAGGTAGAATGTTAATGGACAAGCAGTCACCGAAGAATGGCGGAATGCGTCTACATGCTTGTCGAAAATCTCGGAATCATCAACTCGGCTCGTGTAGCCATTTCGACTTGTCGATGGGGGCGAGCGATTCACACCGGTCTGCAGCTGTATCATACCAGATTAGAAGATAGGCGTCAGACTCCTATGAACCGTGGAAGGTGCGAGCGTGATAGGTCGCGCGGTTGCGCTACGAACTTCATCAGGATCTGAACCGCGCATAGAGCACCTTGGCGGATACAACCACATAGATACCTTCCTCGATGCCTTGAGATGCCGCGACTTGTCTCCGAGAAAAATAAGCGTTAAGGTAAGCTTGGAGGCCTTGAAGAAGGAAGGTGTCCAGCTCCGCGGCGCTACTGCCCTGAATTTAGGAGTCAACATACCCAATCGCAATACCATACTGAATGTGCAGTCTCCTCATCTCCCGAGAATCAGCATGTGCCTCCAGCGTGTGCTGCCAGCATCATGCCAATGCATATCCTCCGTACCGCACGCGCCACACTCACCACCAGCACAGCCTCGTTCTGCGCCACAGAAGTTGCCGTCCAGACCTTGCAAAGCCAAACTATTACAGGATTGCGAATCCGAAACGATCGTGGAGTGACATCCTGACAAACAAAGAATCAAGCCCAATTGTCGTACCCCTAGGCCCCTGGTGTGTTGGCGCGAACATGAAACTCGCACCACCACGTCTTTGTCAACACGTCTTACCCTTGAGACCAGTAACAAAAGCGCGCACAAAAGCCCACGATGCGTGTAAATTACTCGACACCGTGCCGAAAGAAAGATCTTACCGGTGAATCGCTGGTTCATTGAATCTCTCAGCTCACTAACCCTGCGTAACGCAGTGGATTGCATGACGTGATGTTCAGGGTTCACTTCTTTCAGCTCACGGCCGGGAATCGATGGGTGCCCCGTCAACGCGCTTTGATGATGAGGTCGAGTGCATGGAGCGACGGTGGCACCGTGTTGCGGCTGAACCTCTTCAGGAATGTGGAGTCCTGAGAACGTGCGCGCATTGCCACAACTCGAGTGAAGTCGACGATCGCAATCCTTTGTGCGCGGAAATAGCAGCCGTGCGCCATTTTGGGCGATACGACTCGTTGTAACACCAGGATTTGAAATATCGAACACGAACAGGGCGGGAAGATGTTTGTTTGTATGGTTTGATTGATTTTTGTTCAAACGATTGCTATTGAGCCTCAAAATCTCAATGTCCAAAGTATATGGGTATCCAATCCATACACCAACCCTAGATAAATGTGTGTACACGGAAAGATAGAAATATTTGTCAAGGAGAGACAAGAAAGCGTGAAAGAAGCGCCGACTCCTAATGACCCTCTAAACCCCATATACAACATGAGACCTAGATGGTAGAAGCGGCGTTCTGAGCGAACCAAACCAAGACCTCAGTGGTTGTTTTCATTGACTCCGGATGCTTGATCCGCTTGATGCAAAACATGGCAAGGCATATCGTAACGTGTCGTGCAAAGCGCTGACCAGCCTGCGCTAGCGAAATCTTGGGTATATTCATGGTGTCGTCTAGCGACACCCGGCTAGCTGTGCTAAAGGCTGGCAAAGGAGGAGAGGTAACGGTTGAATGCTTAGTTGATCATGGACCAGCTACCCTGGACGCGGGTCCACTCGGTCATGCCGATGGCAGCCCATGCGGCGTCAGAGAGGTCAATGTCGTGGCCAGCGCAGCCAGGGCACATGTCCATGATCTTAGCATCGACAGACTTGCCGCCGTACTCGATGCGGATCTTCTGTCCGCACCATTTGTTGGTGGCCTTGCCGGTCATGGTGTCGTAGGTGGAAGCACCCCAGGCAGGGGCAGCGAGAGCGACGTACATGTCGGTGGCCTGCATAGGCTCACCGCAAGCACCGAGAGCGCCGTTGAGAGGGTTGATGGTCAGGTCGACGCCGGTGAAGCTCTCGCCGGTGGACTCGGAAGAGCTGGAGGCCTCCTGAGTGGCGGGAGCAGCGGCAGCGGTGGTAGTAGCAGCAGCAGCAGAGGAGACGGGAACAGGAGTGTAGGCAGCCTCAGTGGTGGTTGGCGCAGCTGGGGCAGGAGCAGCAGACGAGGTCTCGACAGGCTTGGGAGCAGGCGCGGCGGAAGAGACAACGACAGAGGAGGAGGTAGGAGCAGGAGCGGGAGTCTCAACAACGGGAGGAGTATAAACGCTGGAGGGCTCCGGGGCAGGAGTGTAGGCGGGAGCAGAGGCAGCAGCAGGGGTGGTGGTAGCAGCGGCCTCGGTGGGCTGCTCGTAGAAGTAGCCGCCGGCAGTGGTGGTGGCCTCAGCGACGGGCTCGTCGTCCCAGACGGTGGTGTAGACGACTACAGTCTCGTAGGCGACCTCAGTCTTGGTGACGAGGTCGCGCTTGAAGGGGGCCGCAGCGGCCATGGAGCCGAAAAGGGCAGAAATGAGAACCTGAGAGTACTTCATATCGTCGGTGGTGAATTTGCTGGTTAAGCTGAATTTGCTGGATAGCGGATGATGGTAGAGAGTGAGTCTGGTGGTGAACTGGCTAGCAGTTGCGTGGATAGAGACTGTTGGTGGTGGTGTTTGTCGTAATGACTGCTAGAGATACTGGATCTCAAAGGGAGTGTGGGGGAAAATGAAAGTGAACAAGTGCTAGACCTCAAGCCTGTAGAGAGTGGACAGAGCAGGAAGCAGCGGGTTATAAAGACGAGTGAATGTGTTGGGTGGTGGAGAAAAAGAGTAGGCTTCGCAGTGGAGCGCAAAGTTGGACTTGTGCGCCTAGTGTCTCCGGCGGCCCCCTGGCAACCTCGCATCCTCCGCTCGCTTTCACGCCCACTGCGCTTGCACCCATGTCGCCTAGCAGTGCGCTGGGCGCCCCGTCCAACGTGGCCGCGCTGCACGTCCACGCCTTCGGCCCGGCTGCCTTTGAGGGAACGGCGCTGCCTTGGTCAGACTCAACAACGGACTGGCGCCGTCATCCACCGTCGCGCTCGAGACTGCCTGCGCGCCCATGCTGCTCTACGGCAGATGGCACATGTCAAAGGACCCTGGGGGCAGTGTTAATCCAAGTCTTTCATCCATTGTTGCGTGCGACAGCCAGAACACATCGGAACCAGGCTTTTTGCTTTCTCACTGCGCTCCAAATCGGCGTTCAAGCCTCTGCCTCGATGTGGTCAAGCATCAGGCACCGCACAAGCTGATGTGTCTCACGTTTCCGCAAGGGGCGCCGGCCGAGAGCCGAATCTGACGAATCGCTGCGCGGCGCTGCACTGATCGTCAGGAACGCTCGTTTTTGCGTGCGGCCTTGCCAGGGGATGGCTGCAAGCTGAGCGAAACGCACAACGAAACAGGCCAAAAACAGGATGTCTGCGCCTCCTCCCCATCAACTCAGGAGCAGGCCAGAAGTGTCATCATACGTCAACCGCGAGACACGTGGAAATGGCAGACTCGATGGATGAGTGATGTTGCAGGCCCAGAGCAGTGCGGGATGAAGGCCGGTCCGCCACTCACACGCCGTGGAGCCGTGGGCACTCAAAATCTGCTGCGACAGGCGCCCAATTGGCCGTGTCGTCGCTCCACTGCTCCCAGCGACTGCCAAAACCTGCTGTGCGCCGCTTTGCGACGTAGCGCCTGTAGGGCATCAAGTTCAGCGTCAAGGTGAGGTAACTGTGACCGGCCGTCTCACTGCGACTCGCTCGCTTCTCGTGTCAATCCACTGTTCCGCATCCCCACGACCTTCTGGACTCTCTTCATCGCATCACCAAAAGTGCTCACCATGCGCAGGAGATTACTTGTGGGTCTTATGCAAGATGGGCGTTTTCCTACTGGGCGGCACCTTTTCCGCGAGGCAGGGCACGCTCAGAGTTTGCGCTCACGACCTTATCCACCTATCGATACCGATAGCTATCCATCTCCACACCCGGCATGTTGAACCTATCGTGGCGGCAGAATGCCCTTCTGCCGTTGTTCTGGGCAGAGAAAGAGATTTTTTGGTTGCGTCGTTGTGCAGCTCTGGTTTGTTCACCCGCCGAGAGGCCGCGCACTCCCTCACTGCGGAGCTAGAAGATTATGCTGCTGACTGGAGCGCGTCGACGTGACCGTACAGCAGCAAGCAGTCCGTTCGGCGGGGTAAAAGCGACCATGGAGAACACTTGTGCGGACGCTTGTCGCCGGCGAGAAAGGGCAAGGTCGTGGAACACATTCTAGATGATCAGTCGCTGTTCTATCGCTGGGCTCAACCTGTCCCATGGTTCGACACTGCCAGCGACAGGCCGTCCTGCCAGTCACCTTGCATTCCACTCCCACTTCTCCGACACCTGCCGAGTCCGCCGACGAGAATTGTCGGCTCTTACACACACGAGCAAGACATCTGTCAAATGCCATGCCCGGCCATTCACGTTTCGGCTCGTGGGGTGGCCGAAAGCTCGACCGCGGCACATTGTGGCTCTGGTAAACGTCACCTCACCTAACTCACTCGCAAGTGCATGTACCATCACACCTGGCTTGTTGTACACGGTAACTATGAAGCCATGCGAGGTTGACGAAAATTGGATCTGCCACCAGCATGTGGCTCCTTTGTCGATCGAAGCCAGATTACGGTCCCAAGCGAGTTACCCTGAATCATCTATGCACACAACACCGCAATCTAAGCTCGCATATCTGACTTGCGTTCAATACACTTGGGATGATTGCACATGGTGGAATACTACGGGACCTAAACTTTAGGTGTGGTAGAGCAACATTAGCAGTATCGACAAGACTCGCCTACCAGCAACACGACCAACCACCTCGACGACCGAGACACTGCAGCAAACATTCGCGCCAGCACATGCGACTGTGGAGATTACGCCAGACCAATGGTCTCTCTCACTACGACAGTCAATTCTTGTGCATCGTATTGCTGATCATCAATGGTCAAGCATGGGGTTTCGACGCCGAGCATCTCTTTCCACATGCGTTGTCAGTACTGTCAGTTGCAGCTGTGGTTCAACAACCACATAGCTTTGTCTCACTTCCTGAGTTACCAGATCCATCTCCACTTCTCATTCTACAAATTGGTATGTTCATTTCGATACTGCAGCATACTTTGCGGGTAAGTCACAGCTCTTTTCCACGCTACAACCTGCTGCGACGGTCACCACCTTCATTAGTTCACAGCTCCTGCTCAAAATCACCTATCATGCGCTGGAAGCACTGCGGAGGGCATCCATAATATGTCATCGTTCTTGTCATCCTCGTGAAGGTAGATTCAATGCGAGCTTTTGGTCACTGAAGGGCTGGAGAGCTGCTCGAACGCATCTGCACAAGAGAAAGCCCCACCTATTGCGTTCAACAAAAAACATTCTCAAATGTGTACAGAAGATGTACGAAATTACTCCGCGTTCTGTACGTAACCTCCCTGGCTTGCTTCGGTAGGTCACCTGGGTGACGACCCAAGTCGACGAGGCTGGAGTGTCGGAGGCAAGTCCGTGGCCAATCCCTGCGCCCACGGGGGCTTCGCTGACCATCGCAATGCATCCATTATGGGACTGTCAAGAGGAGGATCGAGTACAAGAGCAGCAAACCCAAAGGTCAGATTCGGGACAAAGAGATATGTTGTGCGGCAAGCTCTTGCTTGAGGTGAAGGCTGGCTCTCGCGCAGTCCCTGTGTGAGTGCATCTGTCGAGAACATCTCATATCGACATTGTCAACTACCCTACGACAGGTGCGGTTGGCAGTGTGTCGACTTGTAATGATTCACGACTGTTGACCAAAAGGCGAGAGCGATAGCGGTCAAATGACCAACTATAAGCCGTGCATCTCCAGCATTCCAGAGATCAAGGAACGCGAGATGTACGGGAAGACGTCGGTGTAAATTCAGACCTGCAGTACGTCTCTTCATTGGGCATCGATTGTTAAGAGTGTTGCATTGTTTCGTTGTAGCCATCGATCTGCCGTCATCCTTAAGTAGTGAGTTGCAACCTGTAGCTGCTCAATTGAGGTTCTTACCCCGTCAACCTCGTCACACGTTCCTCCCTCACCATGGTCCGCGCTTTCTTTGCGGCTGCTCTTCTGGCTGGACTTACCTCAGCAGCACCACAACAAGGTACTCGAAAGGGAAACACTAAAGGTTACCCATTCGTCGACCCTTTGTCGGACTACAAGCCACCACCAAACCCTTACAACATCAACGGTGGCTTCATCAACTGGCGGACATATAAGGCGAATGGCGTTAACCTTGGTAGCTGGCTTGAGAAGGAACGCACTCACGATCCAATTTGGTGGGTTGACGTAGGAGGTGAGAGTGTCATCGATGAATGGGCAAGTACCCGACTTCAATGCAGCGTAAGTACACGTCTGACACATTGAAGTCTCTTTGCCAGCTCCTAGGCAAGCGCTGCGGGCCCATCTTTGAGGCTCGGTATGCCAGCTTCCTCAACTTCACCACCATCGACACCCTTGCCAGCGTTGGTGTCAATACACTACGCATCCCTCTCACCTATGCAGCATGGGTCAAGGTCCCGGGATCTGAGCTCTACTCTGGCAACCAGGTCCAATTCCTAGACCGGATCGTCACCTATGCTGTTCAGCGCTACAACATGCACATTATTATTGGTCTGCACTCTCTGCCCGGTGGTGTGAACTCACTCGACATCGGAGAGGCATTCGGGCACGATGCTTGGTTCTTCAACCAGACCAATTTGGACTATTCCTGGGAGGCAGTTGATCGTGTATTGGACTACATCAAAGCCTCGCCCCTCGGACTCAATAAGTTCTCCATATCGCCTCTCAACGAAGCCTCAGACACCAACCTCGTGGGCTTCGGTACCTCAGCTGGTCTCACTGATGAAGGTGCGCAATGGATCGACAAATATCTGCAGGGCGTCTTGACACGCATTCAGAAGGTCGACTCTCGCATCCCTCTGATCGTCCAGGACAACTTTAAAGGCACCGACTTCTGGGCACCTTACTTCAACGCCACTGATACCGTCGTCATCAGCCCACACGTCTACTACTTCGCCGCTGCCGGTGTCTACGCTAACTACGTTAACCCTGCTGTTTGTGGTCAGGCACAGTTCATTGCCAACCAGACTAAGTTTCCCAATTTCGTCGGCGAGTGGAGCTTGCAGACGAGATACAACAACACCTTTGCTGGCCGTGAGGAGATATTCAATACTGAGAGGTACGCTTGGAATGAGTACCTCAGTGGAGGAAGTGAGTGCGCGCGTCCCCTTCCGTAAAAGATACTGCTAACTTACTCCAGCTTTCTGGACTGCTGTCTCGTATGCTACAACTGCTGTTGATGGCGAAGGCACTCAAAGAGAGTACTGGAGCTATGTCGATTTGATCAAGCAGGGTGTCATCAAGCCCATCGTTCCCGGCAAGGCTTACTGCTAGAGGTTTCAATGAGGCCAATTCGAGATGACAGATTCAACTGTTCGTAAACTGATGTTCAGTGGACTCGGTATTTCATGGATTTGGTAATTGTGCGGAGGACTCCGATGCGCAGAGCAGATGCACAAATGCGCGTGGCATTGAGAGTAGGAATGCTATTTGGGCAAGCGCGTTCGATACTGGCGCGATTTCGATAAACGGAATCGTTGATTGATACTTCTCTCTTGTCCTCGAAAGGTGTACAGCTTCATCATGTCGTTGACATCGCGCAATCTTCAGCGTGTCTTGATTCTGAGGCTGGAACAATATGCCCCACATCAGCCCCACTCACTATTTTCGTCACCAGCGTCATGACTTGCCTTCAAGTGACACCCTCGAGAGCGAACACCAATTTTTGACGACCTCGAAACATGCACATAACCTACTATGAGTTGAAGCAACTCTACTTCGAGCTTATCACGACGATTGTCCCTGGGCCAGCCAGCTGGAGCTATCTGGTACCAATTGCTCTTCTACCTCTCGGCGTGCTTATACCGCCTTCGGTGTTGAGCCATGGACAACTGTGTGTGGTGATCCTTCCCATCAGCATTGTCGCCACAGTGCATGCTTGGAAAGTTCTCGGCGGCAACGATGTCATCTCGACAGATTCTCTCTACTTGACCTTGTTTCTGTACTTCTTCAAAGATCCACGGCAGAAATTCAGGCGCGTTACCAGAGCAGATCAGGATCGATCACCAAGGAACATCAGAGTCTCAAAGCCGGATGGATGCAAGAAGGACGAGGAGGTCTTAGAGTCAAGGCTGGTCACTCTGGAACCCTATCCGCAGACATTCACAGGCCGACTCAACTGGGCAATGATGCTTCCACAGAGCCGGCCGTTGCATGACTGGATCATTGGTGAGCCAGGGCACGATCGTCGAGTTGTTCAGACGTTCGAGCATCCTCCCCGCTTTGGATTTATGGTCGATATCTTGACTCGACTCACGCCTGTGCTGTTGGTCTTCTTGCCCCTGTCAAAGCAGCTCGCCATGAACGACCCATACTTCAGCGATCCACGATGTTCGCTTTTCGATCCTAATGGACCTGATCATAGCGATGAAGGGGCTGTGGCGACCTTTCTTCGGATCGCCGTGCCAGTCGTCATCCTCAGACCAGTCACCATGGCTGTGTATGCATACTCCCTCTTGCTCTGTCTCTTCCTGCCACCAATGCTCTTTGTTTTGTTGTTGAACGCACTGCGTTTGATCTCGGACAAGTGCTCTCCTCATACATGGCGTCCACACTTTGGGCCGTTCTGTGCCATTGCCAAGTATGGAGTGCGAGGGTTCTGGGGTCGCTGGTGGCATCAGCAGATGCGCCATATTGTCTCTGAGCCAGGGAGATGGTTCGCAGCGAAACTTCGGCTCAGGGATGAAGGGTGGCAGAAAACTATCAAGTATATGTTGATCTGTGTATCTGCGTTTACCCTGAGTGGCATTACACACTCGGGTATGGTGCCGCCGAAACCCAGGTGGGCAACGGTGGATACAAGTGAGCTGCGATTGAGCCTCGCAGGCTTCTTCTGGGTTCAGCCTGTCGGCATCGCTATCGAACTGCTCTTGCTGGAGCCGACTTTGCGAAGGCTTCCTGCATCGATGCGCAACTTGCAGGCGCTGTTAAGAGTTGTGTGGACCGTGGCCTTCATGTGCTTCTCGTGCACGTTCTTGGTTCTGCCATTTGGGCAGTTGGGTTACTGGAGCATTGTCCCTTCCCAGTTTGTACCTTCTCTTTTATAGATGTTACCGTGGACGCTTCGCTTAAGACCCATGTCAGTATCCGCAACTACTTCGGGTAGCTCCTGCACTCTTCATCGCCCCTCATCTACCCCATCCCACTCTATTGTACGATGCACAGTCCTGATCCTGATCTTCTCCCACGGATGGAGAATGAATGCGCACACTGCCTCGAGTCTGTCACCGAACTCAGCTCCAATGGAAACTACTCATTTCTAGAGGACACTCGTCGGCTCTTTCACCAGCCTTGTCCGCAGTGTGATCTGTCGGAGAATCAACAAGATCATCTCTGCACGACCTGTCAGCATCTACAGCTGAACCATCTTGTGCATTGTGTACCTTTGGACATCCGTCGCCGGTTTTTGTTTGATCTTAGACCGAAACAGACAGATGGACAGAACTCATCAGCATGCGCACTCTGTCGATTGGTTCAGCATATGATATCAGTCGCATTTGGAGAAAATGCCATAACAGAGCCGGTTCCAGATGACTGGTCCATACCCCTATTCCTAGGATCCGAGCTCGACCGATCCTGTACGACTACAGCAGACATCTACCTTCAGTTCCAGGTCAAAGGTGAGGGTTCGTCAAACACGTGGATTGGAGATATTCACATCTCGAGTATGAGCAATGACTCGGTTGATAAGCCCTGCGTAGGCGGGAACATCAATTGGCAGCACATGCGAAACGCAATGGATCATTGTACCGAGCATCACCACAAGTGCCGAAGAAAAGGCAACGCAGATCTTCCTATTGGTTTCCGACTGATCGATGTAGCACGGCGATCCATCTTTGAGACGAACAATGTCCCTTTTATGGCTTCGAGCTACATTTGGGGCAAAGATACGCGAAGCTCTCTCCTGATGGCTACTCGCTCAACAATCAGTGACTACGGTAAAGAAGGTGGTTTGGCAGCGGTAGATATGCCCAAGACCATCGAGGATGCGGTGCAGATATGTGTAGAGCTGGGTATCAACTATCTATGGGCAGATAGACTGTGCATCATACAAGACAATCCGGAAGACAAGATGCATCAGATCATGGCAGTGAACGACATCTATGGGAAGGCATCAATGGTGCTCGTGTCTGCATACGGCGACATCATGGACTTCGGAATTTATGGCATTAATCGATCAAGATCCATGCCTCAGCGACAAGTAGATGTCCATGGGCTACGCCTGACAAATCTGGTTCGCGAGGAAGCAGAAGATACTTTTGCGCTATGGCAAACCCGGGGTTGGACATATCAAGAAGCGGTGTGCGCAAGACGACGCTTTCACTTCACGAAAACGCGAGCGTGTTACGAGTGCCAGACCTCAACATATTTTGAGGACATGTACAGCGCTACAAAGGAAGTCGACGAGTCCAGCGCCTACGCTCTCCACGTGGACCACGAACAATCAGTATTTGAGGCTTTTACCCGATATCTTGCAGAATATACTTCACGCACACTGACATTCTCGTCAGATGTATACAATGCCTTCATTGGTATCGCCAACCTGCTCTACAAATCAGAACACAGCAAGTCTTTCCTATATGGTCTTCCAAGGACAGACTTCGACCGTGCACTACGCTGGTATACTTCGGAGGGCGCGAAGCCTACACCAAGGGTGGAAACATCGAACCTGATGTGCCCAAGCTGGTCTTGGGCGTCTGCTATGGTACAAGGAGAACAAGTTAGGTACCAGGACACCGCATTTTATGGCCCTTTGGCGATCTGGGCAACAGAAATGCAAGACTTCGAGCGGGTGGAAATGGCTGCGGATGAGGGTTGGCAGACTTATATGGAATTAGCCAAACAAGAAGGCTGCAACCTGCATTCAACAGATCAAGAGGTCCTCCAGGACACGGATCAACTCGCCTTACTGGAAGCGACTTATTGTCTCAGCCTCAGCAAACACATTTCCGACCCTTGCAGAAGGCCTTCTCACGATCATACGCGAGGGCTGAAGGAGTTTGGACCCGGACATATACTTGCTGTGGCCCAAGTCGCTTCTTTCAGGCTCGGACCGCGTGGCTCAAGCAATTGGGGGTTGTTCATCATTGACTCGGCCAATATGAAAGCAGGCAAACTGTGCGGAGAAGTCGCGCACTTCAGGAAAGCAGTCCTGGCATCAGCTCATAGAGGCATTCAGTACGAGTTCGTCGCATTGTCGCTGTCGGGATTGCGCATCCGTCGACAAACAGGGGAAGAACGGGAAACAAAAAACTACCATGATCAAGACGGAACGCCACTGGACACTCTCCCTATCGTCAACGTGCTGTTGCTTGAACGCAAAGGAGAGGTTGTGTATCGCAAAGAGATTGGATGGATATACTTGCAGGACTGGATAAGCCAGCCCTTGTCCAGTCCTTCGAGACCGTTCTACTGGGATAATGAAACTTGGACAATGTTCAGTCGCCGTAGCGTTGGAGAAGCCTCGTGCGTCAACGTCAGACGGAGTGAGGCCAACGATGAATCTGACGCTCTGCCAGAAAATCTGAGTCCACCTCGCATGCATTTGTTGTTGAGAGAAGAGGAAGCTACGCCGCCAACGCTGATGTTCACGCTCTACTTCCCCCGCGTTTAACAAATTTGTCGAGCTGCACCCCCACACATCTCATCCTCGCAAGCAAAAACATCAGCACCACCACCAAAATGCATCGGCCGGGAATCGAACCCGGGGCTAGCCGAAACTACGCGTCTGATGAAGGACACTTGGCAACGGCTAATTTTACCACTAAACCACCGATGCGGATGTGTTGTAGATGGGAGAACGAATGACGCATATATAGATAGACTTATTTTAAAGAAAGTGATGTCTTCAGCAGTAAAATTTTACCAGCGTCGGGCTCGTACTTCCGATAATGCAGCTCCACCAAGTGTTGACCGTGCGGTAACGGATGGGAAAGTGGAAGGTGGGCTTGAGCCATGATCATTCACTGCTATGGTGGCCTACAACAGAAAGAGGACACCGCAAACAACCTACACACCCGATCTAAGTCCCACTTTGCGGGTCCAGATATGAAGACCCTCGAGAAACGACTTCACAACGCCGGAATCCAATGTACAATAGCTTATACAAAGGGGGTATCAGTATGAGACATAGGAAATAAGACAAAAAGGAACATTATGCGTCGTAGTGCCGATGCTACTCTTCCGTCGGGTGTTGAACTCTGACCAAGTCTCCAAAACTTGAATCCGAGTCTGAACCTGTGTTGTCCGGCGGTGCAAGTAGAGTGTCGTCGAAATGTCGGTCGGTCTCTAGAGGTGGCTTTGCGCCGTTGTCAATAGACTTCAAAGCAGCCACAAGCTGCTTAGCAGTGGGTCGCTGTTGGGGATCCATTTGCATCAGCTTGGGAATGACGTCGGCGATGTCTTTCAGCGTTCCACTACATCGAGATTTTACATCCTCGATCTTCTCGGCGACGGCCCCTCGTAACCTGAATTGTTCGTCTTCTTTGGTCTTGTGATAGAACCCCTCATCTTCATATGTGTCTGGGCTGAGGAAGCATTCCCGCTGGTCACGGAAGGTTTTAAGAGCACCATAGCCATCTAGAAACCAGACCAAGAGCTCTAGGAATACACACCCGAGAGAGAAGAGATCGTATGGTCGGGACGTCCGGCCTTCCGTGATGGCCTCGGGTGCTCTGTAGACTGGGGTACCAGAGCTGCTGGAAGTCTTCCAACTGTCTCTATTCTTCCCGCTGACAGTTTCGAGAATATCGACCACTTTGGCGCAGGAAAAATCAGACATACGGAACCAGTAGGTCTTTCCCCCAAGTCGATTGTAGATGAACATGAGAAGATTCTCAGGCTTGATATCATGGATGTACCCAGACTTTCGACCGCTCTTCTTGGGAACACCAAGGAGTTTCATATCTTCTCGAGATTCGGATGAACCCTGATTGTGAATGAAGCAAAGGGCATCTGCCAATCCGAATAACTGCTGCGCAAGATCTGCAGAGGTGAAGTTGGCCAACTTTCCGGGGTTTGCATATCTCTTCATGAATTCTTCCACATTGCAGTCAGCCTTCTCGTATATCATGTGATACTTGGAACTGAAGACAAAGCTTGCAAGGCACTTCAGAAGATGATCGTGAGACAGCTCTGCCATAGCGCGGTGGAAATGAACTTCTCGGGTCCCCTTGTGCGGTGTAACCTTCATGGCGAATTGGTCGTTGCTGTCTGCTCCCTGAAAGATAAATCAGCAAAACTTCAGACAGGCGATGCAGTGACGTACGCTTGTAAATGATCTTTGACTTGGATGTATGCCGATCTTATAAACGTCACCGAAGGCCCCTCTACCGAGCATCTCATCTTCGCTCTCATCGTAGTCAATGGGTTTCCTGATTCCGCCGTCCAAACTCTGCTCCGAGCTTCTCTTAAAATACGCAACATTGAAGATCTTCTGGTTCTTGATGAATGTAGCTTTGAACTTCTGGTTGTTCTTCTGCCCGGGTGCATCGCCAACCTTGAACGGGAATACGCGGTCATTGAGACCGTCATCGAAAAGAGCCTTCAGGAAAGTCATGGGAAGACCGCTGTAGACGCATGTTGCGAACATTTTACGGCCCTCCTGCGATATTTTCGAGACCATTGCTGCTCTTTCCTTCTGTCCCAGGAACAGCTTCTCGTCCTTCCAGACGACGGTATGTATGACGGCTTCATCTGTGACGATGTCCAAGTCTGGTGTAGGTAGGAACTCTTGATCTTCACCGCGGAACACGGTGGTTACTATTTGATCATTCATGTAGATGCGCACCTGTACAACATCTTCGAACGTCGGCAACGTTCTTCCTGGCATGTTGTGAGCTGCGTAGAGTGTTCGCACGAGTTGTTGACACGTGATTGCTATGGAAAGCGGCTTGCATTTGGTGGCGGAAAGTCGAGAGGATGAGGGGTGTGACGAAACGATTGCGCCCGTCTGACACGGCGCAATCGCTGACATATATCCTTGGATCGAAAAAGCAGGCAACAAGGCAATCAAGCCACATTATTCTTGACTGTTGGTCGCGCGCCTGCAAAGGTTGCAGACCGTTCCATGCTGAACGGCATCACCACCAGGCACCGGCGTGTCCGGTCAGCAATCAAAGGGCAACGCTTCCGGAAGGCGTCGATCAATCAAGCCCCAGCTCTCGTCGAAGATTTTGGTATAATTGGTGGCTATGAGGAACGCTGCCACATCGAAAACCGGTCAGCGCAATTCGAGTAGTGGTGGCAGTGTGAGTAATGCTGCATCTACTCACGAAGCTGAGCGCGGGGTTGCACGTGCTGATTAAGGTGCTGCCCAATGCCGGTAGGGTCTGCAGACAGGGCACGGTTGATAAAGATGCGAGCCTAGTGCGGAGGTGCATGAAGGCGAAGCACGAGCCGAGACGTAAGGCTTGCTGAGCCGACCCGAGCGAATGAATCAAGGAAAGCTCGATGGCTCCATCACCCACCAACACCTGTGCATACCATGTAATGATAAGTCCAATACCGGCTCATACCATCGATGCACACCGTGGACGCAGCAACAAAAGTCGTGATAGGCTACGAAACGCGTGCTGCGCCCCACAAGTTCCTCCCCCACAGGGTTCGGCGTCCTGCAAGTCATCGTGGGAGCTCAGCCTTCTCGGTGGGCTCAGCCTTCCTGTCTGGAGACAACCATTTTGCGAGCATCCTCCGCGTATCTTGAGCGTGAATCCAAGCGTACCACACCAAAAATGTCAGCACAGTTAGAGGTAACGAAATAGCGAAGAAGAGCCATACATTCTGCGCGTACCCGAGTCTGGTTGCCCCATCTTCGAGGTCGATTTGCTTGACGAACTGTGTCGAGTAAAAGTTAGAGACAATCGTGCACGGAAGGTACACCATTGTGATAATGGTGAGGACTCGCATACTCGAGGAGTCCCGGCTATTCTTCTCGGCGATTTCTTTCATGATCTTGTTCTCTTCTTCGATGTTATGGCCGCTTTGCCTCTCTAACAAAGACGAGATCTGTGAAATGGATCGATTAACATTATGCACTCGATAATCTACTATGAAGTCAAAAAAGTTGCAGCTTACTAATGACCTGGTATTCTGGATTTTCGACAGCAGAGACTCAGCTATTCTCCGGGTGTACACGATCTCTCTGGCTTTCTCCTGAAGAGCCCAGGAGACTGAATCGGACGCATCTGATGCTGCAGACTCGTCTGAATCTTCTTCACCAATCGCTTCCTGATGCTCAAAATACTGTATGGACATCTCCGTGAACGTAGTAAGCGTGTCTGACGTGGCATCGAGGCATAGGATGAGGTCGGCGACGTTGTCTTCGATCTGTTTCAGCTGCTGGTGATCCTCGACTGTAATAGCCACGATGTTCTCTTCTGAGTTTTGGGGGCTTATTGATACGCCAGATGCTTTCATTGACTGCTTCTACTCAGCTTGAGTCATACTCTCAAATGTGATTGGCATACCTGTTCGGATGCCAGTCCTGACAAATAGGATATGTACGGCCTCCAACTGGTGGTTACTGTATCAAGGAATATTCCATGGAGCTCGAACGGGTTACTAGCCATCAAATCCTTCACACTTCTTGTATATTGATCTGTCTGGATCTTTGTTCGTTCAGATGCTCCCACTATGATCCATGTAGAGCATCGGTTTCGCTGGGCGGGCTTGAAACGATGGTAGATGGCAAAGTGACGAAGAGACCACGGGAATTTACCAGGTCGGTTAGTACGTTCCGCATATCTCAGGATATAGGCACATTCTGGGGAAGTCAGCAATGACCACAATGCATGCGGCTGTCTGAATCAGGCTTACCAAAGCCACGGTAGACCTGTCCTCGAGATGTATAAAGAGGCCTGAACTTAAGCGGAGGCGGACACACTTCGGATTCGCTGATTTTGCTTCCAAAGCCTATGATGTATTCGTTGAATCTAGGGAAGACGTGACAAGCGCGGAGCAACCGCTCAAAGTCCGCTTTGGTGACTTGAAGTCGGCTGTACGAGTTTCTCTGTTTGAGGTAGAACAGCCGAAAATCATTCTTGGTTTTCGCTGTGAAGCTTTCTATCTCGTTTGGCCTTACTACAACATAGTCTAGCCTTGGTGGTCCGGGATAAAGTGGTGGGCCCGAATCTGCTTGACGTTGATCTACAGCCGTCGGGAGACAAGTACTGGAGGCTCGGCTGTAAATCGAACAACCATCTTCCTGATCCGAAATGTCGTCGTGATATGATTTCGACTCGGTCGTGTTGCTACCTGGAGCCTCTTGTCTGCCAAGCGTGAAGAACGGGCTTCGGGAATCGGGAATCGGTCTGGAGTAGACATCAACAGAGCTTTGTTCTTCGCCAAGTCTGTGTGCATTGTTTTTGCTATGAGCAGCCTTCTCATGTTGGGCCTTCTCTCCGCAGACCGTGGCGCTGTCGATTGTTTGGACGCGAGCCTCAATCCGAGTCCTTGAAGGATCTTTCTCAAAGATCAGGTCGGCACATCTTTCATAAAATTCATCTGCTGCAGAGCTGCGATCGTAGAACAAAGTTCGTTCGAAGTAGCTGATTCCTTCCATAGTGCCGAAATTTGTATGACGTGATCCGAGCCGACCTCACTTGAAGCCAAAGCTCCTTCACGGGGTCCTTAGGTGTAAGTACGCATTATCAGTCTGGCAGACTGACACCTCGGCCATGGGATGAATTTGCTCGAATCGGGGTCGTGGTTTTTGGCGCTGCACGACAATGTGTGTTGGGCGCAAACTGAGAAGGCTGAGAGGACAGGAGGCACACTGGGCATGCAGCGATATCCTTAGCGCGCGTGGCTAACTTAATCTGTCGTTAGCCTGGTGCTGACCACTACAGACACTAGCCGCAGTTTCCGCCTCACAACTTCATTGAAAATGCCAAAGATCGCCTTGCGTAAAACAAGGCACAATTCGGTCGAGGATCGTCAACGTAGCGCGCCTGTGGATCGACGCTGCCTATCATCCGTACAGAAGACGCGAACACGCAGAACCCCGCAGACTCAGCAGGCTAACGACATGCACCGCCAACACATCATCACTGCTCAGTCATGCAGCAGGCAAAGACCGTCTGGCTATTCCTACCCGATGAGCTGTCACACAGACACATCGACTTGAGCCCGAGTGGGGACGTCTTGACCCTGCTATAGATCACAGCATGATCTTGCGTACGGCGGTATAAGCTGTCTGCTGATTTCATCAACGATTCCTAAATTCATGCGAAGATACTCAGAGCCAGCTCATCAACCAGTATGACGACGGCAGCAGCATCTCAACGCCCTCTACCACCGACAAGGCAGCCTGCAAGCATGAGCATGCGTGCCATGGCAAGGCCTTCAAGTGCTGCACGAGCTCAGCCCCGGAAGACGTGGCAAGTCGCACGGCTATCTGCATATGCAGGCTCGCAACTAAGCCCGCTTGGAATTGCCCGACAAGAACGCCTTGTCAGCACTGCCTTAGACAATGTACCTTTGGGGTCATGACGCTGGTGCTTTGACGTGTATCCCTTACCTCTCCTCTCTCACATTCACAGCGAAATCATCTAGAAAGTATCCAAACGCTTTGAGGGTATCCTACGTCCAGCAAGATGACTGCTGCGGTCATGGCTGCCCACCCGATGCCGTTCCCCAAGTTTTCTGCGGCAGCGCCGGCATACCGCTCACCACAGATGATCGAAGATCGATACATCGACGACAAGAAGTTACTGCAAGTCTGCAGAGAGAAATTTGGTGTGGGTGGCTACAAGCTGAAGGTTCGCTCATAGTCTGCGTCAAGCAAGCGCGAGGCTTACCTTAAACAGTTCAAACATAACACTTGGTTTCTGCAGGCGCCGTGCTGGCTCGATGAGGTCAGTTATGTTGCCAATTGTGTGTATCGGTCACTCGCTGATGCCTAAAGGACACACTCGAGCTCTGCGAGATGGAGTACCCATGAGCTAGCACCTGCGAAAGGGACCGTTCACGTCGTCAACGTCGTTCCTCTCGAACAACACAACCTAGTGCATAATTATCGTCATCGGAAGGAGCTCTGAGAGTTGTGGAGTCATATTGCCTATAGATTTGGCTGGGTAGGAATTCGTCTGGTGTCTTCAGATATCGGGCGCTTCCAACATCTTTAGATTTGCTGTCAGCCGGGTCGATACTTGGTGCTCCACACTATGTGGTGAGCTCAGCTCGGTATTCAGTAAGGCGCTCTGGATCAGAATTTTCGGCCTTAAGCAACTGCAGAAGACAAATTGCCTCCTAGGTAATATGCCTTGCTGAATCACGGATTGATCTCACTGGACAGTGTTGCCGAGAAAGTCAGGACATCCGCCGATTACCGGATTCGTGCAGTCTTCCGCAGCTTTGGGTCAACCATAGAATTAGCATCATTGTTGTGAGAGGAAAGCCCATGCAGGCCGTGATAGATTCATTTCCCAAATTACACAACCGCATGACAATGAATTCGATCTGCCACCATGACCAGTGTACAGCGCTACCACAAAAAGCAATCCTACCAACGCCATGCAGAACCAAACCGGGTATGAAAGTGAAAAAGGCCAGAGTGAGAACATACTGTGTACAGAGAAGTGAAATGAAGACGCCGTACATCCAAGTTGAAACCCGCAAACCTTGAGCGAGGAGGTAATCGCAAAACTATCACCTAAGCAGATAACCCAGACCCAGCAGATCCACCGCTCTCGCTCCTCGCCAATTCCTCGCCCTCGAGCGGCTCGTTCTCCATCTGCTCCGCTATCTCCTCATACCACTTGCCGTGCGCCTTGCGGTCGACCTCACCGACCTTGCTGAGCTGGTCACAGATATCCGCGACCTGAGGCACAAACTCTGCAAGACCGGTAGTAGCAAGACCCTCTGTGGCTGTACTAGCAGCCTTCACGCGCTCGCCGGAGCTGCTGGCTGAGACACGGTTGAAGATGTGGGTCTTGAGTCGCTGGAAGAGAACCTTTGTGACAGGATCCAAGAGCTTCCCCGATTCAGCTTGTGTCAAGAGACGCGTCACTGTTGAAGACAGCTGCGCCCGTGTAGCAGGCGGCATGTTGTGCGAAGACTCGAGGAGGGAAGATATCTTGGCAGGCGTCGTCGGATCCTTCATGTAACTGTCCTTGAGCACGTCCCAAATTCGATTCGCCTGAGGCTTCCATTGCGAGCGGACGTCTCTCTTCAAGAGATTCTTTGCAGTAAGCAAGATGCCGCCGATGGTGGTGATGCGGAGGGCGTCTTCGCGAATGCGCGAGATGCGAGCACGGTCCAGCGCAAGAGTCTCTGGAAGCTCGGAGTCCCGTAGCGGAGGAACGGAGATTGCAAGATCGATCAGACCGCGAGCGTAGATCTTGTGTGCTGTGGGACGATTCATGGGGTTTGGCTGCGCCCATGGATCGCGGCGATCTGCTTCGGTGTGCATGTTGATAGCAGCACTACGCCACCAGCGCCTCGTACGGTCCAGAGTGATGTTGCCCTCCTCCAGATCCTGCGCAAACATGCGTTGCTCATACCCAGTGGCTTCCTTGATCAGTGTCGGTGCAGCGTTCATCAAGAGGAAGTTCGAGTAGTCTAGCGACAGGAGGTCGATGACGTGCAGGAGCTTGAACAGCTTCTCGACCATCTCCGGGAGCTCGCCCTCTTCCTTCAATTCATCCGCCAACTCCTTGACCTGCGCATCTCGGAAGGGAGCACAGAGCTTGGGCAGGATGTTGGCGATGAAGCCAAAAAACTTCTCGTACGAGAACAGGCCCTGGCTACATTGCTTGTTGATGTGATCTGGATCCAGAGTCTCGGAGATAAGGGTGTGCATCGAGTTGCCTGCCTTCAACAGGCGCAACAACTTTGCGCGAATGTTTTCTGCCATGGCAGCTGTCCATTGCGCGCTATCGCCGTCTTCAAAGCCCTTACGCATAGCATCGCACAGCTCACGGTTCAGCGCATCCCGAAGATCAGCAGTTGGTGATGCGTCTATGCGGTACTCCTTGTCGATCGACAGCTCATGCACGAGCACGCGGTTGTCCGGTACGACGGTGAAAACCTTTGACAGCGATTGGGCTTGATGACCTTGTGTCGCGGAATCGACAGCCGCTGCTTGGCCGGAAGCAGCAAGCTCAGAAGCAGCCTCAGCTTGCATAGCAGCGCTCTCGCCTTCGACTGGAGACCCTGATACATCCACGGCGACACGCGGTCGAGCGGTCTCACCCGCAGGCCTCTTCTTCGGCCTTGACCTGCGGCCCTCGCGGATGGCCTTGCGAATCAAAGTCAAAGCCTTGTCAGGTCCCGCTAGCTTCTTGATTCTGCTAAGCAAGATGGCCTGGTTGTCTCGGATGCCGGTCCTGTACTCATTGGCGACTTCCTCAACAGTTGCATCCTTGACGCTCTGCCAGATCTCGTCAAGGCTGACAAAAGATGCGACCATCGTCTCTACAAGAGCAGACGAGTCACGAGCCTTCCAGTCGTTGAACGCAGTAACGAATGCGCTATGAGCCAAAAGGACTGTCTCGGTCCTGGTCGGTGAGGGTGTATAGTAGTTGAAGGTCGTGAGCTTTCCCAGGGCCGACTCGAAGGAAAGAACCAAGTCCTTGGCCTTGGTGATGAGGTCCTGTTCCTGGTCGCCATCTCGGCTTAGGACGTTCGTTGGGTGTCCCAGAATAAGATATGATGAGAGGAATGTGCGGACGGCCGTGCTGCGGGCGACCGGGTCAGGATCTGGGAGCAGGACGAATACCTTCATGACTTTCTCTGTCATCTTCAGGAGCTTCTCATCTGCAAGCATGATAGTGATTTCCTCGAAGCTTGTGCTGCTGATCTTCTCGATCGACAGTCCAGTCTCCAGCCATTCGTCGACGATGGTTTTCCTGGTTCTCGCCCTCCATGCTGACTGAATCCGCTTAGCAGCGTCCTCCGAAGACGGAGCCGGCGGTTGCTGGACTGCCTTCTTTGCGTCGGCGGGTGGCGAGCTTGCAGTCCGCGGCCTGCGAGGGCTGCGCTTGTATTCCAACCGCCTCCTCTCTGCCTCTGCATGCTTCTCCTCCATCTCAAGGCGGTATCTGCGTTCTTCAGCAGCCTTGCGCTCCTTCATGTCTTCTGCAATCTTCTTAGCCCTACGCACCTCCTCAGCGCACGACGCTGCTACTTGTGCAAGATGCCGTTCGCGAGCTTCCTTGGCTGCCAACGCCTTCTCTTCACTGTTTGACACACGTGGTGTAGCCTTCGCCGCTGCGGCGCGCAAACGGACTTGTTCGGCATGGGCGGCTCGGTCAGCCAATCGAGCTTTGCGAGTCTCGAGAATCGAAACACGGCGGAGGTGCTGAGCGATATGGTGGCTCTGGCAGCTGTTACGGATGGTGGAGCGGCTGGAGGTGTGCGAGTGGGTCGAAGAGAGCGAGTTGCGGCGGGAAGACGTCGCCGAGGACTTCCGCCGATTGTTCGAATATCTGTAGAAGCGTGCGGCGATTCGGGGTGGAGGAGCGAATGTCCGGCCGTCGCAAGCGTCGTCTGAGAGTAGCATGTCGGGCTCCTCAGGGATGTCGTCGTCCAACTCCAGCTGCGAGCTCACCAGCTCGATCTCCGAGTCGCTGAAAGACATGGTAATATGTAAACTTCCCCCTAACTAAGGAGACGCGGAATGTATCGAGTCAGCAGGGCGACGCAGGCGAAGCTGAAGGTGACCGAGATATGAAACAAAGCACGTCCTCGGTGGTGATGACGATGTCTGTGTGTAGCAGGCCGCAAGCGGTCAAGGGAGGCTGCAGCGAGAAGAGGAGCGCATGCAGCAAGAATACAGCGATATACAGAGTCGAAGCGAAGGGATCCGGTGCCTTGGTCAGCAGCCGGTCTTGTTGTTATAGCTGCGCACAAGATCGAGATTGATAAGCGGTTGCGGTGGGGTAAAAGCCGGCGCCCGTTGCTCGCTCGAAGTGTGAACGAGCGTTGCGCAAGGATCAGGTGAAGGAAGGAGCGCTCAAGCTGAACACAGCAGCCGTCACAGCAAGGTAAAGAAGGAGGCTGGGATGGCGTGCCTTCCAACATGACGGAAGTGCCCTTCAGCCGCCTTGCGCTAGCGCGATCCAAACTTGAGATGACATGCCTGGGAGAACACCGTCGAACGTGATCGACAACCACTCTAACCTCCACTCATCAGCCTTACCGACCGCGTAGTCACATGCAACGGACGCTACTGACGACGTCTCGTGTCGTCGGCCTCTTGGAATTCTCTCATCGAAGCTCATTCCTAGATGGTGTGCTGAATGTTGACGTGCATTCTGACAGCTCCTTGACATGGAACGGCGCCTCTATTGCACCGCAAAGAAAGTCAAATATGATACCAGGATCATTGTAGCCAACAGAGGATCTACCCGAGCTCAAACAATGTGTAGGTGACTGTTGGCAACCTTCCGTTTCTCGGCTTGCTTTCGGCTTTTTCTGCGGCGCAAGAGCCTGCAAGGAGACCACGGGTCTCCAATGACACCTCCACCAGGATGTGAGTTGATGTGCTGCGCCGCAGATGCTGCATGCCAAGATCGCTCTCACGAAGCATGACCCCTACTCTACATCATGGCCAGTATTTCCTGACAGGAAAGACAGTGTTGGAAGGGTTGACCGATTCTATTGCCTGCAGTCAGCGTTTCACTAAGTAATCGCACGTATTGTAGACAGTGAAGAGTGCTCAGGTTGCCATTCAAATTGGGCAGCTGATGCAACCGCCCCTTCCAATCCCTGAGTTCCGACACCGCAGCCTCACACCAACTCTACCCCTGCGCCCTTTGCGACGCGTGCAACATGAGCCCTTGTCCGTGCTCCGTGTAGGGCAGCGATTGGCGTCCGGGAATGAGAGAAGAGCAATACCTGGCTGTGGTGTCAAGGCTGAGTCGCACTGGACGGCTGCGTACAGATTGCCGGTCACAGGCGATGACTTCGAGAAAGCACCCGCAGGAGCGTGAGGAGCATGTGTGGTGAGTAGTCCTCTCGATGTTGCCCAACTTTCTGGAAAGATTCCGTCATCTCAAGTGGTCTTTGACGAAACTGCGCGCAGTGTTCCCTCCTGTCAAATTCACCGTGCGTTCCGGCACGAACATGGGGAAGACTGACCAGGGGTATCGTGAGCATGCATCTGCAGGCTCAATCGGGGTAGGTATCCAGAGCGAGCGGTCGCTCTCCGAAAAGATAGTCGTCACAGCCTGGTTCAAGGCTCTGGTCGCTTGCTCAAAACCACCACTTCCGCGGCGAGCGAAGCGCAGACGGTCGCAGCATGATCGTTCTAGTTTACCCCTGCGAGCAATCAAATCAACCATTATCGAAGCACATCAATGCGCAATTCACCATGGCGAAGCCTCCCAGATTTCTATCGCGAAGGTCTTCACCGAGGACAGCCGCGAAGCAACACCATGTACGACTGATACAATCGAAGAACCCCCTTCGGAGTCTGCAATAATCCCAAAACTATATCATCGAATGCCCTACGACAACTCCATACGCTTACTGCGCATCTCCAGAGGCATTTTGAGCGGCCCGGTCGCAGTCACGCTGGAGTTCGAACGCTTGCATGAGCCCATGCCAGCTTACAAAGCGCTATCCTACGTATGGGGCTCAAGTGCTCGAGTGTCCCAGATCATCCATGAGCCAACTCAAGAGGCAATCTCTACCTCTAGAAATCTTTATAATGCACGGAAAGGCGTGCGAGAAGCCGACCAAGATCGTGTGATCTGGGTCGATGCATTGTGCATCAATCAGGAGGACAGGAAAGAGACGGGCGTTCAAGTTCTCAAGATGAACTCGATGAATACCAGAGCGTCGCGCGTGATAGTGTGGCTTGCTATCGACGAGGCAGGTGGTGCACATGGTACCATTGGTGCTCTTTGTGCGTTGGCTCAGACGAGAGGCGCAATGGCTCGTTATGCAACAAGGTTGCCGCAACAAGCGCCGATTGTTCCTGACAGCTTTGTGCCCTCGGAAGACAACCACGACACGTGCAGGAAAGTCATGACCTTCTGTCAGACATGTTACAATCGACTTTGAGTCTCGCAGGAGATAGTCTTCGCCCAAGATGCAGTCTTCGTATGGTTCGACTGCTCTGTCTCGTGGTCGTACGTGGGCCTAGCAATCGAGGCGATTCAAGAAGATCAGTCAATGCAGAGGTTGTTTGAGATGAGCTTCGAAGTGACGGATCCTCAGGAGTAAGACGTATGGGCTTCTGGGATTCCCAATGAGGAAAGATAGCATCAATGCCGACTCCGTTGTACCAGACTGCATACTCAGTGCAAGCAAAGTCCATACACAAGTGACACGCGCATTCCCCGAGAAGGAACACAATCTGTACATCTTGGCCCTCGTTCCCCACACTCCCCAAGCCACTACCAAAGCAGCAGGCCTCATTGGAAGCCTGCCATCATGGGTACCGGACTTCTTTTCTGGCGAAACTACCTTCCCGTTCTCGACTGTCAACGCCGGGCATCAGTATACAGCCGGCTACGCGCGCCCTATGCAACTGCTGCCTGCTGCTAGTCCACAAGCACTGTGCTTGCAAGGCATTAATTTAGATACCGTGCAGAGAGTCGGGCCTAGCGTAGCCTACGTGCACGGTCTGGCCAATAGAACGGACTTATCGAGGCGAGCGGTGTTACAATGGTGCATCGGTGCTGGCACATGTGCACCAACGTTGGCTGCTACCTTGACTGCTACCTTGACTGCTGGTAATAACAAAGACGAGAATTTCCTCTCGCAGAAAGAGAAGTACACGTCTATCGTTAGTCTCGTGGCCCTGTTGGAAGACGTTGGGCTCGATCTTCCCGAGTCCCAACCGGTGTCCGAGAGCTGTTCCCTTAGTAGAGATGCCGGGTGAGAGAGAACGCTACGGCGCTTTCTTACGTTTCGGCAGCCGTCCGTCACGCAGTCAGGCATTCGACTCGCTGGTGACTACATGAGTTCACGTGCTCACATGGTCGATGTATGATTTCATCGGCACGGGCCGATCGAGCGGCATCGTCGCCCGATTGTTGAGGGCGTGAGTAAGCGTCTGCCAACGGTGAGAAAGTCAAGATCTTGGGTTGCCCGTTTAACCTTTCTCCCGAAGACCCCTGAACGTGTTGTCACGTCTTCCAAATGCAGTGCTTGTTAGTGGAGACCGGTGCCGCGAAGCATGTGTTGACTTGATCACTGTTATAGTCCCATCCTCGCACAGAAGACATATGATAGAGGTCGAGGAGAGGATGCTATTTTAGATTGATCTTCTTTGATTCTTGTGGTTTGCTGTTTCCGACAGTAAAGTCTCCGTGAGAGAGAAATTGAAAGGTCAAGGGACATTGGCCAGCCGCGCTGACAACTGAAACACATTCTCCGCAGGAGTGAATTTAGACCGTCAACAGCCCTATCGGGCTGCCCGAGCATGCGAGTCATTTTGAGCGATCTTCATAGCCGCCGTTGATCTTTGGGGGCAGAGTCGTGTGAAACGGCCCTCTTGTGGAGTCTAACGGGCGAGTTCATCTCAACACCCGCCTGTCATAAATGCCAGACTACTCGCTATCATGCCTTCGGCACTCTTGCCGAGGCGGTGAGGCAGCTCGATTCAGATGTTGTCCGACCATGTGCGATCACAAGTTCTCTCGTCCTGCGTTTTGGTTCGGAAGAGGACCCCCAGGGGCTCCTGGTGGACGGCGAATGCCACTCACTCCACCTTTCCGTGCTTCGTCTATTCGTCCCTTGGCAAGACTGATGCCTGGCACCATCCAGTCTCCGCAGCTGCACTGCATGCCTTGCCAGGCATACTTTCCTACATTGGAATGGCAGTTCGGGCATTCAATCCGGCCTTCCAGCTTGCCCTGCTCTAGCTCCGGGCGCATCCATGACAGAGGATCAACGAAGTAGTGCGCGCACTTGGTCTTCGAGGCGTCTCGGCTGTGCGACGTGAGATATTGAGATGTTGCGAGCGGGCGTCTGCTAGTGTGTCAGCGCTGAACAAGACATACATTTGTCAAAAAATGCAGGGTAGTATCAAAGGAGTCGAGAATCCACTCACCTGCATTTACGACACCTCATCTCGAATCCGGATGTCTGCTCTGTGACGTGCTCGTCTTCGAAACGGATCTTGTCAGCCTCAGGGGCCTGCGCACATGCACGACTCAGCTCGAGCTCGCGTTGGTAGACCCAACGCTGATAGGCCGGAGTCTCTTCCATGTTGTCGGGCATCTGCATCTCGCCGTACAGCTCGAGCTGTCTCCAGAATCCTTCGTTTGGTTCGACGATTGATCGGGCTTGCCGAACGTGGAATAATGCTTCCGAGGGAGAGATGTTGTGCTTCTGCATCAAGTAGGCTATGACAACCGTGGCGGATCGCGATTTCCCCATTGCGCAACTAGACGATGGAATGTGGTTGGCATATCGAAACGAGTGGCTGAGAATAGAAGTGGCAAACGAGCGGTGTGCACGACTTTGCAAAAACAGCAAGGCAAGAGAAAATAGAAAACTCAGTGAATGATGATGTGCAGGACGCGCGGAAGGCAGGGAATGAATGTGTGCGAGGCAACGACCGAGTCGTCGAGACCCCTGCGTCGTGAAGATGGCAAAATTGCCAAGACAGGCAGTCTGCAGTGAAGATCGAAAGTTGTTCATGCAGGCTTCAGCTGAGCTGGGATTCTGACTTACTGTACCAAAACTCCGCCACCACCATCCAGTCCTTCCTGGATGAACTGATTGGTGGCCGGGAAATGTTCCAACAGGTTTTCATCCTCGACATCGTCGACTTCCACGACATGGTGCTTGAACGGCGAAAAGAGCTCTTGATCTAGTGGCATTCGCAACACAGAGAGGACATGTGTAATCTTTGCTTGCTGCAACGCTTCACGTCTTCGCAGAGTGAACATGCTGCATTGCGCTAATCAGCCTCGAAACGATAGTGCAGAGTGGACGGAACAAGCATCTCAACACGAGGGGGCCGTTACGTACCCACCGATGTAGAGATCCAAGTCCCCGGGGACTCTGTCGATGAGAGCCATGGCGCTCAGGAGTTAGCTGCAGGGCTAACTGAGAAAGGTCGGTAAGTCGGAAATGATGTCGTGGATTTGAAACCGAGGACTGCGCACAGCGTGGTGTTGCTTGTCTGATTGAGGCTTCGAATTTTGACCGAGGCTTGTGGTGTATCTCAAAACGGCCATTTGTAAAACGGTTAGTCAGCGGCGATGTGCCCGTTTGAAGGACAGCGCGACCCAACACACAGGGCTCCGTCAATATTTGCAATTTGCAATAGGGCTGACGGAGACCGACAGAGTGTTCACAAGATTCAAGGCTATTGTCTGGGGCTGCGCCACGCAGCCTTGCGCAAGCGAGAGAGGGACGGCGATCTGCAAAAGGCACGGCAAGACTTGCACCTTGCAGCGGCTACGGACAGAAGGGTGTGCCATAGCGCTGGTTCAACCTTGTATAATATGCACTCGCTATTAGATAATGAAGGTAGTAAATAGCGCAGATGATCGATCTCGAGATGCATCACGTTGGACTGGAATTGGAATTGGTGCTGTAAGGCTACGGTTCCCCTGCAACTACCTCCGCGGCTCCACGGCAGGTACCGTGCGCAACCCGCCTGCATAGAACGCCAGAAGTAAATGGATCCGGTCATGGGGGCTTTCTCATCAATTCAGTCCAGGTCTGAGGCTGTGGGACCAGGTTATGCGGCTACCGTCATCGGCACGTTGAAATCTCCTGACAACAAAGGGGTCCTCCAAGGGTCTACCACCTCCATCATCACGCATGCCGTCCGACCAGACGCATTGATGTACAACGAGCCAGAAGAGGGAGTCAATTGATGTCGAGACTCAAGCTGGAGACTCTTGCTGCAATACGATGAAGACCCATAGGGCTGTTGCACTGCGACCGCGCCTTGCTAGCTTGGGACGCGTCCCAGCGGACAGCGCTGCCCCAAAGGCTCTACCTCCTGCTGTGTCGTATTCAGTGATCGGAGATGCTGCACTTGCTGCACTACAGCACGTACACGAGCACAGCAGCACATGCCCTGATCACCGTGAGCAGGCCTGGTATTCTCCGAATGCGAGATACCCAGGCCTCGGTTGCGATTGGGCTCGCCTATTCCATTTCAGATCAACAGATCAACGCTCACCCAAAATTACACGATATCTCGAGAGCACGGGATGAGTAAACATTGGTCACTACGAAGCTGCAAGCGAAGCGTGGGGACGGCGAGGTGCCAGCCAAGCCTTGTCAGGGAGCTGGCACGACTGGTAAGGCTGAGGGGCTGGCGTCTCCCGCTACACTCGTGGACCTTACCCGTCTTCGTGTCGAACCTTACACGGTTCTATCTGACGCATGCATCGTGTGCGGAGGTGCAGCACAGCATGCAGGATGACTCGTCAGATCCCAGACAGGCGGCCACACAGCGAGCTCGCACGCAGCCCGTCCACCTGGCCAAACTCACCGTTGAGTAGTCCGATGTCGATCGTTGGTGTGCATACAGGATTGTCAACAACGGGCGGAAGAGCGGGCAGCGACCTGCCAGCCATTGATCATTGCGGCCAAGCCTCTCGTCTGAGTGAGCTCCATCCCACGCCGCTGGGACGCCAACGGCAACTGTCAGTTTGCGTATCTTCTTGCGACGACCCGTGAAGCAGCCTTGGTTATTAGGCCTCGATAATAAAGCAGCATGGCAGCGGCAGACAGAGCCCCGGAGGCAGCCTGCACGAGGCGTGTCGAAGTGGACCGGCCTCGGACTTGCCAGCGCTGAGGCCCTTCGGCAGACTTCTCGAAAAGCCCCAAAGACATGGTGTCGAGTAAGGGCTGCAGATGGACAGTATCCCTGCCGGGTCCACAGCGCCATGTCCGTGCTAGTCGCAGCCAATGAGCGCTCCGGGCACTGACAGGACGACGCTGGTTAATGCTGAGGCAGTCCCCAGTGTTCTGCTCTTCTGTTCGCTGCGGTTGCTGTTGCTGTTGTTCTGACAAAACGGCCTTGGCCTTCTTCCAGCATCTGTTTTATTGCTTGCATCGCCGATGTCCTGCGCAGGGACCTCTCTCTCCCTTTCGACTCCCCACTCGCCCTCCGCTCTTTCTGCGCGACGCTGAGCTGGAGCATTTTGCGTAAGGGCCGCGGTGGTACCATGATCACGACCTGAGGCCGCGAGCAGTATTGATCATATGACCAGCACCCTGCCTCGACCTACCTGCGCAGGAAAAGCATTGAGTGGCGGTGCCGGCCAGACGTTCAGCTAAGTCGGAGAGCCTCACCGTTCGACAAAGAGGGTCTCAGCCCTACAGCTACGTGCAAGGAAACGAGCGCTAGCCCGAACGCTCTTCGCCCTGCCAGCCTCGCCGTCCGGTCACGCTGTTGTTACCTGTGCAACGCCACGACGCGTACGTCCACCAGGTGAGCCGCACTTTATTACGCACATTACAATGACTTTTCAGCTGCTGCTGCACGCTGTGCCGGCGTCGTCCCTGCCTGTTTCGGCCATCCCGTGGGCTGCAACTTCCCGGCTAACGCTCGCCTGCAGTCCGTGCGCCTTCCGCGTCCACTATCCAGTAACGAGCATCATCCTCACTCTGCACGCGGCGCTCGCCACAGTTGCGGCGCGTCTGCTGCGAGGGCACGCTTCAGCTGCCCTTCAGTGGCGGCCCGTAGCGACATCATCGTCCGCTAGGAGAAGTAGTGCACACGACGATGTCTTCGACCCCAAGTATCCGGGTATATGAATCATCACGCTACCAGCGACCCTCCTATCCAAGCCCTGCGGTCGCCATGGCCATTCCAAACGCACGCGAAGCCGTGCCTCCGCCCTTGCCTCCTCCGCGTCACATTGAGGACCTTAGAGCCGGGCACTCTGATCCCGGATGGCAATGGGGTAACACAAACAACCCCAAAGAAAACCGCTTTGGCGGAAATCGGCTCGCGACAGTCAGACCTGGCTCGAGCTTATACGGTGGATCTGGCAGCGGCCAGGTGCATCGTCCGCGGGATCTGTCGGCCGACCACCTTTTCAATGGTCGCGAGTCCTCCATTTCACAGTCTCACGACGACATGAGCTCTGAGGGCAGCAGGGACCACAACAGTGACGAGGATCGCAGCGGCAAGACTCGGCCGTCGCTCGGCAATCACAGGTAAGAAATCTTAACCCCGATGCGTTCCCCGTACCTCTCTCTCTTCTTTATTCCCTGCTTGCCAATCAAAATAGGCAGTTGCCTCGCTGGCAGTTGATGGGTGGCAGGGGTCATATTATTTTTCTACTATCTCTATGCCTAGTCCTATTCATGTGCATGTGTACAATGTATACACCAAGCTATACGTTGACTGACCACGACAATGAACCACAGGTTTACAAGTGAACGACAGCTCGGTCAGAAGGCACTCGATCACTCATCACAGGCCTACGACAAGCAGCTTCTCTCCAAAATCGGTGGCCCCAACACTCCAACGAGGGCAAACGCACCACCACTCTCGAGCAGCGCGCAAGACTCGTCTACCGACTCCCACTCCCACAAACTGAACGGACAGCAGCTGAAGCCCCTGTCTGTGCCTGATCGCCTGCATCCAGACTCGCCTGCTACAAAGTGGCCGCAATCAGGCACGATATCGCCAGGCTATACAGGATTCCGCAGCCCTGTGTTCGACGGACCGGACAGAGGACGGTACGGCAGCATCTCCACGCCAGGACCTCTAGACGAAGCGCCTGTTCATCGCGGCAGCTACGACCAAAGCATATTTTCAGATCACGACTTCAGTGGGATGGAGGAGAATGGCATGCGCAATCTCCACATCGAAGACCGCAGCCCTGCAGGGTCTGATGAGTACCATATGTGCCAGAAGGGAGGCCTGAAACGGCGTGCGTCGTCGCCACCTCCGGAGGCTGTGCGTGACGACCGGCCTACTACAAGCGGGGAGCGCGATCTGTATCATCGCCGCTCACAGCAGATGCTCCGTAACACTCCAGCTTCGCGATTTCAGATGAACCATGGATCACTATCTTCGGTGTCATCCTCAGGTCCTCGCACTGGATCAGTCGGCTCCTCCCTCGGTTTTCAAACGGCGGCAAGCAGCATGACAAGTTATGGCGGAGATCCACGCTTGTCACCCAGTGCGTTGTCGCCGTCGGGGCCCACAGAACTAGGCACTGTCTCTCCGTATGCAGCTAGTAGGTCGCTAAATCCTAGCCCCCGCGGCTCTTTATCAAGACCGCAGCACCAACGAGGCTACTCGGAGTCCGAGCATCCTTCTCAGATCCGAAAGCTGTCTACCGAAAGCATCCTTCATTCGAGACAAAACTCTATGGCGAATCGTATTCCTGGGGCGTACATTTGCGAGTGCTGCCCAAAGAAGCCCAAGAAATTTGACAGCGAAGATGAGTTGCGGTAAGTAACATCCGTGCTTCCCCACCGCCATTCTGCCCGCCTTCTGCAAACATGCGCTGACTTGCGAGCACAGATCACACGAGCTAGAAAAGCAGTACATTTGCCAATATTGCCCAAATCGGTTCAAGAACAAGAACGAGGCTGAACGCCACCAAAATTCTCTGCACCTGCGGCGACACTCCTGGTCGTGTGCTGCGCTCGCTGGCGTACAAGCTGCGTTTCACCCTTCTCCTGCTCGTCCAGCCGCGGCCGACATCTGCGGATTCTGTGGCGAGGAGTTCCCCAACCCTGCCAACTGGGACGTCCGAGCAGAGCATCTGAACCATGCGCACAAGTTTGGCGAGTGCAACCAAGCCAAGAAATTCTTCCGCGCAGACCACTTCCGACAGCATCTGAAGCACAGTCATGCCGGTACGAGTGGGAAATGGACGAACATGCTCGAGAATGCGTGTATGAGGGATGAGCCTCCCCCGGGGGAGCGTGTCGGCTCTGTGGGCTCCATCTCTGGTCCCTCACTCTCGCCTCTGTCAGCGAAACCCGGGATCATTAACGAAGCACACGACGAGTCTTGAGGAGAAGTACACGAGTCTCCTGCGAAACATCATATCATTGCAGTTCAGCGATCAGCATAGACGCTCATGCATCTTTACGGTCGAACAATATACCACACTCACGGCGACAGTCTTTCTGCGATTGGCATGTCTGCCAATGCACTTGCAAAGGTCAATCTATCCATACATTCTCGCATCTGGGCCAGCATCTAGATGCGTATTTTCAGGGGCGTTTTAATCGGTGACTACATCCATCATCTTGTTTCACGATCCACATGATGGCATCATGTTGCGCAAAAGCCAAGCTTTGTCTTGAGGCATTTCAGAGGCGTTTTCTCCGTAAACAGTCCGGGTTGTTATAAAATTGGGGGTTAGTACATGTGTGTATACGGGGACCAGAACTTTCGGACATCCTCCAGTCAGCATTAGACATCAATACGACCGCCATCGAATTTAGAATTTTCACTCTGCTTCGATGTCAACATGAGATCCGCGTTAGGCGCACATCACATTTGCCGCTAAAAGACCGTCTTGCCTTTGGATGCACCGATCACAGAGCTCCTCGTCTACGATGACACGACAGTGTGTGCTTCTTCAGCGGGCCAGCGCAACAGTCTCCGTGAGACCTGTTTTCTTGGTCCCTTTTGTGAGGGGGGGCGCAATTAGAGTTGCTTCGAATCAGCATCAGCAACATCGTGAGAGGTTGCGCAACGCGACGATATGACAGCACCGGTGAGGGTGTTGCTTGTGTAATATCTTGTCATCGCTTGACCTATATATAGCAAAGAGGCGAGTAAGTCCACAATGAGCACACAACAGCGAAGAACATCTTGGTGTTGCGAACGTTTTGGTGCTACCATGCACAGATATCTGATCTGGCCTGTAGATCAAAGCAATGCTTAGTACGCATAGTGAGTGCACATAGTGGGGTATCGACCATATGGAAATAACGGACCGTGCTTGTATCTCAACCTGTCGCGTTTACTATCTGTCTAGTACCATATACCACTTTCAATGAGTACAGCCAATGCTGCTGAGCACTCGCAGGCAGATCGCGACATCGGCACCACTCTGCATATGCACGACATACTACATCATTACAAGAACGTCAAGACTCGTCAACACCAAATCTCACGCCCTTCGCAGCATCTCACGATCTCGAAACAGCAAATGCCCAGCTGTAACATGCAGTCTTCGCATGTGCATTGCGTTGCGCGGCCGGCGACAGCCGTCGAGAGTGACATGTACATACGTGCCAAGAACATCACCACCATCATCATCCTTCTCTATACATCGTCATCCAAACCAAGGTCTGTGTTACCTTGCCCCTCTTAGGGGCAATAGTAGTGGGATGACTTGGTGAGATCGGAATCCGGCAGGTGGGGGCTGACAACACTCGCATAAGCATAGCATGGCGATGTATGACTTCACGATGGTGGTGGTGGGACACACTCGTACATCTACGTGCTCGAATCCCGAAATGCGGGACAGTGGAGCGCGAAGACCGTGTGCACCGGTGAGGCGACTCGGCGGAGCGCGAGCGTGAGTCGGACCAAGGCGTATGTTACCGTGGCCAATGACTCGAGAACCTGGATGCCTGAGATGCCTGAGAGATCCTTCAGGACCAGACACGGGAAGCTGCGTCCCAAGAGCTGTGTCCAAGACCCCACAAGGAAATACCAACCGGACATAATCTGCGATGAGGCCTCCATTGGTTGACGCCTGCGGCACGATATCCGCTAACACAATCGGATATCTTGAAGAAGTAAAGGCTCCATTGGTGTGTAGTATAGTATCGCTTTTTGTTGTCGCGATATCTCCCCTATGCGGAGTACATGAGCGAATGTACAATTCGAAATACCAAGTTCCCCTCGCTGACTGCATTTCTTCAAACAAGACTCTCGCATGATCTGCACCTGTACCACCTGATACACACCGAAACACCTTCCTGTTACCGTAGCCAGTCGCACGGCCGCTAAATGCTGACCGCGTGTCCAGCGAAGAGTAAGAAGCTAAAGCTGACTGCAGTCAGCGGCATCTTGAACCACGATTGTGGCCTTGGCAAGCCAGATCTTAAATGGCTGAAAGGCAAGCTGAGAGCGATAATGGAGTGTCAAAGAGGGGTTGGCATGGTCGGCGAAGGCTGATCTACCTGCGAGGCACGTTGACGCGCATGCTCTATGGGAGGTTCTTCGGGACAGATGGGAAGTTTGCGGGGTTCTGCAGGCGCTCTCTGTTCCGCTTTGCAATCTCGGCGTTGCGAAGTTTATCGAGGCGCATCTGATAGAAGGACCTATCCCATGATGTGAGCTTGTGGTACTTCGTATAGCCTTCAGACGATGGAGGCTGAATACGCACTTGGTGAGATGGTAGATCCGAGCAGTAGGCTCAGCTGCAGCAGCATCGCTCGACTTTGTCAATTCCTTGATCTGTGAGGAGTTAGCATCATCCACGGCGCATGCATACTTCGTGAGAACATACTTTGTCGTCCTTAGCTTTTTCATCTTTCTTGTCTTCTTCCTCTTCGTTGCTTTTCGTCTCCTTATCCTTGTCCTTATCCTTTGCTTTGCGCTTCTCTTTCTTGATCCTCTGCTTCTCTTCGTATTCCTTCTTAACCTTCTCGATCTCGCGATCCATCTCTTCCTTCTTCTTGCGCTCGGTCAACTCCTTGGCTTCATCTGCATCCGGCTGGCAAAAACCGCGATCTGAGAGATGGCCAATGCATACATAGAAAAAGTCCTGCGCTTGATGAACAGCACGCCAAAGCAGATATTTGGCTCCTCATACCTTGTTGTTCGGTGTGATTAAGACGCTCGACGTAGGTTTGAAGCAGATGTTGCATGGTTTAGACGCATTTTCGGCAACCTTCCTGTGATACCATGTGTTCTCAAATGGCGCTTTCGACATGGTGAGTGCCAAAGCGCAGTCTTGGGGTTGCCGATTGATGCTATATCTCCGCCCAAACCCGGCACCTACGTAGCAAACACGGATGTGCTAATATTGTGATCTTAGCGGTGACGTCGATTTAAAACTACTGCGCACGTAACGCTTGATCAAGATAGAACACTGCGTGTTGAGTTGCGGAGCATGTTAAAGTGGATGGAGACTGAGCTCGTAGCCGCTGCTTGGGCAGAGAGGCTGAAACTAGTATCGATTAAGTCTAGTCTTGCTTGCCTTCGACATGACGCAGTGACAACGAATTTCCAGGGCCTCAATCAATACACATGTTCTCAAGAGGTTTGCGCGCGCAGAGAATCAGTCATTTTGTCACTAGACAACCGAATTCTCCATTGTTGCCTGCGATACGATCAACGTCAGCAAGCTTGAGTCACAGATTTTCAAGTACATCTTCGCGCCCTTGTGCCCATTTGGTATATCGATACTAACAGACATCAAGGCTCTTTCTCTCACAGCAAGGTCAAACCCACCAATCAAGCCGCAATGGCCGAAGAGAACAGCAAACTGCGGTACGTTGATATCGGTATCAACTTCACCGACCCCATCTTCCGAGGCATCTACCACGACAAGCAGCGCCACGAGGACGACTTCTCAGACATCATCCAGCGCGCGCTAGACGCCGGCTGCAAGAAATTCATGGTAACCGGCTCCGACCTCTCCGAATCCAAGCACGCGCTCGAAATCTCTACAGCCCATCCAGGACTCTGCTACGCCACAATCGGCGTGCACCCCTGCTCCGCAAAGCAATTTGACGAATTCCCCGGCGGTCCGGAGAAGTTGCTAGCTGAGTTGAGAGACTTAGCGCTGAAAGCGAAAGAAGAGGGTACTGCGGTTGCGTATGGCGAGTTCGGACTCGATTATGATCGCCTGTTTTTGACGCCCAAGGAGCAGCAGCTTAAGTACTTTGAGAAGCAACTTGAGATTGCAGTGGATGTGCGATTACCGCTGTTTCTGCACTCGAGGGCCGCGAGTGAGGACTTTGAGAGGTTACTCAAGGCGAAGTTGGAGCAGTTGCCGAAGAGGGGGTTGGTGCATAGCTTCACGGGGAGCGTGGAAGAGATGCAGAGATTGGTGGAGTTGGGGTTCGATATTGGTGTCAATGGGTGTAGTATGAAGAGTGAGTTGCGGTGCACCGGATTCGAGGTTGTGATATTGATTTATTGTAGCGGACGAGAACATCGATGTTGTGAGGCAAATACCGCTCGAGCGATTACAGATTGAGACGGATGGGCCATGGGTATGTACAAGCCCAGCCATTGAGTTGCCGCTACTCACAATGACGCAGTGCGAGATGCGGCCCAGCCATGCATCGGCCAAATTTCTCAAGGACGCGCCACCTCTACCTAAAGCTGTCAAGAAGGAGAAGTTCGTTAAGGGTTCCATGGTCAAAGGGCGGAACGAGCCTGCCACTATCCCACACGTTGCGTACGCCATTGCACAGATCAAGGGCATCACTGTGGAAGAGGTGTGCGATGCAGCGTGGAACAACTCCATCAAGATGTTCGGTCTTGGAGAGTCTGCATAGCGCCGGTGTGTCAATGACCCCATAGAGCTTCTAGATTTTAGACACAAGAAGCAGTGCCGATGACAGATGACAGAGGACGTGCAATGTGTTGTACTGAATTTGATTTGTACAGACAAAAGAAATAATGGCTTTGGCCCGCATGCAAAATGACTCCACTGTTCCCATATCAGGTCCGTATCCACTCTACTTCCTGTACCACATCCTTGTAATCTTGGTATGCCTCATCTTCTTTTGGAGCTGGAAGATGCCGTACATCAGCGCCTCGGCAGTGGGCGGGCATCCTGGCACGTAGATGTCAACGGGCACGATCCTGTCGCATCCCCTGGTGACCGAGTAGCTGTAGTGGTAGTAGCCTCCTCCGTTCGCGCAGCTGCCCATGGAGATGACCCAACGAGGGTCGGGCATCTGGTCGTACACCTGTCGCAGCGCCGGAGCCATCTTGTTTGTGAGGGTTCCGGCCACGATCATAACATCAGACTGACGAGGGGAGGCACGGAAAATGATGCCGAGGCGATCCTGATCGTATCGTGGGGTGGACAAGTGCATCATCTCGACGGCGCAGCAGGCGAGACCGAATGTCATGGGCCAGAGGGAGCTCTGACGGGCCCAGTTGGCGACTTGGTCGAGGGTTGTCAGCGCATACTGCATGGCGCCCTTCTTTCCCTCCTGGCTGGGCAGTGGCACTTCGCGGCGCGCCTGCTTCATGGGGGGCGGTGTTCCGGGCGCGCCCTTGATCGTGGCGGGGCTGCTCATGGGTGACGCATTGCTGTTGGAGGAGCTCGAGGACAGGAAGGCGGCGCTGCCAGCGCGGAAGGGCAGCAGAGCTGTTGCGGGCTTGGCTGACCAAATATTAGCTCCGGGGCAATGGCAGCGTTCGAGTAGGCGGCGACTCACCTCGCAGAGCCATTGAGGCTCCGTACCGTGTTGTCGACAGCATGTTGGCGACAGGTATCAAGGAGCGTGTCCGGTGGAGGAGTGGAGAGGCGGGCGTGGGGTGGCGTGTGGGAGGGCGATGAAGTCAATGATCGTTCTTCGGCGTTTGCCAAGCGTCGATTAGCTAGCCGCTTTTAGGAGCCATCTGATAGGCCGATGCGCGTCGCTCGAGGTCACCATCGCCTTTTCGGTCTACCCCGGCGAGACCGCATCACCAAACCCATGATATTTCCAGGGTCCAGTGACAGCCGACAGAATTGACAAGAAAGAATTGGAGTAAGCAGAGATGGCAGGCAAGGTACCGTCGATCTGCTGCATTGGCTACATCGGCAAGCATGTACGTGTTGTCCAAGGGCCATGGGCTGGCATATTGGAGAACAGAACGCGTACAATCGTAACATAGTGAGCTGACTAAGATTTCAGAACAATCCATTGCATATCTCGCTCTTTCCTGCAGAAGAAAGAGCGCCTCTGGAATTCCAGTTCCTTCTCTCATCATGCCTGGATATCTTCGAAGCTCGACTACCTTTCAAGACGGCAGACCAGGATTTTGGGCTCCTCCAAGCAGTCGATGAGAGACTGGCTATGTACGGCTGGCTGACCAACACTGGTGTCAAGATTGTGGTTGTGGTCGATATGGAGGGCAGACCAGCAACAGCACTAGACAGCAAGGCGGCAACAGCAGTAGGACTGCGAGACGCAGACCTTAAGCCAGTGAGTCTGTCTGACAATCACAATCTCCCCATGCTCACTGTATGTAGGCTTTCCGAGCATTACAGACAGCATACATCAAGCTGCTCAGGAATCCATTCTACAACCCAGACGAGCACTCGCCAGTCACAGCGAATGCCGAACAGAAGATAGGATCAACACAAATTACCAGCAGGAGTTTCATCCAAGAAGTAAAGCGAATAGCAGAAGCATGGGTCCCCGGCGTCACCAACATATGAGATCTTATTACCACAGTCAAATACCAGGGAATCAGGATACCACAGCATGAAGCGGCGTTGGGCGTACAGGGAGACTGTCATAGCAGTATCACCAAATAATTATCAACACACCAGTTCGACTCTAAACGGCTTTGCCAGCCCCAATCGTTCTCGATTATCAGATCGAACACGCTAATGTCCAAATCAGGCTAGCCGGACAATCGTCCATTCGCACCTCGGGCTTCAGAGTCGCAGCATCGACCATTCATTTCCTCATGTCGACCAAATGCCTCCCAATGGAACAAGTGTCACGATTACGAATCCTCTGGTGCTGTACAGAAGTCTTATAGCAACACAACAAATTCGACCCGACCCCGGGCAACATCGCTTGGCCTGTATGACGTCTACCATTCAGCGTGCGCCAAGCCAAAGTATACAGACTGACCAAACCAACAGTACATCTCGCAAAACTCTACGACCAACTGATAGACTATGAACCAAGTGTAGAGTATTCCAAGCGTCTCGGGCAACTGACCCGTGCCGTCAACGCCGGTCAAGACATCCCATCGCCACCATCCACAGCATCTGCCGACCTCGGCAGCTTCGACCGCAGCTGGATATGGAAGACGCTCGTGTCCCAGAAAGAGGCCCGCGACTCGCGGGCGCTGACTCGAGTCCTGACTGACCACGACCAAGCCATGGCTCTTCAAAGCCCCAAGGGCCTGATGCTGCACGGCGAAGTCGGCACGGGGAAATCCATGCTCATCGACCTCTTCCAGGAGTGCCTGCCCAACCGCAAGAAGAAACGCTGGCACTTTGACACTTTTATGCTGCACACTATCTCGCGGCTCGAGGCGCTGAGGAAGGAGAGGGCGCTGACGAGGTCGGCGGATGGCCAGGATGAGCATAGTCTGCTGCTTGTTGCGAGGGATTTGATTGAGACGAGTCCGATCTTGTTTCTGGATGAGTTTCAGTTCCCGGACCGGGTGGCGAGTAAGATCTTGTCCAATCTTATGACGAGCTTTTTCCAGCTTGGAGGTGTCCTGATTGCGACGAGTAATCGCATGCCTGATGAGCTGGCGAAAGCTGCTGGCATCGAGTTTGCAAGACCGGCGCCAGGAGGCGCGTTTAGCAAGCTCGCTTGGGCGAGCCGTATGCCTGGGTTCCGGGTGAAGGACTCAGGGGCCGGGCAGAAGGGCGAGTTTTTCCAGTTCCTGGAGCTGCTGAAAGCGCGGTGTGAGATTTGGGAGATGGAGGGCAAGAAGGACTATCGGAAACTTGAAATTGAAGAAGATGGCGGTGCCAAAACGCCAACCTCTGCATCCGACGCTGTCTCCGTCGCAACAGCAGGACTTCCTACCACAGGCCAGTCCGAGATCTCAGAAACCACAGGAGCGGAAGCCGTTCTCCCGAAGAACTACCTCATCCAGCCTACCACCATCGACTCCATGATCTCTTTTGGCGAGTCCTTCAACGCCCTCATCGAGCGCGCAACATCGCACTCGTACCCCATCCCATGGTCGCCCGCCACCCTCACCGTCTACGGCCGCACAGTCTCGATCCCCGCACAGCACAACGGTGTAGCATTCTTCACCTTCGACGAGCTCTGCGGCGCCGTCCTTGGGCCCGCAGATTACGTCTCCCTCGCCTCATCGTACCACACATTCGTCCTAACCGATGTCCCCGTGCTCACCTTCCTGCGCAAACACGAGGCCCGCCGGATGATCACGCTGCTCGACGCGCTGTACGAAGCGCGGTGTCGTCTGCTCATCACCGCCGCCGCAGGGCCGGAGGACACTTTCTTCCCTGCTCCGAAGGGCGCAGCCGATGGCAAGGAAGGTGAGGAAATGGTCGATGATGCAGTCTACCCCGAGACGTACTCCGAGATCCACCAAGACCTCACAAGTCCATTCCGACCCAACGTCTCTTCCTACGGCACGAATACGCGCTCCATGCCCGACGACGCGCTCGAAGACGACCCACCCAACCGCGCGCGAAGGCAAGCTGGGCTAAGCGAATCAGACTACGGCGACGAGGAGGCGCGGACGCGGGCCAGCATGCAGAGCGATAGCAAGAAGCCTAACTTTGCAAACTTGCGCGGTCTGACGGGCGAAGATGAGGTGTTCGCGGTCAAGCGGGCGCAGAGCCGGATCTGGGAGATGTGCTCGGCGCGGTGGTGGAGTAAGTCTGCTGTCAATGCTGAGGAGGGAGATGTGGCGAGCCAGGGGTGGTGGCGCCCATTGAGCAAGGAGAGTAGGCATTGGGAGAGGCCGGCTACGACGGAGGGGATTAAGACTACGCCTGCTTCTCCTTCGCCCTTGGGACACGCGAAGGTCCCGCCCAACACGGCCATCTTGCCTGACACATCCGCCACGGAAATCAGCGTCGAGGAAGGCCGTGTCGAGGTCGAAAGGGAGAAGCCCATGCGTCCCAAGGAAGAGTGGACGACTACCCCCGGCGTCCCCAAAGACAACGATGTCTTCAGCGACGAGGAGATGGAGAAGATGTTCCGCCATGGCGCGAGTCCGTTCAGGACGACGGCTGATCCACCGCCCAAGTTCAGTGAGGCACATGCTTGGGGCGTGACGACGTGGGGGAAGAAGGCTGGGGCGTGGGGGAAGGGGGTGGAGGGGCTGAAGGAGAGGAGGAAGGATGGTGGTAATGTTGATGGGGAAGGCAAGCTGAGCAAGTTGAACCAAGAGTTGAGGGATGATGTGAAGGAGGAGGAAGGGAAGAGTGCGAAAGAAGCGGAGGCGAGCGCAAAGACTAGTACGGGGGAGAAGGTGCCGTGGACGCCATCATAGACGTGGTAAATCTTGGTATACTCATTGATTTTAAGATGCATTTCGCTCAACGCGCTAGACACCAGTCACTCAAACCACGGATCCAGTCACTGGATCTTCCCCTTGTTCACAACAAACGCCTCCAGCACCGACAGCGCAGACCACAGCCTGTTCTCCGCCTCGCGGAACACGACCGACCGCGGCCCGTAGAAGATCTCGTCGCTGACCTCCTCCGGGTGCCGTGGCAGGCAGTGCATGAACTCCCACTTATCCTTTGCGCCCGCGCGCTTCGCCAGCTCCGAGGTAATCTGGAAGCCCTCAAAGGCCTTGAGGCGCTTGGCAGTCTCCTCCTCTTGCCCCATGGACACCCAGGTGTCTGTGACCAGGATATCGGCGTTCTTGGCCGCCTCCTCGGGGACGGTGGTCTCGATGAGCTTGCCAGCGCGCGGGCTCGTCTCGGCGGCGTGGTTGATGACGTCGCGGAACGAGGAGGGGATCTCGTAGCCCTTGGGTGTCGCGACGCTGATGTCGATGCCCAGCTTGACGCAGCCGATGGCCAGGTCGAACAGCACATTGTTTGCGTCGCCGATCCACGCGACCTTCAGCCCCTCGAGGCCCAGCGACGTGGATGATGTGCTCGGGTGCGACTCGGTCATGGTCAGCAGGTCGGCGATGATCTGCATGGGGTGGTAGGCGTCGGACAGGGCGTTGATGACGGGCACTTGGGAGTGCTTCGCGAGGGTTGCGACGTCGCTGTGGGGGCCGACGCGGGCGACGATGGCGGAGGTCATGGAGGAGAGGACGAGGGAGGTGTCGTAGAGGCTTTCGTTCACGCCCAGCTGGATGTCGTCCTTGCCCAGGAACATGGGCGACGCGCCCAGAGCTGCAATGGCGCCCTCGGTAGACACTCGCGTGCGGGTGCTGCGCTTGCTGAAGGTCATGGCGACGGTGCGGCCGGCGAGCGACTGGCGCAGGCTGAGGGGCACCTCGCCCGTCGACTTGATGCTCTGCTTGTGGGCGTCGGCATTGCGGACGAGGGTGGTGAGCTCGGCGGGCGTGAGGTCGGCAATGGACAGCAGATGGCGCGGCGCAAAGGGCGACGTCTGCGTGCTGCTCGAGGGAATGTAGCTGGAGAGGCTGTAGCTGCGAGATCGGAGCTGCTGGATGTTGCGCGCAGCCTTGGTTGCGGGACGGAGGGCGTGCATGATGGGCCAATTGGTATAGTCGAGCTTCGGAACAGCAATTGACGCTTTATGTACAGCGCGCAACAGTCATAGCCAGGCGCCCTGTCTGTGACACACTTTGTGTAGATTTTTGGGTGGAGTCGGCGGTCGCGCTACCCCGGACGTTCTGCGTCAGCGATAAGGCTATCAGTGGTTGGCAGCTCCCGCGTGGCTGAGACCCGGCAGCCGCGAGCGCAGACGTCAAGACTGCGTTGACATCTGTCCATCCTCCTTCACCCCGGCGATGTGTGCCTAGAGTCGCTCTCTCCTCTTCGTCTCTTCACCGCTCCCTCATTCAGTCCTTGCACCGCTCTCCGCATCGCCGCTATGGACACGCCCGACCCGTGGGGCTCGACCCGCACGCCTAGCTCGCGCCCAACATCCCAGAAGTCGACCCGCTCCTCGCGCTCGCGACAGAGCCAGACCTCGAGCCGCACCACTGAGGAGACCCCGTTGCTGGCAAACGACGACCGCAGCGACCATGGCGACGACCCCGATCGCTCGCCCGCCCAGGCCCGCCTGCTGCGCTCGCTCAGCGCATCGTCTGGTAGTGGCAAGAAGACGCCCGTGTGGAAGCGCAGGTGGCCCAGCATCCTGGCCCTGGTGCTGCTGTGTCTGGTCGCGATAGGCATCATGCTCGGCTTCCTGGCCAGCGAGGGCATCGAGGAGTACGCCATGCAGGCCGCCGACTTCCAGCCCACCAAGCTGGCCCTGGATGGCCTGACCGACCACGGCGCCCGCGTGCAGATCGAGGGCGACTTCAAGATGGACGCCTCCAAGGTGAAGAAGCAGAGCGTGCGCAACATTGGCCGCTTCGGCACCTGGTTTGCCAGAGAGGCCGAGACGGGGCCAATGGACGCCGAGGTCTATCTGCCCGAGTACGGTGATGTCCTGGTCGGCACAGCGAGGATCCCCGGAATCAAGGTCAACATCAGGAACGGCCACACCACGCATGTGTCGTTCGTAGCCGTCGTAGAGCCCGGCTCGACCGAGGGCATCCGCAGTGTCGCGCACGACTACCTCGACGGACAGCTGAAGCAGATCCGCCTCCGCGGCAAGGCTGAAGTGCCCGTCCGGTCTGGCATCATCAAGCTCGGCAAGCAGACTGTCGAGCAGTCCATGGTCTTCCACAGCGGCGACATCCCTGCGCTGCCCAAGTACAATATCACGAAGCTGAACCTCAGGGAAGCCGACCATGGACAGAAGGGCCTGGGTGCCGATGCTTCAATCCTGGTCAAGAACACCTTTCCTCCTGTCTCGCTCGACGTCCCTCCCGTCGCTGTAGATGTCCTGATCAATGGTTGCTCACCCTCTGACAAGCACCTCAAGGTTGGCACTGCCGAGACGCCTGAGCTGCACATCAGGCCCAGGACAGACATCAAGGTCAATGTTACCGGCAATGTTGAGAAGCTCGCAGACCCACTGACCCAAGTCTGCCCCAACTCGGCGAAGTCGCCTCTCGACGCCTTCATTGGCGACTACATGAAGGGCGAGGATGCTACCATCTACATCAACTGCTGCAGATTCCCTGATCCAGCCACGCCCAACTGGGCCCGCGATCTCCTCAAGGACATCACAGTCCCTGTACCCTTTGCTGGCAAGGAGATGGGCAACATGATCAAGAACTTCTCCATGGCCAACATGCATTTCTCTCTGCCGAGCCCCTGGGCTGAGCCGGGCACTCCTGAGTCCAATCCTTCCATCTCCGCCACCGTCAAAGTCGACATCGGACTGCCAAATGAAATGAACTTCCCCTTGGATGTCAACCAAATCAAAGCTGATGCTGACATCTTCTACAAGAAGAAGCTGCTTGGCAAGATGAAGCTCGACAAATGGCAACACGCCAACTCGACGAGGATCGAGGCTCATGGTCAGGAGGGTCCTTCCCTGCTTGTCCAGTCTGAGATTGAAAAGGCACCGATCGAGATTCAAGACGATGATCTGTTCAGCGAGGTCGTTCAGGCCCTTATCTTCGGCGGAAAGCCAATCAACATGGACATGAAGGCCACCGTCGGCGTCGGCGTCGACACGCCCATGGGCAAGCTTGCGATCCGAGGCATCCCCGCCGAGGGTACCGTGCCTGTCAAACGTTAGTCACCTAGTTCGTGATCCTTACGTTTCCCGTCTGGCAATTGCTAACGTCTCTGGTCCAGCAATTGGCGGCGGCAAAGACCACAACGGCACCGGTGATGGCAAGACGCCCTCCATGGTGGAGCGCCTGAACTTGAAGGTTGGAGACATGGCCATTGTCGACACTTCGCCGACATCCATCACCCTCCAGATGAAGTCCAACTTTACCAACCCTACCAACTACACCGCAACTATTCCGTACTTCAACATCAATGTTCTTGTAAACGGCACACTCATCGGCTCAGCGACAGTCGAAAACAGCACCGTCCACCCCGGCAACAACTCTGGCACCGTCGTCACTGTGCTCTGGGACCCCTACATTTTCGGAGGCGCCAAGGGCAAAGCTGTCGGCGCAGAATGGCTGTCGCAGTTCATCTCAGGTACACTCCACCCTCCCGTCCTCTCCCCAAACACGTACTAACGCAACCAGGCTTCAATGTGTCTTTGACAATGCAAGCCCACAACGGCACTATCCCCAGCCAACCCGCGCTCGGCAATTTGCTCAGCCAATTCCCAATCACCGTCCCTGCACCCCACATGTCCACCGATGAACCGGATGACGACCCCGACGCCCCACCGAGCGACGGAAAACAGCACTTCATCCGCTCTGCGACCATGCACATCCTCTCCTCCACCGCGCTGTTCACCCTCTTCAGCCCGTTCAAGAGCACGACTATGTACCTCACATCTCTCAACGCAACGGCCTACTACGAAGGCCACGATGCGGGCAAAATCCTGTACGATTTGCCGTTTGCGGTTCCCCCTGGTCTGAGCGAGAGCCCGAGATTGCCTGTCGATTGGAGCTTTGGGAGCTTGGGGTACGAGGCTATCAGGAAAGCGCTTGGTGGCCAGCTTAAGCTAAACGCTTTTGCGATTGTGGGGGTGAGGATAGGAGAGTGGCGCGAGACGATTTGGTATAAGGGCGGGAAGATTGGTGCGAATGTACGGCTGTGAGTGCTGTAGCAACAAGCTTTGATGGGCAGTGTGCATATATCTTGATTGGCGTTGGGCGTTGAGACGTAGCGATTCTCCTTATTAGTATATGATTCTTCATTGGCAGATACGCCGCAGCAACTGGTTTCTGCAGGCCAAAGGTCTTGCATTTCTCGCGAATTAAGTCGGGCAGACCTACGGAAGCAGTGCAAATGAACACTTTTATTGACCCTCTTGACTCCATTCTTGATGAATGCTAGGCCTTCGGCCTGTAGAGATTGAGTGCTGCGGTGTGTCTCTGATTCATCGCCACTTGTGCCCACGGCTTGTCTCACTCGAGAGGCGGCGAAGCACCTTAACCTGAGCTTCCGGGCTCCTGAGCTCAGTGAGGTATATATTGGTCGTACCCTTTAATTTCCTAGTAGCTCCTGCAATTCATCTTCCCAACCTATCAACCTGACCAAGAGCAAGCTCTCTCAAAGCGACGAAGGTCTGCGACAAGAAGAAATACATGGAGATAATGGAGAGAGCAACCTCACAGTCAGACGAGAAGAGACGTACGTTCGCTCTCGAGCGAGATCGTCACAAACATGTGCTTGCATTAGGTCACAGATGCCCCGTGCGGCGTCGGTTATTCGCCGAGTGTTTGTTCTGGTGGCTTTTCGATAGAACTTCACAGGTGGTGTTGACGATACAAGGCGAAGTCCAGTCTGCGGTGCAGCTCTGGAAAGATCGAGCTTGCCTACTGAGCGGTCAGTGCTGTTGGAGCTTGTAGGGCTTGTAGATGTACTTTTCGCTGGCTTGCGCTTTGGCGACTGTGGCGCACTCATTCTCGTCTCGACTTTCTCGCTGCGACGGGCGGTTGCAGTACGCTTCACGTGCATGCGGCGCAGTACACTAGTGAAGGTCGGGTCTTTCTTTGAGGTGACCATATCGCGTACGGCGTGCTCAAGGCGCCATTAAAACCGTTGCTGAGGGCTTTCGTCAACGTAGTCTTGCTCTCCTTCTCTTTGAACGACATGAGCGCAACAAGCAGGCTGCTGCGGGTCTCGTCCGTTGACTTCATCTCGCCTTGCTGTGGTGAGTGACGAAGACAGGTAGTCACGCGCAGGGGTGGAATCGATGCGTCGGCGAATGGCCAATACGTGAGTGATGGGCGCGTGGGAACGCGAGAGGTGAGCAAGAAGGGTAGGCACGCTTCACGCGTCATGCGGTGGCAGCAACGACAGGATGCAGGAAAACCGCATACGATATACCATTCGTCACGTTGCAAGCCACTTTTTCTCCGCAACCAACAAGAGTAGCTGAAGCCCTGACCGAAGGCAACAGCTTAAAGTGATCATTTTATATAAGCGCAAGCCTTTAAAGCTCTCCTTTATCGCAAATTTACGCGGCTTCTCTCACTTGAGAGACGGCGAACTACCTTGGCCTGAGCTCCTTGAGTCTTCGAGCTTAGTGCAAGGTACATAGTTGCTCGTACGCTCGAAGTCCTTTCAACACCTGCAACTCTCCTTCTCAACCTGACCAGCAGTAGGCTAAGGCGGCGTGCCCCCAGAGGGCGAAGACTGTCCAGAGACTGCCGGCTGGCTTCTACAAGACCAAGGAGGGAATCAAGAGAGCAGCTCCACAGTCAGGAGAGAAGAGACGTACGTTCGCTTTCGGCAGCGGGCTCATCGCAAACGCAGGCTGACCACGGCTCGCAGGTGCCCCTGCCGACGAAGGGGAAGATCACCTACCACAAGATCCATCAGTCAAGAAGCAGAAGGCGGGTGATGAGTACGAGGTCGAGACGGCGTCATTCAGTCTCAGAGAAGCGGCGGAAGCAAGACCACCAATCACGGCGCATCCACCAAAAGCGAAGACACCGATGCTCGTCTCATGTACTTCTACGAAGTGATTGAAGCCACCGCAAGAGAAAGGAAGTTTCAGAAGCACAAAAGAAATACCTTGGTTGCGGAAGTAAGGAGGAGGGAGAACTTATCGTCCGAGAACAGATAGGCCATCAAGCCGCTTGATGAACATATGGAGGAGTATATGGCCGGGTTCTGCGGAGGGAGTGTGTGATTTGGCACAAGTAGGTCTGACTTGAGCGAACAATAGTAATAGTCAGCTTACATCAGAATTCCTTCGACTTACGAAGCGATATGCGCATGCCTCAGAAATGTTAAACCTGATGTTGGCTATATTGAAGACCAAACTATAACGCTGTTGATTGTAAGGGCGGGCACGGTGAGATCGGACGAAACAGTTTACATTACAAGATATTTCAGTGAGGAGCAAACAGGTAGCCGAGCATCGTGAGGCTGAAGTATTCAGAGATCCTGTGCGCTGCTTAATCAGCAGGCATCAGGGCTCGAGTGAAGTACAGCCCATGACAATGATAGAGGTATTGCGTTGGGCTGGGTACGTTTGGTATGGGGCACCCAAACATGGCTGTACCGCGGTCGGACTCTTTGCAAGATGCTGCACGCAATACAGTAAGATGCAACGTGCAGAGCAGGTTAGCTGCGCTGACTCCATGAACGAGTGGTCGAGAAGAAGCAAATTACAGCCATGATGCTCGGCAGTCGAAACGGAGCAAGCAGGCTCTCGGGCAGCAGAAAAACCCGACTGCAAGCCGTACATGTCAGGAATCACAGGATGTATTTGAGGAGTCTCTGCAAGCCTCTCGTAATCTTATAGTAGCTCTGGTGGCTACAATCAATTTGCTGTTGCAGCCGACTTTTTCTGCTACGTGAGAGGCAGGCAGGGCAAGAGGGGTCGCCAGGTGCTACGCGGCTGACACAAGAATCATGCAAGAACACGACAAAATCCTTCTCTAACACGACGACAGCAGGATCTTTACTATAGTAATGCAAATCCACAGAAGGAACTCCTCCAAAACCATGCTCATTTGAGTTTTATGGTATCTGCGTTGTTGCTCCACAGCTCATGTGATAAGAAGGCTAAGTGTTTTAGTGTTGGCGTTTTTCTGTCGCGTGGTGCTGAAGTTCGAGATGCCTCCTGGGACATATGCATTGAAAACGTTCTAGACCTCGCAAACATCGCCCAAGCCGAAAGCCTGCAGGTCATGTGATACCATGCAGCGATGACGCGCTTGGAACGCGAATGCCGGAGACGTATCACAAGGCAGTCGTGTCATGTTTGTTTGTTACCACAGGTACCGTTGTCGCGCGCTCGTGCTACGTGCGACAATCAATCCCACGGTTCGGAAAGCTACATGTAAGGGTCCAACTCAAAGCTAATGTCTTGAATACTCAGACATGCCCAGAATACTTTTCACATCCCCAGGATACTTTTCACATCCCCAGAATACAGTTCGCATCCCAATTGGCGCTGAAAGACCCCCGGCAAATTGACCCGTATACAGATCCGCTCGCCAACCTTAAATGTGTTAGCTAGCTGGCCTGCAAGCTCCGACTCGGCGCCTGCACGAACCCTCGCAGCGATCATGAGCTGCAAGCAATCGTGCAGTCTACAATTGATCCCGGGAACTTGTCACAGCTTTCTGCGACGTTGAGAGCTATCCAAACGAAATCGATTGATGGACTGTGAACATTGACCCTCGTCTCGGTTGCTGTGCGTGTCCAAGCTCAGACACGGCCACGGTTCTGCAGTCTTTACTATCCGTTCCCATCGAGGTCGAGCGATGGGTAAGTCAAGCTCCCATGGTGAAGGGACAGTGGGGGACTAAGTGCAGACATGCCAATCATGCCAATGTATAATCCCGATATTCAGATTTGCGTGAGCTTCTTCAAGGGATCGTATTCTTGACATGCAGGTCATCCATGATCGTCTGCAAATTCGGGCGGGCGTGAACCTTCCGCCGAACCTTGCCATGTCGCACAAGGCGCTGTTCACCATCTTTCGTTCATAAGTCACGCCGGGCGTCGTCTCTCGCAAGAATTTTCATCAGACCTATTTGCTCCAGTCTCATCAACCCTTGCCAGATTGCTGCCCTCGATCAGCCGCACCGCACATTTTCGTACTGTTGTGCCAGCATCCCGCCTGCAATAATAGTGCACGATCTTGCTCCGCACGATCGCCACCCAAGGACCAAGGACAGCCTCTCGGGCAAGCCCCCCAGTGCCGAGTCTGGCGGAACGCTTTTCCTTGACCGCCTCGTACCTGCGTCACCTCCGAACCCTCACCTCTCCACTCCACACTCCCCACACGTTCAAACGTTCTTACAACTCTCCTCCACGCGCACACGCACCTGGGGCAGCGTGTAATCAGTCCAATGCAGCACACAGCAACGAAGGCTTCTACAAGCATAGTCTTTTCGGCTGCACCTACTTCTCTTCTTTAGCACGTTCTGCCGCTTGCAGCACCGAGCACTCTGTCACTCGTTTGCATTCGCGTCGCTCGGCTGCTCTCCTCACAACGATAACCTGAGACATTACTACACATTCCCTACACATTATTACTGACAGCCTTCACTTGACTGGTGCTTCCGATGGCGTCACCCTCATTGGCTCCTGCAGACGAACTTGGCACATTCGGAGGTATGCTTTTCAAGCCATTTATTATTGCCCAGCTGACAACCCGCAGTCGCATTCGAAACGCAGACCCACATCCACAAATGTACCGGCCGGGAGCTGTGGAGCTTTCGATACCTGCAGGCTAAGGCCTACTTCAAGAACATAGGAAGAGCAATCGCCAAAGGCCCTTCGGCTCAACGAGTCTTTGCGCCACGCCCGAGCGACACATGGAAGGTTGATGTTGCTCTAATAGTAGGCAGAAGGGACGAACACAGAGCCACTGCCGTCACGTTGTTCGATTCGCAATCCCGTTTCGACCTCATCTCCATACAATGTGCGGCGAGGCTTGGTTTGAACTTCAACGATGCCGCGAGAGTACCCATTGCCCGCACCATCACTGGAAGTGTGGTCCACAAAGTAGGCGAGCTTGAGGCAAGATGGTATTGCTTGGAGGTTGTTCGATCCTCATTCTCAAAGAATGAGATTGCGTTCCGAGACAGGGTCGAGGAAATTCGATTTCTCGTCGTGGATTCGGAGCTCTTTGATGTCATCATCGGTCACCCTACTATGGAAAGACTCGACATCTATGGGCGAAAGCAGAACCTGATTGCTCCCTTTCGGCCATTGCCTACATCACCCACCGGCACCGCCGCGCAGCAGAGTGCTGCTGACAAGGTACTTGAGGCGGAACGTCTGCGTATGGAACAGGATGAGGCCCAAAGAGTGCGTAACTCCATCCTGATAACCGGCAAACCAACTGACAACCACTTCAACAGGCCCAAGGTTCCGCTCAACCCCCACCACTCCCACCACCCTCATCGTAGTCATCACCACCACCCTCGACATCACTAGTGCCATCGCCTCCAGCATCAGTACCCCCATACCTTCTTCGCCAATCTCACTCTTGCCGCGCTGGCATCGCCCTGCCCTTGATGGGTTCTTCGAAAACCACGGTCACGACGCTGACATGATATCCTGCATTACGACTTGATCTGCACAACGGTCACATACCACGATAGACACACATTATACTGCACACTTGATCTTACCAACGACATTCTTATGGCGTAGACAAAATGGTTGGCCGGCGCAGACCGGAGCGGCGTTTCAATGCTTCGTTGCAGGGCTCAACGAAGCGCGGCATCGGTCTCTGTGCACTGTCTTCCAATACAAACATCTAGCGTTCTTGCGGTTCCCCTTTTTCCCCTCACTGTTAGCGATGCTATTGCACGGCACAAGCGGAGGCGTTAGGATCTTCTCTTCGACTGGCATACTTTGCGTCACTTTTTTAGACTAATATTCACTTATGTGTGATTCCCATCGCCAGCCCTCATCACACCTTGTGTTCACGCTCGACTCCACGTTTCGTGGCATTGTTTAATATTTCTGTTCGCTATGTATCAAATACTGCAATTGCGGCTTTGAGAGAATTACCTTCCACAACTTCTAAGCTTTCTACAACAGCCTCTTGCTACAGTCCGCCTCAAATCTACCAGGCCCATAATACTTCAATTGCTGGGCATTACCGATCTTTGTAAAGACGAGTTTGTTCCCCGCATCACAGCACGAATGTGAGCAATTTCGTACTTGTCCTACCTAGTACTACTTCGTCGTTACCCGCCACCATTCTATGAAAAGTCGTTCATGTTGCAGTACTCTTGTCTGCACTGACAAAGACAACTTGTACTGCGGCGAATCTGGTATCTGTCAGCGCTGTCTCAATGGACGGGTGTGGTATGTGACATACGCAGCCGTGATGGCAAAGATCTCAGGACGTTTGGCATTCGCGAAACCCATCAAACATACAGCTACCAGAACATTGAAGGCAGCAATTATACCAAGCCTTGCCGACATGGATTGTACCTGGTATAGCACAACGATCGATGCTATTGGGATCAAGGACGCCAAGATGCTGGTGAACCCATAGGTAATCCGATAGATCGTGCCATCCTCGTATCCGACTGCCCCATGGAGTTTCGAAGGTTCCATAAATCTAGTAAGTCCGCATCGAAAAAGGTTTTGAATGGTGCTCTCAGCTGCCCAAACAGAGAACGGATCCTTCTTCGCACGAGGTCGGAGGGCCACGAGGTCTGGTTTATGTTGTGTCTTGCGCTCGTACGATCCCCATATTGTCGCATCTGGGCCTATCAGTCCTTGCTGGTTACCCATCTCAGGTGATTGAAGGTAATTTTGAACGTGATGAAGATCCCAAAGCCCGGGCTCCGGATATCTCAGTATAGTGGCTTGTCGTACAATGGCCTCGTCTATGGGCAGGTCAACCGCCACACCGCCCGAATTGAGGGAAACAATGTGACTCACTGTACTCTTTGAGCAACATTCTGATCTGCATCACCAGCTCTAGCTGAGCTCCGTTCCCATCGGCCTTTGAATGTTTGAGCCAGTACCAGTTCTTTGCGTACGACGCCCCATGACCAATCTGATCAATTTCATCTTTCTTCTGTTGGCGCTGAAGCTTTTCCTCCAAGTAAGTGAGCTCAGCTTGATAATAGAGCAGATTCTGCGCGTTCAGGGCCCCGAACCGGCGATAGCTTGAAGCTTCAGGCAAGACCTCAAACTTAGCGGCCAACTTCGGGTACCCTACAACGATATCGGGGAACGGATCACTCGGTGTCATGGTCCTCGATGGAGCTCTTCATGACAGCCTGATGGCCTTCGAAAGCGTAGGTTGGGCATCCATATATACAACTCACCTTTGAACCGGAAGTACGCCTGCAGCTTTGGTGGGTGGCTTCGCCAGCTCTACACCTTTGCCTTGTATCTATCAGCCAATTGCGGACGGGCGTGGTAGAGTCCTGCATCAGGCTGCATCGTATGCTGGCAGTGTAGAGATGCTGCCTTCGTGCCTCACTTCGACGCCTTCTGCGACAGCGGACGCTCCGCAATATTTACTGGGGCTTGCACAGTCACTCAGGGTGGAAGCATCTTCAGCTTTCCACCTCCTTTGGAAATACATATCGCTGTGCACGTACACTTCGTGATGTTGCTCGCAATGTCCAACCAGTGCAATGTTACAACTGTACGCACAGACGGAACGATGCCGTTCCGACTCGCAGGTCAGGTCTGATGTTCGGCCGCCTCAGCGGCACGGAAGCTCGTGCGATCCTTGCGTGACTAGCTAAATGCATTAGCCTCGGCGAGCACATTCCTTTTAAGTTTGGCTCTCTGCAGGCTGCGAGGTTCTGACCGTTCTACTGGTTCATCAAATTAGCCCCCAATGCGATGATGAAGCAGTAAGCGTTAGCGGTCCGCTTCGGCCCACTTGTGGGGGGCTCTGCTCGATTGTACTCAGTTGCCCTTTCGAAGGACCTCTGGGAAGTGCATTTTGCGCGGCGTCTTCCTATGCGAGAGCATGAACTGTTCTTCTAGCTTCAACATTCACGCCGCTTCTCCCTGGGTAGTTACACACCCCTTGCTTCACCACAGACATGTTTGAGCTGATGCAGCGTAACATTGGCCTTCTGCCAGGGAAGTTTCGATTTGCGCATGAGACCAATAGGCTGCCTTTAAGACGTCCCCGATCCCAGAGCTAGTTTTGGCGCATCTGCACAGCCCAATCCTCCTACCTCCACATTTTCCCTCCTGATCGACCGGTGAAGTCGATGAGAGACCTGTTGTATGATGGGATGCAATCCATTTGCTATAGTGTCTGTGAGGAGAAAGGTTTGCACCGTGTGCCCTCTATTGCAGAACATTGCTAAGTATCACACAGAGGAGGCGTGGGGTGTTAAAGCCAGTTCCCATAGAAATTTGCGACGAAACGAAAGCATGGCGACCCGCGATCTTATCATACGACCTCAGCACTGAACACAGTGTTATCTCACAGAAGCTCGTCACACAAAGACTCGGTGTAGACATACAAAAGCTTGACAAAGAGGCCGCAACATACGAACAAGGTCGAACGGACATAGAAGGTGTCGATGGATACGTCGATCTCAAATGGCGTTCCGAGGAGAATAGCGACCAACAACCGCGGGACACTCGCTTCTTCGTCACGTCCTGCTTCAGTCCGCCATACGACGCCGTCTTGGGGAGGAAGGACGCGGAACATCTTGGGTTGCTCCCGCACAAGACGCAAAGGTAGATGGAACACATCTGCCAACCTCCCGGAATACGACAGAGCCACTGTACACCATATCCAGTTTGAAGCTGGACAAGGCCCCTGGGAACGCCTGACTTTGCGAAGTCCTTTCGTATGTATATTTGTTCTGTCCCATCAAAGCTCTGGCAGCTAGGCCGACGGGTGCATATCTTTTTAACTTAGGAGGTCGTTTGTTTCCGTCGATAGATATACCTGCTAGCATGCGCTCTCTTTCATTTTGTATTTTCTTTTTCCACGATCCAATGAGCTCACTATTCGTAGAAAGCTGCGTGGTTCTTATGACCAACCTTGGAATACTGTCCTTCAGGAGCACCAAGTGCACTAATACGTTCATCGAAGATTCTCCATTTCCGTTATTCTTCTAACCCCGGGGCACGAAACCCGTTCTCTTGTTGAAGAATTAGTGTATGGTTCATGCACTTGCCATGCAAGGCGACAACCGATTGTCTGCAGGCTGCGAGCAAAGTTTTCGGCGGCACAGCAACCCCACCTCTTAGCCACCGCACGGCTCTTGGCCGTCAGCGTTCGTGTGCCGGCATGCAGCTCGTCCAACGTATTTCATCCGGCTTCATATCGCGAGGTTGCGTCATCCTTGCTAAACGCTCCGAATACAGCTTCCGGGTGAAACGAGCTGCGCAATCACTTGGTCTTGGCGTCGGTACGCCGGCAGCCGTGGAGGACAACCTTGGAAGCTCGATTGGTGCGAACAGCTGGGAATCTTCCAAAGCTTTTTTCAACCGTGGCTCGGATGTAGCCCATCGGACACTTCACGATGCGAGCGTCCTGTCGTAAGCAGCTTCGAGACAGGTGCCGCGGCCGCCTTGATTGTGGCCAGTCAAGCCTCACAGAGTTGGAAGGAAGCTGCAGGAAAAGATGGGTCTTGTAAACCCTGCACAAGCTCACTATTTGTTAGCATGTCTCAGATCTGCTGGTATATGTCAGCTCGTTCAAAAGCCATCGACTTGCGTGGCTTAGAGAGATGCCTAACTCGCTTCCGACGAAGGAGAAAAAGCAATGACGATCGCCTCCACGATGACCTCTACAATGGTTCCAAAAGGGCGGGCCGGTCCGCAACATTGCGCCCTCACATCGAAAGCTAGGAAAAAGCCCGGACACCAAACCTGAGCTATCGGAAAAGAAGTCTCGGCGTCCTGCGCCTTCTGTATGCATGCAAGACCGTCGACTTTCGATTCCTCCTGGTCTTTTGTGACCAGAGTCATACCGCAAAGCCAGTGCGGTTGGTTATGAATTGGCCTAGATATTGCAGGCGGACTTCGACGCGTCGACCATTTTCTGTATCTTTACGGCAAAGCGAGATCGAATCACCCACGGATCGTATTGAACATGGTTGTGGAATGGGGTCATGCTGGGAGGCGCCTTAAACAGCTGTTCACTGCTTATAAGTGAAGAGGCTTCGTAATGCCCAACAGGCGATCTGGGAGCAGCATGGGTATTGAAGGTCGCGCAACCCTTCAGGGCTATCAGCCATCGCTGGGAGTTATTGCATCGACAATGTGTTCGAAGGCCAAGCCAAGTTTGGGAGCGTCCCCTGGGAAGCAATCGAACTCCATCCTCTACGGCGTAGCCAATGCAGCTACATTGGGCATGATCGACAAGGTATAACAGATTGACTGGGGACTACTCTTGCCAGCGTGACACCCACTGGCGACCGGTGAGGCACAATTTCGCGCGATGCCATGGGCGAAAGAGGACATACTATAGTGATCAGCCAAAACAATATACTGATACATCCCTCACGCTCGTTGGATCACCGAAGCTACGTACTCCAAGACCCAAATGTGTCGTAGGCAAATTCAGCTGCACGATCGCTGGGGCCGCCCTGCGAATGAACACTATTTCTCAATCGAAGAACAAGATGGACTGGCGGCACTTAATCTGTGATGCATCTCAGAAACAGAGGAGGTCCTGAGGAAATTCCCCGAGCTGGCAAGACACCAATGCCAGCCACCGCTGTCGATTACCTCTCTGCACCCGCATGATGAAATGAAGAGCTTTTGATGCTCAGGGGGGGTCATTCCAGGATGGCTTAGGGCGAAACCAGCTGCAAAGACTGCTGGATCAGGCACCCACCTCGACGATTCTTGCAGGAGAACATAGCCAGTGCCTCGCGGAGCTGTCCGACAGGGACTTAGATTATCCAGGCATTCTCAGCAGATCTCCGCTGCATGCCGCATGCCAAAAAGGCTGGGTGGAAGGTGGCGACAGCCGGTGGCTTAGAGGGGTGAGTCCCGACGCCACGACGCTTTACGGAAGCCCTCTTGTTCACTACGCTGCAGCACAAGGATTTTCGGAGACTTGTAAGCTGCTACTCAAGCACCGATCTAGCTTTGATGTTTCTGGGAAGTACTGCGCAGGACGCACGGCATTGGGACATGCAATTCGTGGCGGTCACTAAGATATCGCGGATCTGCTCGATTCAGTCTTAAACCCGTCGGTGTCTGATCCTACTACGCTGTCACGGTATAATGGGACCAAGATGGCTCGGACAGCTCCATGCCAGTAGTCAGCGAAGCCGGTGATTCGGGTGTTCCAAGCGCTCCCGAATCGCTCATGGCACTTGTCGAAAGCAGGCCTCAGATGATGCGTCATAAGAAACGTAGCTTTCGGCAACGTGCCTATGTTTTCCCAGAACTGCTGAGTCAGGAGCCACACGCAACCAATACGTTACACAATCTCATCAGCTATTCAATGAGTGGTCGAGACACATGATCATGGACAGTGATACTCGAAGAGGCAGTTTCGATATTCGGTGAGATACTTTGACCCAGCCAAAACTAGAGGAGCAAATGTTGACAAGTGCTGCCTTTGGTGAGATTTCGGGAGACAGTCAAGGACTTGATGAAGCTATCCTGTAACCTGATAGACCCTCTGTTGGCTACAAGTGAGTCTGCCCGACGAAGCCTGTTGTACCCCGAGTCGACTTCTTGCCTCGGGACGATCTCCTGAATTGTGGTGGTTCGATAACCTGCTCCTCGTCGTCTTTGGAGGCTGCGGCATCCTCCATGTCGTCATCGCTATCGTCTTCTTCGTCCTTCTCGTCGTCCGTGTCTTCGGTCTTGATGTCTTCAGCATCGTCCTTCTCAGCATCATTCTTCTCTTCGTCGACGCTTTCAACGTCATCCTCCGTATCACTACCGCGCTGAGCAACACCATGCGCGTCTGGGACCTGAACGCCGGCCGCTGCATCGACATGCTGGGGAGCCATATCCCGGTGATACGCTGCCTGCAAGTCGAAGAGCATGTCGTCGTCGTCGCAATCGTCTTCACCAGCCTCCTCGTGATGAGGGTAGATGAGTTGGTGACCCCGTTTACGTACTCGTTGTGCAGGACTGCGCGACAAGCTCAGTTGCGACAAGGCCAATCCTTGCCCTTGGCCAGGCTACCTGTTTCGCTGCTTTCGTCATCAGAGATAGTTACGGCATTGCTGTCACGTTGCATCTAGGTATTGCCATCCTCGCTTTCGTTGTCCTCCTCGCTTTCAGACCCTGTGTCGTCAGCGTGTGGAACGCTCTTTCCCGCCGTCGCTCGCACACTGGCGGTAGCCGTCGTGGCTGTCGCAGTTGATGTGGATAGGGAGCGGAAATTGGCAAGAGCGAAAGCCGTTCGAAGTTCAGCTAAGTCCAGGCTTGGAAGCAGCACCCGAGCGCGCGCCACGTGGTCTTGTTGTGACTCTCGGTCGCGTTCTGTGATCACGTCCCTGAAGGTTTGTTAGCAGCTCAGCTCAGCTGGGATAGGAACCGCACGTACGCGTCCATTATGGCTCTGAGCAGGGCCAGATGTTCCTCGACGAGTTTATTGGAAAGCCCCAACAATTCGCCAAGGTGTAACTTCGTCGCTAGGGATAGTTTCCAGACGCTGCGGTCCTGACGAGTGGCCTTGTGTTGGTTCGCAGCCAGATGCCTCGAGGTTCTTGAGCTCTGCTGCCGCCGGTCAGGGCTTCAGCTACTCTTTTTGATCCTTACCGAGCTTTCAATGACTGAACAGATGGAGGCCCCAATGCTCTTCAAACGATGAGATGACAGCATTTGCGCGTGGCCGCGCCCAATTGGAGGCTCAATGTGCCGTCCGGCGTAATGTTCAGGCCTTGTTTTAGAGTATGACACCTGCAATGTTGTGGTCTACATCCTTAGCTTTATCTCTTGGCACTTTTCAGTAAGCGGTTCAAGAGTATACTTTCTGGGCCTGCGTCCTCTATAACTTTGCGGAACAATCACATAAAGAAAACTTGTGCAATTCTGCCCAGTCCGAAACATGAAGAATTTCTTCGCTCGTGGTCGTAGCTGCAATACATATTTCCAGGCCCGGTAAGCTTGGACTCTGTCCTGTCTACAAGACTGTCTTCTACGTCCAGAAAAACGGCGCGTTGCGTCGTGCACCAGAGCTGGCAGTCGCAGTTGCTCCGCCAGCATTCGTGCTTGCCTTAGATCCACCACTCGCAGTAGTCAGCGTGCCCCCAGTCGACGAAACCTCAGCCGCCCAAACATTCATACGCTGTGTGCCTCCGCACTTGACATTCGCATCGCCGGCGCATGGCATGTCGCACTCGCTCTGGTTCTCTGCCAAGGTCGCATTGTTCTTATCTCCGCAAAAACACTCGTTTCCTAGTTTCAGGCCAGCCACCTTGTACTGGATGTCCCAGCATTTTTGCTTGCACTTGTCTACTGTCTCTGCATCATCACGAGGGATGAAGCGGAAATCCAGGTTCCAAGAAACGTTGCCATCATTTTCGAGATTGTCGTTCCAGAGATCGATGTAACAGCCCATATCCTTCCATGTGCTTGGTGAAGGTACAGGTGGAATCGTGGTGTAGGGCCTCGCTGTTGCATCCGTCCTAGTGACTGGGATGGTGTAGCCGGCGCTGTCGGTGGTGAAGCTTGGCAAAGGCATGGTGTAAGTGTAATACTCGTCGGAGAAAGTCGTTGTCGTGTAGTTCACAGCGTTGTCATTGGTTGTTTGTGTCACGACGCAGTAGCTCCTTTGATTGAACCACGGCTTGCAGTCGAGTCCTACGGAGGGGTTCCAGGCGTGAAAGCGTTCGGGTTCGACATGCCAGTATCGCATCGTCTCTTCACATGTGTCCACTGAGGCGTCTTCGATGTCGGCCCACATTATACAGTCTTGAGCGCTACGAGGATCGGCTTCATATCTTTGCGAGACAGCCTGGCCGGCGAATGCTGTGAGAGAAAAGAGTCTGGATGTCTTCATTGTGGAGAGTAGCTGTCGCGCAGATGCTGTAGTTCAATTTCGTGGATCCAAGTACGGCAGAAGCTGTTGAGGCGCAAAGGACCGAGCCGCACCAAGTGCTTCGAAGATGTACCCGATTTTTGAGTATAACGAGGTGCAAGGTCAGTAAAGTAATGGACTCGCGGTCAAGACTATCTTGGAATACCAAGAAAAATGCAATCTCGCGTACGACGGTCGCGAACAGGGCGCCTAAGGACGATGCTCGATTGGGAAGGTAGGAAATGGGGCGAAGCAGGCTCATGACAATGACTCTGACTGCTCGTATTTATCGTGTAGACGAGCTGCACTGAGGCTGCAGGTACTGGCTTGGAGGTCGAGCCGTCCTCTGACATGCCGGGCTCACATTCCCGAGTTCTCAATAGCCTGTCACATGTAATTACAAGAGAAAACTCGTGCCCTTTAGAAAGATCATGGGACACGTGATGAGGACAGTACGGAGGCAAAGGATTTGAACGAAACTGACAAATTCTGAAGACAACATGGAAGCAGCTAGTTGTTTGTTGCACGGCGCGGTCCTCGCAAGGGCGCGTAGAGTGAAGTGGAGGAGGAAGGGCGGGCTACCCTGCGATCGGAGCACATGTGGACACCGTGATCGATTCTAAGGTTGTTGTCCAGAACTTGCCTAATGAGGCAGGATGCGGCTGATCGCGCCTCCCAGCTCTGACCTCACTGTCAACAGCTTGGACGCAACCCACGATCGCAGACAGCGCCTTCACTTATACATTTTTTTACGCCAGTGTTCGGCCGGGAGGTCCCAATAATTCCAGCGACTGTAGTGCAACAGCCATTGGGCCCTGTCATTCAATTCGACCGAAGGCTCCTCCTCACCTCCTAATCAGCTGAACATGGGCATGACAACGGGTTTCGTGAGTGCTGTTGTGGTCTGCATATGTGCATTTACTGACGATGCTTCAGCTCGGAGGCTTCACCCTCACCTCCGCCATCCTCTACCTCTCCCTATCGCTGCACCAGCAGAACCGCGCAACCCAAGCCGCTCTCCTGCGCCAGCAGCGCAACGTCCTCACAAACTTCTACGAACCGAAGGAGCCCGAAAAGGAGCCTAGAGCGCGCGAAGTGCCCATTGGACTCGCAGAGATGGCTAAGGACAGGTGGAACAGGGTTTTGGAAGAGTCGGTGCACACAGTGTACAACACAGACTGGAGGAGGGTCAGGGAGAGCGCCGAGGATAGAGTCAGCACAATCGCGCAGAAGATCAGGGAAAGCGGAAAATAAGCTGGGGTGAGGATGAAGCCATCGAAGGGGCGAGGTGGATGAGTGCGACGATACCCCTCTTGCAGCGACATTCTCGCGATTACACGACAGCATAAGAGGCCATAGAGTAGGTGAAGCGCCTCTAGGCACGGTTACGTGTCTGCAAGAACGCAATTTCGAAGTTGCAGGCACTCCGATTTCTTTATGTCACTCCATTCTCCTGCATTTCTTGTCTTCACCTCAGCGCTTTCGTTGTTTGTCCACACAATCACCAAGAGCCCCACCCTGCCTGCCGCGCCATCTTCAACCTTCTCGACGAGCTGACTGCCTGTATCTTACTCGCCGTCTTACCCTCAATCGCCATGGCGTCGCACGGCAAGGTGTTGGATTTGCTCGACGACCGCTACCTTGACCTACAGGATGTCATCGGCAATGTCGAGCCGCAACCGACCCTCGTCCCGTACGAAAATTACACGCAAAATGTGCTTGTATATCGCATGGACGCAAGCCACGAGATCTTTCTGGGCCTAGTCCAGGACTTCACTTTTCGACGAGCGCACGAAGTAGGAAAAGAGCTTTGGACCTGGCTTGTGCAGTGGGAGGTCGACAGAAGGCCTCCCGTACAGCAACCGTCGTCGCCTAAGAAGCTTCGATTGGGAGCGCAACAAGGCAATGCGCTCTTTGGAGTACCGACAACCCCACGCAAATCGCCCGCGCTGAACATCTTCGAGCGGCGCACGTTAGATGGGGCCCTGATGCTAGAGGAAGATATGCTGCGGATCTTGATCGACATTGTGCAAGTTGCAAGCTCACTTGTGCCCAACTTCATTGAGTTCCTGTACCGTTGGATCGACTATTATGAAGGTGATGGGAGGGCGCTGAAGGCCGCGCTAAGGTGGGAGATCCCAAGCTTGTGGGACTTTGAGTATCATCCCCTCGTGCTGCCAAAAGACAAAGAGGGAGAAATCAACGAAAAAGATGGGAGTGGGCAAACTGTTGGAGATCGAGAGGGACAGACGAGATCCGGCAGCGCAAGCGAAGCTGCGGAGCTGAGACAGAGCTCTCCAACGAAGAAGATGCACGAGCGACCGAAACCAGACCTTGCAGCGTTCGAGCTTCAGATGTTCTACTCCGAGGAAAGCGAGCGTCTGCAGTACCGAGAAGTGAAGTTCGGCATCCAGCCGCCTAAGCTTGAAGAACCATTGCCGCCGTTGATCAATATTCCTCGCGACGTTCAAAAGCGCACGAAGTATTACGCCGCCTGCTTCAAGTCGCGGCAGCGAGCGCTATACCTCCTTCAGGAAGCTGGAATCACAATGCGCCAGATCGACAACTACCAGAAGCTGCAAACGGCGCACCCAAGGGAGACACCCGAGACCGGCGATGGAAATGGTCTACGCAACTACCAAAAGGACGCAAAGTTTGCCCAAGCTCACTACAAGTTCAAAGAGAAGCAGACAAAGCAGCGCGAGATCTCTATCAGCAACAAGCTTGCCATTGAGGCTCAGCTAGCAGCTACACACGCGATTCCAGATGGTGCCGCCGGCCTGCCTCTTATCCCGCCAACGCCTTCGTACGCAAGGAAGCCGGATATGGCTGCTGAGATGATGCAGAAGATCAAGCAGACAGGAGGAGCGCAGAAGGAGGACGGGAGGATCAACAAAGTTCCCAAACCGCTGGTAGGTTTGATGAAAAGCAAGGTGTTTGCGGGCGCACGGTATGAGCCCCCCGACTACGGGCTAAAGCCGCTGACAGATTTTCTGGCCGATCAGGGATGGACTGCTGCCCGCAGTCACACGACACCACATCCAGCGTCGAGGAGACCCGGTCAGATTGTCGGTGAACACGAAGAATCAGATCTCGAGATGGACAACGAACCCGCTAGTGATGACGGCAATGATAGAGAAATTGGCAATCGAAGCGAGGACGAAGGCAATGACAAGAATGCGATTGTCGCCGCCGAACCAGTAACAGGCTCCACTCTGCCGTGTCCGACGTTGCCTATGCCACTTCGTCGAGAGTCTTCTTCCAGTTCGACTAGCTCGACCATCTCAGCAGCCTGGAGCGCCCAACTAGCATCACCTGTCGACCAGGCTACACCTCCCAACATTGCAGCTTACATGCAGAACCTGAGCACTGAGCAGGCCCAGCGTCTACTACCATTACTGGGTCCCCAAGCACGAGAAGCAGCCTCGAGCAGACTTCAACAGACCTTGAACACGCAAAGTACGACGGGGCCTTCTATTGCCAACCAGCTCGGGCTTTTGAGGGTACCTGTCGCTCAGGTGACGCCAGCTGCCAGCCAACTTCCCACAGTCCGCCCGTTGCCATCTGTTCCTCAAGCTAGTCAAGATAATCATCTGAATGGTAGCATGCGTCCAGGTTACGCGATTCTACCCACACCTTCATTGACAGCAGGCTCCTTGATGCTCTCCAGACAGCGCGCTTCAGACTTGGCTCAACTTGGCTCGGAAGCTCTACAATTACGACCGTCTGCTGATCCCAATCTGCCTGTCCCTTCATCTGTTGGTCTGCAGTCTGCCACTGCCTCTTACGGAGGTCGTGGCATCCCAGCGTACGCACTGTCCCCAACAGCAGCTCAGCATTCGACCGCGTTTGCCCAAGCACCCGCACTTGCGTCACCTGGCTTCAATCAAGAGGTTTTTATGCGTTTGCGACGTCAACAGGAGGCAGTGAACTCGGCCATTCGGACGGGAGGCTCACCACAGCCTCTTGCATCCATGGCACAAGTAGATCAGCTAGCACGACAATCGTCACTCGATACGACTACTGGGCTGAGCCAGCAGACACCTGCCCAGCGTCAACGAGTGCTATCAGAGACCTTTAGAGCGACTATGTCCCAGACTCAACCTCAAACTGATCCAGTACCTCGAATCCTACCAGAGTCCACATTAATCGCGACATCCTCAACAGCATCAGCGCAACTACCAAAATCAGGGGCAACGCTCCCACTTCTTCTTCCAGGCATCACGCGCAACGCACCTTCCCCACTTTCGCTCTGTTCACCAAAAGCTTCGCCATTCAACACTATGGCACCACAAACGCTAGCAACATCCCCTTTTCTAGCTGCACCAGTAAATACAGGAACGCTAATCCAGATTTACCTCCCCAAGATCATTGTACCTGGCAATGGCATCGGGCCAGGAGGTACGCGAATGGGTGACAGCGGCTGCATCGAGACCGACGCTCTCATGCTGGGGCACGAAAACCCTCGCAACGGAAATCTGGTCCTGACCAAAGCCATCCTACTCCCTGTCGGGGTGTGGGTAAATACGCTGCGCAAGGTTCGTAACGGCCGCTGGAGCGTACTGGAGACTTATGCATACCCTGCCTCCAATCCTGCGAAGGGCAAAGGGAAAGTGCAGGTACTCGATAAGATTAAGGGCTGCCACAAGGCCATTTACGACAAGTTAGCACAAGCGTGTCGTATGATGACCTCAGTGCCGGAGGTCAGGGAGACTGAGCTGACGAAGAGGTGGCGGACGACCCGCGGTCAGATGACGAGCTGTGATCGGGGTGCTGTGTGGGAGGGATGGGGCGTGTACGTTGACCGTGCAATTGAGATGAGTGCTGAGGAGCGGATGGACGCGATGAATAATGAGGTGCACACAGAACCTCATATCGAAGAGGGCGGAGATGATGAATATGGCCCGCACAGCAAACCTGATGAGACCTTGAGGAGGAGGAAAGAGATGGAAGAGCTCATGGATGAGGATGAGGACAAGGACGAGGACGATGAGAAGGACGAGGACGGGCATGAGAAGATGGACGACTAGGTCCGGTCGATTTTGGAAGCTCCCTCTTGCACCGCACGAAAAGCCGGAAGCAAGCTCGAAGCCTGGGGAAATAGGAGTCAGTCAACGATTTTCTACGCGTAACTTGAGCGCAGATAGGTCTTGTGGCGGCTACCATAAATTCTCTGTTATGTCTGACTTCCTCTGCAGTTCAAGAGGCTCCCGTCTATCGCATGGCAGGCCCGCCAACCGATATGCCTCTGAGACCTCCTAGATGCATCGACCACCGTCGACCTCCAGGTTGGTTCCTGTAATGAATTTGGCCTCGTCACTTGCCATGAAGACACACGCATTGACAACGTCCTCGACCTCTCCAATCCGACCCATTGGCACGTTTCCAATGAACTTCTTCCTGTTCTCAGGTGTGTCCTCCATCCCGGTGAACGCCGAGAAGAGCCCTGTCCCTGTGACAAGCGGGCAGATCGAATTGACGCGTATCTGATGGGCACCGTACTCCGCTGCAAGTCCCTTGGTCGCCTATAACTCATTAGCCTCTTCCAGTCCCCAATCCTGATACGAACCAGAATACTCACATTCCATACCGCGCCTTTACTCGCGTTATACCACACCAGCCCTGGCCTCGGTCTCGTCGCACCCACACTCGCAATATTGATAATGACGCCCCCCTCTTTGCGCTCAATTGCCTGATTGACCCACGCCTGACACCCCAGATACACACCCTTCACATTGACATCAAACACGCGCTCAAACTCCTCCTCGGTTACGTCCACCGTCGCCTTGTTCACATAGCTCCACCCGGCATTATTCACCAAGATATCGCAGCGCCCAAACTTCTCCTTGACAGCAGCCATGGTTGCCTCCCAGTCTGTGCGCTTGGTGACGTCCATCTTGTGCGCAGCTAGGTTCGCACTGTCTTTTGATGCGGTGGCCTGGGCCGTGGATTCGTTGATGTCGCATACAAGCACTTTGGCGCCTTCTTGCGCGTAGCGGAGTGCGATGCCGGCGCCGAAGCCTGAGCCTGCGCCTGTGGAGTGTTAGTTGGTGCGAGACCTTGGTTGCTGTTGCTAGAGTGGGGGCGTACCGGTCACGATTGCTACTTTGCCGTCGAGTCTGCCCATGGTGTGTGTGTGTGTGTTGAGATTGAGGAACAGGAGAGGATCTCTCTGTGCAGGCTTCAGAATTTACTTGTTTTGGGTGGGCTGCTACAGTGTCGCGGTGTTGACGTGAGTACCAAAGAGCAGCGACGATCAAGTAACCGAGCTCATCCATCCATCACGGGGTTCTCTCCGCCTTCCTCACTCCACAACGCCCCCAGAAGCGTCCACTGCAATTCAGGATTTGCCAATCAAAACTGCACCGAGCCAAAGCCGCAGACGCCGGGTTGCGGAGAAGCAGACACGATGAGGGGTTGCGCTGACGTCTGGCGGGCAGCGGTGGTGGTCGGCCTAGAAGCGAGCTGATTGGTGATCGGCGTGTCGGCTATATGGTATCTAGGTGGGGTTCACACGTATCTGTCACTGATCCTTGAAGCCTCAAAAGGTGGGCGGGTTCCGATTGTTATCGTGAAGAGTCTGCTTTTGTCATTTGGTCTGGTGCCTGGTGTACAGAAATTCGAGTCAAATTGCAAGCAAAATGGGTTCAGCGCAGAAGTACGAGCTCCCGTTCAAGGTAAGAGGAAGCCCCAATGGTCGCGAGAGTGCAATACTGACTATGTACAGCTCCAAAACCCCGATCTCCTCCACAATCAGTCGTGTATAGGCGGAGAATGGAAGGACGCAAAGTCTGGGAAGACGTTTGAAGTCGTTGGTTGGTGCCATTCTTCACTTCTTCGTTCGTAACGCCTAACCCAAACCTCAGACCCTGGTACCGGGAAGGCATGGATCGAGTGCCCTACGAACGATGCATCGGATGTCGACGCAGCAGTCGAGAACTCCCACGAAGCGTTCCTCGAGTACAAGAAGGTCAGCCCGCGTCAAAGGGCACAATGGCTGTACAAGTGGGATCAGCTGATCCGCGAGAACAAGGAAGACATTGCGACTATCCTCGTCTACGAGACCGGAAAGCCCCGCTCTGAGGCCTACGGCGAGATTGACTACTCGACTGGTTTCACATGGTGGTTTGCTGGAGAAGCAGAGCGCATTCAGGGCAGCAACTTCATCCCCGCGTTATCGAACCGTCGCATTTTCACGATCAAGCAGCCGGCAGGTGTCGCTGCCGCGCTGGTCCCATGGAACTTCCCCATCGCCATGATTCTGCGGAAGGCTGGTGCTGCTCTTGCTGCGGGATGCACGATGATCGTCAAGCCCAGTCCAGAGACCCCTATCACCGTCCTCGCATTGGCCCATCTTGCGCTCAAAGCTGGCTTCCCCAAGGGATGTCTTAACGTGCTGACCACAGATCTGGATAAGACACCTGAGCTTAGTGAAGCGCTCTGTCGCCACCCTCTCATTGCCAAAGTTACCTTTACTGGATCGACTAGAGTCGGAAAGCTGGTAGCAAAGATCTGCTCAGACAACCTGAAGAAAGTGACACTGGAGTTGGGAGGAAACTGCCCAGTCCTGATCTTCGACGATGCGAACATCGAGCAGGCTATGTCCCAGATCTTCGCGCTGAAGTACCGTCACGCGGGTCAAGCCTGCATCACAGCGAACCGCATATACGTCCAGTCTGGTATCTTTGACAAGTTCCTCGAGCGTTGGAATGCCGAGACAGACAAGATCGTCGTCGGCCACGGCTCTGACAAGAATACGACGATGGGTCCGGTCACAACACCTCGTGGTGCTCAGAAGGCTCTTGAGCTGGTTGAGGACGCGAAGAAGAAGGGTGCAAAGATCCACAAGGGTGGTAACAAGATCGACGGCAAGGGTGGGTACTTCTTCGAGCCGACTGTCATCACTGGTGTGACTCCAGACATGGATATTGCAAATGAGGAGGTGTTCTCGCCAATCTGCACGTTCATCAAGTTCGAGACAGAGGAGGAAGCGGTCAAGAAGGCGAACGACACCTCGATGGGGCTTGCCAGTTATCTGTTTACCAAAAATGTTGACCGCATGTGGAGACTGTTCGAGAGTCTTGAGGCTGGCATGATCGGTCTGAACACTGGTAAGTTGATTGATAGCATTGGCAAACGGAAATTTCCAATCAGCTAACGCCCACAGGTAACTCATCGGCTGCGGAATCGCCGTTTGGCGGTATCAAGCAGAGTGGATACGGAAAGGAATCTGGAAAGGATGTGGCTGTGAACGAGTACCTGATTACGAAGACAGGTACCTTCACCCTGGAGGAAAATGCATAAGTGGTGGGATAGGCAGTAGCTGAACCGTTCGAATAACATTTATAATGCAAACACTATTGCGACAATCGATTGGTGGAGAGATCGTTCAGGCGTTTGACTCTGTATGCAGGTGAACGGTGGATGGCGCGTGCGTGGATTATCGGCAATCATCCATCGGGCGCGGAGCTCCAGACATCACCTTCCCACCCCGCGACTGCCCTTTCCATTGTTACCACACCACACTACATTAGCCCAATATGGATGTCGAAATGGGAGATATGGACATTGACCTTGATGTCGGTGCGCCCCTTCAGACCTCAAGCGCACAGCCGCAGCAGGCGCCAGCAGTGAGTCGCGCCAGGCGCGTTGCCCGTCTCATGCTTACAGTATCGCGCAACAGCCAGAACAACCAGCACAGGGTGATTCGGTGCCAGCAGCATACTTCGAAGACCTCCAGCCGCAGAAGCCATGGCCCGAGTACCTCAACCTGCAAGGCGTGAGCGACTTCGACCCCAACGATCCCCTCTACTACGCCATGGAGACGCTCGGGACAGAACCGCGCGTCAAGCAGCTGCGTTGGGTCAACGATAACGCGGTCAACCTTGAGTTCTACAGCGCCGAAGATGCCGCACTCGCGCTCACCGCCTTCACACACTCCGACACGAATGCAAACTCAATTGCCGCGCAGACCCCGCGCCCCGCGAAGCCCTACTCGAAGAAGCCAGACAGTGTGCTCACAATACGAGAAGCAAATATTACCGACCAGAAGCCTAAGGGCGCAGCGAATCGCAGCAATTACTACCAGCGCAACCCCGATGTCAGGGACAATAAGCAGAGGGAGCCACGGCGCCGACAGCCACCCAAGAGGGACCTTCTAGACTATGGCGACGAAGACCAGGGCTCGAGAAGCCGCAGGAGAAGAAGGTATGCATGTAGGCGACCCTCGATCGTCCTATGCTAACCTCGAGCAGCCGAAGCGGAGACATTTCAATGGACGAAGATTCTGGGGTAGAGAAACGGAGGAACAACTACCCACCGCGCGGCGAGCGGAACGGCCGCGACCGCCGCGACGGGCGAGACGGGCGAGACGGGCGAGACGGGCGAGACGGGCGAGACAGAAGACCAAGGGACTCAGGCAGACTCAACGCCGACGTTGACTCCTACAGGCCTGGAGGCGACTCGTAAGCTATCCATGGCAATCTCGCAACTGACCTTGCTAACAGAATCCAGTGAATCGCGGCATGGCCGCCTGCGTGGACGCAGCGCTTCCCCAGCCTCCGGCGACGAAGGCGACGGTCGTTACGGTTTCGCAGAAGATAGCACCAACGTGCGCACCCGCTACCGCAGCCGAAGCCGCAGTCGCGATGCCGGTCGCCGCCGCCGCGACCCAAGCGCCGAGCGCTGGACCCACGACCGCGCAAACTACGGAGAGAAGAGCGGAAAGTGGCAGAAAGACATGTTCTACGTCGATACGTCACCCATGGGCAACCACCGCCGTTCGGACGCTGGGTCCGGTGGCTCTCTGCTCTCCCGCATGACCAAGGACGGCAGACCTGTCAACTCTTTGGCCAGCAGGATCACTCGCGACGACGATGACGAGCCGAGACCGCGTTCATTGGCAAGCCGCATCACGCGCAACGGCGACAGTGAGGGTTACGGACGCTTGAAGGGCGACGACAGCATACCCCGCGACTACGAGTTCGACGAGCCCAAGCCCAGGCGCGGACTGGCGGATCGCATATCGCGCGAGACGGAAGGAATTAACATTCGCGGGCAGGGCGCAAACGGTGGAAGCGGTATCAACATCCGCGGGGCAGCTTCCTAGGAGGAGGGAGATGGTTCAAGGTCTGCAGTGGATGTGTTGAAGGACAAGGTTATGCACGATTCTGCGACCGAGCTCGACATGCTCGACAATGCTTGGGCAGGGTCGTATGGATAGGGGACTCTGAGATAATGTACAAGAAGATTGGAAACGGGGATAGTATTATACTATGTATGGCTTGTTCACGAAGAACAAGAACGAATGCAAACGGCTGCATAGATCACCACGGATAATTCAAATGATGCATGTAGCTTCTCTGAGCGCTTGTCGATGCCCCACTTAGGTTTGCTATCCTCCACCTGCTTACCTTTCCTTGTCGACAGCCAACGAGCATTACCGGATAGCACGGAACCGGTGATATAAACGTTACAATTTTTCTTTCATGTCAGAAGTTCATACAATCCTCTTCCGGTCTCCGTGGCGCAATGGTAGCGCGTTGGACTTCTACCACCTCTCATCGGTCATCCAAAGGCTGCGGGTTCGAGCCCCGCCGGAGATGCTTTTTGCTTTCAGTATCTTTTTGCTCCCACGGTCGCCTGAGCCAGGGGGGGGGAGCAAACACACAGCCTTTGCTTTTTTTGTTGCCTCGATGAGCGTGTCTTCCTGCACCAATGCCTGACAGAGGAAGTCGAGCGAGCCCTTCGTAAGTGGCTTACTTTTGAATCTTGTGCAACTACCTCTCACAAAGTTTGGAGACACACGAAACACATCTTCTCGCCTCCACAGTCACGTTGCGCTAATGCAGGTACGCGGTGCGTGGCAGGTAAAGCACAAGCGTGCTTCTCGATTGATGCTTTTAGTCTCAAGGAGACAAGTCTACAAGTATCCTACCATCCATCCGTCTCTTCCCACAGAGGCGCCTTGTCCATCTGTCTGCCTGCCGCCGAAGGCCCCATTGTCGTCTTAAATAATGTCGTACCTCTTTTTACCGTGATTTTCGTAGACGACCAGCGAAAGTGTCCTGTGTCCTGTCCATTACCCAAACGCCATAGCCGAACGCAACGCTCAAAGATAATCAAAATGGTCGATGAAAAGACCGGAGAAATATGCGCAACAAGCCCGGCCTGCAAACCTGTCACCCGAAACGAAAAGCTAGCGTAACCTCCTCCAGCGGTCATACAGCTAGTAGGGGTAGAACGTGAGCAGCGCAACGCCGCGCAACCACTAGAAGCGCCCTCGCTCCTGGACGCGCTCGATGCCGTCGGTGAAGCTCCGCGTCAGGCCAACGCTCGCCCAGAAGTCGTCGCCAATGTCGCCGCGCCGTGTGAGGCGCTCGAGGAGACCGCGAGCGTCGCGCAGCTCCTGGTCGAGCGGAGAGGCGGGAGACTCTACTTGCGCGTCATCGTCGACGGTTGCGAAGCTGTCTGCCTCCTGTTCGCGCGGCGGACTATCGAGTGGTCCGTCGACAAACCCATCGGCTTGAAGGTCGCGCGCCCTAGACTCTTCATGATCGCGCTCCCTTACTAGTGGGCGACTGGCCCAGTCAGCCGAATAGAAGTTGCGCACGTAGCTGCGCGCACCGTCGCCGGCATCCCTGATTCTCCTCCCATACGGCCTCGGAGTCGGCGGTCCGTCAGCAAAGTAGCTGGGGCGCATCCGCCTTCTAGACAGCGGGTTTGCAGTTACTTCGTCCTCGGTGTCGGACGCGGTCGAGTCGCCTTCGTCTGAAGACTCGCATGCGCGCACGAAACTCTCTAACGCTTCTTGGCGTGCGCGAGGACCAGGGTGTGCTCGTCTGGACGGGACGGTGAGTTCTGTGCGTTCGCTCGCTGCGGAATTCGAGTTGCTGCTGCTAGCTCGGCTGCTGGAGGCTGCAAAGGAGGCACTTGCGGCAGAGGAGGCGAAAGACGATTCGGCTGTGGGCGCCACTGGGTCAGGAACGACAGTGGTGAGGAAGGTCTGCCACGGCAGGTTCGACGACGTGCTAGATACGCTGTTGCTGCGCTCGCGATCGCCGAGGCCATCGAGGTTGGAAACGGGAGACCAGGACTCGCGGAGGGAAGAGGAGGGCAGCGGACCGTCGGCGATCCTGCGGTGACCCACGCGGCGCAGGGGCGGGTGGGAGACGGCGTTGGATGTGCTCGGGGTGTCGTCGTCTGAGGCGCCAGGGTTGCTCTCACGACGTCTGGCTGTCCTGGCATACGGCGCGTGTCGTCGCCCAGAGGTCCAACTAAGTATGCGGCCAGGCTGAGGCGGGGGTGCACCTTCCTCAAGGACAGACATTCGGTTAGGGCGTCGATTCGCTTCCTCGCCATCTTCCCGCCGAGCATGAAAAGCGGCGATATCATGAGGCACGCGTGGTGGTGAGCGAAATCTTTCGTGTCTGAGCATGCGGAGGTCCGTCAGACTATCCTCAGCAACATGCTCGGGAGAGGCAGGTTCAGCCGGTGTGTCGTTTCTCTGCGTTCTCTCCTCGCGACGACGGGCGGGCGCGAAGCCGGGGGTCAGCGACGGCAGCGGGCGCTCGTCTCCTGTGTTGTGCGAGCGCGGCCGCAGCTCCTCGCGGTCGAAGTCTGCGTCGCGCAGCTCAGGGACAGGCGGCGCAGGCGGCAGCTGGGTGCGCGTCAAGGTCGCCTGCTCGAGGACGCTGGCGAAGCGTGACGTATGGCCGTCGCCGCGGGCGTCCGTGTCAAAGGCCCTGAAGTTCCTCGACCGCGCATGCTGCCGGCGGATGGGCGAGCGGCCGGTCAGGTCTGCACGCAGCACGTCTTTCTCCTTGGCCTCGTCGCGCACAATGTTCCAGCCGACCGGGATGCCCATCGCGAACGGTCGCCGCGCAAGAGAGTGTAAAAGTGGGTAGAGGGCGGGAGTGGCGAGCGGGCTGCGGGCGCGGTGCGGTGCGGTGAGAGATGCGGTCGTGATGGACACGCGCCTCTAGGGCTGGGAGAGGGCTGACGGAGTGGGCCAGCGAAGGGGCTCTCGTCGCGCTAGTTAAATGAGGCTGAGCTATGTATGCAGCCTGCGACGTGGACTGCAAATCTGGAGAACCCGACGCGTGCAAGATAAAGTGAATGTGGGATAGATGCGATAGCCGTGAAGAGACGACGATTGTTGTCACTCCACTGCTGATGTGCCCCTCTTCCTTCTGATGATCCGCCTTCTGATGATCGTTGCACGGGAAGCAGTGGCCACCTTGAGCTCAGACCTTGTTGCCTGATTCGGCCTGGGCAATCTCTCTGACATCTCACGCCTCTGCATCCAATCATCGCGTTACGTCGATCTCATTCTGACTGCAGCGCTCTTTGACTCTGATGCCGCCTATGGCATCCTGACAACTTCCAATGGCTAAGATCCAGCCGGGACTGGAACGCATCTCAGCCCTTCTCAAAGATGTAACGTACCCATGGAAATCTATTCATGTGGCAGGCACGAATGGCAAGGGCTCGATTTGCCACTATGCCTCGTCCATGCTGGTCGGCAGAGGCGTCAAAGTCGGGAAATTCACGTCGCCGCATCTCGTAGATAGGTACGTCAGATCAATGTCTTCGAATTTCCTCTTTGACTAACGGGTCAGATGGGATTGCATTCAGATCAATGGCGAATCTATTACACATGGGAAGTTCCACGCCGTTGAGAAACATTATAATCGGCTCAACGAGAAGCTCGAGATAGGCGCGTCACCATTCGAGATTCTGACCGCTGTTGCATTTACGTGCTTTCACGATGCGAAGGTCAAGGTCGGTGTTGTGGAAGTCGGCATGGGCGGCAGGCTCGACTCAACCAACGTACTCAATAACCAAGCAATATCAGTCATTTCCAAGATCGCCCGTGATCACGAAGGTTTCCTTGGAAACACTCTATCAGAGATTGCTGGTCACAAAGCCGGCATCCTGAGGCCATCCGTTCCTTACATCATCAACTCGACGAATGAGGCCAATGTCCAGTCCGTGATAGAGGACTATGCACAGGCTATCGGAGCGGGTCCCCGCCTGTTACCGACAACTTGGGAGCTCCAGCAGAAGCTATACGACTCATCAAAATGGAACCGTGCAACAAACAAGTTGCTGCCATTCCAGCAGGAAAACCTCAAGCTGGCTGTGGTCGCAGTCATGAAGACGCTGGAGAGCATGGACGAGAGTACAAATCCAAAAGAACTTGCGAAAACTCTATTGGTCAACGCAAGTCACCGGAACCCTGGACGTCAAGAATTCCTTGCCGCAATTCCGGTCTTCAGGGAAGCCAGTCACAGAGAGAATCAAATCCTCGTCGACGGTGCACACAATCCTGACGCTGCCAGAACGTTGGACGAGTTTGTGCAAAACAATTTGAGACTGGGCCAATCGCCTCGCGCAGAGAGACCTGACAGTGGGTGGCCTGTCACATGGGTGCTTGCAATGACCGAAGGCAAAGATGCCCGCGAGTACCTCACGACGATTCTCAAGCCAGGAGACAAGGTCGTCACTACGACCTTCGGACCCGTTGATGGCATGCCTTGGGTGAAATCAATGGATCCGCAAAAGCTACTGGAGATCGCGAGGTCTGTTGAGCCAAGTATCACTGGTGTACACGTCCCCATCATTGGCGCATTGAGAGCTTTGTGTACTGCGAAATACATATCAGACCGAACTGCGCGGTGGGCCCCGATTGCTTTGACAGGCAGTCTGTATCTTGTTGGCGATCTCCATCGCGAGTTGCGAACAAGACAGGCCAAGACATGGTGGACAGATCCAGCTACACACGCTGACAGAGAGGCACTGCTCAGGATCCATGCTGAAGAACGAGAGCGTGTCAGCGCTATTTCAGGCGTTAAAGGTGGCGGCGCGAGCCTGCCCGGCATGCAAAAAGACTCCGCTACCGAGGAGCAGAGGAAACTACAAGAGGAGCTCGATGCGCTGACCCGCGAAGCTCAAGAACTCGAGATCGAAGAGGATCGTTTGGTGAAAGACCAGACCACGAGTTTGGGCTCCACCGGCGACGACCAAGCTCTGAGCGCAGTCGAACGTCTTGAACTCGAAGACCGACGGTTCGCAGAGCTCCACGCGACTCCAGAGCAGCTTGTAGCTTCTCTCGCAAGAGCCGAGAAGGCCAAAGAAGCTCTGGTTCGCCAGCAGATTGCGATAGAATACGCGGCCAAGGCACGGCAGGAAAAGCAAGAAAAACGACTCGCGCAGAAGCAGCGTTTAGAAGAGCGAAAAGAGAAGAGACACGGGAAGAAAGGACTCGAACAAGAGGACGCCGCACGCCGGATATTTGAGAGGATCGAAGCTGGGCACAAAACCGTGTTGCCACACTGGCTCAAGACAAAGTTACAAAGGGATCCTGACTATGCTCAGGGCCCCAGAGAAGCCAGGTACATTGCTTCGTCTGGACCGCCGCAAGATGCCCTTTCCTTCAGTACCGGAAACAGTAAAGTGCTTTCATTCCCAGGAGCCAGAGCCAAGGCCAGTCTTAGAACAACACGTGCACCTACGCCACCAGACGCGGTGCCAGAAGAAACAACTTCTGAGCCAGTCGATCAAGAGCATCGTATCTCCTCTTCGCGTGGATCCGACTCACAATCATCACGAACTTCTCCCAAGTCCGAACCGGCAAAATCATCCCCAACCCCAGCGGACCTCGTCAAAATCATCCTGCCCCAAAAGGCAGAGCGGTAAGCCTCCAAGCCCAAGCAAGGAGAGCTACTCGACGCGCCCTCCGTCCTTGATGAGCCACGCGCAGCAACAGCTTCCCAAGCAGAGCGCCGCCGCCGTGGTTATGTGTGGAAGAGATTGATGGCGCGAGAGAGAACCGTGGAATGTCAGTTCTCAATGGCTTCCTTTAAACCTGCCTTATGCAGAGCGAGAGTAGCGGGTACGGTTGTGGGCGGTTCTATTTTGGGACCATGGAAATAAGAGCATCATTTCGTCAAGGTGTCCAGGTGGTAGTTGTTGCATCCCTATTTGTCTTTCCATAAGAATGGCACTGCCGTCCAAATTAATACACAAACATGCTTTGTGCGGCCACATGTGTAGATACTGGATTGAAGTGGAAGACCTCCAGTTCGATTTCTCCATCTGATCTTGCCTGGTGTAGGGTACGCATACGAATCGGGCATATCGGAGCGCGTCAGTAAAGGCTTTTGAAGCCGTGGAACTCGATCCGCCGTCATTCCAAGATTCTGCGAAGCCGTTTCGTCTCTGAAAAGGGCTACCATGGTTGGCGTTCTACCTTCGACGCTTTCCAGTCAGACATGCCTTATGCAGTCGCATGTGGAGACGAGACACGGGAGAAGAACCGTGGAATGACTGCTGTCATCAATGTTCTTGCAATTACTTGCCTTGTGTGGACATGCTGGAAACTCGCTCGTGTTGGCGCCACGCCCGCCTCATTTACGAGACCGTGGAACAAGATCTGTCATTGTGGCCAAGGCTCGGCATCATAGTTTTTGTATCCAGGGGCAGTACCATGGTTGTAGCGCTGCCACTGATGCTTTCGACGAAAACCTGCCAGATGCGGCTGTCAGTGGAGATTGAAGGCGGGTACATAACCGTGGAATGTTACCAGCGATCAACACATTTCCCCCAAATTACCTGAAAGCGTAAAGGGGCTGAGGGATAGTCTGCGGGTATTCGCCGGTCAGCAGGCGAAGTTTATGCTGTTAGTGGTTGTTTTGGTGGTTGCAGAGATGAAATTTGAATGCTTGGACCGTGGAAAGGGTCTCGGATTGTGGATGGTCGACCACGTTTTGGACATGCGTCTTTTGACTTCCGCCACGGCAGTAACATACTACTGGCGTCTCACATTTGGAAAGCAAGCAGGGGCACCCTTAATGTGCTATGGGGTAGAACGAGTTGTCTGCCACGGATTCGCGGCTACGACCGATGCTTTAATCGTGGGTTGCCGTTCTTGGACGGGAGAAGTTGAGCTGAGCAGGGATGTCATGTGTCCGCTCGCGTGCGCAACCGTGGGTGGCTGACTGTGTTCGATGGCTGTTGCTTTACTTGCCTTTTTCATGCTTAACGATGGCGAGAGGGTGATGGCGTGGATCCAAGGTCTTCGAAGGAGACAGTAGTGCACGAGTCGAAGTACAACTACCCTCTCGATGTCGCACCGCAGCTTCTCAAGACGTTTCTCGCGTGGGCACTCGTCTAAGCGTATTACTACATTTGGACAAACAACCAAACCTCTTCATTTCAAAGTTATCGGTCTCCGCGGGTGTACGAGCAAATACGCGAAACGCCTATTTGCGGGCGCCTGTGGATTCCGATTTCGTCATAGTTTCAAGCTGCATGGTGAGCCTGATCTAGGGGTGCTTGCGAATGAACGTGCGTGCTATGTTTGACGTCTGCAAAACATCTTGAAACCAACGACAGCTGTGCTCTGATCGGAGGGCACGGCCGCTTAATAACGCAAGCTTCACTCAGGTTGGTTCTTCTGGTCGTGGCGACCGAGGCGCCTCGTGGCTGGTCCTGGTTCTCTTCACGTGCCATCAATTTGGGCAGTGCAAACAGAGATCGTCCCACGTTCTGCGACGCAGCTTTTCCACCTACGCTCTGTCCTCTTCTCCAGCGATGACCCGATGAGTCTGATATCTTCCTTTATTATTGACCCTGTGGTCAGAGCCGGACGCCGCTTCTCCGGTGCTGGCGCTGCGCCTGTGCCGTCAGCCGGTGACGCAGCTGGACTGCCGATTTCACATGCCAATCAGATCGAGAGCCCTGCAACCACACCACCACGAAATCGCGATAACGATGCAGATGCCGAAGTCCCTGCAGAACGCGACGCACCCCAGACTCCTAGTGCCCGGCCAATTTCCCTATTAGAAAGAGCTCGCAGATATTCATCCTTCACTCGCCGACCTAATGATGTGGTTCTCGATGAAGAGGCCGATGACGAAGGCGGGATCAACACAACAACGGCGCCGATAGATATCCCAGCCGATGCAGCTAGCATGTCCTCAAATCCGTCCCGCACCCTCGAGAGTCGCTTTCGCAATCTCGAACTCGATCCTCCTGTCTCCAGTGCGCCTGCTGCTCCCACCGCAATCCAAGGCGTAAGACCGACTATTGCAGGCCAGAATGCTTGCGGCATGTCCGAGTCTCTGCCTGCCGACGATGGCTTCACACATTTGCGCGCACGCATCCATGAAATCAGGGCGCAGAATCTCACCGAAGAGGAGCGTGCCCGGATGATCCATGGGCTGATGACCGAACGATACCATCATATGCGCCCAACCTCACCGAGCAGCTTCGTCTCGCACGACCGTCCCTTCACGCCTAATTCTGGGCATTCCGTGTTCTCGGAGAACCGCGCATCGTCGTCTCTATCCGCGGCGTCTGACGTCGATACCGATCCTTACAAGCTACGGCCCGGCGACACAAGCCCAACGTACCGTACACTCGAGCATCAAGACCACGAGGACGATGAAGAAGACCAAGAGGAAGAGCTGGTGTTGGGCTGCCAGCACTACAAGCGCAATGTAAAGGTGCAATGCTATGATTGCAAGCACTGGTACACTTGTCGACACTGCCACGATGAAGTTGAGGATCACCCTTTGAACCGGCAAGCTACGCAGCACATGCTATGCATGGCATGTGGGACGCCCCAAAAGGCAGCTGATACGTGCAAGGGGTGTGGCATAGAAGCAGCATGCTACTACTGCGATATCTGCAAGCTATGGGACAACAATGCTAGAAAGAAAATCTACCACTGTCCAGACTGTGGCATCTGCAGACGTGGTGCTGGTCTTGGTAAAGATTACATCCACTGTCAGGTAAGCTTCGACAACGTAGACTCCTCCGACCCTATTCTAACAGTCTGCAGAGGTGTAATGTTTGCATTACCATATCTCACGCGGAATCACACGTCTGCATCCCACGCGCTACCGACTCTGGATGTCCCATCTGTACCGACTACCTCTTTACGTCATCTGCAGCCGTCGTCTCGATGCCTTGTGGGCACTACATGCACAAGCAATGCTATACACTGTACATGGAAACCGCGTACAAGTGTCCGATCTGCAAGAAGAGTGCCGTGAAGATGGACCTGCAGTGGCGCAAATTGACATCAGCAATCGAAGCGCAGCCCATGCCCGAGCAGTTTGAGAACACCAGAGCAATCATCCAATGCAACGACTGCTCGAGAAAATCTTCGGTTAAGTACCACTGGCTTGGTAACCAATGCGACAACTGCGACTCCTACAACACCAACGAGCTACGCATCTTGAACGGACCTGACAGTGAAGAAGCCGCCAACAACCTCCTGGACGCAGACGCAAATGCGGGCTCCCGGTCACCAGCCAGTGTCAGCTCTCCACAGTCGCAGGCGCTTCGATCGCCGCGATACTACTTCCAACCTGATGAGCCAGAGGAGACATGGCTGCCAGGTCAACTACCTTCGTTCCCGTTCCAGCTGCCGCATTTCCCGAATAGACCACGCATGCCGGACATGCCACAAATGCCACGAATGCCGGGCTTTCCGTCGCTGCCACGCTTCCCGTCATTACCTCAGTATCCACAGTTTCCGAACATGCCCAGGATGCCGCAGATGCCTCAAATGCCTCAGATGCGTCGCGATGCTGAGGAGATGCTCGAACGTTTCCGCCGCTCGATGGATGCCTATCTCAATCCTACCGGGGAAGTTCGAGATGAACACGTCCCATTCATTGATCTTGGGGGTGACGACAGGCGCGAAGCAACACAAGCCTCGGACGGTACGCAGGTCAAGGGCCCATACTTGCCTCAATATTACTTCGAACGCTTTTCGCAAGCTCTGACGCGTTTCCGTAACGAACTCAATCCCGGTATGGAGGAAATACCGGATCTGAATCTTTCGGAAGACCAAGATCCTGAAGGCTTGCAGTTCTGGGGTGAGAACGGTGGACGCATTGAGCGGCAGCTCAACGCTGAAGACGATGGTGACGACGATGGATCCGAAGATGAGAGTAGTAGTGATGAAGAGAGCCGTCATGAAGACGACGAAGAGGATGACGATAACGAACACACTGGACAAAAGCGAAAGACGGATTGGGATCTACCTGGACATCTCTGATTGGATCACACGGCGTTTTGGGTACACTTCTGGAGTTGAGCCAGAAAAAACGCATACAAAGGGCGTTACTATCATCACGAACATAGCACATCTAGAATCGCACAACATTATCACGACGAACATGGTCGCACATGCTAGACTGAATGACCTGTGTTACCGCGAAAGCCGGCTCTGACTGAAAGCATAAGTCTCAAATACATAAAGAGCTGTTCGAACCCAATCCGCAGCCGCAAAAAATATCGCTGACAGGCTGTCCAAATTGGCTGCATTCCTCTTCGCCCTCATCGCTCCTTCCAATGGTGGTGCTGAGGAAAGAAGGACACGCGCTAGTGGTTAGCACCGCCAAGGGCAGCTTAGCGAGGCCACGCCGATTTTGCGAGGGATTCTCGCAGGTCCAAAATCTTGAACTTCACGCTTGAACATCACCGTCGCTAACCCAACAGCCGATCTCAGTCAGTACGTACCTCGCCAGCGGCGGTGTTGCAATCGCAGCAGTCGCAACTTCCTATTTGCGCAATTGCGCGCAGCTCTTCAGCCGACCGTTGCTAACAATTGCTTCAGAAATGTCCTCCACCAAGAAGGCCTCCGGCAAGACTCAGCGCAGCGCCATCGCTGACGTCGTCGCTCGCGAATACACCATCCACCTCCACAAGCGCGTACGTTGATTCAGTTTGTTGAAGTCCATCAATGGTCTGTCACAGCTGGACGGGCACCTGACCAGACCGATCACGCTGGCTTGGGTGTTCGTTCAACTGTGCGGGCATCGGGCGGAAGACTGAAGAGGGACATCAGGCTGATGGGTATACAGGTTCACGGCGTTTCCTTCAAGAAGAGGGCTCCCCGTGCCATCAAGGAGATCCGCGCTTTCGCCGAGAAGGCTATGGTACGTGGATATCGGAGGGCATCTTGTAGTGCGCACATCATGTGCGACTGCTGGGCTCGAATCTGCACACGAGAATACTGGCTAACAATTTTGCAGGGCACCTCCGATGTCCGCCTCGACCCCCAGTTGAACAAGAAGGTCTGGGAGTCCGGCATCAAGGGCGTTCCTTTCCGCCTCCGTGTCCGCATCTCGCGTAAGCGTAACGACGAAGAGGGCGCCAAGGAGAAGCTCTACTCCTACGTCCAGGCCGTCAACGTCAAGGACCCCAAGGGTCTCCACACCCAGGTCGTTGAGGACGCTTAGGTGTAGAACATCTTGGGAGGACTAGAAGACGATGATGCATATCAAAAGCATGGCGTTCCGGCGGGGTGCTGAATAGCTGCTTTATTAGACAGCGAAAGGCTTGTGAAATGATACCTAAATGACATTCATGCCCGCCATGTTGCACACTCAACTGCTTGGCCTTGTTGTACTTTGATGACTTCAAAATTGAGGTCGACCCATGCCCGTCCTGAGATCTTTGCATGCCGTAGCCGTTTGAATACGTTGAAATGGTGGTCGCACATGTTTGTTGCTGTTCGCTGCTGCGTCAAATCTTGCTCAGAAGATTGCCGCGTTCGGCAACTCTTCGACAGCCGTTGATCGCCTTCACCTAACCCTAACGCCGACGCCCCGATGCCTTCCTCGAGGGAGGTTCTGATGCAGAGCAAACGAAGCACTGAGAGCATGGACTCATGAGACTTCAATTGACAATTCTCGTGTCTTGGTTTGTCGGACTTCTGTACGACGTCCGCTCATGCTATTGCTTTGTTGGAGTCGAACGAGGAGTCCGTACTCGAAGCTAAGGAGTATGTACATTCATTCACCTTCACACCTCACTAGACCTACATTGTCCTGTACTTCACAGTGCTGACTTTGTACTGTACAGTATGGTGCGGTTCTATGTCTGACATCCGTATATTGTCGACCAAAGGGGCGCTGCAAAGTCAATCATGGATCGTGTTATCGGCGTGCACCAATGCTCGATGACCTTACGCAACCTCATCATTCCGATGACATCAACAGCGCGCAACCCTCCCTCTTGGACGCAGCGATACATGGTATCGAACGTGCCCATGCTACGACTGGCTACATGTCTTTGGTAGATATGGAAATTGCGGTTGCCGGGTTGCCGCACCATATTCGGTGCCGGCTCCTCCCTCTCCATTGAGTATAAGTGCGCAAGGTTTTCTGCTTTCTCACAGGCTGTCCTACTTCGATCTCAGCACTTTGATCGAGCTTCGCCTCGTCCTTTCCCAATGGCAATACTTGGCAACGTTCCTAGGCTCGAAGTCCGGGTCGTAGACCATCAGAGGGAAGCCTTCAGGAGTACGACGATAACGAGACAGACTCCGACGAACAGAGCTCGCTTAAGCGTAAGGAGTGCGACTACGGAGAGTGCGATGATAGCGGTGAGCCGAAAGCTGTGAAGTACACCGAACCAAGCTCAGGTGGCAGGTTCGATATTCAGGTCCACGTCCATGATAACTTCGAAATGCAATACGACATCCTCATCAATCTAAATATTGATGGCAGGCAGCCATTCGGAATGTTCTTAAAGAAGGATCGTCTAGATCTTTCTTATGGGGGCACGCATAGTGTGTCTATGCATGACCTGTCCGAAGGCGATGGGAACAAGGGGTACAGCATTGGACTCTTCTTCTCTGATCTATACATTGGTCAATTTGCTTTTCCTGCTGGTAGTTCCCTGCTGGTAGTTCCCTGCTGACAGAATGCTGCAGTGGGCCACGGAACTACAAGATTGGCAACATCTGACAAAAGAGCACTTGTAAACATCGGTTCCATGTTTATATCCCTCCACCCGGTGACAAACATTCGCGCAAGCAAGGACCTCGAAACCCAACGAACGGTGCTCTTAGTGGTATCAAGGGTATACCAAAAACGAGCTAAAGGGACAGGCGCGTTCGCACCAGGTGGTGTGCGCTACTAGAATCTGGCATCTGGAATCAGCTCACCGTCTCGCAGTTCGACACGATTGACCGAGATGAAAGACAAGCCCCAAGAGTTCGAGTTCGGTCTCGTCGAACCTGACTGCATACCGATGGCTGTCTTCGAGCTCAGATACCGTTCCCTGGGTATGTATCTTGGCCGCCCGTTCCAGCAGCATACGTGCTAACATGTATCAGCTGCTCTGAGAGCGCTTCAGGTCGTCTCTCATTCTCACAATCATCATCATCTTGTGGGACAACGGTCGACGAAGGATATGAGCCGAGCCGAGCTGCAGAAGTTGGTGCAGCAACTGCTAGTGAGTGGTGTCGAACACGTAGTCGCTCGTGACTGACAAGTCGCAGGTTGAACGGCCATCGCACATATCGATCAAGTAGGAACGATGAGAAGATAGTCCTGCCGTTGATAATGAGCGACGAATGAAACTCAGACGCGTTGGGCGACCACGAGGGTGAGGTGACCGATCTTATTGCAGAGGATCAGCATGCCTACTGTATCGATTTCAGGTCTTCTCAGGATCCCGGACTTGAGGACTGTTGGAACATCGCTCATCTAGGCTGAGTCGAGGCGAGCCTTGGCCCATTCACGCTTTGTTCATTTCTTTCAGCTCCACGCAGACGATGTTGTTGTCCAAGAAACTTTAGAGAGACTGGTAACGCATCAGAGAGACTAGTAACGATTACGCCCTATGCAGACCAATGCAGAAGAAATCACTACAACCAAATTTGCGAGCTATTGTCGACATCCTTTCGCACTCGTGGCTTCAAAGGGAATCAATCACCTCAAAATGGCCAATCGTATGGTAGGCCATACACTTTGGTGCGCGAATGAAAGTAAGCAAGGTTCTAACTCTTCTTTCTCTGCTATGCAAAACTTCAATAGTAGCTGCAGCAACCGCTTGGTGAGACGACAAGAGAGATCGAGAAGTTGACAGAGGATCTAAGATCACTCGCAGTCTGGCAAGAGCCAGCGTATCAGATCGTGTTCATTACCGAGAGTGAACGAGATCTGGACGAGGTCTGGGTCAAGCAGATCGACAACTTGTAACGGTGTCTTTGGGCTGAGTGCTTCTACCGTCACCGTTGTCAACCTTATTGCTGACGCCGTTGTAAGGCGACTTGGGACCAAAAGCGCGGTACGAGCTCACGAACGCGGCACTTGAAATTACACCGACGATCATCTCGCTTGTTTTGCACTCTACCCAAATGTGGTACCCCGAGCGAGATGACCTGTAGTCCGTCGACTCCGATCTCGTCACCCACACCGCATTACAACACCAAATATTGCATCGTGAGCTTCGAAAGTGGAGCTTTGACAACACTCGCACATGCAGCTGCAGGAGCCGATTATGACAGGCCTCGGCTTCCATCGAGCTCAGTGAGGCCTACAGTACACGGAGATATTGCTCGCACTCAGTGATCCGTCGCCGGACACAAGCAGCGGTCGCGTACGGGAATACCTATCCAAGGCCCTCCCGGATGAGCCACCAAGCCTCGTACGCAATATTCGCCTTTTGACTGGAGTAACGGAGAGAAGTTCCGTTGCCAGATGCACTTTCAAAGTATCACCCACCCACAATCCCATTCCACAGTCACGAGCAAATGTACCTCTGTCGTCATCGACAGGCCTCGGTATCCCCACAGTATGATTTTGAGTTTGTGCCAGCCAACTGCAACGGTTAAGATTGCGGGGTGGAATCACCCTGCACACACTTTTTGACCAGCTGCATCCCACCCCCTGCCTTAGCACGTCGGGACTGTCCAGAACGCCACCTACCACTGCCGACTGCTTGTTTCCCAGACTAATCTAGTCTGTAGACCCTGGGTCAGCTGGCGACTGTTTTCACCCGTCGCTCCCACTTCTGCATTGGGAAAGACCTAATCTATCTCCGCAGAGCCTGTTGAGCATCACTCCGGCAACCTGGTTGACAGTTGTGAAAGACAAAGACGAAGATTTGCAACACATGCTCGCTACCGCGAGACCGAATGCGAGGGCCACTCACTCGGGATCTTCACAAGTCATGATCTCCGACTGTGGTACACGTACGAGCAAAGACGTGATCTTGACATGAAGGTAGCCCTGCAGCAGCGCAAGAAGTTCTGAGCGAGCATGAATCATGCCGAGGCCTGTCTCCCACTTTTACAAGTCAGCGTAAACGAACACCTACGCAAGAAAGGTAAATGCGGAAATTCCACCGGAGGCTACCCAGCCAGTGAAGTCGTGTGCTGGACACGTGTTGGGTGGAAGCACAACTCTGATCGCCGTCCGCCAAAAACTATGTTCGCGCCTACCAGAAATTCAGGCTGGGGATGTCAAATTGATGAGTGTTGGATCAGGGAAGCTACGTCAATCACTGCCCAAAACTGCAATCGAGGTCCTTCCTCGGCCATGAAATAAATCACGCGCCATTGGGCAAGATGTCACCCCGCATTCCGCCATCTAACATTCGTTAGACTGACACATAACTGGTACCTACCGTCTGCGGCGAAGATCGTCATACCAACACACTAAATGCAGGAACCTCTCTTGTTTTGGCAGTACCGCTGCATTAGCGTTGGCGGAGCGCGAACCTTCCGCCAGTGCGCCACAACCTCGGCCACAGACCAGCGACGCACATCTCTGGTTGTACCCTTGCACTGCTCCACAACTTCCGGTGCACTCGTACCGCTAGCACACCTACCGAAAGATCCATTCGTGGGAAGGGAGATCTTCTCCATGGGGTATGTCGATCACCCGCCGCAGCGTGCGCAAGGGGCTGTCCTCCTTGCGTGTCCTCCAATAATTGAGTGCGGATTTGATAGTAGTCTACCTTCAGATGATACTGTATACGGAGATGTGCAAGATCTGCCTCGGTCGTTCCAACGGGGAACCAAGAGCGAAGCAAGATGAACATTTGTATAAGTAGGCCCATGGCGCTCAGCATCAGAGAATTACCATTTCCAGTAACATCTTCAGAGCAAGGCCAGAGGCAATACGATATTCTTCATTGAGCGCTTCAGCTTTTCGAGATGCAGTCCCTTTCACTTCTCCTTCTCTCGGCTTCAGCCGTCTCAGCATACCCATGGGTCGCCAACCAGCCCGGTGTTGACTCTTCTCTGCTCCCTCGCAACCGCAACGTGAAGAGGGATACTGGGTACGACTACGCTCCTGGCACCTGCCCCTTCAATGCCAACCACAAGCCTGCTGCCCCCTACAACAGCAAGTACCCCTACACAGGCGCACGTAACGGTGCACCCGGAACAGGCGTGGGAGGAATCAAGGTTCCTGCCGACGGTGACGACGCACACAAGTTCATTGCCCCTACAGCAAACGACATCCGTGGTCCTTGCCCCGGTCTCAACGCTGCTGCCAACCACAACTTCCTTGCCCGTGACGGTATCACAACGTTCACTGAGCTTGTCGACGCTCAGCAGAACCTGTACAACGTCGGCTGGGATCTTGCTACGCTTCTAGCGACTCTCGGTGTCCTCGCTGATGGCGATGTTGTCACCGGCAAGCTCAGCATTGGATGCGATGCTACATCCCGCACTGCCACCCTTGGAGGTGTTCTCGGCAACCAGCCCGGTTTGAACGGACACAACAAGTTCGAGGGTGACTCGTCGCTTACCCGCAACGACTACTTCACTCACAATGGCAACGACTACTCGTTCAACGGCACGTTGTTCGGTAGGATGAAGGATACCGCCGACCGCGTCTCAGGCGGCAATTTTGACCGCAATACCCTCGCCGCATACCGCAGCCAGCGCTACGACGAGTCCGTGCAGGAGAATCCTAATTTCTTCTTCGGTCCCCTTGCACTTCTGCTTTACGGAGCCTCTTCCTTCTTGTACGAGCTGTTCCCCAGCTTCGGTAACGAGGGCGTTCCCGACCTCAAGACTATGGCCTCCTTCTTCGGTACTTCGCAAGACTCCAACGGCAAGTGGGTGTCCGGCCCTGAGAGGATTCCCGATAACTGGTACAACCGCCGCGCTCCCTACACCAACAATGATGTTACCAATGAGATCTTGGCCCAGTACGTTCAGTACCCCAAGCTCTTCGGTGGCAATGTTGGAACCAACAACTTCGACGCTCTGTCCACTCCCTTCGGCATCATTGTCGACGGCAAGCTTCCCAACGCTGCTACTGCTGGTGACATCCTTTGCCTGCTTTACCAGCTTGGCACTCAGCCGGTGCCCTCTAGCTTGTCGATCGTCACCGACATCCCTCTGTCCGTTCTCAACTGGTCCATCGGTAAGCTGAACCCAGCTTTCAAGAATGCCGGGTGTGCGCTCCGTCCTGACCAGACTGCACCTACCGCTTCGTAGTTGTGTTGATGCTTGAGTGGGTTGAAGAGCTTATGCGCTCTCCCTGTTCGCATTATTGAGCATAAGATGGGGGTTGGCATGAGGTTGTCTTTGTATATGGGTTGCATGTGGAGATGATGATATTGATGACAAAATGACCATATATTCTATTAGCCAGTGTATAATTTGAACTCATTACATTGTTGTTGCTCGCACTTCCTGACTTTGTTCGTCGCTGAAGACATGCATTCCTCCGCAACTTTGCTCAATCCATCAGCGGCATCTGACAAGCTTGTTCAGGGAGGAACCCGAACTGATTCGACCATCTGTGTAAGACTTAGTGGCTTCACGGGCATCGGTGAAATGCTTGGGTGATCTGTTCTATCCTCCCATTGGCCATGGAAGCTTTATGCGAATGCCCAGTGTGCTTTGAATACCTACACAACATGTGGTGCTCCCCTTCAATCTTCCCGGCCACCGCCAGGACGTCGATATTCCGCATCATATCCGCCTCTTGTATGCTGCGCTTGCGCTCAGCCAAAAGGGCACTCCGTTCTATTGCGTAAAAGATCCTTCCAACGCTTCGATCCTATGCCCATGGACCTAGAATCACTTCATTGAATTGCTTGTCGCCTGATCGGAGTCACAGACTAAGGCGCGCGTACACCCGTCGGCCAGACAGCAGGCGAATCATAAGCGGGTGGCGAATCATCTTGCTGCTGCGGAGGTGGGTGGATCAGCTCTCGACGTCCTGTGAGATGCTGCCTCCTCCACTCGGGATTCGAGTAGTAAGCGGGCGCAGGTCGTTGATACTTGGGCAGTACATCTTCTCCCTCTCTGACTTCCCTCACTCTTCTGGCTTCTCTTTCGATCCCACTCTCCGCGTTTCTGTTGGCTCTCACTTGAATATTTCGGCGCCTTCGCTCTGCGGCGGTCTCAACTCGAGCTGGCTCTGCGCCCCACCATCCGTTGTTCTCGCGACGCTGCTGTTGTGCACGAGCAGGGTCGGACCCGCGGTTGGAAGATGTGGACCTGTCGCGCATGCTGCAGCGGTGGAGGATGAATACCATGACGCCGAAGAAGACAACGATGCTGACGATGCCGATAATGATTGGTGTTTTCGTCGAGTCGTATCTATGGGTGCTGGTATAGTATCTTCGTGCAAGAAGGCGTGTGCATGGCATGTTGATGGTCATTCCTTGATGTGATGATTCGAATTGCTTTGCCAATTTCTAAGGTACCGTCGGCCGTTCAATTATGGCGGACGTGTTTGATGTCGTGGTTTGAATTGTAGACGGAATCTGAACTGATCCATGAAGTTCGCGTTATTCTTCTTCCGCCAAAGCGCGCATGCAGTGCCTTTATACATCACTCGAAGCAGCCTTGAGAACAGACTCCGGTGTGTCGGTGGCCTCAATATGCCGAAAACGTCGTGAATACGGTCGCTGTTATCGACGTGTGACTGAACTTTGAGGCTTATACACGCTCATGTATCTGGTCATTGGCTCAGATGCTGCTCACGTGCGGCTATATCGGGCTGAGCGGGTATACGGCTCTCCAATGTTGGGGGCCTGATGGTTTGTAGACTGGGATGTCTGCAAGGCTGACTGACGAGTCATGGGCCTTACACACGGAGAAGATTCGGTGATGCTCTGTATCCTGTCAAGAAGTCGTTGGTGATGTCTCTTGACAACCATGAATCCGAGAGTGCATGCTCGTCCAAGACGAGAGCAGGTTTGTGCGATCGTTGATCCTCAGCGGTTTGCGAGCCAAGGTACGCCAGCATCGTGGACCAGATACCATAATTGAGCCAAGACTAAGTACGAGAGGCTCACCAGCAGCAATACATCCAGCTGCGTCATACCAATACTGCACGGCCTTTCGAGACTACGAGTTAGATGTGCGCTTTTGTATGCAATCTTTCGCCACCGGTTACCGGTGCTCTCGTGTAGCGCATGATCCGGTGCCGGTGACGACCTGGGACTTGATGAACGTGTAGAAGATATCAGTAAGCAGACTCGGAGACGGTCATCGAAGCACACCAGATGACCGAGTAGGCTAAAGATGCAGGAAGATGATGTTGTATGGAGACAGACAATTAAGATACTTCTCGACGTTTGGAGAAGCAAACAAATGCTCAGAGCAGTCCGCTGAAGTCATGGTCTTACTCTCCATATCTTGAGGCTGGGAAACAGGCCCGGAACGACATTCGATTGCGTAATTGCATCCATTGGTAGGTGAGGTTGCTTCGTCTGCTCGAACTGGACTGCACGATAGTCGCGAAGTTTGGATGGCGAAGTCTCGTTTTCCCCATGTAAGATATTGTTTGGTGACCACTATAGGCAGCCCAATGTTAATGTCATTTTTTTTGGTATTGCTATTGTCGAAGACAAATGTGGAATCGGCGTCTGCTTGACGCGGGTGCCTGCCAAGCTTGGGAGACCTCCGAGTGACCGCATAGCTTCCCCAAGCTTCAGCCTCCCTCTCCACTTGTAACCCCACCATCTTGCGTTCGAAGCACTCAGTGTACTATCTACTCGCGAATCTTCAGTCGCCTGGACATCCGCTATCGTATCATACAGGAAGACAACCTCATTCGGACTTCAGGCAGCCACAATGGCTTCGCGACTCGTGCTGGTCCTAGGTGACCTGTTCATCCCGGATCGCGCTGCAGTACGTTGATGCGCAAAAAGTATGCAATGCTAGACCTCACAGACTTACAGGCTACTTAGGATATTCCCGCCAAGGTACGAGCTACGCCAGACCTTTGATGTCGCCTGCAAACCCCACCGCATCTCCCCCCTTCCATTGCGCCGCGGCTTATACAACCTCTAGTTTAAGAAGCTCCTGGCGCCTGGCAAGATCGGACAGATTCTATGCCTTGGCAACATCACAGATCGAGAGACTTACGAATTCCTACGTGGCATTGCGCCTGACCTGCAGATCGTCAAAGGTGATTTCGACGTCGAAGCACCCAACCTCGCCTTGTCTAAGGTCGTCACCCACGGATCGCTGCGCATAGGCTTTACACACGGTCACACTATCATACCACCGGGCGATGGCGACAGCTTGCTGATCGCGGCGCGACAAATGGACGTGGATATCCTGCTATGGGGCGGCACACACAAGTTCGAGGCATACGAGATGGAGGGCAAGTTCTTCGTAAACCCAGGAAGTGCGACAGGCGCTATGACGACAGGGTGGTGGACAGAAGATGAAGATCCCACACCAAGCTTCGTGCTTATGGACGTCAGTTTGCCCCCAACAGAGGCGATCGATAAGCCATTGTGTAACGAACGGCTAACAGCGGTATAGGTCCAAGGTGACGTTCTTGTGTTATACGTCTATCAGCTACGTACAGATGCTGAAGGGAATGAGAGCGTTGCAGTTGAGAAGGTTTCGTTCAGGAAAAACGGTGGTGGTGCAGCATAGACACGATCCTGCATGGTTAGACGGTAATCGAGCGGTAATTGAGCGCACACATAGTGCAGCAGTGCATTTCGACCAGCACAGCATTCTCGGTGCCCTTTCGACGAATCGGTGACAATCTCATTGCATGCATAACGCAGATGCGCACCTCAGACGGACACGGCAGTTGCAATGATCATCCTGCGAATCAACGAGCATGTCCGCACAAGGCGTCTCGAGTCTTTTCTGCTGTGTCACGGAAGCTGCACAGCAGGTTGTTCATGGTTAGGCGCATCGTCTTTCTGCACCTCAGGCATAAGTTCAGACACGTAGCCAGTGCATACTGGCGCATATTTGTGTTTCCTACACTTGCCATGCCCCTGAAACAGACCCTGTAGCTCAGCTGAGGCTCATGCGAGCGCCCATTTCAGATCTACCCCACATTCTGTCACTTCTTGCACTACTGCGGTGCTCCCAGGACCAAGCTAATAACAGCAGTGGTCTGACCGTCCGGTGAGGCTCTGTGAAACCGCGCAGCCCCGGTTGCACGATTGTACAACTCGGCTCGAGCAAGCAAGCTTTCGCCTTGCACCGCGTGGGAATCCTCCCGACCTGCATTCCATTCCGCTTCACTGTTGTCTCCGAGCGAGCACATCCTTCACGGCCCGTTCCACCTTCTCGAACATCGATGGCAGCGCGGCTATCATGCCATAATTCCGCTCCCCTGCGATGTGCCGGCCCTGTGCGAAGTCTATGTCTCCACCGTTGAAGTCTTTGATCAGTCCACCGGCTTCGGTGTACAGGAGGTGCCCGCCGGCGTGATCCCATACACAAGTGAACCTGTCAACGGTTTTGGGAATGCGGACCATCACGTCTGTCGATCCAAGTGCGAGTGCAACATGCTTGACTTGCTGCGCCCAGATGACTGTGCCCGGCCATTGTGCACCAAGCTGCTCACAGACAGCCTTGTGCTCCTCCTGCGAGAGACTGGTCTTGCCTATCGTACTCTCAACGAAGTTCAGCTCCTCGAGCTTCTTCTCTGGCAGCTCACTCAGGTCGACCTTCCTCGCCTCTCCCCACCCAGACTCTGACATCTTCCTGATGAATGTGCCCTGACCTTTGATCGCGGACAGAACAACGCCGAACCCTTCTTCGTCAACAAGATCTTCATGCACTCTGCTCTGACCCAGTGGACCATCGGCGTCGAAAGCCAAATTTGGACATCCAATGACCCCCACAGCCTGCTTACCATCAACCAGCAAGCACAAACACACGGCATACTGCTGCCCCTGCATGAACGTCGCCGTCCCATCAACAGGATCCATAACCCACACCCGGCCCGTAGCAGTCTGCTCTCCCTTCCCGCCACGATCAATGAGTTCAAACATCTCTTCTTTGCTCGCCGGGAAGACCAGTGTCTGTGCGCCCTGCGGCTCCCCGTTTTGGGTTCTCTCTGCATGCAGATTCTGTGCGCGTTCCACAAGCTCCCAGACACGGTCTGCTAGCGGGGCATTGGAGCGCAGTGCGTCTGCGCTCTCCTCGCCGAGGAACTTGTCATTCGGGTAGATTGCGTGGATTGCGCTGATGAGCAGGGCCTGGGCCGCGAAGTCGGCTATGGTCACTGGAGAGTCGTCGGCTTTGGTTTCTGCGGAGACGTGGTTCTTCAGAGAGCGGAGCACCGATTTGGTTAGGATCGAGGCATTGTGGACGGCGGCAAGGGCGAGGCCGAGCTCGGCGGCGTAGGGCTGAGATGTCATTGTTTGTCTGAATGTCAATTGCGGATTGTGAGAATTGTTTGCGATTGCCGTTACGGAAGTTTTGTTGATGAGGTGCGGTGGACATCATGTGCTCGGCAAAAACCCGCGATTGCCCGATCTCTCCATGATATGCGCGTTCCTCTGAAGGAAGTGCTTCACTGAGCGTGCGTGTTGCAACAATGCTGGGACTGCGCAATTGGCTTGTACCCGTTGACCTGAGGCAGGCACAGTCATCAGTATGAACCTCGAGGCTATATTTCAGCCTCAGAGAGGAACAGACAAATAGACATGCAGCTTAGGGCCGATCGCTAAAGGTTGAGTTTTGTTTTGGAATCGGCTGAGGTCGCAAGGTTTGCGCTCAGGCATGCTCCTGCCTGGCGCCGTAAGGGTGCCCTTACTACGGGAACTGAGACGGGAGCGATGAAGGAAGGAAGCTCGGCCCGAGTCCGAGTCGGGAGATTCACGCTACAGGCCACTGCGAGGCTGGTTATTGATTGCTCAAACGGGACGAACGTGATTTGTGCTTCGATGTTTGGTGACACAGCGTTGGAAGCATTCAAATGTTTGTGCTATGGATATGCAGACGAAGTTTTCTGCTAGCCTGAGCTCGCCGTTCTTCATATTGTGCTTGCTATGTAGCTGTACATCGAGATTACTTGCATAGAGAGCATTCTGGAAGTCCTCAGCTACTTGATAAACACCCTGCTGACTTGCGTCGTCCTGCATGATCCTGCAACTGCGGATTGGACAATGCCTAGCTTATCTGCGAGACTGACGTCCAAAGAGATCCTTCAACGTTTCAAGACACTGTTGGTGGTGGATTGCATGGTTCTCCACAGTATGTCGCAAGCTGTGTCCCAATGAGCTTGGTGGCCGCCGCATTTTGTGGGGTAAATGCGTGATGCGCACATCTGTGCAGTCCCAATGTGATTTTTCTGGCAACCGCGGCCGACATGCACAGCGCCTGCATACGTGCCACGCGGTCTCTATTGAGTCGTGTCACAGACAGCATAACAGACGATAGCGTACACTGAAGAGTGAGGGGTCCGCGAGTCGTGAAGCTCGTTAACCGCGATCAATTTGGTATCAAGATAAGGGTAGATTGCGCTTACCGTTCCTGCAGCCTGTCGACATCACGATGCCTCCCGTAGTGGTTGCGTGCTGAACCTTAGGTGAGCCGTGGGGGGCGTCTGGGCAGTCGCCTGCAATGTCCTCGTATCTTACGGACGAATGAGCGTTCCAAGGTCATCTGCAAGTCACTCCTCAGGCGTTCCTGTGGGAACTAAACTTTGCAGGCATTTGACAGCCTGCAGGGACAGCCAGTGCTGTAGCCTTCGCTCCTTTGGTTAGATGGCAGGCAACGAGCATGATCGTTATCTCGCTTCCTGAAGCGAAAGGTGCTCGAGGCGCGCTGAGAGACGAGCATCCTGACCATGTCGCTAGCCGTGAACAGGAGCGAGGCCTACCAAACAGGCGTTCCTCGTTAAGCAATGCTCCTTTCTGACCACCGATCAATACTGCTTCGCCAACGCCGTGTGCCTGAAGCTGACGACGAGAGTCTTAGCGAGTCCAAATGCGTGATCATGGCCGACGCTGAGGGCAATACGATAGTCAGCAAGAGCCAGAACCTCTCCTTGTGCCTGAGGCATTGCAAAATTTTCTTTTCTCTGAGGCAGCAGACATGCTGATCTCAACGAAAATGGTGGTGCAACCTGAACGCTGAAGGACTGTTGAGGGTCTGGGACGGCAACGGGACATGGCCTGTTCAACGCTGATCATCTCGTGGTAACGCGACGCAGGCTAGACTCACCCATATCAGGTGCTTGAAAATAACCACGGAACAGTTCTGGTGCCGAAGCGAGCGCTGCCGCGTCCTGCGATGGCGACAGATAACGTCTCCGGATGTCGCCATGAATGGTAGCATGATAGGCTGCACGAGGCTGAAATAGTGCTGCGCGCATTCCAGCAGGAGTTTCTGTAGCTTACGAGAGACAAAGCATGGGAATTCGTGAGATGTGGACCTTTGGCTCAGCTGCAGGGCTGAGACAGTCAGACGGAGTCCCTGCGTCGCTGGATTGCAATTGCTCGCCATAAGCTCCATAATGGCGAAAACCAGAGCTCAGTCGATGAGTCGGCTATTCATGCAAACGTCCCTCACAAGGACGAGGATATGAATGTTTCACAGGCACGCAATCCATTGCGCCAGCTGCTCAATAATTGATGCCTTGAGGGGCGAAGCGCGCAGTCACCCCACGACGACTTACGACTGCGGCGTGATCGCTGAAACTCGATAGTTTCTCCTCTTTTGGCACACACTGGGAATGGCAGTGTCCGAACCCAAGTTTGCACGTCATCCGCCATGTCCGGAAGAGCAGATGACTAGCGAGTGGGGACTGGATCTTCGTCATCTTGGGAGGCTGGTCGCGCTGCTATCACGCTTTCTGGCAGTGGTGTCACACAAGAGAAAAGCTGCGCAGTGTGTCTGCCCATCATTGTGCTCCGGGAGCAGTTGCCGGGGCAGAGTTTGACGCTGCGCAGCAGCACATGCGTGAAATGCCGCGAAACGCAGCGCTCGACGGGCTGTGGGTGCGCGATAATCCCTTCGTTGAGCGAATCGTTCTCGCGGCAGACAGAGCGTGCTGGGCCAACTGGCAGCACCTTGGTGGCCAAATCTGTGCCGGAGCGAATCGCAGGACGATGCGCTGCACCTGTTCGACAGAGACGCAGCCTAGCTTGTTGAGGCCTAAGGCGCAAAAGAGGGGTGCATGAGCAAGCGGACTTGCCAGGGCACAGCTTGCGGCGGCTCCTTGAGAAATAATTCTTGGGTGCATGGATTATGTGGGCCCAAGCTCACGCCTGCATCCTCTCCGCACAGGCGTGGGACTACCCTGTTGACCAGCAGCCTGCATGACTAGGGTCTGATAGGTTCAGCCGTGTGTGTGAGGTGCCTGAGCGCTGGTTAAGACCATCCTCTGCGCCTGCTCCCGCAGCACCCGTCTCCATCAAAGCTCCGCTGAAGACTCTAACCCACCGTGACTCCTATCTGAGGACTCGCTGCTTCAAAAGGAACACTCCCCTCTTCCCTTCGGTGCATTCTTCCACCACATACCCCACCCAGCTGTCGATTGTCGCAGCTCACTCCACCACCACACCAACACTCGCACAACCTCATCCACAATGACTTCCCAGATGGAGTGGTCCCACGACTTTTGCCTTTCCTGCGACCGCCAGATGGAGGGTGGCACCTACTGCTCGCAAGCCTGCAGGTTAGCAGACCTCGAGAAGGGTGCTGGCCAACAGCAGTCCGCACAGCTCTCGTCGTCTGCCTCCTCCACATCGTCTTCCAACCACGGATTCTACCTGCCTCCGGCTGTCAACTTCTCTCAGTATCAAACATCGTCGACGTCACGCGGGTTCGACATGGGCCCCTCCAGTCCGTACCACTACTACACGACCACGAATGGCTCGTACTTTGCTCCATCAATTGCGGGGCAGCGCAGCCTTACACCATCATCATCACGCTCATCGCTGTCTTCCAACTCATCGACGACATCATCAGGCATCACCGCACAGGCTGCATCGCAACTCAACAACTACATGCGATCATTCGACCAGACACGAGAACAGAAGAGGAGGTACACCCAGTACTAGGCGAGGACCTTCTTTCCTGCTCTCTACCCTGCAACATATTCTTATCATTTCTGGAGTTTGGCATTACGAGAACCACGCAACTACGACACTCGGCTTACATACCCTTTGCTTATGGATTGCATCTCGGTCTCGGTCCCGGAGTTGTACCATCGGACCCGGCGAGGTCCACGGAGTTTACTCATCACATCGATCGCTGCTCTGCGTTACTATTGTACCATCTCCTATCTGCGCATGGCGGAGCGGTGTACGATCAAAAGCACATATATCCATCTCGACGGCCACGCAAAGCGTGGAATTGAGGATCTTGTTTGTTTTCGAGCATTACCAACCTGGTGTTTGGCATGGCACGGATGTGGATTGCCTGACATGCTGCATAGCGTGTATGTTGGCGAATATCCCCTCACTCATACGGGCGTTCATGACGCACCGGTTTTCTACTCTAGCATATCATGTAGTCGCTGTCTCGGTATTCCAATGGAAGCGCAGCCATGATACCCACTCTGGCGCAGTTTGAACACAATGATCGCTCTTTGCAATTTTGTGATGTCCTACTAACAGCCTTACACAACCGCGTGTCCGACATCAAATTATGATGCGGTCATCGCCCATCCCGGTTGACACTCCGCACGTGACATAGTGACTGATCCCACAGAGACTGGCCCTCTAAGGGCGCCCTTGAGAACAGCGGCCAGGCCTTTGGTGCCGTTCCCCTCTCCGCCCCCAGCTCCTCCGATTCCCTGTTTCCGCCGCAATGGGCAAAGTGGTGGCTGCCGTCGAGATCTCCTGTCTGTGAGCTGTCTCACACAGACCAGGAAGAGTTTTCGCGACGATCCAGACGTCCAGCACCGCTCAACGCTTCACAAGGTGCTGGGGGGCAAAAGATACACACCCTCAACGGCCCAACACGGGAGGCAGCCGTGGCAGCCAACAGCAGGCGCCGTATCTGCTCCGGCTCGCTGGGCCCCAAGTACTGCAGTCCCCTTGACGTCTGGCGCAGCACCCAACTGCTCAGTGGCCACAGCTGCGGCGCTATTTGAGGGGAACCGTGCGCTTGCGGGGTAGCGTAACAGGAAGCAAGCATCCGCAGCAAGCTGCGTGGGATGAGTGCAGCAGTCATTCGGACAAGTTCTGAGATCGGCGGGCAGTCGTTATGGCGCAACACGAGACATTACTGTGCAGCGTCTGCTTCTCCAACTGCTTCAGCACCAGCAGCGGGCATCAATCGATCAACAGTGACAGCGTGCAGCCTCGCAGAGTTTTCGTTGACTCCTTGGTTGACTCCTTGAATCTTGCTTGGCTATTTCCGACCTGCCAGCTCACCCGAGGTCCCACTTCGTCTCCCAGAAAGCGCACCGGAGCCCGGACATTGCCCACTCTCCTTGCTCCCCGACGGATCCCGAGCAATCACGACACCCAAGCTCCACTCCTTGCAATTCCGATGCATTATGTCATCGTTGTCGCAGGCGTGACGCTTGGCGAGCGGTGATTTGTGCGACTCTGGCAAATCCTGTTCTGGGCTCTGTTCCACATCGGCATGATTTCAGGACTCGCTTGAGACGCTTGCGCAAGCAGCGCTGCAAGCAGGAAAATCATTAGGAACAGGGGCTCGGCGGCTGCTACCGAGCCTGACGAGCGATCACGATCCGCAGTGTTTCGACAGTTTGAACTTTATCACGCCAACAGGGTCCACCATCGCACCGACTCGGTGGACGAGGGACGGGACTATGCAGGCACTGCACAACAACAAAGAACAAATTTCGTCCATATTGCAGGCAACCTGTAGTCCGATTACGCAGGAGCTCTAGACTCTGGACCACGCCGCAACAACGTATCGGAGAGTCTGGTCTCTCCCCGACGGGATCCTGAAAACTCAGCATGGCGTGCTGATGAGGCTCAAGGGCGATCAGCTGAGTCATTATCGTGTATGCTTTGACTGTTACACAGCGCCATCACGTCTCAGAAAGTTTTTGTTGACGATGTTTACTGAGTCGTAGATGGTGAATCCAGTACTTCTGGCCCACAAGGTACTTCCAGCCTCGTGCACGTGCGGTGCATAGGTATTCGCTTTTGAGCGGCTTTGGGCAACGGGCGTCGCGGCATTGGCTAAATTGCTGTCATCCTCTTCCTACGGCAGAAGCTGAATCAGGCTTGTCTCGATATTTCCAGAGACTCATACTGGAATCGTTGTTTCGGTCCGACGCAGTCTGCTTGCCATGCTCTTTCTGCGCGTCGACATCAGGTCAGCGCACTCAAGCACCACACGTGCCGTGTCTGCATAGCATGAGTCCTTTCCGGCAGGACCGCCCCACGGTAGGACCGCCATAGCCAATCTGCTGTTCTTCCGTTTCACACACACATTTCTTTTTCGATCGGAAATCTCTTAGATCGTGGCTGACGCAAGTGACGCCAATTGCCCAAGAAGGCACCTAGGCGCACGGCACAAATCCTTCAAAAATAATGATGTATTGTCCTCCCCACCACCAACGCCTGTTAGGCTATCAGATTTCCCCGGGTATCTCCTTCGATCTGGAATCCTACCGCCGGATCGACAGGAGACTAGCTGTTAGCTGTCAACCACCCGCGCGATCGAATTGTTGCAGCATCGTCGACGGCTTGCCGTGCCGCGGTCGGGGTCTCCGCGGACGTCGAGAAGTTCGCTTGTTATGCAGCAGCGTTCGCACTGACGAGGTCGAGAACGTGAGCTGAAAGACACGTCAGGAATGTTGAGCTTCAATAAAGCACACTGAGGCCGAATCAAAAGTGTCCAGTATCATCCATTGACTATCGAAAGGTGCACGCATATTGTGAAACGGTGCTCCAGATTCACTGCAGCCGCGCAGTCCCACGATACAGGTATCCCATATGAGACCGTTCGCCCGAGCCGCTGGATATGGAATCTATTGAGACCACGCTCCCCGCGGCCAGGGAAGGAATTCCACCAATGAGATAGCGTGTTCTTTGCCCTGAGACCTCAGCGTGGAAGAGCTGGGAGCATCTCAACGCATCAGCTGTCATACAGACGTGCCTGAAACACCTATATTTCAGATGTGCTGATGGATAATGCCCATGGAGCCCAAAACCAGCAAATGACATGACGACACGAATACAGGGTGTGACACAAGACAGTATCTGTTCGGGCAAGTACACAGGGGATCACACCTCCGATATACAATTCGTGACTGCAGGGCGACTGTGTATCTGAAATCTTGGTCACTGACCACTGATCTCCAATAATGCTAGGCAACCAAGTCCTTGGCGGCGACATCACCACATCACCACATCACAGCCACTGCGTCCGATTTCAAGAGAGTAAAGTGATGATAAATCTGCAAGTCTGCTACGATCAGCCAGCATCCTGTCAACCTACAGACTGTCGACCGCACGCTTCTTGTGACAGTGACCTTTGTCCTGGTCAATTGCGTAAAAACAACACATGAATCTTCGACACGTGAGAGCGATCAGCCTACGCGAACAGCTGGTCACGCTGGCCATTGATAAGTATGCTACTCAGCGGCATCGTTCTTCCTACGGAGCTCATACTCACGGGACTGTTACACCATCGTGACCCATGGTCCCGAAGCTCGCTTGGAAGGAGCAACCAAGTACCTGTTTGCGGACGCAAGGCAAGCCCGGTGCTTACCTTTGAGTACACCACATCAGGTAGACGGACATCTTACGACCACCGAATTTCTGTCCGCTAACCAAAGGTGCAATACTTACGTAACAACAGAGCCTCTGAGTTCGGCTAACGCAACCCGCATTCAATACGGAGATGGCATAAGATCCTGTATTTGCAGTGCTCCGTGGATGCAATCCAACGATGAGATTAGGCAAGCGCATTCGTTCCACTACAATCATCGGTGTCGTGTTAATGCCTCCAGATGCCAGACAGGCGGCTTCGAGATCTAGAGTTCAAGTTCGCAAGGCCTGGACTCTCCCAGCCGACTCGTATATGGCTCATCCATAGTATGGATCGCTGGCTGTTGCTCATCTCAAACATCTCAAGGGTGACGTGTTTCCCACGAGCAGGACGTGTACACTTTGACTTGATGCGATCCATGCTTTCATGTTGCAGAAACAGCCAGCCATAGCACACAATCATTGTAGTCTTCAGAGATTCCATTGTGTTGCAAATGCTTCGCCACGAGCATCTGACTGCCTCTTATTTTCGCCCAGAAGCTCTACCCTGATAGCCAATTTTCTTCGCAGCTTTTGAAGCCACGACTATCATCATACCGGGTCTCAGGATTAACACTTTGCTACCACTTACCATTCAGATATCAGGTAGTCTTCACTCTTCGACATGGAACCGAGCGCACACAACATCACCTCCGCACTGATTTCCGACACCTGGAATACGCAATAGCAAAAGCAAAGCTCTCATCAGCAGTAGAAAGGAGGTCACTCGTGTTTCATGTTGCAGAAAAACCCGTATACAGACTCTATGTCCAAAGAAAATAGGAGATAGTCAGTGTTTATTTCTGCGTACATTGCGAAGAGATGGACACCCTGTTGGCTACAATGATATTGTTGTTGCATCCGTCTTTTTTTGCAACATAAGAGCTTGTCCAACGTTCATGTTGATGTTCCACCAGCCCCAATTGTGGCACCACCGACTTCAGCGCGCTCCACCCCGCACCTGTCGACCAAAGTAAACGCCACCATCAACCCGAGTACCCCGAGGTCGGCAAGATGATCAAAAATGGCAAAATGCATCGGCCGGGAATCGAACCCGGGGCTAGCCGAAACTGTGTGATACCTGTGGATATCACGTGGCAACGGCTAATTTTACCACTAAACCACCGATGCAGTTGCTATTTGAAAATTTAGCGGTCAAGTAATAATATATTGCTATTGATACAAGGTGCTCTGCGCCGAAAGCTTTCTAACAGGTATATGCATGATGGGGACTGCGGCTATCACGGAGTACACGTGGGACTGTGGTCTATCGCGGCGCGGAATGCGGAGACCTTGACGATCTTCATCTAACGCATTAACACATTCGTTGACCTGTAAACAGAGTGTTGGATTGACTTTAGGACAGAAGGTCCTCAAAACGGAACCACATGCCCAAACGCAAAACGCCACCAATTCCCGTCATGCGGATATACCCAAACCAGAACACCACATTGGAATACAAAGAGCCACCATCCCGTCGAGTAAGGGCTTACTGACCCATCAGCTTCTTCCTCTGTCTCTCAGCCCACTCCCTCGACGCAATTCTGCCCCGCTCTGCAGCCTCAGCTCGCGCCCTCTTGGCTGCTTCTTCTTTTTCCTTCCTCTCACGCTCCATGGCCTCCTTCTCCATCCTGTCACGGTTGAAGACTTGCTTGCCCTTGACCTTGAGCGCTGCAGCATCAACCGGGGTGACCGTCGACTTGCCGCCCTCCGCATGAACGACACTATTGTGGTTCGCCGACGAGGTAGATATCGAGCGCGACAATGGAGCACCTCCTGTGCTGCTGCGCTTGCTCGCGATTGACATTGATCGCTTTGGTGCATCGTTTTGCGGTGGAGGGGCGATGCTCACGCCCGGTGCGTCCCTGACGAGCAGCGATTCTCGCGGGCGAGGAGCGATCGGCTTTCGAAAAGGAGCCTCGGCAGCTGCTTTCTTTGCAGCTTCAGCTTCTTCCATTCGCTTCAGGCGCGCTTCCTTCTGAGCCTTGAGGCGCGCAGCTGCAGCTTCACCTGGCAGCTGAAAGCTGGGCTTGGTGAGTGGTTTTGTAGATTTTGGTGGCGGCGGCATGCTGATAGGTCTCGAAACAGGCTTTCCCGCGGCTGCCGCCTGTTCCATGCGCTTGAGACGTTCTTCCTTCTGAGCCTTCAACTTCGCTGCCGCCGCTTCACCCGGAAGCTGAAAACTTGGTACCGTAGGCGGCTTTGTCGACTTGGGTGGTGGTGGCATACTGATAAGTCGCTGCTTTGGCGCCGCTACGCCTTCTGCTTCGCCCTTCAGACGTTCTTCCTTCTGCGCCTTCAACTTCGCCGCCACATTGTCACTCGACAATTGGAAAGCCGGCTTCGTCGGTGCCCTTCCCTTCGGTGGAGGCGGAGGTGTCGGGACAGACAGACTGATAGGACGGCGCTTAGACGCCAGGTAGTCAGCAGTCTCTGCCAAAGGCTTCCTAACGTCTTTGTTCGGTGCAGTGCGTACACTGGATGCACGTGCGAGCGAGGTGGTGGTGGTGGGCTTGACGCTTTTAGGGACCGCACTTGGTACTCTCGAAATTCTACTAGGAAGAGCTGTCTTTGCAGGCACTGGCGGTTTAGGGGCAATCGATGCCCTAGCAGCAACCGGTGCCCTCGCAGGAATTGGTGATTTCTCTGTCATTCTACCGAGAGTCTTCGTCTCGACCTTTGCCGGGGTCCGCGCAGAGTTTTTATTTGGCGTCTTCGCAGGTGTCTTGCTTGGTGTCTTCCCTCTGACAGTTGATGCGGAAGCCTTTGTCGACTGCGAGTTCTTGATTGGCCTCTCGTCATCGGAGTCCTCAAGATCGGGGATGGCCTTGCCAATCGATTCGAGATCTTCTTCGAGCCTGTCAATGGCAGAGATCGACTCCTCGAGGCGCATTGGAGACCTCGATGGGCTCCGTGAAGCACATCGGATTGATCCTTGGCTCTTTGTTGGAGTTGTAACGGTCCCATCGAACGGCTTCTCGGCGTGCAGCATCTTTGGCTCTGCTTCAGAGATTGTCTCGACAGGCGGTGCGATCTCATCAGCAACAGCAGCATCAATCTCCATGTTGAACTCTGCCTCGAATTCGTCTTCTGTTGGCGTCGCTGGTCTTTCTTCGGCCACCTCAGGGGTAACATCTTCCACTGCGGTTGTCTCCTGGACCTGGGCCTCGACAGGCTGCGCCTTCACTGAAGCTCCCTGCTCGACAGCTTCCGCTCCGACCTCCACTGGCCCGTCTTGTCGTCCAGCATCCAACTCTTCTTCATGTGCATTCAAAGGCTCATCCTTCGCCACCAGGGCGTTGTCTTCCGTCCTGTCTATAGCTTTGCGGGCAGATCCGTTAGATACGTCATACCCGTCCTGTGGAGTTGTCTCGCGTTCAACCTCGGCCTGCGCTTCTGCTACTATGTCCTCAAGTACCTCTTCTTCGGTTGGCTCAGGCTGTTGTGATTCCTGTTCAGCTTGCGCCTGCTTCTGTTCCTCCTCGAGCTTTGCTTGCTGACGTCGTGTCAATCGGACAGGCTTTGTGGGCGGTTCAGGCTCAGTCTTCGCAGTCTCTTCGACCACAGCTGGTCTTTCAGCCCCTACAGCGTTATCCTTGACCGGCGTTTCTGTGACGGCTCCTGCAACATCTTGAGCAATAGGTTCTTCTGGCTGCCCTTTTTCGTACTTTGTCTGTTGACGCCATACTCGCCGCGTAGGCTTTCGCGCGGTTTGTGGCTCGACCGCGGTCTCCTGTTGTACTGCCGGTGCGACAACCTCCTCAAATTCGATATCGACCTTGGTCTCGAGAGCAGTCCCAGTCTGTTCTAGTCTCTCTTCAGCGACATCTTCAATCTTCTGTTCTTCTGCTGCTGTAGGTGAAGGTGCGCGTTGCGATTTACTGAGTACCTCTTCCTCCTCGAGCTTCGCCAGCTGACGGCGCGTGAGTCTGACTGCTGGTGTTTGTGGAACTTCGATCTGCTCGATATCGTGAGTCTCTTCGGCCGCATCTAGGTGGGCTATTAGTGACTGATCCCTGCTTCCAATACAACAATGACATCACGGCCACTTACCGTCCGTGGGTTCCTGGGCCGGCTCTTCTTCCGCAGCTTCGTTGGCTGGCCTTGCAGCCGCCTGTCGTTCTGCTTCTTCAACAACCTGCGCCAGTTCCTCCTCCTCCGTCTTCGCCCTCTTGCCCTTGGCGCCCTTCTTTCCCTTTCCTCTACCCTTCTTCGCTGGTGTTTTTGCGGGCGTCTTTGCAGGCAGTGTCTCTTCGATCGGCGCTGCGGGTGTCGTATTCGGCTTAATGTCCTTCAGAACGCGTTCGCTGATCTCGGGCGCCTCAATGTGCTCCTCCTCTACGTCCTGCTGGGCGCGTTGCGCAGCGCGAGTGATGCGCATGGTGTCTGCTGATATCCAAAATTTCGTGTGTGCTATAGGATGTTGTCGAGTCAACTATGTACTGGTGAGAAACATGTGTGCGGTGGTGGATTGGCAGGGGTTGTCGATATGGTTGGCGATAATGGTGATCTTCGAAGCGATCGTTTGCGTCGTAGCTGTGTTTCCAAAACACACTCCCCCTTTCGGACTAGCTCTCCGCAAAGTCCGCGAACTTCGGAACGAGCATCACGTGGTCACAGCGCCCTGAGTGCAAGGGTGCTTCCAAAGCATCTGCCGGCGCGCTGAGGACTCCCACTTCTGAAATCGGCGCCGCTCCCGTCGTCTCTTAACACTTCTGCTGTGATCCTTAATGTTTCCTGGCGGGCAAGCTGTCCAGACTTTCTTGCGCTCATTTGACAGATCTTCGAAGTCGTCACGGTTGCCATCCAATCAGCGCGACTCTGATATCCTTCTCGAAGGCGAATTTGACTTCTGAAGACTTCAACTGTCTCAATTGCTTCGAACTTCAGGGGACTGTTCGTGAGTTCGTGTATCTGCACGAGGCTGACAATCGGCACCTCTCCCGGCAACCTTCACATCCAGCGATATCTCCGAGACCGGCAAGCTGGCTTACCCCGCGAGGCAGTTGTTGCGTCCCTTCAGTAGCCGGAGCTACCCCACCATATCTAGAATGACCTCACGGGCGACGGCGAACTCCCGCCTCAATCTTTTCTCCAAGCACCTCGACTCCAAGCCATACCTTGAGTTGAATACTCCATTCTCCACCGAACGCGACGGACATCTCGAAGACGCCCAAGGCAACCGCATCCAGCGCAACAAGCCCCAAGTACTCAAGAAGCCTGAACCAGAACAACTACCGAAGAAAGAAGAACCACGCAAGATGGCTTCCTCCCAGGCTCCTCACCCAGCTCTTATGATTCCCGGACCCATTGAGTTCGACGATGCAGTCCTCAATGCTATGAGCTTCTACAGGTAGCGTTCACATGTCAATTGCTTCACATAGCCTACTTACATTGCCTTAGTGAATCGCACGTTGGCCAGCCATTTGTCAACTGCTTCAGCGAAGTCCTCCAGAACCTGCGCAAGCTCTTTCAGACCACAAACCCTGCCTCGCAACCCTTCGTCATCTCCGGATCTGGCACACTTGGATGGGATCAGGTCGCTGCCAACCTGGCTGAGCCTGGCGACGAGGTCCTTGTCCTACACACTGGCTACTTCGCCGACTCGTTCGCAGACTGCTTTGAGACATACGGCGTCAAGGTCACACAGCTCAAGGCACCCATTGGCGACCGACCCCAGCTTGATGAGGTCGAGAAGGCTCTTAAGGCGAAGAAGTACAAGATCCTCACAGTCACACACGTCGACACATCGACCGGTGTGCTTAGCGAGCTCAAGGCACTGAGCGACTTGGTTGAGAAGGTCAGCCCCGAGACCCTGCTCGTTGTCGATGGTGTCTGCAGTGTTGGATCTGAAGAGATCCGCTTTGACGACTGGAAGCTTGATGTCGTCCTCACAGCATCCCAGAAGGCCATTGGGTGCCCTGCTGGTCTCAGCATCCTGATGGCATCTGGCAAGGCGATTGAAGTTTTCAAGAACAGGAAGACAAGACCCACATCCTACTTCGGCTCGTGGAAGAACTGGCTACCAAGTGAGTTTCCATTACAGGTCAATCAGGTGTCGCGAGACTAACAGTGTGACAGTCATGCAGAACTACGAAGCCAAGAAGGCATCGTACTTCGCCACACCTTCGCCACAGCTCATCCACGCTCTCGACGTAGCGTTGAAGCAGATCCTCTCGCGACCTCTGGAACAGCGCTTCGCTGACCACAAGGCTGCTTCGCAGAAGATCAAGAAGGCTGTCGCTGACTTCGGTCTGAAGCAGCTTGCCTCGAAGCCTGAGAACCAGGCGAACGGCATGACCGCCATTTATCTGCCTGAGGGTGTCACACCTCCTGATGTCCTTCCCAACCTGCTGAAGAAAGGCGTTATCTTCGCTGGTGGTCTGCATAAGGAGATCGCCACCAAGTACGTTCGATGCGGACACATGGGTGTCAGCGTGACAGACCCGAACCGCACAGACATTACAAAGGCCATTGAGAGTCTGAAGGAGGCATTGACAGAGGTCAGTCACAAGGCGTAGATGTAAGAAATCCTAGAAAGCCTGTACATCCGTCACACGGCTAGACAAAAGATATAGACGTTGTACCAAGAATCCCACATCAAAAATAGCACCACATACCGATTCCATCTTTTGAGCCTTGCAGTGATGATGAATCGCGTGGCTATGCAAGCCAGGTACGTCGCTCAATAAGCAACTAGAACGACTATCAATTCTCCACTATCGCTTCTCTCATTCGCCTCAGGTTGTGCAGCCAAGATGCCTAGCACAAGCTCGCGGCTTGGTGTAGGTAAAACAGTGGGTTTTATTCCCGCTCGGCCTATGGTACCACCACCTCGCGACATCATTATCCGCACGACACCAACCGGTCCGTTACGGCGAGGCTGTGTATGCTTGGTACGGGAAGATGTTCATCGCCCTGTATTTTGTTCTTGAGATGGCGATGTCTGTTTCCGCATCGTCTCGTATTGATCGCAAACGCGGTCTGCACTGGTCACTCATTCACACTTTGACACTTTGACACTCATTTTGACAATCCTTGACCTTGTGTCCTGGTCAAGTGCGACATCTCCAAAATGTCATCAACACGCCCAAACCTGCAGCCATGGGTCACAGCCTTCGAAGCCGCACCTCCAACGGCATGCGCCACGCTCCGTGCTCTCAGCAACACAGTCAGATACGGTGTTCAATGCGTCTTCGGAGAAGAAGACGGCGATGCGCTGCCAAGTTCAATTAACACAGCGTGTTTACCCTGGGCCACAGCCGGACTACCATCGAGTGCCGCATTCTACTCGCCCGCCACTGCGTGTCCGACGTCATGGGGCGCAGTTGCAACGCGAACAGCAGCAGATGGTGCCACGGACTGGATTGATGGCGAGACGGCGCTGGAATGTTGCCCGCCTGGTTTCGTGGGCGGGAGTGGAGGATTGTGTAACCCAGGGACGAGTGGCACGACTCCAGTTGTGAGATGTGGCGAGGCCGATGCGGAGGAAAATGACAACTTAGTATTCACTGCAGGGCAGTGGCCGGCGACTGCGAGTGCCAGGGTCACGGCATTGCAGTTGCGGTATCAGGCAAGTGATACTGGAGGCACTGCAAGCATGATTGGGAGCGGGACATCCGAAACAGGAACCGGTACCGCGTCGAGTACGAACAGTGAGGGGCAAGGAAGTGGGAGTAGAGGAGGGCTCTCGACAGGTTCGAAAGCTGCGATTGGAACAGTGATCCCCTTAGTCTTCATACTTGGAGCACTGGCAGCATTTCTACTATGGCGGAGGAGAAAGCAGAAGAAGGCGGCTGCTGCAGCGACGTCGAAGGACATTGCAGATGGACACGATACGAAGCGAAGCTACGAGAAAGTGCCTCAAGAGTCCTTCACCAATGCGAGTATTGGAACGAAGGGCATGTCCGGTACGGCTGTCGGAGCTGGCACGGGGCCGATTGGTACGCATGAGACACCGGAGTGGAATGCTGAGCTCGACGCAACAGATGCGGAAAGAAGAAGATACTTGGCTGTGCAGGGAAGTTTGTTTCCGCATACAAATGGCTGTTCAGTCGACGCTTCAAGTCCGGGCGGAGCTAGTGAAGCCAGCGAATTAGGCGGAATGATGAGGGTCAACAGGAAGCCTGTCGCACCTGTCGAGCTCGATTGCGTGCCGGCGAGGAGTGAATTGGATGGTGGGGAGAGTACGGGGCGACGGTAGAAAAAGCTCTCTGATGCAGAATGATACCCCAATCTGTATCCTTTACTTGATATCAGCCTCAGTAACTTCTGCTGACAAAAGATAAGGACCCGACAAGAGGCCACTAAATCTGAGCTCCGGTACTCGCGGCACACATGACACTCCCACTGAGACCTGACGAGACCTGTAGAATCATAGATGCAGTCTCCATGTGCCTCTCTTGGCATGCATAGTCGAAAGCAGTCTTGCTGTTACAGTCCTCAACCTTAGCAACAGCAGGTCTGCATTCTAGTAGAGCCTTACATATCTCTGTGCGTCCCTCGGCTGCCGCGTAATGGAGAGGCGAGGTATTATGCACAGTACAGATGGTGGGATCAGCACCAGCGCGTAGCAGTGCTACTACCTCTTCAGTCCACCCCTTATGACACGCTAGATATAGCGGTGATCTGCCTAGGATATCCAGCTCGTTGATGGAGTCTACTGTGCAATCGGAAGCTCTAGGAGTGAGGTATTGTAATTGCGTCAAGTCGGCATCAGTGGGGCGGCGAAGCTGATCTAGCCAGCGGTGCAGAGCAGTCCGTCTCAGACAGTCCTTCACCGTAGCTATTTCGTCCAAACGTATGATTCGGTCATCGTGGTAAAGTCCAATGGTCCGGCTCAGCTTCGCAATCTCCTTCCCCAAAAGGCTTTTCAACGTGTCACTGACGTCGGAGACCAATTGCTCGGCTAATCTTTCGTACTCTTGCAACTTTTCGATGATCCTTTCAATGTTCATCAAGTGATTTCGTGATTGCAGGTCACGGTAATGCCAGATGAGTTGGTTGCGACAAGCTTCAAACTTGGCACCAATGTCATAGCCATCTCGTTGCTTGGTGGCTACAGTTGCGGAAGCCGGTTGGACCGACTCACACAGTGGACATTTTCCCGGATACAGATCGACTTCATCCATCGGGTCCATGAGATAAGGCATCAACGAAGCAATATTGCTAGCGTTGGAGGTATCATCGAGCAGAAGTGGAAGCTTTGCGGTCATTGTGGTGATCTCGGTGTGCAATAGATTGACGCAGAGCCGGAGCTGTTCAGATTTGGAACCGTGTATGCTCCCTGTCCTGCAGTCGAAAAAGGGGCTTGTGGCTGCCTCATGGAGTTGACGAAGACGTCGCCGACCCTTGGTGAGATTGACGTAATATGTCAACAGGATCCGCCTTGCATTTCTTGTCAGTCGAACCCACTTGTGGTGTACAATGGCTTGTGGTTATAGAGAAATGTGTGGGACGAAGAAATATCGATGGAACGAAGTCATGAATGTGAGCCACGGACAGTTGTCGCCATGTTGAGAGAAGCACTTACCGTATGCGCAGAGCTTCGAGGAGATCTCGTTTTTGCCTGCCATGTTGAAGCTCTTCGTTTGGAAGTAGCGAGTGTGCCAATGAGGCAGGGGATGTCTTCCGCAACTTCCTTGCGCCCTCCGAACATGGGAACCCCCTTTGTGTGCACCTGCTGCATTTTGTAGGCCAGACTCGAGCTGCTGGAGTGCACTGCTTGAGGTCAACACGACACTAGATTTACATCACTCTCTCCGAAATACCCACACCAGCCTTGTCCCTTCGACATTCATTGCACTTCACTAAGTTGAGTTTGCCTCGAGAACGTCTTGTGGTCGACATGCTCTGACCGCCGTTGAACGCTGACGAACACGAAAGTCGAACTTGTGCGATGCGCTGCTGAAGACCCACCGAAAGACCACTTGTCGCGCATCCTTGTTCGGGAGGTCTGTGATGTTATGGTATCCGCTAGGCTGAACAAAGCTAATGGTCGTGTTGCATGAAGGTTGCAGTGCATTGAAGGCAAACGAGCGAGACGTGCCTATCGGACAGACTGTGTTCCAAGTTCTTGGACTCTGCATCGCTATCTCGAGTGTTGTCATAGCTGCTGTGCATATTCGACGTATGAAACGACGACCCAAAGCCGCAAGGGCTGAGGCGGGTACAACTGAAGGGATGAATGAACTTGCTTAATTGGTACGTGACTTGATGCTCATCGTTCGATTGAGTTAAAGAATATCAGAGATGTGCAGAAGCATTGTGATAGGTTTCCTCAGCGTCTTGGAGATCAGTATCCTGAAAGAAGCACACAAAAAACTGGCATGGATCGGCCTGTACACAATATTTGTTAGCGAGGAAATTTGTCAGAGTGGAAGGGTCGAGATAGCATGTGGTCCGTGGTGGGCATCAGAACTGTAAGTGAAGAAGTTGGACATTACTGCTGCCCAGTAGTGTTGTTTGATTCGCCGAAGGACTAATCTACAAGCTGATGTCCTCTGAACGGTAGTGGTCTGCCACGATACGGTACAGATAGGATGGTGCGTGTCCGCCACTGCTGTCGTCAGTACATTGTCTTATCTTATTTTAACCGGATGCAAACTTACAGGTTGGTAATGTAGAGATCCACAAGATCTGCAGGAACGTAGTCGTATAGCGGATTCTCAACATCGACCTTGTCGACGAAATCACCATCCTCGTATGGCACAACGCCTCCCGCATCCCCGTGCTCGATAAGCTCATCAATATCGAATGGGTAGACTGGGCTGAGTTTGTAGACTGGGCTGAGAACAACGACAGGTGTTTGGTGCTCCTTCGCTGCCGTTGCAATCATATGTGCACCAGCTGCTGCGACGAGACTGCCGTTCGCGAGGACCGTGTGTGTAGCAAGAATAACCTTGTTGACACGGGACATGATGGCGAAAACATGCGAATCTGGAATGACATAGACCTGGATCCCAGCCTCTGTAAGCGGCTTCCATTTGTCGTCCTCTTCTTCGTCTTCTTGACGCAGCTCACGCTTCCTGCCAGTAAGAAGAACACCGTGTGTATCTCTGTTATCATGTGGGTATGTCTCGGCGTGTACGACAGTGAACTTCCGCTTCCTCGCCGCGTGCATAAGAAACTTTTGGACCGTGGTCGAGGCTGTGTGGGTGAGGATGATCTCGTTCGCGTGGATGTGCTCGAGGGAGACTTCGGCAATCTGCTTGTCTGAGTCCTCCAGCTCGACTTGCAGCTCTCTTATGCCATCCATGACCTCCGCCTTCAGGTCAATGTTCGTTTGCCCTCTGCTCATCTCTCCTAGACGCTCCAAGTTCTGCTGAGTAAAGGTGGTCTTGCCATTTGGCGACTGAGCACCTGTAGGCGTGTTTATGGCTGAGGGTGTGTCGGCGGGTTGCGAAAAGAGGCCAAACAAAGAGTTGACGAGGGGACCGGCCGAAGGAGGCGCATACGAAGTGTGTGAAGTAAGCAGAGGTGGCCGTCTTGAGAGCTCGCCAGAGTCGGACATATTGCCGTCATATACGCCTACATGCATAGGCTCGGCTACGGCGTGCTTCAGAGGGCTGAATGTGGACATGCTCGAGGCAAGAGTCGGTCGGTGGAGTGAATCGTTGGGCACTGGTGTAGGCGCCTCGCTCCCTGTGGGTGTCTGTCCGTCTGCGTTCTCATCGACGACCTCGCGCACGAGACCGAGTACACGCCTCACAATATTTCCAACCACAACCTCGCGCGGCTGCGCGGAAGTCAAGCGCCTGCCCACCTGGCGGATGCGCTCCACGAGCTTTGCAGCATCCCTTCCCTTGAACTCGCCTACCACGCGCAAAAGGAGCGCCGTGGTCGCAATGGCGCATGGTCTCGAGTTTCGAATTTGTCTTCGCTTTAGTAATCTAGAAAAGTCAGTACAGAATATGCGCGCTTTGTATGCTGGTGACTGTACGAGATGAGGTGCTCCACCGAGGGATCTACTGGGGTCGTCTTGAGCGACTTGAGAAATGTTGACAGGCCTGGAGCCTGTATGACGGTCGACTGAGCCATGGTGTGAAGTTTGGCACCTGCGTATAGCGTGACTGGTTTTGGGATTTACAGTAAGGTGCGGCTATATGGCGCGTGGGGTGGAGGGGCAGCCTCGATTCGTTTGACTTGAGAAGGAATAGTATTTCTCAAGTAAATTTGATTTTCGTGGGTTCGTTTCGAAGAGCTCTCAAATCTCCACGTTCAGTCGGTGGCCGGGTGTGCGCGTCGTACTGGCGGCGTATTTGAAGCTGCAGTGTGCCTTGGTGAATGAATGACTCCAGATCCAAAAGTTTAGCGCAACGCCGGAACCGATGCTCGACCGTGCTGGTGCGGAACGTCATCTGCTGCACGTCCGAACCACTGCACAGCTCCCCCATCGCCCCGAACACCTCGCCCTGTTGCCGGCCCCTGGGGTCTTCCTCTCCTTGACGTGACCTTCCGTGCATCGCCTGTATCTCTCCTCCCGCCGTGCCCCTCGTGTTTGCGCTGGCAGCTGCGTTCCTGCCAACCACAACATAAGCACCAGCCTCCCAGCAAACAAACGTCCCGGCTACCCCACACTCCGGGTCCTTCGTACATCGCACTACAAACGGCCTCGGTCATACATAGTCGGTTCGTGCATGGCTCAGGCCAGAGTATGAACTCTCTGAGTGCCCTTGCGAACATTGGCACACCTCCGGCTACCCCAGCGCGATCGCGATCTGGCTCTGAGAGCAACCTACTGCACGCTCAACCTCGGTCCGGCTTGTCGCACTCCCCCGATAATGCGAGCGCAAATATAGCATCACTCGACGAGAAGCTGGAGGGCACCATGGCTGCGGGACGAACAGACGGAACTGGCACCACCACCACGAAAGCGCCGTCGTCCAAGCACGACGAGAAGACGCCGCTGCTCAATCCGTCAAATGGCCACTTCGAACAATCAAAGCCCCGCAAGCGCTGGCTTTTCCCCAAACGTGTCTACGAAGGTGTTGTTGGAGGTGTTGCTGTGCTGCTCAGCCCCATTGTGTACACGGGCCAGTACCTGGTAGCATGCTTCTACTACGAAGAGGATGGTAGTTTCTCCCTAGCCGCACCCCTGTATCATATGACTCGACTTGTCAGAGGCTCGCGACGCAAGAAGACAGCCTCGAAAGCAATGCGCTCGTCCGATCACGACAGCAGCGACAAGGGCAGGCGAGGGAGTAGGCGGCTGAGCGTCACACAATCCCAGACCAGGAAGTTGACACGGCGATCCCCATCAATAGCATCGACCTCGACGGCCATTACGTCTGACTCCGAAATCGAAGGCGAGCAACCACGCGCGCGCTACGAAGATGTCGACTCCCCGTCACGCCACACCCGCTCGAAATCAAATGCCTCATCAGCCGGCGAGGAGATCGCTCCGGCAAAGCGCTCTATCCGGATCAAGCTGCACAACGAGGACGCGCTTAGGCAGCGCAAAGCGACAAAGAAGGCGCAATCGAGCAGCCAAGTGTCTCCAGAGGCTGCAAATTCGCTGAAGTCGCCTACAGGGCCTATGATTGCAGCGGCAAAGCACAAATTCCCTCGAGCGCCGCAGCCTCCACGCCCGTTGGTACCAAGACGGCAACCCTCGTACTCGGCGAAGGGAGCGTCTGCAGTTGGGCCACATCAGAAGACTCTCATTCTGGATCTTGACGAGACCTTGATTCACAGCATGGCGAAGGGCGGTCGCTTTCAGACTGGTCATATGGTGGAGGTGAAACTCCAGGCCTCGGTTGGCGCAGGAGGGCAAATTATTGGCCCTCAGGTGCCTATTCTATACTACGTTCATAAGCGACCATTCTGCGACGAGTTCCTGAAGAAGGTTAGACGCACGCTGTGACGACTCGAATGCTGTGCTGACTTGTGTGGTAGATCTCGAAGTGGTACAACCTTATTATCTTCACAGCCTCGGTCCAAGAGTACGCCGACCCTGTCATTGACTGGCTGGAGGTCGAGCGCAAATACTTTGCTGGCCGCTACTACCGCCAACACTGCACTTTCCGCAATGGCGCATACATCAAGGATCTTGCTCAAGTCGAGCCTGACCTCAGTAAGGTCATGATCTTGGACAACAGTCCTATGAGCTACATCTTTCACGAAGGTGAGCATCCTCGTGCCACAATTTGCATCCAGTTGTGCTGATATCCACAGACAATGCCATCCCTATTGAAGGCTGGATTAGCGACCCTACAGATTACGAGCTGCTGCACCTTATCCCTCTGCTGGAGGGTCTACAGTACGTAACTGATGTGCGCGCGCTGCTTGCCCTTCGTCAAGGCATGCCATCGTCGGCGTGATGAAACGGCTGCACATACGACTGAGCGTTCATGTTCTACGCATTTAATATTGTATAATAGACACTGGCTGTGCCCACCAGTTGGACGAGAGGAGATACCCAAAGATGTTGTTCCTTGCAGGTGTCTGCTCGATATGCTAACAATCTGTGCTATGATTGAAGTCTATGTTAGGCTTGTTGTAGAGCGCACACTCGCTGTCTCAGCAGTGCCGTCCTCGCTACGCCCCCAGATCTCGTTGCTTTCGTTCTCCACTCCCCTCATGGCCTTGGCAACTTCTTCCAGTCGAACTACAACCTCCTGCACGCCCTTATTGACCTTCTCGAAGTATCTGTCGTTCTCCTCTCTCCTCTTCCTGCTCAGTTCGATATCCTTCTCCGTCTCCTCCTCCAACCTGACCCTATCGAACAGCTTGTCGCCCTTCCCTGGACTGCTCCCACCCCTCGGCCTCGTCATCTTTCCCGGCGGCGCCAAACTCGCAGCATCGGAAACCTTCCTCTGTTGCTCGGCGCTAGCACCATCGTCCTCGCTCCTCGCCCACGCCTTCGCAAGCTCAATTTGCGCTTTCCGCAACTCGTCCAATGCTCGCGAATGCTCCGACCCAAACACCGTCATGCCCGGCCCTTTGATAGCGCTCAGCTCAACCTCCTCGAGCGTGTTCTGCATCTCGGCCCATATCGCCTCAGCGCGCGACGAAGCCTCCGCATCTGCTGCTTGGTTCTGCTGGCGCTGGCGTCGCACAAAGGGCGCGGTGCCGGTTGAATTAGAGTTGATAAGACTGAGGTGGTCGCCATCATAGGTGTCGGTTGTTGGAGGCAGGGGCCGCTTTGCATCTGGCGAGAGCAGCGAACGTTGGCGGACGAGCGGCGTTTTGGTCGGACTACGGGTCTCTGTGCTAGGCGACAGGAGGGAAGTGTTGGAGGCATTGTGCGAGGGAGGGCCGACGAAGAGGGCGGGCGCTGGGAGGCGGTTGGCTTGCACCTTGGTGGCCTTGTTGCTGCTCGTAGCCATGATGAATAGGAGACCTCGTGGTTGTGGTATGTGATGATGTCAAGCTGCTACTTCAGCAACAAGACGGGTAGTTTATCGATCACATTGGCGCATGCGGAACAACATTGGATGCTTCCAAGATGCAACGATGTTGGCGTTCGTGATGTCCGCTGTCCGTCGCTCCTGCTGCCGATGATGTTGATGTTCTGGCCCGTGCTGCGCCTTCCCCTTTCGAAGTTAGTACTTGGCAGGCGCACACGCGAATTTGGGAAGCGACTCCCACAGATGAACTTCGAACCTCGCCAGCTCTCTCTCCGTCACTAACGTCCCCAGCAACACCGCAAACATGGGTAAAGGTACGCAGCTCGCCCTCTCGAATTCCTCGAAGCACGCTCGACGACGACAAGAATATTCTCGACGCTCGCCCGCGCACCGCAACCCATATACTGGACGCATGCTCACAATGTACTGCAGGAAAGCCAAGAGGTCTCAACGCCGCGCGCAAGCTCCGCAACCACCGCCGTGAGGAGCGCTGGGCCGATCTGTCCTTCAAGAAGCGTCTTTTGGGTACCGCCTTCAAGTCCTCGCCATTCGGTGGTTCTTCCCACGCCAAGGGCATCGTCCTCGAGAAGGTCGGTGTTGAGGCCAAGCAGCCCAACTCCGCTATCCGAAAGTGTGTCCGTGTCCAGCTCATCAAGAACGGAAAGAAGGTCACCGCTTTCGGTACGTACACTCGCAAAGCCCCAGAGAGATGGAACGTGGATGGAGGATGAAGATTAGCCGTGGTGGCAACATGGGAAAAGATGTGCACAGGCTAACGGACCACAGTCCCCAACGACGGTTGCTTGAACTTCGTCGACGAGAACGACGAAGTCCTCCTCGCCGGTTTCGGTCGCAAGGGCAAGGCCAAGGGTGATATTCCCGGTGTTCGTTTCAAGGTCGTCAAGGTTTCCGGTGTCGGTCTGTCCGCTCTGTGGAAGGAGAAGAAGGAGAAGCCCAGGTCGTAAACTGCTCGCCTACTGCAGTCGAGAATACGAACGTCAAGCGAAGCCCGCCATGAACGAATGATGGAACCCAGCGGATCATTTGGGACGGTTACCGGAGTCTTTACATTGGGGATATTCAATGTGCTTCCCGAGGCATATGAAAAGTCATGACAGGCTTGTCGGTTAGTTAGAGAATCTGACTGATGAGCACCCATGGCTTGTGCCATTGCTTGCACGATGTGATGCCGTGCATTGACCGAAAAAGTTGTAGGTATACCGTCGAACACTTTAGCATCTGTGTGCTTGCTACCGTTATTGGTGGCTTCATTCAGGAACCATTCATGCCTGTGGGGGACACCTATCTTATGTGTCAAATCCCACATTACATGGGTCCAAGAACAAACTCCAACGAAGCACTCTGACCCGCTGGCTTTCCAGATAGCCTGCCGGGATTGCTACTTCACCGCAGCGTACATCTCTAGACCAATACATCGATAAAGTCACACCCAAAGACGAGTCTGTCAGTCGCGAGTAATTCAATTGCTTGCCATGCTATGTATACAATGCAATATACGCCTTTTTGTTAAAGACAATCTAAAAAGTCCAGTCAACGCCGCAATGCAACACGCCCCTAAGGCGCAGGGTATATATCCATCGAGAACACCACCACCCAATGCCTGTCAACCATGCACAATGGCAGTCTCCCTTCAACGCTATCCTCAAGCCGCTCCTTACTTCGAGAACAGCCCATTGAACGTATCCTCCAGCCCTGTATCCTTCATGGTCCCATAGTAATCATACTTGAACTTCGGACTCGCAAACAACTCCGCATCCCTCTGGACATTCCTCGGCACACCGAAGCCCTCGAGCCCTTTCCCGCCCGCGTCGTCAACTTCGGTCCGACTGCTGCTCGCGACGCTTTCGGCGACGCTCGAGGCCTTCGCCTGGCTCCGGGTCTGTCGCGACGTCGCGAAGAAGTTGGGCGTTGTCTCGGCCAATGGCGGTTGCCAGGGTGCGCGCTTCCACGGGTCTGCGCGTGCCTGTGCGGGTGCTTTGGGAGCAGCGGGGACCTTGTGGCGGAATGGGTTCGGGTCTTTCTTTGCGAAGAGACTGACGGGCGATTGGCGGCGGTCCGGGGCGGGCGAGACGGGTGGCTGGGGACTGCGAGTACCGAACTGTGGTGGTAGGATGTCTGGTGCTTGTGCGGCGAAGCGGCGTGCGGTGGGCGTCCAGTCCATGCTGTCGTCCTGGTATACGGATTTCTTTGCTGGTGTGGTGAACTCGGTCAAGCGGGATGCTGTGGATGCTTCGGTGAGCGTGGGTGAGGGAGGAAGTGCGTTACTGGAATCGGCGGCAAAGGAAGACGTGAAGCCCTGTGCCATGGTGTCGAAGGTAGAGATCTGGGGATGCGCAGGCTTGTAGCTCGACTTTGGACGCTGTGGTGTGTTGGGTGCGCTCGGGACGTATGTTTCTTCGGGTAGGGCGACAGGTGTATAGACTATGCGGACGGTCCGCCACGTCAGGGCGAAGGAGAGGGTCATGGCGACCAGTAGAACGATATTGGTGTTGTGGAATACCCGCACGTTCCAAGACTGGACTGGAGTGATCTTCCAGTGTATGAAGGTGGCTGTCCGTAGCAGAAGCACCAATGTGCGTATAGACCACAGGCTTTTGAGCCCACGCATGCGACCAGTGATGCTGTTTGTCTTGCTCGCCAGCTTGGGATTCCACCAGATGGTCATCCAGTCGGCGACCAGTGAGCCTTGCAGTACCTTCAGGGCGTGTGGAGACATGACGCAGTTCTGGCTGGCTCGGTGCACGGAGAAAGCTTGCATCAGACAAACACTCCATGGGGCTTCCTCGTCGATGTCTACGGTATCGTATGAGGCCATGGTCAGGCCCATAGTGTGCCACAGCATGCCCACCAGGACGCTGGTGATGTAGACCCACTTCGCCAGCGTAATGAGCCTCAGTGTCCATGTTTGCCGTGATGTGTGTACTACCCTGCTGTGTTCTCTACTGCGATCAATCATGCGCCGTAGATTGTCTGCCTTCGCAGCGTATCCTGCTGCGCGAATCTGGTCTTGGACTCGAGGGAGGCAGTCCTGGCAGACTTGCGGGTACCGGTCTTCAAGCTCAACGCGATATGCGTCCAGGGAGGACGCGTACTTGTCGTAGTCTGGATCGTCTTCGTCGGGGAGGTATTCGGCGAGTGTCTTGTTCAGGAGCAGTTGGTTGCGCTGACATGTGTTGCAGAAGAGCGACTCTGGGTCGAGAGGCATGACGGGTGACGAGGAGCGGGTAATTGCGCTGGCGTAGTGGAAGGCTGCCGATGGTGCGGTGACGACCTCCTCTGCGGGCGGGTCGGTGATATTCCCTCGCTGCGAAATTGGTCAGTCGAGCGCCTTCACCAAGCGGCTGTCCGCAAAAGCTGGGGCTCCGTACCTCGTCAAAGTAGTTCACTGCGTCGCATTGCGGACACAGGTATGTGCGCGGGATCTGTGAGACCGCATCCCGCGACGGCTGGTTGCAGAAGTGGCAGCGGATCTTCCGCCGTAACAGCGGCATGGTGAAAGACGTCCTGTGTGTCGTGTGCGAGCATGCGCGTCATCGTCTTCAATGTTTTGGCATGTTCTCCACGCCGGCAGAATGCCCACCGCCCTGCTGCGCTCTAGCTCGGGAGTCCGCGAAATTTGGCGAACTTCGAGGCTCCGGCACAAGTTCGTTGCTCACCACCCCGGCTTCCATCGCCAACGCCGCCCATTCGATCGGAGGCGACAGCCCACCTCGCTCCCTCTCGTCGATCAATTCCCGGCGAAGTCTTTTGCCCGCCCATCGATGGCTCGGTAGTCCGTAATCTACACCACAACCTCCCAGTCCACCGCCCATCCACCACCATGGTCCAATTGATCGCACGACCGGGGCGCAATGCCGCCCGCCAGGCCAAGAAGGCGAAAGAGATTGCACATGTCAAGGGCGCCATCATATGGCATGAGAAGCAGCGACAGGCGCGCAAGAAGATGATGAAGGACCGCTACGAGGAGAAGAGCGTTGCTACCATGCAGGAGAGGTGGAAGCACGAGAACGTTTACTTGAAGAAGAAGCAGGCCCTGCGCAACGCCAAGGAGGACTGGAAGCTGGGATCTCTGAGGCCGAACCGTGCAGTCGACGTCGCTGAAGGCAAATACGCCGTTGTCCAGCCTGGCCAGATCCAGAAGCCTGAGATCCCCGCCTGGATCCACCAGAAAATCAGCGAGAGAAAGGAGAAGAAGGACCTTGTTCCCGACTATCCGTTGGTCGTCGATGACAAGAAGTATTTTCCCATGGTGAAGGGCGACCGCGTTGTGGTCATTCGTGGCAAGGAGAAGGGCAAGATTGGCATCGTCCAGACTCCCGTGCCAAGAACCCATGAGTTTATCGTCACGGGTGTCAACATGGTTCGTAGACCAAACAGCATCTCTTTTATGGGCTATCAGACTGACGGAATAGGCGCTATACGACTCGAAAGTCTTCAACGCGGGCGATCAGGACATTGGGCCCAGCCGCGAGAGTGAAATGCCCATCCCCATAGACGACCTTCGCCTCGTAGTACCCTACGCTTCCACTTCCTTCAGCGCTAGCGGCCAGAACATCTACGAAGATGTCATCGTCGACAACGTTGTCATGGAGCGCCATACCACCGGCATCGACCCCTTCACTGGCACCGACTACGGCAACGCTGAGATTCCCAAGGAGCACCAGTACGACCCTGAGACTGGTCTGCCCATCTTCCACCGATACATTGCCGGTACACGCTACAGGATTGCATGGCCTTGGGAGACAGAGGAGAAGGCCACGGACAAGGACAGCACTCTCCCAGCTCCAAACGAGAAGGCCGCACAGGGATGGTTGTCCAAGACCATGGGCACACTTCGCCACCCCATCACCTCTCTCCAGAGCTGGCGAAGTCAACCTGCAAAGCAGCAGCGGACCAAGCCGCGGAAGCCCAAGGTCCCTCTCACTGTCGAGAAATTGCAATCCAGAGTTGAGGCCATCGAAGCCCGGGAGGCACGGAAGCAGCGCAGCGCCATTCTGCGCAGCCAAGATCCCAAATACAAGGAGGCTCACGATGTAGTTGACACGACACGCAATATCGTCGAAGGCTCCGAGTCGATGAGTTACACACTGGTCGCGCCTCCCTTTCCCGAGACCCTAAGCCAAGAGCTCCGCGGCGATATCTTCGAGCTGAGACAGGACGCACGCAACGACTCTGAGGTGCCACACAAGCCGGTCCGGGCCAAGTACACGAGCGAAAAGGCGCAGGCTGCACAGGACTTCGCGCAGAGGAAGGCGAGGGCTGCAGAGCGCATGAAGACCCCGATGCAGCTGAGGTGGGAGCAGGAACAGGCGAAGAAGAAGCTTGCGAAGGCGGTCCCGGCTGTTGACACTGATACATTGCTCGCCGCGCTGGGGCAGCACATGGCCGCTAACGGCGTCAAGTTGAACGGCAAGAGGAAGGCAGCTAGCCAGGCCGCAGAACTCGACTAGACAGGATGCGTTTGGGTAGGAGTCGTTTCGCATCTGCTTGGGTGAGGCATCACTTGTAGCATATTGTAGACATAAGAGTTGGGTTCCTTGTACAGTACGCAGTAGCATGTGTCGAATTGTCAGAGTGAAAGAAGATTGGACACTACAAGCACGTCCTGGCATCAATCGGGTATCATTTGCAAGAGCACTTGTATACATGCAACAACCACTCGTGCTTATCCAACCAGTATTCCCCCGTACTCTGCCCGTCCCCCATACCCCTCCAGCTCCTTCCACTGCACCAGAAACCGATCCACCACTCGAACCAACAGCTTCCCGCTCAAGCTCAGCGTCTTGACGCGCGCAAAGCTCTCCACATACACCGTCCGACACAGCCCCCTACTCTCCGCACCACTGACATCGAAGAACCTCAGCACAAAAGCAGCGACCACGATGATCACAGCCGTGGCAGGCCCATTCGTCACCACAAGATCCGGCAGCACATCGCCAGGCGCCACGGCAGACTTACGTGAAGACAGCAGCGGTCCAAAAGCTGCGGCCAGCGTCTTCAGCGCAGAAAACGGCGTCGTGTACAAAGGCTGATGGACCCTCCTCGCCCTCGGTATGGTCGCAATGCTGTAATGTTCTGGCCCCACGCAGTGCGGTCGCTCTTCCCTCCCCGCGGTGTTTGCTCGCGCCCGTCCGTTCAATGCGATCTGCGGCACCCCTTCTTGCACACCTGTTGGCTGTCGCGCGCCTCGTTGCGCCGCCGCTGCCTTCTCTTCCAGTTCCTTTTCGAACGCCGCGGCTCTCTGTGCGCTAAACGCGTCGCCGCTACTTACAACGTAGGTTCTCTGCGTGTACTTTCTTGTGTCGAGATCGCGCAGCAGTGCGAGCATCTCGTGCGTGTGGCCTCCTGACCCGAGGACGACTAGTATGCGCGCGGTGGTCGAGCGGGCGTGTAGCTGTGCTTTCTGCGGTCGCGCGTTGGGTAGGATTGCGAGGAGGCGGAGGGAGGCGGCGACGAACAGGGTTGCGAGGAGGGCGAGCGCAAAGGAGAGCGTGTAGAGCGAGGTAGGCGGGGGTGCCATTGCGGGCGATTGGCGAATAGACGATTGTAGCGTAGTAGGTCGTCAGAGTAGTGACCCTCAGGGTATGAGATTGTTTGGACAGACCCTAGATAGGTCCGACATTCTTGGGTGTGGATGTTGCGTTGAAGTCAGTCCAGAATGAGGTACGTGTCAATCAGTGGGGCGCGTGTACGCGGTGTCACATGTCTATTTCCTCAACCTGATTTTGACATAGACATTGTCAATGATGCTTGCAATGATATGACCTTATTCGGAAGGAAGTATCAGCCAGCATTTGGCTCGCATCGCATCGTTGGTACTAAGCCTCTTACAATATCGGATGCGCTGAAAGGTTGGGCTGTTTGATTTCAAGTGCTCATAGCATATTCTCCAAAAAATCGTAACATCCCTCACGTCCTTCGCCCTTCTTCCACGGCCTCTACAATTGATACCGGTAGTCCGGATTCAGGTCACCCAGCTCCGTTTTCTCATATTCCGTCAAGCCAACGTCGCGAACGCTCTTCTCCCTCGAACGGTTCGACCACGAACAAGCAACAAAGTACACGCAGCAGCTGAGCGCGCTGAGGCATACAAAGGCGATGGAGATCGAATATCCCGGAGTGTATTTCGGAGCATCTTTCTTCATGAAAGCAAAGGTAGCAATGATGCCTCCAATGTTTCCAAATCCAACCTGCCAGGCAGATCCGACAGAGCGGCGGTGGTGACCTCCCAGATTCATGTTGAACTACAAGACGTTAGCAACGGCCGATATGGTATAAAATCATTGACTGAAAACTCACCCAGCAGACGATGACGGGCATGGCAGTGTAAGCGCCCATGGCGACCAGGAACAACGCTGCGTACTGAAGATCACGGTTGTTGTGGACCGAAATGAGGATTGCAAAGCCAGTGATGCAGACGCAGATAGGGAAGATCGTGAAGGCGAAACGGTGTCTCAGGCGATCAGAGCACCACGCGATCAGCATGGAGAAGCCGAATGCCGCTGCCCATGGAGGCACACTATGCAGCTGGGTCTGAATCGGGCTATAGCCGTAGCCCTGGATGATCTGCGGGGAGAAGTACGCGTATCCGTAAGCGGGCACGATGAGACCGAAGTACATGAAGCCTCCGATGAGGATCTTCGGATCCTTGAACACGCGGCCAACATCGCTCAGTGACATCTTGCGGTCGCGAGCAGATTTGCCCTGGTCGATCTGCAGACGCGCCTTGATGTAGGCCCTCTCGTCTTCGGTGAGCCATTTGGATTCCTCCGGGAAGTTCGGCAGCAGGAAGAAGAGGAAGAATGACACGATGATAGTCAGAAGGCCCTCGAGGATGAAGATCCATCGCCAACCCAGGTAGCCTCGGACACCGTCCATCTTGCCAATGGCACTAGCAAGCAGACCACCAAAGGCGCCTGCAAGGGTCGTTGACGAGAAGAAGAATGAGTAACGCTTCTGGGCTTCGTGACGACGGTACCACATGCCAATAAGGTAAAAGGCGCCAGGGAACATTCCTGTCTCAAAGACACCAAGGAAGAAACGGGTTGCTAGCAGTCCATGGTAGTTCTGGACGAAACCTTGGAGCATCGTAACAAGTCCAAATCCGAACATGCACAGGGAGAGCCAGACACTCGGCGTGAGCTTCTTGAGGATGACGTTCGACGGGATTTCGAACAGAATGTACGGGACGAAGAAGATGACTAGGGCGACGTTGTACTTGTTGCCATCGAGCTTGAGTTCTTTCGAGAGACCGAAAACATTGGCATTGGCGATGTTGACACTGCCCTCGTTAGCCTGCACATACCAAGTGACATCCTGAAGACATACCGGTCTAAGAAAGCCAGCAGATACATGATGCAAAGGAAGGGAATGACATGGAGGTCGATTCGCCTGAGCAGCTTGGCCTCGGTAGTGTGCGGAGGGCACTGAACAAGCTCCGGGGCCTCTTCAGCGTAGTTGCCATCGTAGTGAGGTGAGACTTTCTGCTCGTTCAGATCTGGAGACGCATGCACGTCTTCTGCGCAGCATTAGCCGATGCTCTGGAGCAATGTAGATTCCGGGCCATCCATGGAGTCCATAGCCAGAACGCCGTGCACGCTAGTGTAGGGCCGGGCGGCGCTTGCGGTCTTCAAGATCATACAAGCATTGATTGTACTTATAGAGAAGGCGTGATAGCGGAAACATGAAGCTTGACTTACTCTCTTTCTTGGAAAACATTTTGAGTTGGTACGGATGTCGTCGGCGAGACACAGAAAGGTCGTGGACTCGAAGTGTTGATCCCTTGCTGTTCTGGGTCTCTAGAGTCCCTTTAGACGACGCGGCTGGTCACACTAAGCTGCTGCACCGATTACTGCTGTACCACGTTTGCACCAAGCTCGTGAGATGAGAGAAGAGGAGATCACATTACACGCACACGCAGGAAGTTTATAGAGTCACCAGTCATCCTACTCGCTTACTATGGCCGAGGTCGCTGGATTGCCATCAAGGTCACCTCGCTAACCCCGCGGTTTTGTGGGTCTGAGGCTTACACAACTGTCCACACACGTCCGAAAGAGGCAGCTGCATTGCTCTTCTCCAGTGTGGCTGGCGAAATACCTCGTGTATCCGTACCTTTGCGTAGCGCAGTGCGTGCTGACGTTCGCCCAGCGCGCAAGCAGATGTGTTGATCCGGGACAAATGCCGAAGCGCCGAAGACAGCAGCCAAAAATCAGCGCTGGCTCGGTGCGGTCGGTATGACGAGGAAGGATGCGAGTTGGCGTTCCATCGGATGCTGCTGACCGTGATCGACCCCGGCTGTGGCGTAGAAGGCCAATTGAAAGAAGGTTAGGCGATTGTGTTCGGAACGGCATCGGCGCAAGTTGTGAGTTGATGCGCGCGCATACATTTTGCAAGAAATTATGCAGGCTTCACTAAGGGCCGACATGCGCCTCCCCAGACGCCTCTCTGATGGTGAGGCGCGCGTGTCAGGTCGAAGTAAAGGCAGGAGGGAGCCACGGTACAGCTGCATCCGCTTCGGCGAGTCTGGCCTGGTGGCCCTGGTCCGGCGCGAGCTTGCACTCAGGAGCCTGGGCGCTGCTTCCCTCTCCACGTCGACTTTTCGGCCAACTTGTCGTCACCTTCTCTACACTCACTTTTCAGCCTCAACCCCGGAGTTTCGCCCACCTTCATGCCACGACAGTACAGCTTCTGGATAACACAGTGCGCCGCCAACGCTCCCTTTCGTTCTCAGTCGCAGGCAGGCTGATCAGCCATGGTCAATGTTAAAAACGTCGCCTTCAAAGTCAACAAGCAGACGCCAGTTTCGCAGACACCGCCGCAAGCATATGGCACCGTCATTAATTGTCGGAAACCGGGCGGCAAGCGGGCGCTGAAGGAGCTGAAAGAAGTGCGCTCGCATTCTGTCCCCTTGACAAATGTTCCCGGTACCAAGAAACGCAAACGAAATGACCGCAAGAGCGAGGAACTCCATAGTCAGATGGACTTTATCACGTCGTCACCAGCAAATGCACAGGCTGCGCTAGCGGCTTTGCGAGAACCAGCTCAGCCCCTCATCACGCAGAAGCTCAAGCAGGTCAAGCCCACCCGATTCAGGAAGGGCAAAATTCTGGAGAAGGGGTTCGACATGGACACCTGGTGGACCATCCTCACATTTTCGGACCCTGCGCAATTATTGGAAATGCGCCAGAAGATCCCATCTTGCTATCGGTTCCTGAGAGACAATCCCATGCTTTGGGTTCACAGCCGAAACAACCTGTACGGAGACGACATGCCGGAGCCACCTTCGGACCTGGACGAGTTTCAATATGCGCATCTTCGACATGGTCATGGATGCATGAGCTGTGGTGCGCCATCTACCCGTAAGACGTACTGGGCTTTCCTTCGACGCTGGTGCAAGACTTGTCTGCAGTCTAAGACCATTAAAGAGCACGACGCATTGATCAGCATGCGCGAGGTCGGTATTGAAGACGTCAACTGGCTTCGCAACTGCCTTCCCTCCGGTGTCTTTGATTCTTGGGGAAATTTCGTTGGCGTTGGGCCGGCCAGTACGCATTCGCTGAAGACCATCTACCTCCTTTCGCAAGTGAACAAGCTCCAGGGCGAAATTCGTGCTGCAACTCTAGTCAATGCTGACGATATGTCTGCCGACGTTCGCGCAACCATGCACCAAAAGGCTGCTCTTGTCGAAGAGCGCAAGGCCTTCGCACGCAAAATGGAACTTTGGGAGGAGGCAACCCGCACCAACAAGGCTAGCGATTATCAAGCGAAGAAGGCGGCGCGCAAGGCGTACTTCGAAGATAAAGCTTCACGGCTCGATCCTCCGATCAGCTTGAAGGAAATGGAAGCTTGCCCTTCTTATCGTCGCGCTGTGGCCATTCCCAAAGAACCCAACAACACTTCCTGGCAACAGCTCAAGCCGAAACTGGAGAAGGAAGCCGCGGAGCTGAGAATGGGACGAGCCACGCCGGAGACACGACTGGGCACAGCATCTGCCTCAGCCTCAGGTACTTCAACACCCAACAGCATGCAGCCTTACCATCATCCCCTCCCCGTCCAGACCTTTGTGGCGCTACCCCCACCTCACCCTTACCATCCTCAATACCAGCCTCAGGCCCATCCTCTCCCACATCTTCAGCCACATCCTCATTCACATCATCATCCGCCTCAGCATTAATCTTGGGAGTTGCATCGTGGGAACTGCAATTGTTTTTCATGTTTGGGTCGTCTTGGTTTCATCCGCATAATAAGGCATGGAGTTGGTGGCTCATAGCTTCGGCGTTCATAGACTGGGCATTGTATGTACGGCGTCGATTGGCTCGGAACGATTGAAGCCTGGACTATTTGGGCTTGGTAATTGGAAGGAGTAAATCATACAGACTGGCTGCCAGGCCATATCAATACATTATTCTACAAGCCATGTCTTATCTAACATCCTGGTGCTCACACATTGCGTCTCAGCCTCCAGCAAGTCAATGGCGTAGTTGGCCTTCGTCTTCCTTCACGACGGCGAGCATCAGCAACTTCAACAGACTGCTGTTAGTTCGTGACATGCCGTCCGGCACAAGTTCTGGAGAACCTTGTCATCCCACTTTCTGCCGATCGGGGAGACGACGGCATGTGGGCACGGCGAGAGCCTCGGCGGCACAAGATGACAAAACCCAAGAGCCGATTTGTTGCCGAGATCAGGTGGATACCACCAGGTGGATACCATCTGCTCCAGTTTCGCGACAACGAGAAAGGGATCTGAAGCAGAGAGGACGCAGCAGTAAACGCCTCTCAGACAAATTGCTCCTCATGCAAGATGCACGTTATGACTGGCTTAACCGCAGAGCCTCTTACCCCTCTTCTTAGGCCCAGCCCTGCATTGATCCAGACTCGGCGACCAATAAGACGGCGTGGAGAGCGGCTTTGCAGGAGGGGGGACTGGGAGCTACAAACCTGCCAGCGTCCCTCACAAAACAACGCGACATGGCCCTTGTACGCGTATGTACGATGTGGAATCAAACGTCTTTCACCGGTCAAACATGGCATCTATGTCCCTGACAGATGCTGCAACCTCGGATCCCGTAATCACTGCAGTCCAGACGGTGAGCAATTGTAGCGCTGCTGATTGGCCCGTCGGCACGATTCGTCTCCACTTGTTTATCGCGTTTTCTAGAAGATGTTGCCATCTTTGCTGCTTCGGAGAACTTGTCCCTTATAAGTTGCTGGGCCCTTGCCGCTTGATCGTCCACATCCTCACTTTCTTAGATACCCCAAGCTTTTTGTTTGGCTGCCATTAAGCATTGCAGTCCGTCCACTACTTCACAATACATACAGTAGCATCCTCGATACTTCTCTCGAGAACACATACTACAATGGCCTCCGCCTCGCGCACCTTCTCCCGCGCTCTGCGCACCGCCGCTCCCTCGTTCCGCTCCGCCACCACACGCTCTGCCCGCTTCGCTGCGCCGGCTCAGAATGCCTTCCGTGGCAAACGCGGTTACGCCACAGGCAATGAGGAGGCGCCCAAGGAGAAGTACGAGGGCAACCCCACCGGCTTGTTCGTCGGTGCCGGTGCTTTGCTCCTCGGTGCTGCTGGCTACGCCGCCTACACCTACAAGCCTGAGTTGCTCGGCATCGAGGGCAAGCCCAAGGCGCCCTTCGTCCCCCGCTTCGAGAATTACCAGGAGGTCTACAACCACATCGCCAAGCTGCTCGAGGAGCACGATGACTACGACGACGGCAGTTACGGCCCCGTTCTGCTCCGTCTGGCGTGGCACGCGTCAGGTACCTACGACAAGGAGACTGGCACCGGCGGCTCCAACGGCGCCACTATGCGTTTCGCTCCCGAGGGCGACCACGGCGCCAACGCTGGTCTGAAGGCTGCTCGCGACTTCCTCGAGCCTGTCAAGGAGGCCTTCCCCTGGATCACCTACTCCGATCTGTGGATTCTTGCCGGTGTCGCCGCCATTCAGGAGATGCAGGGCCCCAAGATCCCCTACCGCGCTGGCCGTTCTGACCGTGATTTGTCCTTCTGCACACCTGACGGCCGTCTGCCCGATGCTTCCAAGGGCGCAAGCCACATCCGCGCCATCTTCGGCCGCATGGGGTTTGACGACCGCGCCATGGTCGCTCTGTCCGGTGCACATGCTCTGGGCCGCTGCCACACTGACCGCTCCGGCTTCGACGGTCCCTGGACATTCAGCCCCACCACTCTAACCAACGACTACTTTAAGCTCTTGATGGAAGAGAAGTGGGCATACAAGAAGTGGAACGGCCCTAAGCAGTTCGAGGACGTCAAGACCAAGACATTGATGATGCTGCCCACCGACATGGAGCTTGTCAAGGACAAGAGCTTCAGGAAGTATACTGAGCTGTACGCCAAGGACAACGATGCCTTCTTCAAGGACTTCTCTCAGTCTGTTATGACTCTGTTCGAGCTCGGTGTGCCCTTCGAGCACCCTGAGGACCAGAGGTGGGTCTTCAAGAGCTCGTTCGACTAAGTGCGCGCGAGCCTGGGCTGAAGTATAGATTGTGGAGGATTTCATTACATGTTGAGATATCCAACTAGATCAACTAGACCGTTGTTTTGCGAGGTGTGGATGATAATACCGAGTTTGTTCAAATTTAGTCGTTTAGACTGTATCAGTACAACATCAGAAGGAAACACAATATATAAATACTGAACGCTGCTCTCGTGTGCTTCATCTTTCGTTTCTCGCCGTACAGGTCGTATGTTGAGTAAGATGGCAGGTAATATCGCCCCGATGCACGTGTTTGTGAAGATGTAAAGCCCCAGGCTTGTCGCTGCTACAATGCTACGCAATGTCAGCACGCAGTTAATTGCAGAGAGCGTCCAGCCGCTTAGTCTGATGCAAAGGCTTGGTGAATTTGTTTCTGCTTCTTTTTCCACCAGGTCAGATGCTCCTTCTCCAGTCGCTGCAAGTCGGCCACATGCTGCTTTCCCAAATCCGCGATGACCCGTTCGAATTGCTGCACCTCGTCTGCCGGTAGCTCAGGCAATGCGGGGATTGGCCTCTTCTGCTGGCCCGAAGCCTGGAACAGGAAGCCTGGAAACAGCTTTGCCATGTCTGAACCAGCGAGTGACACACGCTTTTTCTTGCCTATGGCCTGGTGTGCCGAGTCAGCCTGCTCTGGAACGAACAGTGTCGACTCCGCTTCACCTGCATCAGGTCCGGCAACAGAGAGTAGAGAGGCTAAATTGTCCTCGCCCAGACAAGCCGTGCCCAGTTGAAATATCTTAGCAACCACGCCTTCCCATTGGAGCTGCAGGTTCTTAAACTCCTCCGTCTCGGCTGACAAAGTTTCCTCGAAGGACCGGAAGCGGTCAGGTATTGTCACCTGCATACGCTCAACCTCACTTGTAGAGGTTGTCCGCTGGAGTAGATAATGTTGACTGGAAAGAGGTTTGCATAGCTTCTCGATGTAACGGTGGTATATGGCGGGCACAGTGAGCTTGAGAGGTGAAGCTTGGGAGTAGTTGTTGGCAGGGTCGGAAGAGACAATTTGGAGATTGCTGTCATACAGCTTGTCGAGGAAGGTGTCAAGGTCCCTGTTGATCTTGGTAACAGTAGTCGAGTAGAGATGACGCCTATAGTCTTCACTGCTCTCTGAACGTTGTCAGCACAGTGTCAGTGAATGCAAAGGACTTTTCACCTTTGAAAGCCAGAGCTAGGGGATGCACTTCTTCGACAGCAGCCTTCCTAGCAGTCTTTTTGATGGTCGATTTCAGTGGAGTACGAGAGCTGGATCGCAATTGTGGGGTGTTGGGCTTCTGCCTTTTGGAAACTGCAGCCGCAGATATTGTGACAGCCGTTGCAGGAGGCTTGGTGAGACGAGGTGTCTTGAACGCATCTCGTTTGCGTGCTTGGGCTGATATTGCGTATTTGCCGTGCATCGCGGGCATGAGGTGCAGGGCAGGGTGGCAGTGGTGAGGTGAAGTGTCGAGGCAGTCGGGTCAACAAAGCTCCAGACAATATGAGGAAGGCACGATGGACCTCAACAGACAGCATCAGCGGGCTGTTTACGCCACAACGCTGAAAGTCAGCAACCTCGCTGCTCATCGATGTAGCCTGCGCGCCTTTACAACTGGGTTCAAGGTATTTGTACATTCAATATACACCGCTCAAGCTTAGGCAAGATCAGAAGGCGCTCCCAGGCGCATGGTACGAAGCACTCGTTGTACGCGCTATGATTTCCTTCTCTTCCGTAACAGTCATTACGCATACTCTACTTCTGTTCGGTCTCAGCAGGCACAACAACACCCTTCTCTTCCAGCATCTTCGCCAGAGATCCGTCCTGGTGCATAGTCATGAGAATATCGCAACCACCGATGAACTCCTTGTCGACGTAAAGCTGGGGTATCGTGGGCCACTCCGAGTACTCCTTGATTCCTGCCGCATTTGTCAGCTGCCATTGCCCACGCCACACTCTTGGGTTCTCAGCATTGCAGCTAGGAACTTGCGGACTACAAACCTGCTCGCAGATCCTGGTCTTCAAGCACATTGAATGCAGTGAACTTGTCCGGGTCTACGCCCTGCATGCCCAGGATCTGTATGCTCGCTCTCGAGAATCCGCATTGTGGTGTCTCTGGGGTTCCCTTCATGAACAGCACGACAGGAGAGGAGGCGACTGCCTTGTCGATTGCGCTGCGAACTTCATCGGAAAGGCATCGGATCTGGAACGGTGTAAGGAAGCGCGCAGTTGGGGCGGCGCGGGCGGAGGTTGCGCGCGTAGCGGCACGGAAGGCCTGCAAATTGTCAGTTCGTTTGCGTGCGATGATGTTAGAGCGGGCATGACTTGAATTGGGCACATACCTGAGGAATAGCACGTCTCGAGAACATTGTGAGGTTCGTGAGTGTTAGGTGATGAATGACGAAACCTCCGAGGCATGTTCGCCGCAAATTCACGGATGAGGTAATCAGAGCTAGGTCATTATATCACCAAACGCCCATTGGTCCCTGACACCATTTGCAAGGTCTTCATGCCATTGAAGGTCTCCAGGATGCAAAGTTGTACATGGAATTAGCAGTGTGACACGATCAGAGCATAGTGTGAGTCTCGATGTGAAAAAGGTTATCATTCGTCTGGTCCCATGACGCGAAACATGAACGCCATGCTATATGCAAGAAGTCGTAACTCGAGGCCCTTTGTCCGCCAATATCTTAAGCCATCCACGCCATTTTGTCTATGCGATGTCGCAAAAGGAAACACGAACTGTTCAACAAGCCCTCTACTGCTCATTGACAACGTGACCCCACTCGTGGCTCTCCATGCCGTCGCTTCCCCACATAATGCCCTTCAGCCATGTCCTGACGGTGTCGGCATAGGCACCAACCTGGCCCCTCGACATAGGAATATCGATGTCGTTGCCGCGGAAGTGGATTTGGCTGATGGGAGTGACGAACCAGGCTGTGCCGGCAGCAAAAGCCTCAACAACACGACCCTCCTTAGCAGCCTCGAGGAGCTCGAAGATGTTGAACTTGCGTTCGACAACCTCGAGAGCCTCGAGATCCTCGTGACCAGATGTGAGCTTAGTGCGAGCAAGCTCGAGGATAGAGCGGCGCGTCACGCCATCGAGAACGATGCGCTCGTTGAGGTCAGCAGTAACAAGCTGCAGCTTGCCCTCTTTTGTTCGCCAGACAACGAAGAAGTTGCTGGCTCCAGCCTCGGTAACGGTGCAGTCCTCTCCGAACAGCCACAGGATCTGGTGGTATCCTCTCGCTCTCGCTTCGCCTTGTGCAACGAGAGAAGGTCCGTAGTTCGCACCAACCTTAGCGTACCCGAAACCTCCAGGCCATGCACGGCACATGTCGTCCTGGGATGCGAGGAGCTTGATGCCTCCAGACATATCGCCCATGGGCGCAAAGCAGCACAGAATGACAAACAGAAGCGCCTCCTTCGGGCGCTCGACACCAAGAGCAGGGTCTGAGGCGATCATGGTGGGACGGATGTACAGGAAGCTTCCAGGGCGATCCTTGGGAAGCCATCTGGCACCATCGGTCTCGCACAGCTTCACAATCAGCTTGAGAAGCTCCTTGGGCGGGAATGCGGGAAGAGCGATGCGGTTTGTTGACATGAGCATGCGGTTGCAGTTCAGATCCGGGCGAAATAGGCGAAGCTTTCCATCGTGGCCACGGTAGAGCTTCATTCCCTCGAAACACTCAGTTGCGTAGTGCAGGCATGACGCTGTGGGTGCTAGGGAGATGGGACCGTAGGGCTGGAGGGTGGGTGCAGCCCAGCCTGCCTCAGCAGTCCATTTGGCTTGAATCATGTGGTCGGTGCAAACTTTCTGGGACGCCATCTCGGCTGAGCCCAGGGCAGGCACGGCACGGGGGCTGTCGGTGAATGTACATTGGACTTTGGAGGCATCAAGCTCAGCCAGGGGTGACTCGATCTGGGACTGTGTTTCCCGCTCGGGAGGTGGTGTGGCGGTAATAGTGTTTGTAAGAGATGCAGACTTTAGCTGCGAAGGGGCAGACCTCTCAAGAGCATGCTGGATGCCAGAGCTGGTGAGATCGGTGACGGTCTCGCCGTCGTTAGGAGGTGTGACAGCAATGGGTGCCATAGTGGAGGTCAGGTCGAATATCTCCGTGGGTATTAAAGACAGGTGCCAGTTTGCTCTGGATTGAAAGGCAAGAGTTGGGGATGGATGCTTTTAAGGCAAAGAAAGTTTTCCCTGGAGTCACACTTTCTTATCACGCGGAGGGATCCAGACTAAAACAGACGGGAAACGGAGTACCGCGGGACCTAGAAGGCTAGTCTTCCTTGCATCAATGGCGGTGTTCGATAAAGAACGATGTTGACAAAATTCTGTGGACCCCAACCGCGGCTCTAAGAATTTTAAGGGTACGGTTCAAGGTGGCTCAAGGCGACCAATTGAACTTCACACACGTCTCATTTGCCTCCAGGAGGCCGTGTGGCATTTCGACTTTCTCTTCGCCATGACGAAATTCCTATACAAAAGCCAAGCAACTCGAAAAATGTTCCTGCAGGGCGTCGTATGGTAGGGCGTGCGCCGTGCGGTCACGCCCATGCCTGCAGTATCCAGCATGGCTAGGCCTGGAGTATCCGCGTACCGCGACCCCGGTATTCCTCCGATTGCTTGATGCACGAACGACTCACATTCAGCCTTACCAGTCACAGTCCGCGCAGGGCGTGTTTGACACTTGATGCGCTGATCGTTACACACGCAAGCAGCGACGTCGGAGCTGCACATCTCCAAGCGCACATTGTCGTCGCAGATGCGATGATTTGGACGGAGTAGAAAGCTCGGCTTAAGGGTGCGGTACAACAAAGCCGCCAGTGGAGGCAACGGCACAGCGCAACAGAAGGATCAAGTGACCAGGGATGCAAGAAAACTTGGACGGCAGGTGGGGATCCAGTTTTGTGAGATTGCAGAGAGAAGTCAGATCTTGAGATAAGTCTAAGTACCGACACGTCCGCAGCTTCAGGCTGTAGATACCGCAGGTAGCCTATCCATCTATATCCGCCTCACCGACGTTACCTGCAAGCTCAGAGTCTTATGACGATATATCAGCCATGTGGTTGGATTGTTGAAGATTGTCGATTCCTTTAAGAATGCCATCTGCAACTTCTCCTACCCGTCCTTGTAGCGCATTGAAGTCCATTTTGGTCATCGCAGCATTGATCTGCTCCGTAACCGCTTCTTCCTGCACGAGGTCTGACATGAACTGGCCTTCACGAGTCCAATATTCCTCCCGCACACCTCGAAGCGCTGGATCGCGGTTGATCGAATTGATGATCAGCCCAAGACCGCGCAATTTGTTTAGAGTCTCCTCGGAAAGACGTGTTGCCGCCTCCAGGCGCTCCGCAATCGAGATGGGTTTCGCCAACCATCGATTTGTACTCGTAGCCCAAAGCACCAACGCCATTCCAATGTCCTGTACTGCAAAGAAGCTGTACCGCAAAAAGGTAGCACGCCAGTGCAGAGAGTCGATGTCCTGCACAGATTTTGCTCGCTTGTTGGCTGTGATATCGTACGTCGCCATGTACCACATTTCCACAATCAGTGTCGCCAGCCCCAGAATCATCGCGTGCGTACGGAACCTCGAGCCTTCGGTGCCTACCAAGGAAGATGTGGCCAGCGACAGTACAGAGAGTTGGAAAATGTGCGGCATGACCATCTTTGGCAGGCTGTATAGCAAGTAGTTGTTTGCATCGTTTCCGTCCGCTGTAACGCACCAAGCGCAGTTGTGCAGGGTGCCAGGGCCGTACGCCAGATAGTAGAGCTTGTTGCGCCCGTTCACTTCGAACTTCGACCTTAAGACGAGGTCATCTTCCGTCAGCGGTCGGAGATGGCGCAGTCGAGCGAACAATACGCTGGTCTCGGTGCGGATGTGGCTTCGCGTTGCGACGAATATGTTCTCGGGCGCTAAGCGCGATAGCGACAGTGCTAGACAAGCAACGGCGGCGATGAAGAGGAGATTAAGCGCGTTCTTCACTCTCGGTGGGGTCGGCCGTACGGGCACGCTTCGAGAAGTTGCGCGGGCGACGTTGAACCAGTCCACGATGCGCGGGAGGACAAAGGGCCCAAACAGTATGAGCAGCGAGTGTACGTTCTGCGGCAGAAATGTAAGGCGTGGGATCACAAGGTAAGAGACGACCAACAGGATGATCGAGCGCACGTTGAACATCGTGGCCGTATGCTTGTCATGGACAGTGTCGGTGCTGTTTCTTGTGGCGGTTGTGGAATCATGGAAAGTGGTTTACGTGTAAGGCGAGGGGCCGAGGCAGGGGGTCGCGTTCGCGCTAGCTTACGCTCCACCGCCTTCGAAGTGTGGCTGCGTTCCGGCCGCGTCAACGGTGTTGAAGACGAGGGTCAGTTGTCAAGAATGAGTTGGATCCTTATGATGGTCAATAGGCAGCAAGAGGACGAAAGCAAAAAAAGAGTGCGGGAAGCTGAATGGATGTACATTCTTAAACCTCCGCGCGCTTGCAACCCTCAAGGATGAGCAGTCTATCTAATTGCAAGCCTTGCTAGTCCTCTGCGGACCGAGCGTGTCTCCAAATGCTAAAACAAAAACGCCTTCCAGCATGCACCTTGCTTGCCGTTATCGATGAACGCCGATGTTGAGATCGTTCATCTCTCAAGTGAGACTCCTGTTGAAACTACCATAACGACCCAGAACGCAGGTTGAACTTTTGGGTATCATAGAAACGTCATTACACACATTACACAGTGGCATGTTGATATGCCACCAGAAGTGACTGCGTTGATGAAACACAGTCATAGTTGCCATATGGCGGAAATTTAAGAAGAGTACTTCTCGCGATTGTACTTGGCAGCGTTGACCATGTTGATCAAGGCGGCCTTGGTCTCCTTCCACTGACGTGTCTTGAGACCGCAGTCAGGGTTGATCCAGAGCTGCTCAGGCTTGAGGTACTTCAGCATATCGGCAACACGGTCCTTGATCTCCTGCTCGGAGGGTACACGAGGAGAGTGGATATCGTAGACACCGGGACCGATGTGACGGGGGTACTCCTTATCCTCGAAGACCTTGAGGAGCTTGGCGTCGCTCTTGCTGTTTTCAATGGAGAGAACATCAGCGTCGAGAGCGGCGATAGCGTGGAAGAAGTCCTGAAACTCGGAGTAACAGAAGTGGGAGTGGATCTGGGTGGAGTCCTTGACACCAGCGCAAGCAAGCTTGAACGAGTCGACGGCCCAAGACAGGTACTTCTCGCGCTCGGTACCCTTGCGGAGAGGAAGACCCTCACGGAGAGCAGGCTCGTCGACCTGAATGACGTAGATGCCGGCAGCCTCAAGGTCAACAACCTCATCGCGGAGAGCGAGAGCAAGCTGCTGAGCCTGGACGGACTGGTGGACATCGTCACGAGGGAAAGACCATCGCAGGCAGGTGATAGGACCTGTGAGCATGCCCTTCATGGGCTTCTTGGAGACGGAAGCAGCGTACTTCGACTCCTTGACGGTCATAGGGGCGGGACGAGAGATGTCACCAACGATGATCGGGGGACGGACGCAACGGGATCCGTAGGACTGGACCCAGCCCTTGGTGGTGAAGGCATATCCGTCAAGGCGCTCGCCGAAGTACTGAACCATGTCGTTACGCTCGGGCTCACCGTGGACATAGACGTCGAGGTCAAGCTCATCTTGGATCTTGATGGTCTCCTCAATCTCCTTCTCGATGAACTTCTCGTACTCCTCGGGTGTGATCTCACCCTTGGTGAACTTGTTACGCTGGATGCGGATCTCCTTGGTCTGGGGGAAGGAACCAATGGTGGTTGTGGGGAAAAGAGGAAGGGAAAGGTGCTCCTTCTGCTGAGCGTAACGCGAAGGGAACTCAGACTTGCGCTCGTGCTGCTCGGGTGTGACGCTAGCCTGGCGGTCCTTGACAGCCTGGACGTTGGTGCGCTTTGAGGTAGCGCGAGCCTGCATTGACTTGGCGTTGGCCTCAAGGGCCTCACGGACGGAAGCAGGGCCCTCAGTGACGGCCTTGGCGATGACGACAACCTCGGCGACCTTCTGCACGGCGAAGGAGAACCAGTCACGGACCTCCTCGTCAAGCTTCTTCTCGCTGTCGAGGGAGTGGGGTGTGTGGAGAAGAGAGCTAGATGTGGCAACGATGACACGGTCCTTGCCGAGCTTCTGGACAGCCGACTCAACAATCTCGATGGCGTTCTTGAAGTTGGTCTTCCAGATGTTACGGCCATCGACAACACCAGCGGAGAGGACCTGGTTGGAGCCGAGCTTGCTGGCAACAGTGTCTAGCTGCTCAGGATTCCTGACAAGGTCGATGTGAACAGCAGCAACGTTCTGGATGCTGGAGAAGACATCAAGGTTGTGGACGATGTCACCGAAGTATGTAGCGAGGACAAGCTTGGGCAGACCGCTGCCGGTGAGCTTCTCGTAGGCGGGCTTGAAGGCATCCTTGACCTTCTGCTCAAGGTCAAAGACGAGGACGGGCTCGTCGATCTGGACGTACTCGGCACCAGCCTCCTTCAGTTGCTGAAGGAGCTCGACGTATACGGGAAGGAGCTTCTCGAGCAGAGAGATAGGGTCGACGGACTGGTTGCGGTCGGCCTTACCAAGAGCAAGGAAGGTGACGGGTCCAACGAGGACGGGGCGGGTGGTGATACCAGCCTCCTTAGCCTCCTTGAACTCGCGGACAGGCTTGGGGTCGGAAGCGAGCTTGAAGGTCTGGCCATCCTGGAAGGTGGGCTTGACGTAGTGGTAATTGGAGTCGAACCACTTGACCATTTCCTGTGGTGCATTAGTCACAGTGCTGGGATGTATAAGGTTTCGCTCAACTTACCAGACTGGGAACATCGACACCATCCTTCTGGTGACCGCGGCCCATGGCAAAATACTCATCAAGAGGAGACAGCTTAGCGCTGGAATAGCGCTCAGGGACAGCCTACTATTGTTAGCGAACGTCTTCATGACCAACGAGGCACCATACGTTGAACAGCTGGATGTGGTCGAGGAGGTGATCGTAGAAAGCGAAGTCGTTGCTGGGGATGATCTCGACACCAGCATCCTTCTGGATCTTCCAGTGCTCCAACCTCAAGCGGCTGGCCTCCTTGATGAGGTCCTCTTGTGAGAGCTTTCCAGCCCAGTAGGCCTCGTTAGCCTTCTTGAGCTCACGATCCGCACCCATGCGGGGGAAACCGAGAACTGATGAGTGAACCATTGTGATGTGTAACTCTTGAGCAATTGAACAAAAGAGTAGTAAGGAAAGAAGATAGAGACTCTCAAACTACAATGGAAGAGTGAGAGAGTAGGAGAGGGGTGAGTAGCAATGGGAACGAGGGCGATGGTGTGCTTAAGAACTCTTTTCTGCTTGCATGGCGGGGTGGCCTAGTCACATTCGCTCACCGCCCACGACGCGCTAGAGTAATAGAAGACGTGATGATCCTCCTGGGCGTTTTTCGACCGTACGATTTTTGCTGTATGTGTCCATATCTCGAGTCCACTCACTGAGGAGAGATTTGACAAACAGAATGCGTCGTGACGTTGCTGTGGACGTTTCCGCCCTCCCTCTAATCACGCAAGCGCAGAAGTTCTGCCACTCCACGAAGTGATGAGCTCTCCACACTTGGCCGAAACCGGAGGAACCGCGCATTGAACTTTTTGTGCAACGTCGAGCCTCAGGTGCATCCTGAAGATCCCTGCTTGCGCTCGGCCAGATAGCTAACCAATTACTCACTGTTTTGCACGGGCAGTACCAGACTGGCGTGTCTCTTGCTCGTCTTTGACACAACGCGTGTGCGAGCGCAGCTGGACTCCCTTCTTGTTGTTACCGGCACTGCAGTGGACCCTGTTGATCATGACGACCTACGTTGAGGCACTAGCAACATCGTGAGGCCTAAAACCAACTTTCCTAGCCTGGCAGTCGAGTCGCTCTCGTGGATTACTCTTTCAGGTTGGCTCAACCGGATTTTGTAGTCTCGTGTCGCACTCTCGGCGGCGACAGCGACGACGCAACGGCAAAATTCCGTCCGGAGAGCTTCGTGGTGCTCCACAGTAGCTCCCCACATTGCTATAAGAGCTATAACAGCCCCGCCCTGACCATAGAACGGTGCTTGAATCAACCCAACGTCAAGCAATCGCTATAATCTGATACCATACACAACCATGTCCAGGCCTCAGCACACTCGTACTGCGTCCACAAACCTGGTTGGCTCGAGTCAACGGGTTCTGGAAGGAAAGATCGCCCTTGTGACAGGAGCTTCAAGAGGTCAGACGAGTCATGCCGCAGAGCAATGGAGAACTACAACTGATATGTTCAGGTATTGGTGTCGAAGTCGCCCGCAATCTAGCCAGCAAAGGTGCCAACCTCGTCCTGAACTATACCTCCGACTCGTCCGCACAAGCCGCCGAAGACCTCGCCAGTGAGCTGCAAGCCGAATATGGTATCAAGGCCATCACCGTACAAGCCAACATGGGCTCGGAGACTGGACCCAAGCATGTCGTTGAGGTAGCAGTGAACAACTTCAAGCACCCAAAGACTGGCAAGTTCCAGCTTGATATAATCATCAACAACGCCGGCGTGGCTGGCAACAACTATGTCGAGAACGTGGACGCTGCAGACTTCGCCAGACAGTTCAACGTCAACGTACGGGGACCTCTCCTGCTCTTGCAAGCCGCCATACCCTACCTGCCAAACGATCGCTCCGGCCGCATTGTCAGTCTGTCATCAGTCAGTGCTTCGTTGGGATACAAGGGTCAATCGATCTATGGAGGAACCAAGGCAGCTCTTGAGGCAATGACAAGGACATGGGCTCGCGAGTTGGCCGAGCGCGCTACCGTCAACGCCATCAACCCTGGGCCTGTCGCGACCGATATGTACTGGAGCAACGACGAGAAGTTCATCGAGGCGAACAGACCGTTCATCGAGACTACTCCTCTTGCGGCACCAAGGGAAGGCATCGATGATGAGAGGATCTACAAGGCATCACAGGGCGCTGGAGGACGACCCGCGTATAGTGAGGAAGTTGCTGGCATCGTGGGCATGCTGTGCTTGCCTGAAGCTGGCTGGACGACTGGTAGCGTTATTTGCGCGAACGGTGGCATGAAATTTAGCGTGTGATTGTAGCAAATGATTTTTGCACATGGGAAATATGGCATAAGGTTAACTCTTGAGATGCTGGCTTCTCTGACTAGAGTTCCTGCTGGTGATGTGCAATCTGCAAGGCGCGTGTATGGAGAGCAGGTGCACTTTTGCACACTCGGAAGAACTACGAGATGCAGACAACTTTTATGTGTACTAAATACATTGAGTTTTAATTCTCAGCAATCAGCACACAGCAACAATGTGCGCGCTAATAACAGTGCCGACCCACCTCAATCTAACATTCACCACCAGCCCTGGCCCCACTGGTTGAAGTTTGGCTTGGCCCCCTTACCCCAAGTTTTCCAGCCCTTCCAGTCACGACGACTAGACTTGCTACCATAATGGTAGTCCTGGCCACAGTTCTCGGCAGTGACCTCGAAGACAGCAACGCTGTACTCTGGGAGGCTGAAGCTAAACTTGCCCTGTCCATTAGCACGCACGCTTTCGGTGGTAGTCTTGACCACGTTGTTGCCAATTGTGGAGCTGGCGTTCATTGGAGCAGTGAGGTAGGTGAGCTTGCCGTTGGCGTAGGCGCCGACACCTTCAAAGTTGACATTGAAAGGTACGTTGCCGGTGCTGTTGTACACGGCAGCTTTGAGGATATGCGAGCCAGTCACATCGCTGCGGCCAGCGACCCAGTAGGCGGGGCCGAAGGTTGCTTCGGTGGTAGGCAGATTCTCGGTGATACGGGTATTCGACAGCAGCTGGATCATATAATAGCTGGTGCTCAGCACAGTGTTGCCTGGGTATGCATCATACTCGATGAGATCCGGAATCCACTCCCAGCGGTTGTAGTTCTGGAATGATGGAGCGTACGAAGAGCCGATGATCTTGTCCGAATTGCGCTCAGCACCGAGAAGGAAGATAGCTTCAGCGACAGATCCGTACCAGAATGGGTAAAGGGCACGAGGAGCGCCAGTGTACCACTCCGGACCAGTCTTGTTGAAAGTGTCGTACTCAATCACGGCGTACTCGCCAATCAAAATCGGGTGTTCGGAGGTGTAATTGTCGAAGTAGCCAAATTGAGAGCTCATCTGCAGTGGAATAGCGTACTCGTGAAAGTCACCGGACGCGTTATATGTTGGCGTGCCGGTCGTATCGTCGACATCGTAGAACGAGGCGATAATGGTGATGTCCGGATATGCGGCGGATATGGCGTCGTAGAAAGCCTTAAATCGATACGCCCGATAGGTCGGCCCGCCCTTCGACAACGAGTCTTCGTTACCGACTTCGACGAACTTGATATCAAATGGACCGTGACCGAGAGCTTCACGCTTAGCTCCCCATGTAGTGCTGGAATCGCCCATCAAGAACTCGAGCTCATCGAGCGCAGACTGAATGTACGGCTGGAGCTCCTCAAGAGTGAGTGAGGTGCCGTTCAGCCACAGGCCAGACCATACAGCAAGCAAAGGCTCCATGCCAAGGTCTTGTGCCCATAGCATGTATTCAATCAGACCAAGGCCGTCGGTGTTTTCGTAACCCCAGGTGCCAGGGAAGCCGGCGCGGTTCTCAAGCGGGCCAAGGGTGTTGGTCCAGTTCCACCAGTAGCTACATGATCTAGTCAGCAGGGATCCTGACCCACATGGAGAGACAATGCTTACGGTGGCTGAAGTCCTTCAACGTTATTACCGCCAGGGGCGCGGAAGAAGGAAGGTTTGAGGCCAGCCATTGCCTCCATGAGGTCAACACGGTTGCCGTTATCTCTGTTCTTATAAGTAGGTGGGAATAAGCTCAGCAGATTGAAGTTGAGCGGACCGCTGGCGCAGGCAGTGTCCCAGGTGAAATGGAGGGTGTTGTTGGCGTCAGGAGCATCGTGAGTTGGCTGGAATGTGTAGTTGTACTGGGTCCAAGCATTCGCCTTCGACACGATGTCCACGGACGCGTGAGCATAGACGTTACTCGAATGGTTGCCTTGCAGGGTGACACTCAAGGCGCCATTGAACTGACCCTTCACCCAGAAGGAACCCTTGTACTCCCAAGCCGCAACAGCTGGGAAGCCCCAAAATCCATCATTGTACATGCCCACACTGCTGCCGTTACCTCCAGTAACTTGCAGTGAGCTGGTGAGTGCTGAGGATAGAGGCGTAGAGTCATTCGACAGGGACAGGGTGGTGCTGCCAATTGGGTGCCAGTAGACTGTGGACTTGGGGTAGATTGGATTGCCCTGAAAGGCACGGTTTTGAATCAACTCGGCGTATACACCTCCATCACCACTGTTGTTGATATCCTGGATAGATCAGTGTGTTGCCCTCTGTGGACTGCTTTCCACACTTTACCTCGAACATCAACCCATAGGCGTATGGACTGGTAGCATTGCCCCCAGAAGACTTGACGGTAAAGTTGACTGCCTGAGCAGCAGCAGCAAGGCCAGCAAAGAGCAGGGCCTTCGAGAACATGATGATGAGATTCTACCGTCAGATCTCTGAATACGCTGGGAGAATCCAACAGGCCGGTAGCAGCAGATCTTATACTGCCGCTCGCCTTCGGGTATTCAATGAAAATCTCTCATCGAAAGCCTGATTTCCTCTGCACTATCCATAGCAACCGCATACCCTGTGCTCCGCTGATGCACGCAGGCTGCGTAGTATAGTCCGTCACCGGCACTAGCATGGCTACCACGCTGCTAGAGCACCGATCATACCTGGATTTGCAATGGTTTCAGCCGGTATTTCTCCACTCAATGCGAAGCGAAGCTTTCGGTTCGCTGCTCAAGCTCAATTAAGCTCTCAAGTCAAGCAAACGCCGTGCACGTCGTGCCGGGAGCTGTCCAGATCTCGGCGCAGGTACCGACCTGCCGTCACCAGGGCTGCTGCTGGCTATTCTCCGGCTGAATGAGAAGTAGAACGACTGCCATGTCCGCGAATCAGATACGGTGGTAGCTATGACCGAAGCTAGGTAAAAGTCTGATATTATCCGATCTGTTCGTTGTCGTGCGTGAAGAAGTGCGGGGAGCGGGGTGCGGGGAGACAGAAACGCGCAGTACAAGAAGATGCGCTAACTATCCCAGGTGCTCTCTACCGTGCACTCAGATGCGGCTTAGGTCTCCTCTTGCAAGGAATCTGCTATACATGCGTTGAGCAGCGAAGCAGCAGCCAAAAAGTCGACAATCAGCGAAGCAGATAGTTGCAGAGGCCTGTCAAAAGGCACTTCGGGTCATGGCACTATTGCTGCTGTTCGGTGCGCCGTGTCCGTCTTCCGAGGTGTGCGACTTGGTTCGCGCCATGTCAGGACTCATGAATTGTGAGGTGGGCAAACATGGCGGGAGAGGTCATCAAATGCTCGAAAGCGACTCATTGTTAGGACGACAATTGAATAAGCACACACAAGATGGACGACTTTTACAAAGGAAAAGTGAAGCATGAGATTTCGTCCGAGCCACTCCCGAAGTTCATGGTTATTCTAAGATATGGGCAGGATGTAGCAAGAGGGCATCATAATGACAATAAACACCAACATTGCATGTGTACTTCGACAGTATATGCCAGGTTGTTTCTGCAAAGGTGAGAAGCGTATGGATCTTCCTCCGAGTCCCGTAAAGAATCACATATAGCATCAACCTAGCACCGAGTTGGAGGCGGCAGTAGCCGAAAGCATATATAGCAGCGCTCGAGGCTTTATCTAATTCGAGACCAAGGGCTGCTCGTTGCTCCTGGGTGCGGTACTTCACTAAGTAAGCAAACCGCATGCTTCCATGAATTTCCTCTATGACTATCTTGTGTAGGGTCGAAGAGCTTGCTCGAGCAACTTCATCAACATTTGGAACCCGCTCGATGAAAGTCTGCGACGACTGGGGTAGGTGACGAGGACCATGACCCAGGAAGCGACTGCCGGATTGTCAGTTCTTATGGCGCGCAAATGGTATTCGCTATGGGAAATGAAATCACCGAATCCGAGCGAGAAGATAGGGTAACTTGGCTTGCAAATTCGACACGGCGGCAACGCAGAGTACCAGCCTGCGAGAGCTGGCCTTTGTGGCGCCTCCATGTAAGAGGTTAACCTGCAGTACAGCCCTTCTGCAGCAAGAGCGACACTGAGCGGTAAGGCTCAAGTAGAATTTCAGAGAATTATGACCAGTGGATCATGCACAGTCAAGGTGTTCGAATGAGACCGCCGCGCGTGGCTTCGAAGATGCAATGTTCGGTCGTACGTGTGTGCGCACGTGCGTTGATAATTCGCCCCACCCGAGTTCGTCACTTCCCAGCCTCCTCACTTTTGCGAGAATTTTGAGCGCCAAAAGATAACGCAAGACACCAAGGTCTGGCGGCGCGTTTCGCGATACAATGAGATAGCGGGATCGCGTCCGGACCGTTTGCTCGGCCTCCGGGATCGTTCACATGTTGCTGAGTACGCAAGCCACAGATCGGTTGCTGGGGTTACGAGGTGTTTTCCAAGGCATTGCCCGCGCCGAGTAGGACCCGCATTCCAGGAGTTTCCTGCTCCGGCACGATGAAATGCCTTGATTGGACGGCTTGATGGCCGTTGAGCGGGTTGAGTGGAAATCAGGCGCCAGGGTAGCGCGTTGCGCAAGCAGGGCTGGGGGACCTGGCCATTTGTTTTCGGCCCATGTTACCAGCCATCTTCGTGCATGAACTGCGGATCTGAGCAAACCCCTCAACTTCCACCTGCTACGACGGTTCCAGCACTATCGTCGAACAGTTTGTACTACGCTACCTCGACTTACCCCACAGCTTCGTTCATGGGTCGCCGCAAGCAGCAGTCGAGGTGAACGTCCTCAGCAAGGCTATCAGGTCGACACTGCGCCATGTGCGCGAAGATTACACCGTCCGTCTCCCGGCTCCAGTGGATCACAATACTGCAGGTTCACCTTCTGATATCTGCTGCTGTTGCTCAGATGCCCTACAATCCGACTCGACTCCTCTACAATGGCAACCAACTTTACGTGTTCCAACCGTCGTCCCAATCGTCCACCCAGTTCCGACTAGATTCCCTCGATGTCTCAAGCAAGATCGGTGCTGCCAACTTACCGTATACGACTCTGTACACAACTTTGCCATTTCTGGACGACAAAGCTCCTCGCGCATTCACGCCCGTACTTGATGATGGAGGAAACCTGACTGTGTATACGGGCAACTGCTCACAGGGTGCGACCGGAGCTGAAGTATGGAGCTTCGTCCCAGCTTCCGGGGGTGGTGCAGGTAGTTGGCTCCAACAGGACGTGTCAGTCGCCAGCGATGCTACGGGCATCACATTAGGCGCGAACTACCTGAGTAACGGCGTGTCGTTCTCTAGTATTGTCGGCGGAAACGCTGACAATACCGGGGCTTACTTCTTCGGCGGTATGTGTCCAGACGCTGGCAAGAGCGCCAGTGACTGGCAATCGACTGCGAACTACTCGAACTCCATGGTCACTCTCTCGCCGGCTGACACAAAGGACGATGTGACTGCTTACGAGATTGATGTATCCTCTAGTCGAGGTCCACCGATACCAGAAGCAGGATTCACAATGACTGGACTGTCACCAACATATTCCAATCGCACCGATGGATCGCAGACACAGCAGCAGAACTTTGTTCTGATAGGCGGACACACCAGCGCTGCCTTCATCAACATGTCCCAAATCGCCCTCTTCTCATTGCCAGAACAAGGCTGGACATTCATTAGCGTCCAGCAATCCGAAACATCACGAACCGACTTGGCAACACGCGATATTGCTACAATCGACCCTCGCTCGGGCCACACTGCTATTCTGACACCGGACGGGCAACAAATTGTTGTGTACGGCGGCTGGGTCGGCGACATGAACTCTCCAGCCGAGCCGCAATTGGCGATCCTCAACATCGCAGATGGATACGGCGGCAGTGGCAAATGGAAATGGATAATTCCGGATGTTCCCTCGGGCAAAGGTCTTTCAAGCAGCTCCAGCCTCTACGGCCACGGCGCAGTCATGCTACCCGGTGGTGTGATGATGGTGACCGGGGGCTATACAATCACAAACGCCGGGACGCGACACCGAAGAGCAACTGCCACCGCGAACACGGAGGCCTACTTCTTGAATGTCACCTCCAATACCTGGATCACGGATTACACGCCCCCAAGAACGCCTTTCACTTCCGACTCCGCAGACACAGGCCCCTTATCAAGTCCTGGCCAAAAGGCAGGCCTCGGTGCTGGGATAGGTATCGGTTTGGCGGCGGTCTGTGGACTCTTCGCCTTCTACATGTGGTACACAAGGAGATTGAAGCGGCAGCGCGACCTGCGGGAGAAGCAGTTGCAGGAGCTCTCATTTGCAGCCCACAGGTACAACATCGATGATTACTCACCCGGGTTTGATGGACGAAGTGGACCCGGGGAAGAGATGGAGTATCTTACCGGTCCCAATGGAGCTTACTATTTTCCACCCGGGAGTCAGGGTGGTCAAGGATGGAAGAGCGCTCATGGTCAAGACGTCGAAAGAACAGGCCTTCTCCTCGAAATCCCCAGTCCTACGCGCGGGTTGCGGCGCAGCTTGAGTGGAAGACCCGCGTACGCAATGGGCGCCGTCCGAGGTCCCGGCCAAATCCACCCAATCGACGAACTGGAAGAGGAAGAGGATGAAGCCGAGAAAGCTACCGACAGAACTCCTTTGACCGAACGACCCGCAACCGCTGAACCCACGCCTGGCCAGAACTCTTCACTCCTTGACAATGCTCCGCAATTTGATCCTTTCTTCGACGATCAACGCCGCAGCACGGTCAAGAAGACAGTGTTCCATTCGGCGTCTTCTTCGCCAGTCCTAGAAGTTACACAAGAACATGAGCAGTTGTTGACCGAATGGCCCGGGCCTGATAAGATTGCGAACCGTCGCTCAAATACTGTCTCAACAGGTCGAGTGTCTCCCGACAAAGCATCATCAGATGAGCGCACAAACTCAAACCTTAGCGAGAAGAGTGCTCGATCTGATTTGTCGTGGAGTTCTTCCCACGGTAGTCTTAGTAGAAGTGCATCTCTACGTGCCGCTGACGTCAAGACTACTCTCACGACAACAGCACACACCAACCCCTTCCAATCTCCGGACTCTAGTCCTACCCACGGCCGGCCCCGCAGATACAGCGAAAGTAGTCGGAAGACAGCTGCCGGACCACGGACGAAATCAGTCAGCAGCGTGCACAGCAATGGGCGGCCGGACAATGAAGCATTCCGGACTGCACACTCATCTTTTGCACACCTTCAAGCTGAGGGGGAGATTCTGCTCGGCGGCAATCCGGAGCAGATTCGCCCGAGTACCTCATCGACATCAAACGGGTCGAACTCGCATACATTTGGAGATGCAGACGCAGCCCAGAGTCGTGCGATGACCGCCACCCCAGCAACCTCATATGCTTTCGATATGTCAAGACCAGGAAGTAGAGACGTCAGGAAAAGCTGGCTGGGCAGTATGCGTCGAGTGTTACGACGATCGGCCTCTGGCGCGGATCGAACTCGATCTCTCACCAATGCAGTGTCGTACCACGATCCTTACACAGACAATCCTGGCTCGCCAGTAGAGCCTTCGAGTGTTGATAACCGAAAATCTTTCCCTTCGAACCAACCACCCAGAAGGGCGGCCTCAGATGCTACCTTCTGGAAGAGCAGACGAGGAAAACAAGACTGGGAGGAAGATACGGAAGGCAAATGGGCACGCAACAGCGGCGACGATTGGGGCGCGCCAGAAGATGTTGCTCGCGCCGAGAAAAACCGTCTGCGACAGGAATGGAGGGAACGAGGCAACCTGCTCGTGAATATTACCTCGGACGATGAGTTACTTACGCCACGCACACCAATCGCACCACACGACCTTGGCATACCGAGTGTCGAGCAACGACCCCGCACTCCTGCTGATGAAGGCGACTGGGATGTGGAAGCTGCTGTTGAGCGTCGCGTGGTCCAAGTCATGTTCACGGTGCCCAAGTCGAAGCTTCGTGTTGTCAACGCCGATCCTGATGGTTCCAGCATCCTCTCGCTACCCCGCGAAAGCTCAAGAGAGGGTGAAGACTTTTTGAAAGGGGACATCAGTAGTTCGCCCAGCCGAGTGAAAGATCTTGCTGGCAGATTTGAGCAGATGTCTGCTACGAAGGTCGCTTCGCCTCGTATGAGTCCGAGAGCAAGTCCAGTCCCAAGTCCCTCTTCGAGCGTCAGAAGCATGAAGATTAGAGGGAAGCGAAGCTCAACATCGTTAAGTAAGCAGACCCCAGGGCAAAGTAATTTGAGGCCTCTGGCAGACTTCAGAGCGGAGGGGAACATAGTCGAGAAATGAGACCGCTCCAAGGATGTAGAGAACGTGGGTGGTCACGATTGCTTTCATGCTGTACATTTGCCGCGTCCGAGACCTTGATTTCAGTCCATTACGTCTTACGATTTCATGATGCAGCGATTGGTGTTATCGGTCTGGCGTTTGGTGCGGCTCCTGATATTGGCCAGATCTTGGTGTGCCTTGGTGGGCACAGGTTTTCACATTCTGGCAATCAGGAACGAGCACATCGTTTCAATTCAAGACATACTCAACTGTCATGTACCGTACACCTCAAAGTGCCAAGCTCGCATGTACCTCATCACCTGTTAAACTAATGAATGTTAGCTTCCCGAGGCGGGCTTGTTGTGCGGGTGACGCCTGCCTGCCCCGCTCTTTGAGGCTTACATTAAACAACATCCATCCAGTCGAAGTTCAAGGTTGCAGCAGTGAACGCACCAACGCTGCTCACGCTCACATAACGTTACATGCCATAGCAGCGACGAGCTGACCAACGGCAAGACCCGTACCCACGACACCAAGGGTTGTTGTCCCGCGGCCACGAGTTAGGTACCCTTTTCGAGCTCTTGCATGCCGTTCGTACCTGACAACGCTCTCGTATTGTCGCTTTAATTGTTCGATCTCCAGGAGAAGCGCTTTACTGCTTGAATCTATCATAGGTGTGGTGACGATGCATCGAGTATCGCTGTTCCCAGCTTGTGAGTCAATAGAATGTTGCATAGGATCCTCTGTTGTTCTTTGCGAGTTTACAAGATAAGTTTCCAGCTCTTCGAGTCGAGTCCGGAACGAGAGATATGTCTGCGCATCCCAGGCGAGAGCTACAGAATCTTGCTGGCGATGCTCCTTCCAGGGATGGTTCAGCTCTGCGCACTTGGCATGGAAGGCTTTTGATACGCCCAAAGTCGCCTCCTCAAGCTGTTCCTGGCCGGATACCCGAACTGAAACGATAGCTTGGAGCAAGTCCTCCAGTACTAGCTTGCCAGCCGCCGTTTGTTCGAGCTTTAACCCACGTCCGACCAACTCTTCCTGGATCGCAAGGGTCAACCGCATTTTCTTCTGTACGATGTGTCGAATGATCCTCGGAGCATCTGCTTCTGCTGATCTTAAGGGCATGAGGTACTCTGAGTGTCTCAATACATCGCTGAAGATCCCTCATGCTAGTTGTCCCTGTCGCTCCTGTGTTGTTGCAAAATCTTCGTCGATTATCCCATCCCACATGGTAGTCGCAACTACGATTCCTTTAAAGCAAGCATGCCCACACATGGCTTTCAGAATCTTTAGAGCTCGCTGCGCCGAACGTTGTAGGCGAGGGTCTGTTAGTCGATGGACTATTACAATACCAGTGAAGCGGAGATCTTGCTCATATGCTGCGATCAGCCAGTAAACTAGATGGTGAAATGTATCTTCGTCAGATCGGTCCTTGTCGTCGAAGCCTGGGGTATCTATGAGACGGACAACTTGTCCCTCTATCTGAGTTGTATGGATGGAGACTTTGCCGGTGCCTTCAGTTCCAAGCCAGGTCAGTTTGATGCTTCATGTGAGTGCAGTACCACTTACAGGAGCTCAGTCCGTGACCAACATTCGGAGGTTGCCCTCCAGAGCATGTTGCTACGAACGATGATTTCCCAGACCCAGCTGTCCCGACAACTGCGATGATGATATCGGTAGGTCGTCTGGACATTAGTCGAGTTTGCAACTATAGAAGATAAGCACACGCAGATCTAAAGCGAACCCGTTATTACCATCTGCGGAAGAGATGTGAGCCATGCGAGCAATCGCTGTCATATGATCGGGCGCGAGCAGACGGTAGAAGAACAATCTTACGATAGATCAGCGGCGTCTGATCATGCTGTGCACACGCTTCAGAAACCCGATATTTGAAGCGATTACTCAGCAGAGTTCACTGCGTGGAGGGGCTGATCGTCTGCCTACCTGCCACAGTGTGCCGATCGCGGGCGCAGCTCAGCCTCCCGCTGACGTGCGTCCAATCAGGTGTGTACCGCTCTCGGACACACCGGTTCCTACTGCATACACATGCATGCATATCGTCGTTCGTGGCGTACTCTGGACTTTGGTGGTAATCCTGCCGATTCTACTGACCGATGTGAAGGCGAGAATGCATCCTCTTTGGCCAGCGCCTGTGAGTAAAGTTGAAACTTGGCATTCAATCTCGGCAAATTCTGCATCTGTATTTCACAATATGAGTATGAAAGACGTTCAGCACTCACAATCAGCTGCACCCGAGAGCAATCAGGTCACAGAGTCTGAGAATGAATCCTCCAGCAGTTCAGAATCCTCGCGCCACTCTCAGCGTGTCCAGAGGACACAAAAGTATGCGTCCAGATGATAAGTAGACGTTTGTCTAGTCGAATTATGATAATACTGACTCGCGTGTCAGGGAGATAGGCGTTGTGGTAATGGGGCTCACTGGCGTTGGCAAAAGCCATTTCATCTCACAAGTTGCGCATGGATCTCGCGACGGACACACTACGTTAAGAGCGCGAGATATGCAGGAGCCAAAAGTTGGCCATTGCCTGAGCTCATGTGAGTGAGCAGTTCACTGTATCTGCTTGACTCACATCGCTCCCAGGCACTTCCTTGGTCAAGCCGTATCTGTTCCGCCGACCGACTGGGCAAAAAGTTTGGCTGCTTGACACACCAGGCTTTGATGACACCAGCAAAGCAAATGGTCAGGTACTGCGTGAGATCGCTGCAGCATTGTGCAAATTTTGTCACAGTAGAAGGAGAAGTATAGTTGGTATGATCTACCTTCACAGAATCACCAACCCGAGGATGTCGAACTCATCAGTTAGAAGCATCAGGATCTTTGAAGCACTATGTGGGCTGCACAACGCCAAAGCTGTGGCCGTAATTACGACTATGTGGGACCACATGAACACAGAAGGGGCACAAGACGCTGCCACGCAGCGCGAGCAATCTCTGCGGGATCGCGTCGACTTCCTTGGTGGACTCTTTCGGCACGGAGCAATAATGTAACGACAGAAGAACGAGACATACAGCAGTTGTGCGCTGCTAGAGGAATTGCTTGATCGGAATCTAGAGGTCGAGCTTGCGTTGCTCGAAGAACTAAGGTTGGAGCGCACAGGAACTCTCTCCAATACATCGGTCGGACGGTATCTAAAAGGAAATCTCGCGGAGCAACAAGCAAGATATGAAGCTAGAATAAGAGAACTCGAGGAGTGGAAACAAAGGTTGGAAGATGGGCACCTCAAAACATCTGACGACAAGATCGATGAAGTTCAGGTCGATAGAGACACGGAGGAGGATGTGAAGATCTCGCCATGGAGATGCAGGATCACATGCGACTGATTGAGGAGAACGGAGTTGATTCACGCTATCTAAATGTCACCTATAAGGAGTTACTTGAAGAAAGCAACGACGACAGTGAGGATGTTGATGACGCTCACGAACACGTGCCGTCAGAGTTGCAGTATGCTGGAGCTTCAGATCCCGAGGAAACTCGGCATAACAGAAAGCGAAGCACTGGGGGGAAAGATTCGCGGCGACTCGAATCAGCAAGTAAATCTAAAGACCTGCCGAAAGCTCTGGACAATCGCGGTGAGAGCGGGCGAAAGACAGAAGAGAAGCATTATCAAGCGGTAAAGGAACAGAGAATGTACGCCGAAATGTTCACAGCACCTTTCGCGACATTCCGGAAACTCAGCAGCGCTGCTTCTGTACAGGAGACAGAAGCTGTAGCAAGGAAGAAGTCGGCAGGATCGACGCCCCCCGTCATGAGCCCGCGATTGTCTCGATCACGCGATCTGAAAGGGAAACGAGCAAAGGCTCGAGAGAGGAGAACGCCAAAAGCAGACGCGAGAAACCAGGTCTCACCAGAAGCGGTGGATGTTTTTACAGACGAGCCCATACAGACACCAGAGCTCGCGGACTGGGATGGACCAACTCTACCTGACGAGTGTGGTCATTCCTTTTGGGCGCCCGCCATATTCCAACCACAAAGACAGGATTTCCAAGACTACAAATTTCGGCCCACAGAATCAATCTTGGTGTCTAATGCCAACCACGATGTCATTATTTTGGACGGACGTCCCACTCGTATAGATAGTTGCAAAAATCTGAGGGAGTTTTGGACGCCATTGGAAGGGAGTGGGGAGTATTTTTGCTTCAACGAAATAGGAGTAACAGAAAGGTGGTAGAGACTTCAGTACAGCTAAGCGGCTGCAAGTAGAGATTTATAGCACAGCCGGGACAAAGTGTCGAACTAATGAGGTGTCCCTTGAGGACTACTTCAGGGTCGAGCCGTCGGTAGTCGCAATGCCAGACTTTCAGGCATGTAGCATGACGAGGTCTGACGATTGGGATAAAGCTTTCCATGCGCATTACATGTCGATTCCGATGATAGTCTTGACCTGTGAAGAACGAGGAAACCATGTCAACGGATTGGCGGTTTCGTCGAATATCGTCGCTGGAGACTCTATGATACAATACGCCACTGAACGCAACTCCGCCGACGTGCATCGCTACCTGAAGGCACTATATTGACTGCAGTCAGCAAGAAGTGAGTCAATGACAGAGCTTCCGGTGGAAAAAAGGAAGCTGAGCCTCTTGCAAGGAGCGGGTCGAGACTGGGCCCAGGATTCAGTAGTGCCTTCCAGAATCTTATGCCGTCCAATAATGGTCTTCTAACACATGCACTCTTATGCATGCCGAGGGTGGGGCTGTGCGTTGGTCCGGAGGACTTGACGCCCAGAAGAACGCCTTTTTGAGCGCGAAGATACACAAGATGCTCAGTGAGGCGCAGGCGACCGAAGCATCATCATATTCACTGAATTGCTATCAGCGTCCGCAAAGTATCATGACGACCTCAAGTTCACTTTATGATCTCCTAAGTGAAATGCGGCTCGATTGTGCAACGCCGACCATGGCTACTGACGAAGGGTTTGTGACTCCCCCGACACGGGTTGATAGTCCCCAGCCAGAAACGGCGGCAGTACCTGTACCGAAGTGAGTGGTGGCCGGTTTAACGCATGAACCTTCGAATCTCGATACACGCGGAGCTGAAATGACTTCACAGACCTGAAGATGCAATCATAGCCGTCATGGGAATCACTGGCTGTGGCAAAACGACTTTCGTCAACCTGTTCGCGGATCAGGAACTGCGAGTCGGTCACACACTTGACTCCTGTAGGTCAAACATCGGAATGAACTCGACGCAGCTCATGCATCCCAGGTACGAAATCAGTGGAGGTTGCCGCTTGTACTCTGGACGACGGTAAAACCATTTATCTTGTCGACACACCAGGATTTGATGACACCACGCGCACAGACACCCGGATCCTGAGAGAAGTCGCGACTTGGCTCGTCAGGGCATACAACTCAAAATACAAGCTGGCTGGTATTATTGACCTCCATCGTATACAGGATACAAGAGTTGGAGGAACAGGTGCAAGAAACCTCAAGATGTTTCACAAGCTCTGCGGTGATAGGAATCTCGAGAGCTTTGTTCTCGCGACAACAATGTGGGATCTTGCAAATCCCCTGAGAGCACAAGAGCGTAAGCTGGAACTGCAAAACGACGAGAAGCTGTGGGCGCCAATGATCAAACAAGGTAGCAAGGTGATGCGACAGGACCAAGGTAGAACCTCAGGTTTGAAGATTATCAACCAATTGGTGGCACGTAAAGCTCGAATAACCCTGGAGATACAGCGTGAGCTTGTTGACAAGAAGCTAAGGCTCGAAGACACTGGCGCTGGGCGTGAACTAACAACCGTCCTTAAACAATTACTCCAAGGATACGAGAACAGGCTTCGCGAGGTAGAAGACGAGTTGAAGAAGAGGGACGATGATGCCCGGAAGATGCTAGAAGAAGCAAAGATGGAGTGGGAGGAAAAACTAAGGGAAGTGCAAGCGGACACACTGAATTTGCAGAAGACGCACGAGCAGCTACTCGAAGAACAGCAGAAGCGATTCAAGCAAGAGCTTGACGAAAAGCTCCAGCAGGCGGAAGCAGATCATGCAAAGAATCTGACAGAACAGCTTAAAGGGCAGAAACGCAAGATGAAATCCAATTACATGCGAGGTATGCAGGACAGTTCGCGCGTAACTATGTAGAAATCTACTAAGTTCTCTAGTACGTAAGCGATTGCACTAACTTGCACTTAATACTGCATATTTAAGGGATACTTAGCTATCTACTCTATATACTTCTAGTAACGTACACAACGGGCGAGTGGATCACACGGGCGAGTGGATCACTTTTGCCAAGACCCTACTGAAACACCACTACTACCCTAACGCAACTACAACAACAGTAGTTTAACGCGTTAAAACAGCGTTAGATTTAGCTTGCGCCTTAACCTCTTGCATAAGACGTAAGTCTCTTGTCAGATGGTATTATGAATAGATGATGATGTAACTTACTAATGATTGTGATAACCAGCTCGGAACTTAGATCTGAGCCAAGGTCCGATACCTGTCCGACTCGGACCCTGGCCAGATCCTGGTTACTTACAAGCCCCTATCTTGACCCTGGACTATTAGATGGTATAAAGGCAGCATAGGTAGCAAGGTAGACTAACAGCTTTTGAGTATCCTTCGTACAAGACCTATAGGAATAGAGGAATCTCCTGTGTCCTAGTCCTAGTGCTCCCATACACCTTATAGCGGATTCCCACACGTTTCGGAGCCCTCTATCATCCTGCTATCAGGGCTGGCTGACGATATAGTACTGTTCCGGCAAGGGCTCGCTATGAGAGTGAGTCGTGATACCTTTTGGGCTTGCTTGCCGCAGTGGCCGGAGCTCGGGCTTGACACCTGCGTCGTTACAATGATTGGTTGTTTTGTCTTGCTCTCCTGCTGTTTTGTCTTGCTCTCCTGCTGTTGAAGTCGTACGTGGGACGAAGTTCTCTGATACGGTTTCTGTTGGTTCTCGGGGATGAGTGCTGGCTCTGGAACGGTAGGGTGAGTTATTGGACAAAGTCCAATATATAACTTAAGGTTAGTTTAATAATAGGCAATAGGATTAACTAGTGTCGCAGCGAATCAGCCTATATATACTTTCTAGCCGCAGAGTAGGGTAGATTGATCTATTTTGCTCTGCGACAACTAGCCATAGTATTAAGGTTTAAGATCCTAAGAAGTAACTTAATTAACAAAGTTAAACACAAACTATAAGCGTTGTGTTCCTATATGCTAGATCTAGTAGCAAGATATAGAACATAGGATAGATCTTTGCATCCTTAGGCAGCGCAAGTTGATAGTTAACTAGGCTATTTTATTAAGAGATAAAAAATAGTCTAACCTTAACCTTATCTGGTTTTTTATTATTTACTATGTGCGTAAGTTATTTATAAGGAGATATACTTTATTCCCCTCCTTTAGCAGAGTTTTTTTTTTTTAACATAAGAAATGCTCCTTAACTAAGCTTTAGCAATGTTATTAAGTAATTTCTAGTATACTTCCTTTAGTGCTTTAAGTAAGGATATTACTAATTCTGTTTAGATGCTCCTATCTAATAATCTTATGAAGAGATTTAGCTGTCTGCTAAAGTTTATAAAGAATAGCTGTCGCAGAGCAAAATAGATCAATCTACCCTACTCTGCGGCTAGAAAGTATATATAGGCTGATTCGCTGCGACAATAGCGAATAGCGTGTTGCTTCTAAAAGCTTGTTATTATATGCAATTTGTGCTATAGGCAGTAGTAAAACCTAGTTATCTTGCTGCTAATTGCAGTAGATGCAGAGATACGTTTCTATTGTCTAGTTCACTCTTTCTGTCTGTCCGTCTGTCTGCAGATGATAGGCCGTAGAAAGCTTCTTCTTAGTACCTATTGCTGCTAGGAGCATAGTCTAATAGTTTAACGTAAAAAGTTTATCTCTATCGCTAATAATTAATTTAGGGATACTATAGTAGCAGATAATCTAGTCCTTAAAGACGTGTGCTGACTGTTTATTAGTGTAGCTATGTCTAAACAGTATTATCTTAGCGTGCTTAGTAAATTAGTCTACTACAACAAAGATTAAGTTGTAGCTATATCCTGTTACAGGATCCTTCGAGATTAGTCACTAGGTAACAAATTCTATTGTGATGTTCATCCATAGCGCCATTAGAAGCTCTATTGCTTGTCCTTCTCTATACTTAGCGTGCGTGCTGTGTTTGTTCTGCTAACAGCTTATGCAGTTCTTAATAAACTTGCTAACCTTATCCTTTATATTTAGAAACTTATAATATCTTTTAATAAGTTCTATTAAGTGCGTAATGCCTAGGTGCTTACAAAGCAAGTTATTATAATAATGGCTTATAACTTCTTCCTCTAGGTCCTCTAGTACCTGCGCTAGGATGCTGTTATCTAGCGTAGTGCGCATAATCTCGTTAAGCCGTTGCAATAGTCTAAGTGATCTATTGTTATTAATCCTAAGAATAGCAAACTTGTTAATTGTCTTTTTGCCTGCAAGGTCGTAGCGTTAGCTAAGCGCGTCTGCTCTGCCGTTTTCTTTTCCTAGTGTGTACAAGAGTTTGAACTTATATTGCCTAAGTAATTCTAACTAGCAGACTTGCCACCTGTTTAGAACCTCAGTAACGTACATCACGGGCGAAAGAATCAACGGGCGAGAGAATCACTTTTGCCAAGACCCCACTAAAACACCTACCCTACACCAATGCCTCCACAACAACAACAGTTTGACGCGTTAAATGAGCGTTAGATACAGCTTGCGCTTCAAGCTCTTAAACAAGACGCGACTCTTTCCCAGCAACGCGCTGCAGCAATCTACAGAGTCTCTCAAAGTACTATAAGCAAACGACGCGCTGGACAGCCTTCACGCGTTGATACTATGCCCAACTCGCGAAATCTGACTGATACTGAAGAGCAGGTGATTGTTGAGCATATAGTTGACCTGGTTGAGCGAGGATTCCCTCGTTGGCTGCAAGATGTGGCTGATATAGCTAATTCTCTGCGCGCTGAGCGTGGATTGGGCTATGTTGGCTTAAACTGGGCTAGTACGTTCGTTTTGCGTTAGGAAGAGCTTAAAGTGAAGTTTAATTGCAAGTATAACTATAAAAGAGCTCTCTGCGAGGATTCTGGGATAATCTAGGGCTGGTTCGGCCTAGTAGCTAACATCAAAGCCAAGTACGGCATCTAGGACAACAACACGTACAACTTCGACGAGACAGGCTTCATAATAGGCTAGATTAGCACTAGAGCAGTTGTTACAGCTTCAGGATTGCGAGGACAGCTAAAGCAAATCCAGCCAGGCAATAGGGAGTAGGTAACAGTTATCTAGGGCATTAATGCCAAAGGATGGGCTATTCCGCCCTTCATTATCTTCAAAGCGCGCAACTACCTCTCTAACTAGTACAAGGACGAAGATCTACCCCAGGACTGGGTTATTAGCGTCTCTGAGAACAGTTAGACTACTAATAATCTTACTTTTAACTAGCTGAAGCACTTTAATGCGCATTCAAAGGGACGTACTGTTAGCACCCACCGCATGCTTATTGTTAATGGCTATAAGAGCCACAACTCCCTCTAATTCCAGCAATACTGCAAGGACAATAAGATTATCCCTGTATGCATGCCTCCGCTCTTATTGCACCTCCTGCAGCCCCTTAATATAGGCTCTTTTGCCCCTCTGTAGAAGGCGTACTCGCGCTAAGCTAAAAACGCTATACGCAACTAGATTAACTATATTACAAAGCTAGAGTTCCTGCTATGCTTTAAAGCAGCCTATAATACTGCCATTACTGCCAGTAACATCTAGGGAGGGTTCCAAGGGGCTGGCTTAGTCTTGTTTGATCTAGAACAGGTTATATCAACCCTTAATGTGAAGCTGCACACTCTATTACTGCTACTCCCTACAAACAACAAGCCCTAGCAGTTATAAACCCTAAGCAACACCCTAAAATTTAAGTTATAATTAACTCTAATTTAAGACAAGTATAAGAGAGAGCAGGGTAGCTTACCTACTTCTATTCTAAGCGCAATTAAGTACTATGCAAAGGGGGGAGCTATCCTGTTACATAAGCTTGCGCTTGCATAAAAATAAATCTATAAGCTTAAAGCAGCTACTAAGGCTACTATATAACGTAAGTTACATAAAAGAAAGCAAATATAGCAAGAAGGGACCCTTATAGTTAAGGAGGGCTAGTAGTTAACTGCTCTAAAGGAGTTTAGGGCGCGTAGTAATAGAAAGAAGGTAAAGAAGTAGGTGCGCGCTAAAAGAGGTAAACCCTCCTAACAACGCTGTAGATAGTATAGAGAGAGTAGTTATAATGCGCAAATATGCAAGAACAATATAGAAGAGGTCTCTAAGTAGTGTTATAGCTTATACTGCCTTATGCAGCGCTAGTTTGTGGTGTTTTGGGCCATAATAGGATGAGTTTTGGTGGGGTCTTGGCAAAAGTGATTCTCTCGCCTGTTGATTCTTTCGCCCGTGATGTACGTTAGTTGTAAATTGTACTAAGTTCTTGTAATCTATGTAGATAGTAAGGTCTGAGCAGCTTTCTGCGTAAACCCTCTAATGTTATAATAAATTAACAATAGCTACAAGCTCCTTGTTATACACGTTATAATGTTCCTCTGCTAGTGTAAAATTCCTTAAGTAGTAGGCAATTAGGTGCTATTGTCCTTCTTGTTCTTATGTCATGCAAGCTCCTAACGCTAGATCTAAGGTGTCTGTTTTAAGGCGCATTAGTTTGCTGCTCTGAAATGTAATTGACGCAGGAGGCTTCATATATGCTTACTTAAGCAATTGAAAGCGTCTTCCTGCGCTTATCCTTACTTAAATAGCGTGTCCTTCTGCATAAGTCTTATAAGTAGTAAGGCTTTTGTCGCGCAGAAGAGCCTGTGGTAGTGCAATAAGGCGCGCGGTTTGATTAGAAACTGGGTAATGAGCGGATGGTGTTCTGCGGAGGAGCTCGGTTAACCAAAGACCCTGGCATGAGCGTCTCCACCGCTGCCCACACGCTCGATTACGCGAGGTCACATGATCTTAAAATCTCCTTTGTATATAAGCAACATAGCATATAGAAGTAACAAAACGCTGATCATTATAATTGATTACCTGAGTATAGTCTCGCAAGCTTGTCATAGTTATGAGCCCGGCTTCCTGAGCATAGAAGATCTCCCTGCGCACTTAGTAGAGCTTGTGGGGCACTACTCACCCGCTCCAATCATCTTACCAGATACTACTCTGAGACCTCTTCAATATAGGCGAGCTTGTCAGCTACAACGCACAAGCTCCTTCAGGCATACCCACGGGTTACTATTAACCTCGGTCACGATCTGATTGGCCTGACTAGTACATACAGCTAACCTGGCATGCCCAGCTACGCGACGTATGGGACTTAGTTAACCTAGACGCCCCTGAGGCACCTGGTATACACAAAGGAGCTCTGCAGCTACCTATAATATGCTTAATAACTAAAGAATATAGAAAACAACTAAGCTTAGAAGAATATAATTAGGAGCTTGCAATATATAAGGCAAGGTTAAGCGTCTAGGCAGCTAAGGCAGAGCGCTTATAGAAGCTGTAGAACTAGGTTAACGTACATCACGGGCGAAAGAATCAACGGGCGAGAGAATCACTTTTGCCAAGACCCCACCAAAACTCATCCTATTATGGCCCAAAACACCACAAACTAGCGCTGCATAAGGCAGTATAAGCTATAATACTACTCAGAGACCTCTTCTACATTATTCTTGCATATTTGCGCATTATAACTACTCTCTCTACACTATCTACAGCGTTGTTAGGAGGGTTTACCTCTTTTAGCGCGCACCTACTTCTTTACCTTCTTTCTATTACTACGCGCCCTAAACTCCTTTAGAGCAGTTAACTGCTAGCCCTCTTTAACTATAAGGGTCCCTTCTTGCTAGATCTACTTTCTTTTATGCAACTTATATTATATAGTAGCCTTAGCAGCTGCTTTAAGCTCATAGATTTGTTTTTATGCAAGCGCAAGCTTATGCAATAGGATAGCTCCCCCCTTTATATAGTACTTAATCACGCTTAGAACAGAAGTAGGCAAGCTACCCTACTCCCTCTTATACTTGTCTTAAATTAGAGTTAATTATAACTTAAATTCTAGGGTATTACTTAGGGTTTGTAACTACTAGGGCTTGTTATTTATAGGGAGTAGCAGTGATAGAGTGCGCAGCTTTATATTAAGGGTTAATATAACCTGTTCTAGATCAAATAAGACTAAGCCAGCCCCTTGGAACCCTCCCTAGATGTTACTGGCAGTAATGGCAGTATTATAGGCCGCTTTAAAGCATAGCAGGAACTCTAGCTTTATAATGTAGTTAATCTAGTTGCGTATAGCGTTTTTAGCTTAGCGCGAGTACGCCTTCTACAGAGGGGCAAAAGAGCCTATATTAAGGGGCTGCAGGAGGTGCAATAAGAGCGGAGGCATGCATACAGGGATAATCTTATTGTCCTTGCAGTATTGCTGGAATTAGAGGGAGTTGTGGCTCTTATAGCCATTAACAATAAGCATGCGGTGGGTGCTAACAGTACGTCCCTTTGAATGCGCATTAAAGTGCTTCAGCTAGTTAAAAGTAAGATTATTAGTAGTCTAACTGTTCTTAGAGACGCCAATAACCTAGTCCTAGGGTAGATCTTTGTCCTTGTACTAGTTAGAGAGGTAGTTGCGCGCTTTAAAGATAATAAAGGGCAGAATAGCCCATCCTTTGGCATTAATGCCCTAGATAACTGTTACCTACTCCCTATTGCCTGGCTAGATTTGCTTTAGCTGTCCTTGCAATCCTAAAGCTATAACAACTGCTCTAGTGCTGATCTAGCCTTTTATAAAGCCTGTCTTATTGAAGTTGTACGTGTTATTATCCTAGATGCTGTACTTAGCTTTAATGTTAGCTACTAGGCTAAACTAGCCCTAGATTATCCCAGAATCCTCGCAGAGGGCTCTTTTATAGTTATACTTGCAATTAAACTTTACTTTAAGCTCTTCCTAACGCGGAACGAACGTACTAGCCTAGTTTAAGCTAACATAGCCTAATCTACGCTTAGCGCGCAGAGAATTGGCTATATTAGCCACATCTTGCAGCTAACGGGGGAATCCCTGCTTAACTAGGTCAACTATATGCTCAACAATCACCTGCTCTTCAGTATTAGTTAGGTTTCGCGAGTTAGGCATAGTATCAACGCGTAAAGGCTGTCTAGCGCGTTGTTTGCTTATAGTACTTTAAGAGACTCTGTAGATTGCTGCAGCGCGTCGCTAGGTAAGAGTCGCGTCTTGTTCAACAGCTTAAAGCTTAAGCTATATCTAATGCTCATTTAACGCGTTAAACTGTTGTTGTTGTTATGGAGGCATTGGTGTACGGTAGGTGTTTTAGTGGGGTCTTGGCAAAAGTGATTCTCTCGCCCGTTGATTCTTTCGCCCGTGATGTACGTTAATACTTCAGTATCCCTAATAATCCTCTTACTAGTAATAGTAAAGCTTGTTACTAAGAAGGTTACTATACTATAATTATATATTAAGGCACTTAAGGAGGAGCTTGCTCTAACTAAAGCAAGCACTAAGAACTAAGTTAGAGCTAACTATAGGTAACACCTCTAAGTAGCTAAATAAGCAAGAGCTACTCTATAGGACTAGTTCTAGAAATAGTCCTACTTCTATAGGAGGGCTAAGGCTTATAAGCTTACAGAGGTTGATAGGGAGCTTACTACCTAGGATTTCTTAGATGCCTTAAGCTATAGGATTCCCCTAGAATAGGCATGCACTATAAGCTAAAAGCTTATCTAGGATACTACCCTAGGGCTTAAAACGTTTAATTTAGAGAAAGTTAGTAGGATCTTTAGTAGTCTAATGCACAAGCATATTCTTAGGGCAGAGAAGGATAATCTAGGCGTGTTTGCTACCTTTAGAAACTAGTTAGACAGAGCTCCTAGGGGTAGTATAGGTAGCTTAAATCTGCTAGAGTTTACTTGCCCTTGCTATCCTAAGGGAAGGACCTATAAGTAGAAGCTAACTAAATACAAGAGGCTTAAAATAGCAGTTGAAGGGAGCTCCTCCCTGCCTATTAAGATAAGTAATTCTTATTACTAAGAGATCCTTTAAAGACTTAAATGAAAGGAATATAAGGAAACTAAGAGAGTAATTAAGTAGCTTAACTAGATATTAAACCCTTTACTTACTATTATAAATAGAGTAAACTAAAAAGTTAAGTTCCCTAGTTATATATAGGCTGCTCTAATTAACCCTAGGATGATGCAGGTTCTTAACAGACCTATAATTACTAAGCCTAGTATCTATAATTTAATAGATTTTAACGCTCACCTACTCTCTGAGAGCACTATTCTAGACAATAGAGCGGCCACGCACCTAGTCAACAGCTCTAATTGTCTTGTACCTAGGACTTTCCGGCCCTCTAATCCCAGTAACACTATAGAGGCGGGCACTTAAGCGTTCCCTATTGTAGGACAAGGAGCTCGTTTGTTTAAGAATGCGCCACACAGAAAGCGCAGCCTATACACTAAGGACCTGCTCCTTTAAGATATTATAGTACTAGAGGGTTTCTATATAAACATCATATTAGAAGCAAGACTGCAGGAAAAAGGAGTATAGTACTTAGGGCTAGACAGCTCGCTTTAGGTTAGATATATTAACGACCTAAATAGGAGTGTTGTATGTGCTACCCTAAAGCGCGCCCACAACCTCACATTCCTTAAATATAAGCTACTGTCTTATTACCCCCTGCTTCTTAACGTAGTAACAAAGCGATTGTATATATTATACCTACGCAGCTCTAAAGAGCACCTCTAGCACTTGCAATCTAGACATCTAGGGCAAGAGGCACTCTGCGCCCTAGTACAGAAAGCGCGCGGCATTAGGATAAGCAGGACGCTCTAGAAAGACTATAAGGTATATATGTTAACCTATACTAAGCAGGTTATTTCCTGCAGGAAGCGCAAAAAGCTAGCCTAGCCCTTTTAGAGGATTAGATAGGACCTATTTAATATACCTCTAGGCAGAGAGGGTAAGCTGTAGGTACTTTTAATTAAGGAGTACTATAGTAGGAAGCTCTTTATATATATACTCTAAGAAAAGACCTAGTTAAACATCCTGCGTGTCCTTAGTAACCCTCTAAGCTAAGTACGTACACAGTATAAGCTCTAGATCTGCAAAATTAGTTAGGACAACAACATAGTCACCTTGCTATAGAGGGGGAGCTCTGCGTATAAGCCTTAGGCAATTAATAAAGGAGTAGATATTAAGCAGGTCCCTCTATATACACACAAGCTAAACAGGGCAGCAGAAAGAGCTAAAAAGGAGGTTATTACTAAAGCAGCGCAAACCTACCTAAGAAGCTCTAGCTAGAGGTTATAATTATAGCAGTATAGCTATATAATATAAGTCTATTATATACAAATGATCTCTAGAGCCCTGATAAGTAGCTTAACTAATAGTTTACCTAGTATTTCTATTAGTATAAACCTAAGCGCATAAGAACACTTATAGCAGATCTAAGACCTAATTAGAGCAGGATATACGCATATAGCTGCTAAGCATATCCCTTAAACAAGGACAGAGCAGCTAGGCGTAACTAGAGAGGCTTTAGAGTCTCTCCTAGGGGACATATTAGATACTTAGTTGGATATTAAGCGTCTAACATGTATTGTATATGGGTCCCTGGCATTGACTAGGTCATTACAACGCGCAACGTAACCTTTAACAAGGAGCTCTTTTATAATAGAAAGGATAAATTAACAGCTAACGTGTTTCATAAGCGAGTCGCCCACCCAAGCGAGTCGCCCACCTAACGCCGCCAACCCGCCTGCACAGGAACATCGCGCAATGCAACAACAACGCCAGCCTCTACAGGCACATACTGAATGCGATATACAGCTTACTATCTCTAATTATACCTTAAATCAATTTCAAAGCGTAAGACGCGCTGCTGCAGTCTACAGTGTTCCCCGAACAACAGTACGCGATCGACGCGCCGGACGACGCTCTCGACGCGACTGCGAGCCGAACTCAAAGCGCCTAACAAAGCTAGAAGAGGAGGCGATTGTTGAACGTATACTTGAGCAAGATCTATGAGGGATATCCCCATTAAAGCTTCTTGTACAAGATATGGCTAATAGACTGCTCCGCGCACGCGACGCAGAGCCTGTTAGCAAGAACTAGGTTAACAACTTCATAAAACGCACACCTAAGCTGCAAAAGCGATAGACCCGCCCGTACGATCGCCAGCGAGCTGCCTGCGAGGACCCGGCGGTTATCCAGCCCTAGTTCACACTTGTTCAGTCGATAAAGGCAAAGTATAGTATTATAGACGAGGACATATACAACTTTAACAAGTCTGGCTTTCTAATAGGCAAGATCTCGTCGCAACTAGTAGTAACAGGCTTAGAGAAGCCTAGGAAGCGTAAGAAACTCTAGCCTAGCAATCGCGAGTAGGTTACCCTAGTACAAGGCGTTGGTTTAATAGGGAAGTTTATCCCACTATTCCTTATCCTTGCAGGCAAGGTTCTTATCTCTAACTAGTTTACTAAGGACCTGCCACAGGACTAGGTTATTAATAGTCGTCCTACGAGCTAGACTAATAATAATTTAGCGCTTGCCTAGCTTGAACACTTTGACTTATATATAAAGCTAGTTAGGGTCTAACGTACACAACGGGCGAGCGGGCCACACGGGCGAGCGGGCCACTTTTGCCAAGGCCACACCAAAACTCACCCTATTATGGCCTAAAACACCACAGATTAGCGCTGCATAAGGCAGAACAAGCTATAATATTACTTAGAGACCTATTCTTCTTTATTCTTGCACGTTCAAGCATTGTGCCCGCCCTCTCCGCACCATCCACAGCGTCGTTAGGAGGGTTTACCTCCTTTAGCGCGCACCTGCTTCTTCCCCCTCTTTCTATTACTACGCGCCCTAAACTCCTTTAGAGCAGTTAACCACTAGCCCTCTTTAACTATAAGGCTTCCCTTAGCTTAAATACGCTTTCTTTTATGCAATTTGCGTTGTGTAGTAGCCTTAGCAGCTGCTTTAAGCTTATGGATTTGTTTTTGTGCAAGCGCAAGCTTATGCAATAGGATAGCTCCCCCCTTTGCATAGTGCTTAATCGCGCTTAGAACAGAATTTAGTAAGCTGCCCTGCTCCTTTATATACTTGTCTTAAATTAGGGTTAATTGCAACTCAAATTCTAGAGTATTACTTAGGGTTTGCAACTGCCAGGACTTGTCGTGTGTGGAGAGTAGTGGTAATGGGGTGCGCAGCTTTACATCAAGGGTTGATATGACCTGTTCTAGGTTAAACAGGACTAATCTAGCCCCTTAGAACCCTCCCTAGATGTTGCTAGGGGTTATAGCTTTCTTCTAAGCTGCTTTAAAGTATAGCAGGAACTCCTGCTTTATAATATAGTTAATCTAGTTGCGCATAAGCTTGTTAACCTAATCCCTGTACGCCTTCTTTAGAGGGCTAAAACAACCTATGTTAAGTAGCTGCAGGAGGTGCGATGAGTGCAAAGGCATACATAGGCTTATAATCTTCTAATCCTTGCAGTATTGCTGGAATTCTGCAGAGTTGTGGCTGTTGTAACCGTTAATAATTAGCAAACAGTAGGTGCTAACAGTGCGCGTCTTTATATGCCTGTTAAAGTGCTTTAACTAGTTAAAACTAAGCTTGTTGGTAGTCTAGCTGTTTTTAGAGATGCTGATAACCTAGTCTTAAGGCAGGGTTTCATCCTTGTACTAGTTAGATAGGTGTTAGCGGGCTTTGAAGATAATGTAGGCTAGAATAGCCTATCTAGTGGCATTAATGCCCTAGATGACAGTCACCTACTCCCAATTGCCTGGCTAGACCTGCTTTGCTTGTCCTAGCTTCTCTGCATCTGTAACAACTACTCTACTGCTTATCTAGCCTATCATGAAGCCTGTCTCGTCGAAGTTATACGTGTTGTTGTCTAGGATGCTATACTTGGCTTTGACGTTAGATACAAGGGTGAACTAGCCCTATATAACCTTAGGGTCCTCGCAGAGGGCTTGCTTGTAGTTATACTTATGATTAAAAACTGTTTTGAGCTCCTTATAACGCAAAATAAACGTGCTAGCCTAGTTTATGCTAATAGGAGCTAAACTGCGCTCTTTTTGCAAAGAATTAGCTATGTTAGCTATAGCTGCGAGCCAGGGGGACTCTCCTCGCGTAACTAGCTCAAGTATATACGTAACAACTACCTGCTCCTTAGTAGCAGTTAGATTTCGTGAGTTAGGCATGGTATCAACACGTGAAGGCCGTCCAGCGCGTTGTTCCTGTAGCGTGGTTCTTGCAACGCTGTAGATAGCTGCAGCGCGTTGCACTGAGAGTTTCGCGTCTTGTTCAAGAGCTTGAAGCGCAAGCTGTATTTAACGTTCTTTTGACGCATTAAATTAGGGCAGATGGGGAGGCATTGGTGTAGGAATGGAGTTTTGGTGTGGTCTTGGCAAAAGTGGCCCGCTCGCCCGTGTGGCCCGCTCGCCCGTTGTGTACGTTACTAGCTACTTATAATTAATAGCTATAAGAGCTACTGCTTAGTGGATTTCTAGGATCTCTGTAGAGAGAAGAAGATAATTACTCTCTATATGCCCCCGCACTTATCGCACCTGCTGCAGCTACTTAACGTTGCCTGCTTCTTGCCGCTAAAGCGCTTGTATAGCAACGAGGTTTTGGCCTTAGCATGCAGTTATGTCTACTATATTAACAAGGAAACCTTCCTACTAGCTTTTAAAGCAACGTTTAAGAAGACGTTTATAGCAGAGAACGTTTGCGTAGGCTTTAGAGGTGCTAGGCTAGTCCCATATAACCTAGAGGCTGTGCTATTATAGCTGTCGCAGCGTATCAGCCTATATATACTTTCCAGCCGCAGAGTAGGGTAGATTGATTTATTTTGCTCTGCGACACTTTGTTAGTAAGCACATTGTCACGGGGCGGGTTTAGGCGGGGAGATAGGTGCACTTGATCGGTGTATTCACTACGGACAGCTGTCATATACAGGCTGGCTGGATGTCAAGCCCCAGCTCCGGCCACTGCGGCAAGCAAGCCCAAAAGGTATCACGACTCACTCTCATGGCGAGCCCTTGCCGGAACAGTACTATATCGTCAGCCAGCCCTGACACTGGATGGACAGGACGTAGCTCGAAGAGCTTGGGATGGCAGCGGCTTCTCGGGCGAATATCTACAGGCGGGCGGTCCGTGCCGTTGTCAGCCAATCAGGAGTTGCCAGGTCGCACTCGGCAGCTTCTGATTGGCTGTTCCGGCTAAACGTCGGCACCGCGCCCAGCAGCACAACTTGCTGCTGCGACTCAACTTGCAACTTACTATGCAAGTTGCAGGATATTACCAGTAGTTCTGGCTCAGCGCCGTGACACACATATCCTAGGTACTTGGTACAGGTTACATGGAATTCGCTTTTCTTAATGTCAACCTAGAGTCCCGCTGTTTAGAGTCTTTCTAGCACCATCTTAACGTGCTTCTTGTGGGACACCGCGTCCTTGGAGTAGATTAGGATGTCATCTAAGTAGGCAACGCAAAAATCGTCAAGATAGTCAATTAATACATTATTTATGTATTGTTGATAAGTTGCAGGGCCATTACATAATCCAAAGGGCAACACCTTGCACTTGTATATGCTGTATTAGGTACGAAACGTAGTGTACTCCTGAGAAGTTGGGTCTATGCAGATCCTGTTAAAGGCAGATTAGATATTAAATTTAGTAAAGATCTTAGCCTTAGAAGGACAGGCTAATAACTTGTCTATGCAGGGAATTAGATACAAATCCTTATAGGTAAGGTTGTTAAGCTTTTAATAATCTACACAGATTCATAGACTTCCATTTAGCTTATATACGCAAAGAACAGGAGAGGCAAATAGGCTCTAGCTGTGTTTAATCTAGCTATAATATAACTAGTCCTATACAAACTTCTTAATTGCTTCTAGTTCCTCTAGATTAGACTTATATAATAGAGAGTATAAATTAGGTAAAGGTTCTTTAAGAACAATCTTATAGTTATATAGGTGGTATTCTAGAAGACTCTTAGCCTTGCGCTTGCTAAAAACATCTGCGTATTTCTTATATCTTGCAGGCAGCTGCTCCTTTAATAACTGCGCGTTCTTAGGGTTGTCTGCTATATAAACCTCTTCTAGGACTTAGTTAATTTTGTATAAACTAGTAGTAAAGAATTTATTTTGTGGTTTTTGCATAGAGTAATAGAAAGCATTTGCTAATATAATAGAAACAGTAGTGTCTAAGGTTAGAATTAGTAAGGGCTACTTTTAGATCTGTCTAGCTCTAGGAGGACTAGGCAGCAGACATATTGAAGACTTTAGTATTATAAGGCAGCTGTAAGGATTATCCCTACAATGTCCTATATATTTATTACAGAGCCCTATATCAGCAGTTACGCTGGTATTGATGTACTTTTGGCCATATGGCGTAGTGGGGCTCTGCACTATTACAGCAGCCTTAAAAACGTTAGATGTAAGCCCGTAGGCTATGCTATTGCTAAAACTCCTCCTATTCCCACAGTTAATCTCGTCGCTAAACGTCTATTATTACAGTATCTTGTGGGGTGTTTTGTTGCAACCTTATTAGCAATAGAGGAGTAAGGTTATATAAGCAGGGGCACTTCTCCAGCTATATTAACTAAGAGCGCTCTATATTAAGTTTTAGCTTAAACCTCTTTAACTATTTAATACTAATAATGCAATCCTATAACCTAAGGTTAATAATAATAAAGAGGCAGTTGCAAACCTTCCTCCTGTTAATAATTATATATAACTAAAGGTACTGGGTTACTAGAGACATAGTTTAGTCTTAAAAACCTTTCACCTAGACCTAAAAGGGTAGCTTTTAGAGAGGGGTCTAAAGAGCTTAGGAAATAGAATAAGTTATATTTAAGTTAAGAAATAAGAAATCTTAGGCTCTAGTGTTAACTAAGGAGTAGAGTTAAACTCTAAGCCCTTAGCTATAAAGAATAGTAGATACTAAGAAGTAGGGTCTTCTAAAAAGGCAAGACAACAAAAGGTTAGACAAGTTATATTAATTTAGGCCTAGGTGGAGTCTTGCCCCTAGGCGGGTCCGTTTCCTACAGGTGTGTTATCCTTGAATTTCTCTATAACGTACACAACGGGCGAGCGGAACACACGGGCGAGCGAAACACTTTTGCCAAGACCCCACCAAATCTTACCCCATTATAGCCTAAAACACCACACACTGGCGCTGCATAAGGCAAAGCAAGCTATAATATTACTTAGAAACCTCTTTTACTTCATTCTTGCAAGTTCGCGCATTATGCCCGCCCTCTCTGCACTGCCTACAGCGTTATTAGGATAGTTCACCTCCTTTAGCGCGCACCTGCTTCTTCCCCCTCTTTCTATTACTACGCGCCCTAAACTCCTTTAGAGCAGTTAACCTCTAGCCCTCTTTAACTATAAGGCTTCCCTTAGCTTAAATATGCTTTCTTCTATGCAATTTATATTATATAGTAGCCTTAGCAGCTGCTTTAAGCTCATAAATTCGTTTTTGTGCAAGCGCAAGCTTATATAATAGGATAGCTCCCCCCTTTATATAGTGCTTAATCGCGCTTAGAATAGAATTTAGTAAGCTACTCTGCTCCCTCCTATACTTATCTCAAATTAGAGTTAATTATAACTCAAATTCTAGGGTATTGCTTAGGGTTTGCAACTGCCAGGGCTCGTTATTTATAGGGAGTAGTGGTGATAGAGTGCGCAGCTTCACATCTAGGGTTAATATAACCCATTCTAGGTTAAACAGGACTAATCCAGCCCCTTAGAACCCTCCCTGGATGTTGCTAGAGGTTATAGCTTTCTTCTAAGCTGCTTTAAAGCATAGCAGGAACTCCTGCTTTATGATATAGTTAATCTAGTTGCGCATAAGCACATTAACCTTATCCCTGTACGCCTTCTTTAGAGGGCTAAAATAACCCACGTTAAGTGGCTGCAGGAGGTGCAATGAGTGCGAAGGCATATATAGGCTTATAATCTTCTAATTCTTGCAGTATTGCTAGAATTCTGCAGAGTTGTGGCTGTTATAACTGTTGATAATTAGCAAATAGTAGGTGCTAACAGTGCGCGTCTTTATATGCCTGTTAAAGTGCTTTAACTAGTTAAAACTAAGCTTGTTGGTAGTCTAGCCATTTTCAGAGATGCTAATAACCTAGTCTTAAGGCAGGGTTTTATCCTTGTACTAGTTAGATAGGTGTTAGCGGGCTTTGAAGATAATGTAGGCTAGAATAGCCTATCTAGTGGCATTAATGCCCTAGATGACAGTCACCTACTCCCAGTTGCCTAGCTAGACCTGCTTTGCTTGTCCTAGCTTCTCTGCATCTATAATAACTACTCTTGTGCTTATCTAGCCTATTATAAAGCCTGTCTTATCGAAGTTATACATGTTGTTATCTAGGATGCTATACTTAACTTTAACGTTAGATATAAGGGTGAACTAGCCCTGTATAACCTTAGGGTCCTTGCAGAGGGCTTGCTTATAGTTATACTTACAATTAAAATTTATTTTAAGCTCCTCCTAACACAAAACAAACATGCTAGCCTAGTTTATGCTAATAGGGGCTAAACTGCGCTTATTTTGCAGAGAATTAGCTATATTAGCTACAGCTGCGAGCCAGGGGGACTCCCCTTGCGTGACTAGCTCAAGTATATACGCAACAATCACCTACTCCTCAGCAGGGGTTAGATTCCATGAATTAGGCATAGTATTAACGCGTAAAGGCCGTCCAGCGCGTTAATAGTGTAGTGTAGTTAGAGGCACGTTATAGATAGCTGCAGCGCGTTGCAAGGAGAGTTTCGCGTCTTATTAAAGAGCTTAAAGCGCAAGCTGTACTTAACTTTCTTTTAACGCGTTAAATTAGGGCAGTTAGGGAGGCATTGGTGTAGGAAGGGAGTTTTGGTGGGGTCTTAGCAAAAGTGTTTCGCTCGCCCGTGTGTTCCGCTCGCCCATTGTGTACGTTAGCATCTTTATACTCCTTATGCTGCACCTTAATTTCACGTACTTGCAGAGTGGTGCACTCCTTCGCGAAGTAACCTAACTTGCCACAGTTATAGCACGTAGGCAGGGGCGCTTCTTGTATAGGACTAGGAGTATTAGGAGTCTGACGAGGCAAGGTAGGAGGCCAAATAAAGGTACTGTGATTTAGTATTAAGTTCTCCTATAAGTATGTCTAGGCAGGGATCTGTTTAGCATCTGAACTTATTCTTGCTAGCTGCAATAGAGGCAGGTAACTTAACTCTGTGGGAGAGGGTTGTTCCTTTATTCTATATTATAGGCAGTAAGGTGTTCTACTATATAAGGGAAGGAGTTATGCTACTGCTGCTTAAAACTAAGATTAGGTATTTAGAGGCCTAGGGTAAATTTAGTCTAGAGATAGTGAAACTATTCTAATTAGGGTACCTAACCCTTAATAGCAACGCTAAGGAACCTGCTTTTAAAGGTAGGGAATATTTCTGCCTTATCTATTTATAGCTTATTAAAAACTGCTTAGCTCTCTGCTTGCTTATTTCCTATAACAAAGTATAACGTGTTTCCCAAGCGAGCGCCCCACCCAAGCGAGCGCCTCACCTCCGCCGCGAAAACGCCTGCGCAACGACAACACGCAATGTCTTAACTACAACAAGCTGCTAGGCCCTATACTGAAGCTGATGTACAGCTTGCCTTATCAGATATCTTAAAAAACCAAATTGAAAGTATCTGACGCGCGGAAATCGTCTACAAAGTGCCATTACGAACGATCCGACGACGACGCGACGGAACACGCTCTCGACGCGACTGCGAGCCGAACTCAAAGCGCCTGACAAAGCTAGAAGAGGAGGCGATTGTTAAACGGATACTTGAGCAAGATCTACGAGGGATATCCCCATTAAAGCTTCTTGTACAAGATATGGCTAATAGACTGCTCCGCGCACGCGACGCAGAGCCTGTTAGCAAGAATTAGGTTAACAACTTCGTGAAACGCACACCTGAGCTGCAAAAGCGATGGACCCGCCTGTACAATCGCCAGCGAGCTGCCTGCGAGGACGCGGCGGTTATCTAGCCCTAGTTCACACGTGTTCAATCAATAAAGGCGAAGTATGGTATTACAGACAAGGACATGTATAACTTTAACAAGTCTGGCTTCCTGATAGGAAAGATCTCGTCGCAACTAGTAGTAACAGGCTCAGAGAAGCCTAGGAAGCGGAAGAAACTCCAGCCTAGCGATCGCGAGTGGGTTACCCTAGTACAAGGCGTCGGGTCGATGGGGAAGGTAATCCCACTGTTCCTTATCCTTGCAGGCAAGGTTCTTATCTCCAACTGGTTTACTAAGGACCTCCCACGGGACTAGGTTATTGATGTTAGTCCTACTAGCTAGACTAACAACAATTTGGCGCTTGCCTGGCTTGAACACTTTGACTCGCATGCGAAGCCTGTTGGTACCTATCGGCTACTGATTATTAATGGCCACGAGAGTCACTGCTTAGTAGGTTTCTAGGATCTCTGTATGGAGAAGAAGATAATCACTCTCTGTATGCCCCCACACTCGTCGCACCTGCTGCAGCCACTTGACGTTGCCTGCTTCTCGCCGCTGAAGCGCCTGTACGGCGACGAGATTTCGGCCTTGGCACGCAGCCGCATAAACTATATTAATAAGGAAACCTTCCTACTAGCCTTTAAAGCAGCTTTTAGTAAGGCGTTTACTGCAGAGAACGTTTGTGCAGGCTTTAGAGGTGCTGGGCTAGTCCCATACAACCTAGAGGCTGTGCTATTAAAGCTTAATGTGCGCCTGCGCACGCTAACGCCACTAAAACCTAGCGACGTTGCCTGGGAGCTAAAGACACTATGCAACGCTCACGAAGTAGAGGAGCAGTTAACTCTAATTTAAAAGCAGATTTAAATTTATTGAGGGTCTCTAGCAAGTTCGTTAGATAAGCAAGTTAAACAATTGGCAAAGGGCGCTTAGCAGATAGCTTATAATATAGTGTTAATGCAGGAGGAAATAGGCTGCCTTTAAGACGCTGTAGAAGCGTCTACAAAGCGCAAGACCCGTAAGCGACGCTATATACGCGCAGAGGAGACGCTTACAGTTAGCGAAGTAGCTGACTTAATTGCTGAAAAGGAGGGTGGTGGTTGTGGTGAGGCTAAGACGCCTGCAAAGAGGGTGCGAGCTAGACGACGCTGCGGGCGTTGCGGTGAGATTGGACACAATTCCCGCACCTGCAAGGTAGAAGTAGAGGACGCAGATAATAGCGAAGCTTCTAAATAGTATTATTGCGTTCTATTAGCTACGATTTAATTGCGTGGTGTTGCAGCACAGCGCTGCGCAGGCGTTTTCGCGGCGGAGGTGAGGCGCTCGCTTGGGTGGGGCGCTCGCTTGGGAAACACGTTAATTTAAGAAGTTAAATTATCTCTTCTACTGTATAGAACTAATTTGCATTGTTATTAGATAGGTATTAGGGTTCTAGGTATTCCTTAGCTAATCCTAAGGTGTAGCCCTATACTAGAGCTATGCGTGCTCTTACAGTGTAGTAGTAATTAGAGTTAATCTCTAGCCTGTCCTCTATTAACGCCCTCTATTAGGAGAAGGTAGGGTTCTTGCTATCTATAAGAACTTTAATGTTTAGAGTCCTTTTAGATAACCTTAGTAGGGTGTATAGCAAGACAGGCTTAGAAGGTAGTTAAGCAACTAGGGATTGCTAACATTGTATTAGGGGTGTCTTAGTAGTGGGAAGTAGGTGGTCTGCTAGCGGAAGACTAGCTCTAAGCTTAGTAAGCTCCTGCCTTAGCTTAGCTATCTCTAGGGCAGGATTGTTAGGGTTAATCTCTAGATTAACACTAATTTGTTCTAGAGTATAATTGCGCGCAGGCGTAAGTGGTTCTTAGGATCTCTGTAATCTAGATTAATTGTGCAACCTTAATGTAGGTCCTATATTAGTGCCTAACATTAGTGTTAGGTCTAAGTTAGGTAGGTTATTAGTAGTCTCTAAGTCTCTACCTTAGCGCAATTTAATGCAACTTCTGCTAAAGTAATCCTGTAATAAGGTTTTGTAGGAAGGTCTAAACCTAAAGGCTTTAGTCGCTAGGAGGTCTCTAGTATCCTAACTGTTTTGCTGAACAATGCGTGGTAGCAGCACTAACTTAGGTAGCAGAGTGCTCTGAGTTAGTCTGAAGTAATAACTAAACAAGTTGCGATATTATTTAGAGGCTGTTACTGGCTGGGACGAGCTTTTGAGTATAATGTAACGACGCAGGATGATAGAGGGCTCTGAAACGTGTGGGAATCCGCTATGAGGTGTATGGGAGCACTGGGACTGGGACACAGGAGATTCCTCTATTCCTATAGGTCTTGTATGAAGGATACTCAAAAGCTGTTAGTCTACCTTGCTACCTATGCTGCCTTTATACCATCTGATAGTCCAGGGTCAAGATAGGGGCTTGTGAGTAACCAGGATCTGGCCAGGGTCCGAGTCGGACAGGTATCGGACCTTGGCTCAGATCTAAGTCCCGAGCTGGTTATCACAAGGCAAAGCAAACGACTTTCAATCATGTCAATAAGTGAGTCATACACTATCCTATCTAGCAAGAGCTTGCTCAGAAGCTCCAAGATCAAGGTCAAGGTCATCTTCCGTTACCCATGGTCAAAATTCAAGGTGAGGCCATCCACTCCGCACTGTAGGCCCGAGCGACAGCTTGTGGGTCGCCAGCGCATCAATCATCAACGGAAAGGTGAAGGCAGATTCATGTGGTACTCAAGGTCTCATAGGCCGTGCCAGACCTTACTTTGCCCACAACCTTCCTCTTTCAGGAATATCACATCACTCCTCGCAAGCAAGCACCAGCGACCCCCAGACGCGTTGGTAAAGGACCGGGGATATGTCTATCGACGAGATTTTCCAGAGCCCACCTTACGGAGCGGGCATCTTCGCCAGCGCTTTCAGATATTCCCGACCTCTCGATACTTTCAAGGTCTCCGAGGCCAGTCCCAGGTTATCAGCATCCTTCCGATCAAACTGATGAGGTGCTCCCCTTGACGCCACTGAGCACTCCCGGTAGATTAAGAGCGTCAAACGGTCGCTTTACGTCTCGCAACGCAAAGAAGGCAACGACTCCTGACAAGTTCAGGTATGTGCTCGTTACCTCCTTGACTAACTTGCTTCGAACGTCTCTGTATCCCCTCAAGGAAGCTGCGCCCACGAGGGCCCTTGAGCCCGGGCAGCCCGACATCACCACGAACCCCACGCACGTCGAGAAGCCCAAGGAAGTTCTGCAAGGATGCTGTCCCCTCAACGCCACCACCTGTCCCGCCAGTCGAGATCCCGTGGGTTGTAGGAACGGGTAGCTGCGGCACTCTCGAAGTCCTACCCAAGGAGATTCGCCAGAAGATCTATGGTCTCGCCTTTGACATTCACGTCCCCATCACCATCGAGACTTGCTGCGGACTTTCTTCTACACCTAGAGAACGAGGAGCCTGTAAGCACGGCTCCCATGTCACACGAGACGCTGGACGCTTCAATATCCTACAGGTCTCCAAGGACATGAGGGAAGAAACTCGATCGGTAGTCACGACTCAAGGTCTTCTGGTCTTGAAGCTCGGCAAGCCGCTCGCAGACTACCTTGGTTTGTTCCGGTGGAATAACCAGCGACCAACGATGGCCACCAGGCTCGTGTTTAAGCAAAAAACCAACATGTGGGCGGACGTAAGACAATATCGTCATGTCGAGATTTACATCTCAAGCAAGGCTTTTCAGAGATACGATCCAGCAAGCTGCTTAGCTTCCCTCGTCGGAGTCGCCTTCTTTCTTTGTCAGAGCTGGAGCACCATCATGCTCAACGAAATTCCTTTACGCACCATCCATGTCGACCTCGGAGACCTGTTCGCTCGCACCGTGCCCTTCAACGTGAGTCCCGACAACCTTTCATTCAAGATCTTGATGTAGACTTGTAGATATTCTCCAGTCTCGCGTGAACTGCCCGACTACAAAAAAGTTGGCTCAGGCGCGTGGCAACAGCCTTCTGAGGCTTGTTCAGGCTGCGGCTAAGTACCGGGGATCCTCACAGTGGACGTTCGTCGCCGACACGCGCTTTCACTCGCCCGAACAACATTAGGCACGCACACGATCAAAGACCCTGCTTTATGGTGTGATCTTTACCATTGTTCGACTGTTATACAACCACCTCTGGCCCAGACCTACTTGTCCGCCGCGTCCAGCGGCTTATTCTGTCCATAGCTCGGCGTTTGTGGGATTGCGTTGGCGAGACTAATCACGTCGTGTAGCGGCGTATACGTGTGCTGCAAGTACGAGTCCACGTGGAAAGTGAGTGCAAATGGTGTCGAAACGTTTCGATTGTAAATTCCCATAAAGTCATATGTCGCTATAACACCGGACCATGCAAGTCGTCTCTATCGCAGAGGGTATCCAAATCATCAAAAGACACCAGGAATGCGTCCCTTGTTCTCGTTGTTGCCCAGCTCCTCCTCGGACCAGGCGCTGGCCGCACCGACCTTGCGTCCGCCCTCCTCGCGCTTCACGCGGCACCACAGACTGATGTCCTTATCCATAACGAACTGCCACATGACGTAGACCCAGCTCTTGTGCACGGGCAGCTCGTCGTAGAACTCGTGCGCGATCCGGTTGAGCTTGGGGAGCCTGGTCCACGGGATGGCAGGGAAGTCGTGATGCTCGTTGTGCAGACCAACGTTGTAGGTGAAAAAGTTAAGGATGCCGTAGTACGAGTACGTCTCGGGGATGGGGATCTTGTTCGCGGGGTTCGACGCGTCCTTCTCGGGCTTCTCGAAGACGTAGTGCTCGGCGATGAAGTGGCCGGCACAGGGATGCAGCGACCCGGCAAGGAAGCTGCTCAAAATCAGGTAGGCCAGTGCCTTTCCACTGGCGAACTGCACGAGGGCGTAGTCGAAGGCCAGCTGAACAACGATGTTGAACAGGTGGATCTTGGTGAGCGGCAGGTTGTAGATGAACATGGGGCGCAGGGCGTAGAAGAGGATCTGGCAGGTGCAGAAGAAGGCCTTGCCGGCGATCGAGTCGAGGAACCAGGCCTCGAATGCGGTGGGCAGATCCGTGTCCAGGCCATTGACGCCGAGCGACTTGTGGTGGGTGAGATGGTACGGGCGGAACGAGGCGCTGTAGGGGATGCCGATGGGCAGGTTGGCGAAGACGGCGATGACGCGGTTGGCCAGCGGCGAGCGGAAGGCCAGGTTGTGCGAGATCTCGTGGATGGCGAGGAAGAGGTTCTGGTTCGCCGTGGCGCCGACGACGTAGGCAGTCAGGAAAAAGCGCCATGACAGGAAGGGCGTGTCGCGGAGGAGGTAGGCACAGGCCATCTGGATCGACACGACGAGCAGGACAACGTATTTGGTGAGGGGCTCGGGGCCGCACAGCTTGGTGACCTGTTCCTGTTAGCAGTGGGCCTGGAGAAGCATTGGGTGTTGTCGTGCCTCGGGGTGCGCCTTGATGATGGCCATGCGACGGGTGCGGTGCGGCTCTTCCGTGTACGTCCAGAAGAAGTCGTCGTGGGCGTGGGCTGCCTGCGCCTGCTGCTTCTCTGCCGTGACCGTGAAGCTGCGCTTGGCCGGCTCGCGGGGCGGCATTGTCGCCGTTGTGGTGGAGGCTCGCATTGCAGAAGATGCAACAATCCTACAACACGACAGTAGTCGATGCAATGGAACGGGCGTGAGTGACGGGCGTGAGTGACGGGCGCGAGTGACCGGCGTTACTGAGCGAGTCCTCCCATCGAAATGTCTGAATGCTGAGCTCCCCTGGCTTGGCGGGGACCCTAGACTGCTGTCCGTATGGAGAAAGTGCCTTGTGGGCTCACCGTCGCCCCGTCATTGGCTGTGACACGCCACCCGCCACTGCGGATCCAGGGGGCACAAGCGGCCAGACCGTTTCGTCCCAACCCTCGCTTGCACGTGTTTCTGCTTGTTCATGGCATTGTTGAACGTGTTCATATATCTACTCGCATATTGGGCTTCCTTCGACGTCCATTCAGATCCCGCCAGATCTCCTTCCCAACGCCTCGCCAGTGTCCTACCTCGTCTTCATCGCGCCGGCGCTTAATGAAGCTCGCCTTCCTCGTCTCCACAAACCACACACTTGTCCAGTAGAAGGTGATCAAACTCACAAAGACAAAGCTCAGCCATACAAGCAGTAGCGCTATCCCTCCTAGATCAACCTGCACACCTACTGTATCGCTGAATCCGTTAAGGAGGCTAGCAAGCACAGCCATGGCCGAGACCAGGATTGCTGCTAAAAAGGCGAAGCATGTTGCTAGAGCCGGCCAAAACATGTTGAAGTAGACCAGGAGTCGCGACTGCGGAAAGTACATCGCCGGCAGAATAGACACTGTCGAGAGCATGGAGCCAATCATTGTGATGATGAGGAACGCCAAGACGGCTTTGCGCAGCGCGTTGACGTTGTCGACCACACTGTCGAGCGATGAGATGAGCCTGGCAAGCAGCGGGATTGACACCTGAGTGTCGCCGATGACAATTGAGGATCGAACGCGCTTGCTCAATGCTGTTATGTCTGCGCTCGTCAGCTCGCTGTCGGCATTCTGGCAGTCTGACTTACTGTCACCGGCCTCTTCGTAGCTTCGGCAGTCGTCGATCTTGACAGCATCTGCATCAATACCGTCTTCGCTGACAAAGCTACCTGAACATATCCTTTGAACAAAGACGAAGTAAAAGTCCTTGATCCCTGTTTGATTGACGACGCCCGCCACCACGCCATTCACTGCGTCACCGAGTCCATCGTTGACAACGTCCGTAAGGTTGCTCGCGATATCGCCCAACGAATTGCCAAGGCCATTGAGAGGGTTATTAGGATTTTCCGGGTTGAAGGGACTGTTGGTCGAGAGTGGGTTCAGCACATCAAGAGGATTGGCTGCCGTGGAGGCAGACGCTGAGGCAGACCGTGCCGTCGAAGTCGCGCTTGCCTTCTCGAACGTGATAACATCCTGTCCGAGCCGAGAGGTGTTGAGCTGAGCGGGTCAGGATGAGTAGCAATGCTGCTGGTAACGTCCAACTTACAGCGACAAGATACTGCCCTCCAAACGTGCCTTTGTTCTGTCCACCGAGCACCACGACCAGACTGAGGACGAACGTGGCAAGCGATAGAACAAGCGGGAACACACCGGAGAACCGATATTTCATCATGACCCTCTTTGGCGTCTTCGGCGGCGAAGGTAGCGCCTTGTAGGTCGATTGTCGTTGGTCTCCAAGATCCGGCTCGATAGAGATCTTCTCCTCCCAGAAAACGTGTGGAGATTGCGCTGTAGCTGCCATAGTAAGCTTGATCGTGTACAGGCGCGAGACTCTTGAAGGAGAACCTTGGTCTTCGGAGCGTGGATGGCGGTGCAGATGGCAATAATGCACATGATAAGAGCAGAACGCCGAGGGGTTGGGAGGTCCAAGCAGCCATGACGCAATGTTTCGGTACACCGAGACGAACCGAGTCGTCTTTGCAAACTCTAATCCTCATGGTTGTCCGTGGTTGATAGTGTGGGGTAGGTGCGCTGTCGCATGAAGGAGTATGATTAGCTTTCCAATGCGGTAGCACCCGCGGACATCAAACAGCCTGGTTGGATCGTGCCGTTCGCCTCAGCTTACCCGATACCGTGCAGGTAAATTGACGGCGCGATGAATTGTATCAGTGTTGTCAGCAAATTCCGAGCGAGATGAAGGCCGATGCTGTACATCCGTACCGAAAGATCTAGCTACGTTGGGCCAAGAACACTCAATAGCGAGCGCTCGACAACCACTTGACTCTATGTTGATACGCTGAATAATGCAACTATGGTTTTCGAGATCATGATTGGCAAGTGCTGATACAAGCTTGGACCTCGACATGCCGAGTATGGTGCGACGTGGACAGCTTCAGTAACCCGTTGGGCCACGGAGAACCTCAAACCGGGTCGCAGTGACCGACATGATACCATAAAGAGAACGCGATCGCAGTTCCGACCCATTTAGGCTGAACAGGCAACTGGATCTCCGATTCTATCGACTTATCGTATGGTGGTGGAGTTCACGAAGTAATGTCTGTGCAAATCGGAAACGCGATTGCTCCGAAACAACAAGTTTTGATCTGGTGCACAAGTCAATCGTGTTCTATCAAAGCACCCCTGCTCTCCTTGGTCGTGGATAGGCAACCCACAGCAACTCAAATGGTACCTTTCGCGTGGCCATTGCTCGCTCGATCGCAGCTCCTTGCAGGCTTCAAGAAGACTTGGTCCTCAGCGCTCCAGTGGTGAAAAGTCTAGCTTGACGAAGCAGCCAGGTTTGGCTTTGAGTTGTTTGGGCAGTCGTGTCTAGAACGGGGGCTGTTGTCCTTGCGGAAATTGGAGATCGGACGGGAAGCCACCCTGCTGGTGGTGTTAGCCAAATGGTCAACGAGCTTCGCGCATTAAGCTCATACCCAAAAGTTCTGTGTGAAGGTATCTAGGTCCATAGGAACGTCCGGCATGAGGAAAGGATTTGCGTAGCCACTGGTGCCCATAAATTGGTGACTGGGATCTGTAGCTTCCGCAGTGAAATCGTTTAGATCAAAAGATGACGCTGGAGACATGGTGTCAGTCTGTTCCGGCATCGGGTTTCCTATGGTTACGGTCAGGCACTGTGCATAACATTAAGACCAGTAATGGAACACTTACTCCAGGCCTGGCTCTGCGAATTGCCAGCATTCGAGCTGGCTTTGTTGAGAACTAGCCTGACCGCTGCCGCTACCTTGCGCGCTTCGTGCGATCGCTTGCTTGCCTTCATCCATATTGTATGCGCATTCTGCAGTGCTTCGACGATCTCGGATCGTGTCGGTGGCCCGTGATCGAGTGGCAGACCGCTAGAAGGTGTAGGAGGCGATTGTTGTATGGGCGAAGTGAGTTCAGCGTCCAGGTCAAGCACTAGAACCGTTGTCGCAAGGAGGAAGTCGTGTGCCACGATCGAAGACATGTACCAGCTGACTGTGAAGCTCTGCATCCCTGGAGACCACAGCTTTCCTCCTGGTCGTATCTCGCCGTCGACTTTCCTTTGGAATCCTAACATCTCGGTCGCGGCATTGAGACAGACTCTTCTCGAGTACTCATAATTACAATCAGTACGGCCGAGGAGCAGGTACGGTCGATGCAACTGAAGCTCGCTCTTCAGAAATGACAAACCAAGGTAGAAACGCCGCATTGAAGCAGGGGTGAGGGTATCGTCAAAGTCTTCTCCAGACACCGGTTTTGCGCACTCCGGTAATCTTTCGTATACTTCTCTGAACGTCGCGTCCAGCTCCATAACCTCGCGATATGGAGGCTGCGATGTAGAGTTCATCAGATCCATGACTCTGGCGTGTGCGAGCCTTACACGCGTCAAGACTACAGTATACAAGGACGGCGTCAGCTCCGTTTCCGGTCGTGAGAGAGGCAACTCAGCGATGTCCTCGTGAATATCCTCTTCCAGCAGATTGCGTGGCTCTTGTGTGTCACACATGAACGGCTGTATGAGCCTGGGCAGACCAACTTGGGATGATGTAGCAAGATCCAAGGACATGACCATGAGCCACGTCCTGCGCCGCATCTCTGCCCGAAACGGGGAGATGTCCGAGAATCGCGACGGCTCTCTGTGATAACCCATACGGAACGCAATGCGTACGATGATGCCCACGAGGATGGACATGCTGAACTGTGAGTCCGCGGAGCGTAGATACTCGGTGCCAAAGTACATGATGAGGGTTTCCACGGTGTATGGCGGGCATTTAGTATAGTTCGCGAGTACCAAGCACTGCACAAGTTTCTCACGGTAAAAGTCTATGCGCGCAGAGAACAGCGAAGGTGTGGCGCCTCCCTGAAAGGCAATTCCATGATCACCGAGACCTGCCTGGAATTGCGCCCCCATAGCGAGGATGGAGAACAGAAAGCCAAGCCACATGGTGGGTGTTTCGAACGGTTGATTCCAGAATTTGGCATACTGGAATTGAAGGTCAGCCAAGATCTGATCATGACAGCTGTATACCTACCTCTTTCAAGAATGTCGGCTTGTGCACCAGGTCTAGGTCTGTTAGCGGCAGTCGCATGAGAGCCTGTTTGCAGGACTGTAGTCTTACTTGGTGATGTGTCCATCGATGCAAAATATGTTGAGATAAGCTGATCAGCTTCTGTTTTTGGGGGTAGTGCTGCGAGCAACTCCTGCTTTGACGCGTGTCTCTGACGGCCGAACAAGATATCTGGGCCTGGGACCTCTGTAGAAGTGTCATCTCGCGCATGTGCTGTTGTGGGGATCTCATCAAGATGCTCTCGCAGCTCCGATATCTGTGCATATGTCAGTCGGGTGCACCAGCTCGGTGCAAGTACATACTCCATCCAAGATGCTAGCCCAATGCGCGCTGTTGGTATAGCTTGTTGTATCGTCTGTGAAGCGCACGCGATCTGGCGTGCTTGGTATCTCGGCATCGTTGTCTTCACTGAGATGCTGGAGATGTGGTACAGCTGGCGTGGTTGGAGTTCCATGATTGACTTCCTTGCCGCCCATAAGAGACGTCACGAGTTTCTCCAATTGATCAATGCGATCGTGCACGCTGTGGGGTGCCTTTGGCTCTTGGGCAGTGGGGACGTTCCTCACGTATGTGCATGACAACGCAAGACCTCGGTCGACGCACGTCTTGCAAGGACTTTGACGGTCACATTTTAGTTTTCGGCGTCTGCACAGCGTACAGGAAACGATGGGCTTGTCTCGTCGACGACTGGGAGGCACAATGCGTGCTTGAGGATCTGTACTCATTGCGGCGTGTTGAACAATCGTGCGTAAAGATGAGGGGCATGACAGGCGGCAGGATTGAGGCTCTTTGCAGCTGCAGCCCCAAAAACGAGGGTGTCCAGGTGCGCCTGTAATCGGGCGTTCGGGCGCGACTGTCAGCCGAGGCTGCGAGCTTGGCACTGCTCTTTACAAACTCTACATTTCAATTTTGCCATCCAGATGCATGTTCATCCGGGCCTTTGTCCGATCGCAGTTGGAACCGCACTTCGTTGATGTTGTTGCGAGCTGATTGTACCTGTGGTAAATGACGTCGTGCGCGAGCAGAGTTGCGCGGACCCAGTCTGCAGATCGCCGATGCAGCTCACAGTGACAGCATTTCCACACATGTGCCATTTGCAGTGACCTTCATCGAACTTGACGCTCAAAGATCGAGGCTTTGCGCTTGAGGAGTTCAACAGTAATGCTCGATGGCTGCTGTCCCTGAGATGCTCGTACGACGATTCGCCACATCACGTGGATTCCCCGGACCTAAGCGGGGCTCTTCGTCCGCAACCTGTGGAGAGGTTTTCAGCCTTCTTGAGGACCCTGGAAGCTAGAACACTCTAAGACCATACTTCACACTTCTGGAACCTGTGGTACATCCACTTGGAACACCTGCCTTAGCGCTCCACGCAACCTTTTTCCGCAATGCAAGCGCAGAAAGACAGCAAAGTCACCATGTCGTGCACCGAGTGCCAACGGCGAAAGCAGAAGGCGAGGACTGAGCCTGTACGTCGCATGCGGAGCCTGACTAATACAGTGGACAGTGTTCTCGCGAATGGCCATGTAACCATTGTCAAGCAAGGAAGGTCGCTCATTTGTGCCAATTTGCAGTGAAGAAACCTCAGCAGGAGCTCATGCAAGACTCTGTAAGGTACGTGGGCTACTTGCAATCGTCGCAGAGCACCTAGTAACACCTTATGTGCAGAGAGAATTCTAGCGAAAGCAGGGGTCAGAAGAGAGCACATCAAGATTCCGCCGAGAGGTCTGGTGGCGCACCTCAGCACGAAGAGATTGAAGCAAACGAAGGTGGTCTGCGCGCATGGGGCTACATGCCTGGACACGTGCATTGGAAGGTCGGGGCTATTGATGTCGTAGGTGGAATCGATGTCAACACAACGATCTGGAACTTACTCGCCGACAGGATACACAAAGAAAATCGTCAGTTTCAGAACCAGCAGGTGTCGATGTCGTAGAACGTGTACTCCACGCTGTACCTCCTCGGTCGATAACTGGTGAAGACTTCTAGAGGCGGCAAGGTATATGTTGCTGACTTCATACAGATGCATTTGTCAACCATTTCCTTAGTGTGGTCAACTACCGATACAGCGCGATCTACGCCCCTACATTTACGGATCAGTACGTCCAATGGTGGGCTGATCGAGCCGCCGGCAAGCGATTATCATCAGAGTTCACTTGCCTGCTCCTGAGGGTATGTGCGTACAGTGTGCAATACCTTACAACCTCGTTACGGAAGATGATCGAATTCGAGTTGGCCTGTAATCTGCAACAACTCACAGATCGTTTCTCTGAAGCTGCTGAGCAGTTGAGCCAAAGCTTCACAGCCTCGAACACGTGTATCGAACGCGTGCAGGAGCAATTTCTTAAAGGCGCTTGGCTGAAGTCGGAATCGAAAATCGTTGAATCCTGGCATGCACTGGGTTGTACGATACGCGAGGCGCAGGAGCTGGGTATAGACAGAGATGCCAATATTGAAGGCCTTTGCGAGTTTGATGTTGAGATTCGAAGGCGGATATGGGCGTTGCTGTACATCTGGGACTGGTAAGTCTGTGCATTGGACGTCTAGTGATGTTAAGCTGACGACAATGAAGGCAAATGGGCGCGTGGCTGGGAAGACCGAACCTCATCGACCAGAAGAACCTTAACTTTAAGTTGCCGAACTTACGCTTGGATTCATCAAGTTCGGAGCCAAACTTGCTATCACCATTCGCTCACATGGCCCTTCAAGCAAGTCTCGGTCGGCGCTTGAATACAATCATGGGCGATGCACAGTCCGTGGACGCTCTTTCTGCCAGCGAGATTATCACCATTCAAGCTGAGCTCGACAAGTTCGTTGATGAGCTGCCTGCAATCTTCCGGCTTCACGATCCAGACACTTCGCTCGATGCCGAGCACCCATACTTTGTATTCCAGCGTCACCAGCTCCACACGGTGCTGTATGTGACAAAACTCGACTTCCTAAAACCGTTCCTCACTCGAGCCCGCGAGGACAAGAAGACCGAACGAGACGACGACTTTCGCGCGATGGGCATAGACTTGGCTCTCGATGTGCTGACGGTGGCTGGGCGCCTCTTCGATCACGAGTTCCCCATCAACGCTAAGTTCCACATGGTCGTATTTTCGATTTTCGATACCTCGACCATCTTGTGCTCCGCCATCATCCACGATCGGAAGTCTCGACTACCTCGAAGAAACGAAGTCACTAACGCCATTCACGAATCGCTGGACAAGCTGCATCAACTCAGCATGTCTACAAAACTCGGCGCATCGTCATACGCCTTCCTCTACAAGTTAGTACAGACTCATCCTGAACTCTCATGCGGGGCCGGGAGCAGCAAGCGTGCGCGAAAGCTGTCCTCCACCTCCACGCAAACGCTCGAGCCTCCGCCTCTTGTGCATCATTCGTCTTCAAGGGAGTCGGTCACCAGTTCGATTGGACTCCAGCCACCGGGCTTAGCGGCGGCCCTGCCACAAACGTCCATTCCTACGGAGCCTGCTCCGTTCATGCCAATAGTGAATGACTACTCCTTTGACGTGGACCAGTTCCTGGCACAAAACCCTCTCGGCAGTGCGGACGGTCTGGACATGGGCGGTATGGAGCAGATCTGGGACTGGGAGAATCTCAACCTCGACCAGTTCCCTTGTTAAACCGTCCAGAAGACACATCGTGGCCACCGAGGCTTGGTCGCATTCTGTCCTTCCGTGTCGCTTAGGATCGCACACTGGTCAACGTGTTGCACTATGATACCAATAGATTGTCATCATTCGCTGATCGAGCTTTGTGGTGCTTTTGTCGAATAACGGTTTGGTGACTTCCAGAGATTCCGCAGTATAGAGGACCAGCGGTCTCAAATATAACATACCCTCAAGTCCGAAATATCTCGGCATCTCCGACCGCTCCCGATGCATGGCTGCAGCATACGTTGGAATAGTTGGCCAATCAACTTCGGTCTTCTTACAACTGTTCAACCTACACTGTGTTGATCGCAGACCGTGCCTGTCGGGCTTAGCTGTCTGCCACGGGTAAGCGATGGCGTCGACACAGTACTGGTGACTGTTGCGACAGCGTCTTGGAAGCAGATGGAAAACACACCCGATTATCAAGATATGCGTCCTGCTTGTGTGCTTGACAATTGAGCCTCAAAATGCAGCTTGCCGATGCTGGCGTCTTGCGTTGGATGGGTGTGCCACCCCGAGCTTCTTCTCGAGATCTGGAAGGTGGACAGACGTCTAGGAGGCAGGCGTCTGCAAGGCAGGCGTCTGCAAGGCAGACGCAGCAGACGTGCTGATCCTACCTCGCCAATTCCTCGATCTTGCTCTGTCACAAAGACTACGTGCTAGCTAGAGGGCTCTAACCGGAAGATAAAGTGACGTGTCTGGCGACCAAGGCAGCTTGTTTTTCCAGCTTATTCGAATAGCACGCCGTCAGTCAACATGCTCGGATTGCGACTCCGATCACGTACCTGCTGAGGAGAATGGTCTGGATAGCCAAATCACGTACACGTTCTTGTGCCATCCTGCGAGCGATTTGAACAATGCCGAAATGTATTGTGTACACTCTTATACACGGCCGAGAAGCACCATTCCTGTTTGACGCGAGCATTTGGGAAGCCGCGAAGGTCATTTAAGTGGAGCATACTGGTGGAGCCTTCCTAGAAACAGGGTCTCTGTTCTGTGAGGTACCGGTGCTGGCAAGATCTCTGACTATCTCCAGGGTCTTGCCACTGTGGGAAATGTTCAACGAGAAGATTGCCAGGGGCTCTTCCTACTTCTCTCCAGTCTGGTGCTCCGCGTCGCGCTTGGGAAAACGTGACCTAGACAGGCTTGGAATTGCAGGATCTCGTACGGAATTACCGCAAGCTGCAGGCAATACATCAGCCAAGGTTTCGACGGGATAACAGGGCACGAGGCCACGGTACCATTGGAGCATGGTAGTGGATCTACGCGCAGTTGAGGGGCCTTACATCGTGAGAATTAACCTATAACGTAAAGTTTTACCATATGGTGTTGCGGCTCCGGCGTAGCTTAGGATCGGCCACAACGACTCCCACAGCTCGGCACCCGGCATTGTCTCGATGCCAATGGTGTGCAATAATCGACGCGCCTGACGCGACAACGGCGGCAGCAGGGCGGGCGAATTTGCTTATGTCTAGAACAAATCGCAGACGAGACTCGATGCCGTCGGAAACCGCCTCATGTGTGCGTGCATTAAGAGTTTTCATTCTCAGGGACCGGCTCGTGCCATGGAGCGTTTTGGCTTAGCGTATTGGCTTGAACGAATTATCAGCCTCTATTTTGATGATCATTACGGTGAAGGACGTTGGTATCGCTCTAGTCCGGCAACGGTTACCGGCCAAAAAAGCTTACCACTACGTCATTCGCCTTAGCAGACCGGCGATGCTTGGGTGCGATGGTGTGGATGGCACAGAAAGAGATCCACTATCGCCCATGTGTTCAACAATATGTGCCGTGGGGCTGGGGCAGCCTCCATATATGAACCCTTCAACGGACGTGCCTGTAGGGGCTTTTGTCAAGCTCCACTGCGACTCTCGCCGGTCTCTTACGATCCTTGCTGTGTATACAGTTCCGAATACAAGCTTCTCCAAGCTCGGCAAGCCTCCTCGCACACTTTTGCTTGGTGACGGCAGGTGAAGATACGAACGCCCTTCGACTCCACGACCACACTCCTAGCGACTACTGCCTCGCAACAAACTCTCACGAACGACAAACCTATCGACCACCCTTTGCAACAAACTCCTATAGCGACATTCTTGACCACAGCGCCAAGTGACCATCCCGTGCAACCAAACGACACAATCGTACCCTAGCGACAACATGCCTCGAACAATGTTCATCAACCCCTTCAAGAGGCACGACGTGTCGGAATTTCCCGGCGTGTTGGTGCCTCTTGATGAAAGCACCCATCGCGCTTCGATCTCTTCGGCAGTACCAAACGAAAATGACAAGGCTAAGACGGAAGGCGATGAACCCATGCGACCAGCAAGTGATGCAGGAAGTGGCATTGTTAACCACGGCATGACCAAGGAATCGCTCAAGCAAGAGATCATTGCAGATGTCGCTGCGGCTGACCAGGACACACCGTATGACCGTAGGTTGGCTGTACTTGAGCGTCGTCCTAATTTGCTGACTTGGGATAGGCAAGGCTAAGGTCATCAACAAGGCTCTGCAGGATATGGGCATGGGCAAATATCAGTGGGAACTCTTCGCCCTGTGCGGAGGCGGATGGATGGCCGACAACCTCTGGCTCCAGGGTGTCGCCCTGACCCTTCCCCAGCTCTCTGTCGAGTTCGGCGTCAGCGAAACCGAGGTCCGTTATACCACCCTGGCTCTCTTCCTCGGTCTCTGCATTGGTGCCTCGTTCTGGGGTACTGCTTCGGACATCATCGGTCGCCGTCTCGCTTTCAACTTTACGCTCTTCCTTGCCGGTGTTTTCGGTCTCGCTGCCGGCGGCGGTCCCAACTGGATTGGCACCTGCGCCTTGTACGCCTGCATTGGTCTCGGTGTAGGTGGTAACCTTCCCGTTGACGGTGCGCTCTTCCTGGAGTTCTTGCCGCAAACATCTGGGAGCCTTTTGACTTTACTCTCCGTCTTCTGGCCGGTGGGCAACCTCATTGCCTCTCTCCTTGCCTGGGCTTTCATCCCTAATTTCAGTTGCCCGTCAGACACCCCTCTCGGCCAGTGCGTTAAGGGAGACAACATGGGCTGGAGGTACTTGATTCTCACTCTCGGCGCCATCACAGCTGCTATGTTCGTCTGTCGCTTCTTCCTCTTCCACCTCTACGAGTCACCCAAGTTTCTGCTGTCTCGTGGCCGCCAGGCTGAGGCTGTTGCGACCGTCTACGGCATTGCTCACTACAACAAGACCACCACTTGGCTCACCGAGGACATCCTGAACTACGTTGGCGGCGACCAGGAGGTCACTCAGGAGGACGTTGGCCTTAGCGTCGTGCAGATTGTCAAGCGCTCGCTCAGCAAGTTTTCTATGAAGCGCTTCGTTGCTTTGTTCGAGAACCGCACCCTGGGGATCACTACCTGTCTCCTCTGGTTCCAATGGACGACCGTCGGTATGGGATACCCTTTGTTCAACGCCTTTCTGCCTCAGTACCTTGCCAACTCTGGCGGTGATGTCACCAACGATGTCGCAACTGTTTACCGCAATTACGCCATCACTGCCATCGTCGGTGTTCCCGGCTCTCTGCTCGCCTGCTACACTGTCGACTTGAAGTACATTGGCCGGAAGGGTACCATGGCCTTCGGTACCGTCGTCACTGGTGTCTTCGTCTTCCTATTCACCATCTCCTCCGACTCCGACTTCCAGCTGGCTTTCACTTGCCTCGAGGCATTTTTCCAAAACATCATGTATGGCGTCCTCTACGCATACACCCCAGAAGTTTTCCCCGCTCCCATCCGTGGTACTGGAACTGGAATGTCGAGTTTCCTCAATCGTGTTGCTGGCCTCTGCGCACCCATCGTTGCCATCCAGGCTGGTTCGAGCAACCCTAAGGCTCCCATCTACGCATCGGGGGGTCTTTTCATCGCTGCTTTCTTCAGCATGTTGCTGTTGCCTATTGAGACCAGGGGCAAGCAGACATTGTAAATGTTGCATCTGAAGCAAGTTCGGTTCGCGTGTGGACCTATGTATAATATACCAGGGTAGTTCCACGTTCAGATACCCCTCGTACGTGCTTAACGTTGCGAAAAATTAGCAAGAGCGCAATCAATCACATTTCTCATTCGAACCCGCTCTTTTGTACGTAAATTCGCTTGTGATAACCTCCGAGTATTTGCCTCTCGCGCCAACAACGCTGATATCGAAAGCCGTTGTTGTTCCGCTGAGGGTGGGAAATCTCATTTATTAACAGAACGCTGCAATGTTATATTTTAAGTGGCAGGGCAGGCGGTACGTTGCTCAAATGTGACGCATGGAGAAAGGACCAAGTATGTAAGACAGCGGAGGTATGGAGGCTGCTGCCGCTTGCCTAGATCGTAGTGCAGGGTGGTGTGGACTTATGGGGCAGTGACCGCCATGGAAATCTGCAGAGAAGCATTTCGATGCGGACTCTAACAAGTGCATCCAGCTGGCAAAGCGTAATTTGATGTGACTATCGAAATGTACAGCGACAAGACAACACTAACATGTCGCCTTTAGTGTTCGTACTCTGCTCCCTACTATAAGCTTCAGAATTGCATCCTGGTCGCAAGCACTTGTGACGTGTGGGAGGACGCAGACGTTTGGGGAAACGCCGCAAGGCAGGCTTATTACACGTCCCACGATGATGCTTCACGTGAGAAAGACGCAAATCCGCTAGAGGTATGTAAGATTGTAGACGTTCAAGCGAACATTGTCTGACCCTATTCCAGAGGATCGAGGAGGCTTGCGAGGACTTGGTCGCGCTTGATAAAATGCTTACAGAGGAAATGTGCGTGGACGTGCCCCATACTCCAGAATCCGAAAAGGCAAACTCGTTTTGGGGTTCTGAAGCGTCTGAAGTAGGCAGCAACGTCGGCAGCAACGTCGGCAGCAACGTCGGCAGCAACGTCGGCAGCAACGTCGGCAGCGGCGTCTGTAGCGACGAGGGCGATGGGGAGAATGAGGTTCGCATGCTTGGGGATGAGCAAGGGGAGGCATCTAGAACGGTCGAACGAACCATCCCACCTCCAGAATCGAAAATCGCCTCCACACTGAAGTACACCACCACATCCAAGGGTACTTCCCAGCCAAAAGCCTGGTGTCACTGCACTCACTAAAAGCTGCCTGGGAGACACCACGTCATCCACTGCAAAGAAGGATGACGCTCCAAAGCACACTTCCGATGGCACACGAGTTCAATCGAAACGAGGGAGGGAAGCGAATGACGAATCGTGTGTATAGGTGTAGATTATATCTCTCGGACATGAAGTCCTGGGTATCTCCGCTATCATACAGTCTTCCAACAACATGATGGTATAGTATAACAAATGAAACGCTCAAAGGGTATCGTCATCGAAGATGGGTGCTCTTTTAGTAAACGCGGCGGGCGTTGCGACCGTCGGTGCCATGCATGCGGCGGGTACCAGCAGCCTTGACGCCAGGCCTACCGGTCAATGTGCCCTTGAGCTTAGTGAGAGCGCCAGAGACCTTGTCGCCCATAGTGGCATGGCGCTTGTGGTGGTGGACGGGACCAGCCGTAGTGCGACCGGCAGCGTGGTGACCGCCAGTGGTCCTTGTAGTCTTGGTCGTTGTAGTGGTAGTGGTAGTGGTACCAGTGACGGGGTTGCGCTTGGTAGCCGTGTGTCGCTTGTTGCCGCCTAGGAGCTTGCTCTTGAGGCTTGGGTGTGCGGAAGAACGCGTTGTCCTTGTGGAAGTGCGGGGAGCAGTGCGGCGGGACGATGCGAGAGGCATGATTGCGTTTGTTTGGATGCAAGTTGGTTGATTGTAGAGGTAGTTGAGGACCGAATAGGAGAAGGTAGCGTAAATTTAGTAGCTATCGATTGCTTCGTGATTATTGCTAGAATGATGACCTCTGAAGTGTGATATCGATGATATTTATATCGAGACGTCTCACTGTCTCAGTCCTACTCATCTCACGACTTGACCCTGAGAAATCAGGTTTAGACTGATGAGATTCCCAGACATGGTGGGATCAACACCGTGCCCAGTAGGGCAACGTCATGCAGGGTCGCACGCCAGCCTACACGACTCGCGGCGAATTGCGCCTATTGGCGCTATACCTGCTGATGTGACTTGTTGCTTGCCAAAAACGTTCGGCAGGATATCTGCTGGAGCCCTGATGAGATCAGTGTGCTGGGATGTTGTGATCGAGAACGCTGGAGATGCGGGTCAGAGCTCACGAGCGCCAAAATCAGGGTCTCGCGGGTGACGTCACGGCCCGTGAAGAGCGTCGCAAGGCTGAACGAACACCAACGGCTTCCGTGCCGCTCTCGCAAACTCGGTTCTGAGGTCCGATCTCCCAATCGATCGATGTGCCTTGGCAACATGACGTAGCAGGTGTTCAGGTTGCAAAGAGCGCATCGTGGAGGGGTAACCGTGGGGTGTTGACCGGAGTTTATGAGCAAGACAGCGACAACGGACGTGATTTGACTGTCGCGCCCAGCCAGTCTTTCTTGCATTCACCTCAATGCATCTGTGTCGAACTGTACCGCAGGAAATATTGATGCCAGCACCTCTTAGCAGTTCCTGCGACTTCCTCGTTGGAGTAAGAGTATGCATTCCACATCTTCAGCGACATTCACCTGCATCAATTCGATACTTGTGTGACCCGCCTTCCTCTGCGATGCGGTCTAGATCACCGCGGATACTGCGATGGTTCGTTCAATTACCATCGTCTTCTGTCAGAATCCCATGCGAGGTGCTCCACCTTACCAGCGTAATATGCAGTTGGTGATTAAGTTATGATGTCAATGAAAATGGCAACTTCGATAAAAACACAGCTGCTCTCGCAAAGTGTAGAGCATCTACATCCACATACTACTAACGACTTTGTCAATTGCATTCCACCTTACTTTCAAAAGTCAACCAAAAGTTCATCAGATACCCAACAGCATAATGTCTTCCAGCAAGGGCCAGTTCGAGCAGGGCAAGTCCAGCTACCCAGTTTTGGTACGACATGTACTAACCAGGTATTAGGCTACCAGCCTGAGGTTCAGCAACAGAGCAGCATCCCTGGAAAGGAGTCTGAGATGGACCCCCAGCCCGAGTACGATCACCTCCCCACTCCTGACGGCGGCAAGGAGCTTTACAAGGCCGCGGGCAAGCTCAAGGGCAAGAAGGCCATCATTACCGGTGGTGACTCCGGTATTGGTCGCGCATCTGCCATCCTCTACGCTATGGAGGGCGCCGACAGCCTCATTGCATACCTGCCCGAGGAGGAGGATGACGCACAGCAGACCAAGAAGATGGTCGAAGAGAAGGGCGCTAAGTGCTACACATTCGCGACCGACCTGAAGGACCGCGCAAATTGCAAGAAGGTCGTCGATGAGGCTTTGAAGCAGATGGGTGGTATCGATATCCTCTTCAACAACGCCGCGTACCAGAACATGGTTGAAGACATCAAGGACCTCAGTGAAGACCAGTGGATCCACACCTTCGACACCAACATCCACCCCTACTTCTTCCTCTCCAAGTACGCGCTGCCTCACATGAAGCCTGGCTCGGTAATCATCAATAACGCTTCCATCAACGCATACATCGGCCGTCCTGATCTGCTCGACTACACATCGACCAAGGGTGCCATTGTCTCCTTCACCCGCGCTCTCCACAACCAGTACGTTTCCAAGGGCATCCGCGTCAACGCTATTGCGCCCGGTCCCGTCTGGACACCACTCATCCCAGCGACCATGAACAAGGAGGCCATCAAGCAGTTCACCGCTCCCATTGGCCGTCCCTCGCAGCCCAGCGAAATCGCGACTGTCGCCGTCTTCCTCGCTGCGCCTGACAGCAGCTCTATCTCTGGTCAAAGTAAGTGCACCAGCCATCCTGGAAATAGTAAGCTAACGACCCAATAGCTATTCACCCCAACGGTGGAACTGTCGTATCAGGTTAAGTGTGTTCTCCTTAATGGTTGTAGAGGGTGGTGTTGGAGCTGATGGGTGGCTGCTGGCGTTGTCAGCGGTTGAGGGCGTCCGCAACGATTTTGTGCCTGGAGCACGTGTAACTTCACGAATGTATGCATAAACACAAATTTTGATAATGAAATCTTTGATACAACGAACAATAAATCGGCGTGGACTTTGACGGTCGAGGTACACTCATGCTTGAGGGCTGTGGAGGCGTGCTGAGTCAGCCCAGCTAACGCCCAATCGAGCAAACTTCCGCCCGCCGACGCCGAGCATCGTCTGAGATCGAGAAGCCGTCACTCACGCAGCAGCACATACCAAGTCACATCACAACATGCCTCCACCACGGCTGACAGCCGCATTACTGCGCGCAAGACCGCAATCAAGATTGCAATGTCTCCGCCGGACAGCGCTCACCGCGCGCTACGCTTCATTCGAGTCCACTCAGCCTTCACAACCTGAACAGCCAACGGTCCCATGGAAGACCCCGCACAGTATCGAACAATGGCCGCCAGCATACTTAATCCCACCTCCTAAAGACGGCGAGGTCTTGCTCGAGCGCAAGCCCAATCGCGCCCTTCCTCCGTACGTCGGAAGCCTGCATTCAGCTTCTGCGTCAATGCTAACGAGTTGGACCAGAATTCCTCCCCTCATCTCTCCCCAAGTCCTCAAGACCCTCCCAATCTTCGTCATCGCCATGACTGTCTCAGTCCTTGTCTTCTTCAATTACCAAAAGCAAGAGTCTTCCGTCGTAACTTCCACACTCTACGCGCTCCGCACAAATCCAATGGTGCGCGAAGAACTTGGCGACGAGATCTACTTTGCGTCGAAATACCCGTGGATCAGCGGCGAGATCAATCAGGTGCATGGCCGCATCGACATCAGCTTTAACGTAAAGGGAACAAAGAGGCAGGGCAACGTGAGACTAAGGTGCAAGAGGAAGGGTAGGGGGGGTCTGTACAGCACACAAGAGTGGAGTTTGACCATGGAGGATGGGCGGAAATTCGAATTGTACGACCCTCAGGGCGACGCAATCGATCCTTTCCAGATGCCGGTCGATGAAGATTAAGTGCTGGATGCAGCCTCGAGGTGGGTCGAGGAGAACGTCAGGAGGTGGATTTGGACGTGGTGGCTGGGCGCTTCGCCGTGTAACAAGTGTAAATATAGGTGTATAGCACAGCATTATTATGTACAACACAGCATCGCATGACGGAGTTACTAAAACAAACGGTTAAACTTTGAATATGCTTCACACGTTCTCATTTCTGAAGCCAGGGAGCGATATTGAAGGTGTCAATGTTGTCATTAATCACATGTGAATCCGCCCATGCCCATGCCCATGCCATACTATGCAATATTCGAGCTCAGATTGTACAGAAAGAAAGTGGTATCATAAATAGTCATGCAAGCTCCTCTCATCTCGCCTCTCGATCCCTTCACGCTCCTAGATCTTGTCAAAGTCCGCCTCAGGCCTCCTCACGCTCGGGTGGTGGGCAAGGTTAGGCTTGACCAAGTGCGCAAACTGAGGGTTGATGTTCAGAGGTCCAGAAATCTCAGCCGGAACGCGGGGAACCTCAGGTTCCTCCTCCCTCGCCATGCGCTGCCAGAACTTCTTCTTCGCGGGCTCGCCGCCGTATGTGGTGCGCGAGTAGATAGAAGACGAGGGGCGGTGGCCGAAGAAGCCAGGCTTCGCTGGTGATGTGCTGTGGTATGAGGGCAGGAAGGATCCCCTGACGCTCTTGAAGGCTGAGATGGGGCTGAATGCGAAGGTAGAAAGGCGGTTGGTCGACTCCTGGGGTCCGAGCTGGGGAGAGCCACAGTCGACACGGGGAGTAGGCGCGCCCATCGCAGGTGGTGTGCCCATGCGCATGGGTGGTGGTGAGCCGCCGTTAGACACAGTGCGCATGGGTGGCGAGTGACCGAATTGTGAGCGGGAGGCGACGCTGCCAGTGTGGTGTGTGCTGATGGTAAAGGCCTTGTGCTTGGGGTCGAATTCGTAGCGCTGAGATTCAGCGTCGGCTTCGCTCACAGCGATGGCACCACGGGAGCGGACACTGCGGGCTGTGATGCCACGCGCACGATCGCAGAAGATGTAGCTCTATAAGATGTCAGTGTTTGGCTCGCTGAAACGGCAGCGAATGAGACTAACGGCAATGACGTTAAAGAAGCCAATCACGATAGCGAGGATGCCAGACGCGACCAGAAGCCTCCAGAAGGGGAGACCGAGAGTTCCTTGGCTGGTAGCTTCCTTGTTCATGTTGCCGAGCATGTTCAGTCCGAGGACCATCATGGCGCAGCCCAGAGTTACGAAGCCATGGGCAGGGCTCAGAAGCGGCCAGTTGCGAGCGAAGAAACGACGGAACAGCGAACACTCGGAAACAATGAGGAAGATGCCGACAACAGCTGTGATAACGTGGCTTGTGGCATCGAAGAAGAAGAACTGTCTTAGTCAGTGTTTGTTCTAGGGAAAGCGGCTGGTTTCTTGTACCTTGGAGACGATGAAGGTCTTGACAAGCATGACAATGCTGCTCGCAACCACTGAAGCAAGTGCAATGATGTTCAGTCCCCTCTGGACATTGAGGATGATGAAGCCCGGACCGGCCAGGTGCTCTGCGGAAAGGAGTGCCATTTCGTTTTTGTGGGTATACGTGATATTCGTATATGACTTTCGTAGATTTTATTGTCGTTTTTGGGCTGACCAGCAGTCGAGAAGTCCGCGTCGAGCGGTTGATAGTAAGATTTAAGAGAGATAGAAAGTAGTCAATGTAGAGGGACAAGCCCAACGCCGCAAGGCAACGAGTCTTCAAGCTCGACAATAATATCAATAGCGAACAATACAACTGAAGAAAAAGTCTGGGAGAACTCGAGGTGAAGGGGAACCTCAGGACGAAACCCACGCTAACCAAAGTCTCCTGTGCAACCGTTGTCGCCCAATGTCGCGAACCTCATATTAGCACGGATTAAGGCGCATCGCGCTGGCATCAATTCGACGTGGCCATCGAGTGGTCGAAATTGCATGCCACGACCTTGCACGGCTATCCAGATCAGAGTGAAACAGCCCCACGCTGGACACGGGCGGCGACGCAGGTCCAGTCGTTAAGTCTTGGCCCATAAGCTTGAGGAACACAGTTGGCGACAGGGGCCCTGGGATGTTTGGCTGGCGGCGGCCAAATGTTGAGGCTCGTTTGCTTGGCGAGCGGCAGTCACGTACCTATTGGCTGTGAAGGTTTCAATTCTGAAACCAGCCCCAGATCTGCCGGCGGCACGGTGGGCGGCACGGACGAGCCACACTCTGCACCCGCTGTCAAGCGAATGTTCCGACGCACGCTGCTGCAAAGGCACGACAGGCGGTGGTCGCGTCGAAAAGCGGGAAGCGCTACGAGTTGGGAGCGCGTCGCGGTCGTTCCTCCCAGCGCCTTCGCTAATTCGGCAAGCAGCAGCGAGGCGAACAACCTTTTACTTTGCGAGGAACACCTTGATAAGAGCAAGTTTCGAGTAGAAGTCTGTGCGCAGATCGCTGTTAAGGACTTGCGCCTTCTTGACTCGAGCGTGTCCGTTCACTGCACGCCTGAGCAATCTGGACTGGTCATCACCAAAGCACGGCCATGAGTCTCAACAGAATTGTTACATTGCAGCTTCACTCCTCTACCTTGCCAGCGCGTCTATCAATATCGAACCCTCTGGAATCCAACTCCATACCACTGGACGCCGGCCTCAAGATGACCATGGGTGGCCATCTGGACCGAGTTTCGCACCGAGAAAAGCAAGCTTCAAGAGCTTCTCCTCTGTGATCTTCTCTGCATGAGCTTCCATCTCTGCGACGTCCCCTGTGGACATGTCAGCTTTGCATTCGCTCACAATGGCATACAGACTTACAGTTGACGCTGATAAAGCCACCTCGGAGGTAGTCGGCTCTCTTTTGGGCGAGGTACAGCGAGAGACCTCCGGTTTGTATCCCCGTGTCCTTCGCGAAAGGTGTCAGGGCATCCACGACCATGCCACGGTTTGTCTCAGTCGCAGCCACGATACCCGGATGCACAGTGAACACTCGAAGATCGGGCTTCTCGGCATCCAAGAATTCTGCCAGCTTCATCAATGCCAGCTTGCTGCCAGAGTAGGCGCTCATTCCCGGAAACGTGAATGATGCACCAAGCGTGCCTAGGAACATGACGGTGCCGGTGTGAGAGACTTTGAGGAAGTGATGCACCAAAATGTAGCTGGCTTTGACGTTCAGCTCATAGTCCCTGAACCAGGCGTCGGGCTCGAGGTCGCCCACTACGCCATTCGTGGTGCTACCGGCGGCATGAACAAGCACGTCGACTGCGCCTAGAGCGCTGACAGCCTCTGAGAACAGACGTTGAACATTGGACTCAGATGTCAAGTCTGCCGTGATCGCCAGAACGGTTGTTGAAGGGCTGATGGCTTTGATAGCCGAGGCAGGCTCATCGAGCAGCGCCTTATTGCGACCAACGAGCACAATGCCTTTGGCACCCGCAGTCGCCCAAGCACGCGCAACTTCCTATCTAGTGTGAACAAGGGTTGCATGTCTGTCACTTTCGAGTGCTTACTCCTCCAATGCCACCTGTCGCGCCGGTGATCAAGACTGTCTTGTTGGCAGCGCTCAGCTCAGGATTTTTGGGGTCAATGGCAGGATAGATCTCCCGTCTCATCGACTTGGTGAACTGGAAGGGAGCGGTGAGAGCGTGAGGGTCCATGACTGTGATTTTGGCAGTAGTCGCAGCGCTGTGATTGTGGATTCTAAGAGCTTGAATATGAAGATAGTGGTCGTGCTACATGGTCCCAACTCTACCTTTCTTATATCGTTGTTGACGGTGGCATTAGATTCCCACCAACGTCAAAGCTGAAGATCGCTGAGAAACGCCGCTGAGCAACACTGGTACTTTCGCGACCCTCAGCTGTCGTGATGATTGGAAATGAGGCTGAAGCAAGCAGCTCGGCTTCGGCGTGGTGGCTTCGCGACTGTGCTGGTGGCCTGAGCGATCAGGGCAGGTAACTTCCTGTTTGGGACGCGGTACAGTTGCTGGATTACAAACTTCTTCGGTAATCTGTAGGGCGGCTAGAGAATATAGCGCACCATGCTTCGGAATTCTCCAGTAAGCAGAAGTGCGCCTCGCGCCGGAAATGCAGTAGGCTACACACTACAAACCGGAAAACCAACCCTCCTTCCTCAACGACATTCGAATGAATCAGCAGCGTTGATATCGCCGCTGACAAAATGTAGACTCTTCGGCCACAAGCAGAGATCTGCGCTTCTTTTCACAGCCCCAGTCTGCGTCTGAGCCCCCAACCTCGTGGGCGCGACGCCTTTCTCGACCCAGTCGATGAGACTTTGCAGCCCACTACCCGGAAACCAGCCCGATCCTCCACCACAATGATCAACTCCGGGTGCCTCGAAGAAGCGATAGTATTCGCCAGCCCCCGGGTCTCGCTCGTACACCTGCTGCGCATAATCCACGGTCGTGTTGGGCGCGATCAAAGAATCCGCCAATCCATGCCAGGTGATCAGCTTGCCACCCGCTTCCTTGAAGTAGGTCAGGTCGATGTCGGAGGTGCCAATGATGGAGTCGTAACGATTGACTGACTGATGGAAGAGCTTGCTGAAGACGGAGACATTGACTGTGGACATGTCGAACTCCGGATCCATCGTCAGGAAGTATCGAACCCAGATGTCGAAGAAGCCCAAGGGTGCGCCGGTGCATGTGCCATTGGCGCTACAAGTTGTCGCTGCGTCGGCCAAGAACGATGCACCAACATCCAGACCATACCACAGGGACTCATTGCGAGAAGACGTAGCGCCTTTCCAGGTCCATTTGGCGATGGTTGCAGCGGCCTCAGTAATAGTGGTGTTGGCTTTGGTCAAAGAGCAGTAGTAGCTTTGCCCAACTTTCGTGCTGGGATCGAAGTTACACTGCCCTGGCAACGTGATGATACCATCCTCGACTCCATCGAGCCCATCGCATGCTTCGATTGCAGCAAGTCTGACAGCCTCCAGCTCGCAGTTGGTTGGGTAAAGCTCTGCATCACCTGTCAGCATGTAGATATCAGGACATCGAGCTCCACTAACTCAGATCGTTCATGATGGCTTGCGGCCATCCCTCTTGCATGAGCATCTGGCCCCACTGCATGGCAGATGCCGAGGCAAGAATGCCATCATACTGGTCAGGATATCTTTGCGCCATCATATGGCCTTGTCGTCCCCCAGTCGAACACCCATTCCAGTAGCTGTACAATGGCTTCATTCCATAGTAGGCTTCCGCAACGGCTTTGCCCAGAGTCGCTGCCTCGTCCAGGGTTGTCGAAGCAAAGTTCTGTAGGGGTATCCAGTTAATATTGCCAGGACTCAGAAGGGCCCAGTCTTGGACCGGAGATTCTGCAAGATGACCTCCGTCTGTCGTCGCAACAGCAAATCCCTCACTCGCAGCCCACGCGAGAGTTGAGTTCTCGGCTCCTGTAACCCATCCGCCACCTCCTGCCCCTAGGAATCTTCCCAACCAATTCTCAGATTTGGGTAGCCATACAATTGTATTCACCTCGTCGTTATAGCCGGGATGCGTGTACGTAATGATCACCTCGCACACGTCCAGACCAGTCACGTTCTTGGCATAATGATTTTGTTCTGCGGCAACGTTGAAGGACAAGTTGAGATGGCTGGAGGTACTGAAGCTCAGAGCGGATGCGCCAAACAAGGTGAGATTTTGGAACTGTGATGCTGTGCAGAGAGCCATGACTCGAGCCGCTCTGCCTGAGCTTAGAAATCAACAGGGAAGAGGATTAACAACTGAACGTCCTTCTGCGAGCGTACAAAGTATTTACAATGATTGAGCAAATACGCTCCTACCAGATTGAGAACGATTACATCTCCATGCTCCCGTGTTATCGACGGCAATCCATGTCGGAACATTTCAGCCGATGTACCCTGGTCGACAAGGGTGGGGTGAACAAACACCCGATAAGAACTTCATCACGCCGCCTTCTTTGTGTCGCAAACCGACTTCTATCGAAGCAGCTTTGGACGATAGCTGTTATCCTGCCAAAGCTCTGTTTCGATCCTTAATCACCTGCTCCTACATGTAATGTCGATCTTTGTCCCATCCTACTTTATCGAAGTTATCTGGCCAACTAAAATGGTCGCGCAATATACTCTTTGCATTGCTGTGCTTTGCAACAAGTCAGTCAGTTATGCGACCATACCTCTCAAACAATACACATACCGCGTTCCGTCGAGCCACGTCATCATCAGGATTATTAGCCAGAATCTCTGGCCATCCGCCCTCATAGTTCACAGGAATCCATTCCAGGTCGCGGAATCTTGCTACGAGCTCTTGCAACACTTCAATTGCAGGTCTGGCTGGGTAATTTCGATAGTGCATCCTGTCGTCAGGTATTTCAGCCTTCAATTCCTCCTCATCTCGAGAGTCGTAAGGTGGGAACATAGCCATGTAAAAGCGCGCAGTGTCTGAACGGATCAGTACTGACGCGTTAGGGCGGAGACCTCGAAACTTACTCTCTTTAGTATTAAGAATCAGGTGGTAACCTGTTTCGTCTTTATCGAGCACAAGTGCAAGATCATCTGGGCTCATGTCGCCTCGTCTGCCCTCGCTCACACCGCCACATAGTCTTTACAGATCGCGTGATTCTCGGATCGACTCGCTTTCGGTGAAGGGTACGACATATGACTAGTTCAGGGCAGGTATGTCCCAAGCCACGTCGAAGGTTGAAGGGCAGGGCAGTCGCTTCATGAGCGTGGACAGCCCAAGCTCTTGGCATAGTGCCTCATCTATGGGACGGCCCTCTGCTGGAGGAAACGAGATTGGGTCCCTATAGGCCTCTTCTTCGCCGGAGTAGTAGCCGAGGCTTACTTGCAGTGTGAGAAGGTCGGTCCAGAGATCGACGATCTTCCCAGCATCAAAAGGCTCGCGAGCTGATACGAATGAATCTGCGCTGCTGATCGACATCGCGAGTCCGCCCAAAGTACAGCGCAAAGTGTATTAAGCCCTCAATGACTCTATCGAAAGTAGACTATCTCGTGAGATCCATTCAAATGCCTCCGAAATGGGGATTTGCAACCGAAAACTCTGCACCACTTTAAGGGTCCTCGATATCGATATGGTCGCGTCCTAGAGCTTTGCTGGAGACGGGGACTCTAACTGAGCGAGCGCAAAACTTTGCTCGCGCTCTCGATCTTGGAAGCTCAAGTCAATCGTGGAAGACGAGCCTGGCAATGATTGGTGAACAGAGTGTTAGCAAAAAGACATACAACAGCGGGTATTTGCTAGTGGTCACCCACCTAACTACTAATCCGCCGGTACGTTGCTTAAATAGGGCTGAGCGAACGGGAAGCCTTGTTTTCAACGTCCTATGGTCGTATGTGAAAGTAGGAGCATTCTGTTGCAATATAAATTCAATCGCGGGTAGTAGCATCTTCGATCAAGGTATCACCCTCATCTCCTCGGCTGACAGCATCCGACCTCTTACGATCGTAACTTTAGTGTCGCCCTAGTCGCGCCTTTATCTTGCTCAACATGCTTTGCTTGGCGTTGCATTGTCCGAGGCGGGCGTCGCGGTTGCATCGGCCGTTTCGGGATTGGCAGGTTAAGCGTCCGCGGAGCGGTGAAGCTCGTCGTCTTCCTCAGCGACGTATTTGCGATGCAATGCGAACGGGACAATTCGGATTCAAAGGATGAAAAAACGGTGGAGGAAAAGTGACACGACTGTCTAAGCGCAGTCGCGAAATCAAGTGCTGTTAGTTCCTATGCAGATCGAGGAGGTAGTCACGTTGACGTCAGGGTTATTCCTACCAAGCCCGCAAATCTAGACCGCCGACAACCTGCAATCTCGTTTTCTAGATCCGCTTTGAGGAACATCGCATTCTTTTTGTCGATCTGGAATTGCCCATCCCTGGACGTATGGCGCATCTGACAAAGGTGCATCTCGCCGAAGGATCTGCTCATAGACTGCTGATGCAGCTGGACAAGTATATCGCGTAGAGCAGGATCAACTCCTCCTGGCCACGGATATGGAGCTGCCTTTGCGCCCGCAGTCGCCACACAATTCAAGTTCGACTGACCCAGGATTCCTGCGTAATCTGGGCTTACTGGATCTACTGGAGAACGACCCCCGGCCAACGTTCGTTTTGGATACCACGAGCGCACGTAACTCCGTTCTTGGACTATATTTGATCTTCTCTAATACTGCGGTGGAAAAGTCAGGATCATTGTGGGGCGCTATCTCTGGGAGTCAAGCATATCACAGGAGCTCGGGAGAAGACGATACATCTGTGTCGCATTTCCGGACCTGGACCTACCAAAAGCCCTCGATTCCAGACGTCCCATTGCCTTTCTGCGGCTACAGTTTCACAAGATGCGTGATTGCTCAACGTTGGGTGGTTGTGAGCGGGCAAGTCATCAAGGCAGACGGAGGCCTGAAAGCGCATGAAATATCACTGTCCAAGAAGATATCCAGATCGAACTTTGCGACATTCGATTGGACTGACGATCCTCCTCCAATCAAGTTATCTCTACACGTAACATGGGCACGAAGCATCGACTGGGCAAAGACACCTTTAGGTCCTATGCGAGAATGGTCCCCGCAGCTTCGTAGCAATGCCAGTCTCATCATGATGGATCCGCGACCGGCCGTCGGATTCTACGGACCTGAACTCATCATGATCTACAACGAGCCTTACATCGAACTGCTCGGCGGTCTCCACCCATGCATGGGTCGCAGTGCTCGAGAGGCTTTGGCACAGGTCTGGAACGAATATTTTGAACCAATCATCGAGCGAAATCTCGCTGGCGAGACTGTCGATAATTCTCATATAGAGATACCACTGGTGCGCAATGGCTATCTGGAAGAGACTTACTTCTCTACTCGTTTCATACCGATCTTTGATTCTCAAGGTGCTACGATTGGCCACTATGAACCAGTAGTCGAAACGGTATGTACCTCCCAAGTATCTGTTCGCAATCCTTGTAGGATCACACATCAAATCGAAGTCATTGGGCTCGGAAAGACATTTCAAATCAAGCTCGAATGGGGATGACCTTTAATGTATCTATCCAGCTAACGCGTTATAGACCAAAGAAGTTCTGCTGGAGAGACGATTGGCTACATTGATGGAACTAAGCCAGGAACTGCCTCGGGCCCGCGACTCCAACGCGTACTGGGACCATGCTGTCCAAGTTATTTCCCGCAACAGCAGAGATATTCCCTCTGCACTGTTTTACTCCACCGAGGCGGATACCAGTAGCCAGGACTCGACCACCACAGATAGTACGGCTGACAGTCAGTACCAGTGCAAGCTTCGACGGTCCATTGGCTCTGTTGAGAACCCTTTCTCCGGTATTGACAGATTGGATCTACGAGAATCCCACGGGGCGATCAAGCTCTTCAAGAAAGCTATAATGGCTGACCTACCCTTCGCGGTGGATCTCCTCGCGGACCCTGATGCTCAGGATCTTGCAAAAGCACTTCAACCTCAAGGCTCGAACGATGAATGCAGAACCGCAGTCATATGTCCACTGCATCCACCATCTTCGAAAGAGACTTTACTTGGCTTCATGGTACTGTGTCTGAGTCCTCGAAGACCGTACGACAAAGCCTATTCACAATTTGTCTACGAAGCAGCTCGCCTGTTCTCCGCTTCACTAACGTCACTGATACTGCATGAGAAGGACATAGGACGCCGGGAGAAAGCCATTACAAGTGCAGAACTCATCAAGACCGAGCTCCGGCAACAACTTGTGGAGTCCCAGCAGGAGGCTGACCGCGGTCACACGAAGTTTCAGCGTTTCGCAGAACGAAGCAATGTGGGTATCTTCATCATCGACATGAAAGCTCAAGGGACCTACTCGTACCGGAACGAGGCTTGGTTCGACATCTGCGGAACACAAGACGCCAGTCTGGGTCTTGACGATGTTTGGGCAGCACTAGTTGACGATGACTTCATCGCGTATGGCAAGACCATGTTCGAAGCAATGGCGACAACCAAAGAAGCCCAGTAAGCCGCTCAAGCGACTGTAAGGTTCCACGCTAACCTGGCGAAGATCATTCGAGCTGCGACTCAAGAGTACCTGGCGCATGCCTTCAAATGACCTGAACGGCTCAGTGTCTGAGGAGCGACATAAGTGGGTTCTTTGCTCGATCTTCCCTGAGCAGTCTCATGACGGCGAAATTATTGAGATCGTCGGCTGCATCACGGAGATATCTCAACAGAAATGGGGTGAACAACTGCAAGCAGATCAAGCTACTCAGGCGAAGGAATCCAAGAAACAACTAGAGAGCTTCATCGACACCACATCGCACGAAATGCGGAATCCTCTGTCTGCGATCGTCCAATGCGCGGACAGCATCATATCTGCACACAGGACGTTAGAGCAGTCAATATGCTGTGACGAGAACTACAAGAAGGCACTGCTATCCACAGTGGACTCCGCAGAAACAATTGTACAATGCTCGAAACACATGAAGACAATTGTCGACGGTAGGTGTCTTCGCGATCTCAAACGTTGAGTCATCACTGACTCCTACAGATGTCCTGACAATTTCGAAGTTGGATTCTGGTCTCTTTGCAATGACGCCAATCGACGTCGAACTCGAGTCAACTGCCCGTGATGCAGTCAAGATGTTCGAGGGCGAAGCAAAATCAGCTGGCGTGGATCTGCAGTTCCACATCGACAACTCCTGCAAACAGCACGGCATAGCCAACGTATCGCTCGACCCAACGCGGGTGTTACAGATCCTCATCAATCTTCTCACCAACGCCATCAAGTTCACACGCCTCGAGGCAAAGAGAGAAATACTGGTATCACTAAGTGTATCACTCGAACGACCGACCCACAACGCCGACGGCCGCGTAGCGTACATCCCACGCTCCTTGGGCCACGAAGCCAAACCCCTGCTCACAGACTGGGAGCAAGGCGAGAACCTCTTCATCCGATTCTCCGTCTCCGACACCGGGACCGGCATGACCGACGCCCAGCACCACCTGCTGTTCACACGTTTCTCGCAGGCCTCGCCGCGGACACATATCGACTACGGCGGCTCCGGTCTCGGGCTCTTCATATCGCGGCGCCTGACGGAAATGCACGGTGGCGCGATTGGGTTCACATCTAAGAAAGGCGTGGGCAGCACGTTTAGCTTCTACGTGCAGTCGAGGCGGAGCGATCCATCTGTAAGGCGGCGTGAGAGCGTGGATAGTAATACAGCGACGGTTGATCGAGGACTGCAGGCACATAAGACGCTTATGCGGAGTAAGAGTTACAATGAGACGACGCCAAATCCCAGCCGCACGAGCAGTCAGGACAGAGATGTACCGTCTAACGAACTGCATATTCTGATCGTGGAAGATAATCTGGTGAACCAGAGGGTGCTGGCGAAGCAGCTCAGGAATGTGGGCATGAATGTCGCAGTTGCCAATCACGGTGGAGAGGCCTTGGAGTACTTAAAGACTACAAGGTACTGCAAGGCTGATGGGACAGAGAAAGATCTGACGCTCATACTGATGGATTGGGAGATGCCGGTCATGAACGGTTTGGAGTGTGTGGCGAACATTAGGAAGATGCAGTGCATAGGAGAAGTGAATAGGCACGTACCGGTCATAGCAGTGACGGCGAACGTCAGGTCGGAGCAAGTCGAGACCGCGCTGCAGGCCGGCATGGATGATGTCATCTCCAAGCCGTTTAGGATACCGGAGCTGAGAGCTTGTATACAGAGGACGCTGCGCAATGTCGCGCCGGCTGAAGTCCTGGCGGCACCATAGCCACTTTTGAAACTCAGTCAAGTACTGAACAGATGCCACACGATGACCCCCATCGGAGACTGAGGACTGATTGGACCTAGCATCCGTAGTGTCCAATGATGTACTATAGCTTCATCCCGAGGAACATCATCACTAAGTGACTGGCGAATGTCGCCTTGACCTGTTGCTGATCTTACCCGTCAGACTGCTTGCGAGTTTCTTGTCACGTCTCCTCACCCCTTATTGTCGTCGTAGCCTTTTCCTGCGTGGAAACCACAGCCCATGCACTCGTCATACTCGACGTGAGGTTCCGGATATCTTTCAAGCTCCTCATCTGATGCATGCTCATCAAAGCAGTGCTCCTTGCGCCAAACACGTACCGCCTCATTAGCTCTCTCCGGGATTCCATGCTCCTGAATCTCTTTGTTGACGCGAATCAGGAACTCCGAAGGAAGGTCGCGCTGAGAAGCGATGATGTCCCGCTCGTAATAAAGCTTGATCTTACCTACGTCGAGGCTGTGCTCTCTGCGCGCTGACTCCATGGTGCACCACACATGGCGATACTCGTCCGCCAATGTTGCAAGAAAGGTCGATGAGGAGGAGAAATTTCGTACGTGTGTTGTATGATGCCAGAACAGGGACGCATCCATCCAATCCTGTCAGCAATCATGACCACTCTGAGTCCGACGTTCGCTACGCGCCGATAGCCAGCGGCGAGGAAACGGTCGCCAAAGACCAAAGCCTTTAGGCAACGCCAAGTGGTACCATTTACCATCCCGGTGCGGCTGGTGTCACTTTTGATCTCATCCTATCTACTGAGAATGACGTCGTTATCATGGAATAGTTGTTGAGTGTACGCCCGTGATGCCAATAGCTCGACTTGTTTGAGGTCAGTAGAAGGTCGGACTTGGAGAGATCAGAAGCTGCACAGAGTATCCTGAAATGCTATTGGAGCCATTTCATCACTCACAGGTCTCCACTTCAACGTTTTCGAGCACAATGATGCTCTCGTCCGCCTCTTTCCAAGGACCGCACAAAGCGTTGCAGAAGTACTCTGAGTGGTGCGTGAAGACCGCATCGTGGGCGTTGTGCTCATTCTGTTCTGGGCCAGCAAGGACGGAACTTGTCTTCTTACCTAATACGGGCCTGCATCTCATTTCAGTAGTCTGGCAACAACGTCTGACGTCGATAAGTGCTTACCCAAGGAAGAGCTTTGGCGACTTGAGACCTCGTGAACTCACTCCAGTCATATTTTGCGCGAAGTTGGAAGGCTGAGATTCGATCTGAGAGGATGAGGTGGTTCTGTCGAGAAGCTTCGAGCTCGCGGCAGACAGGAAGACGCGAGAACCAATCGCGCCTTGATTTACACCGCGCTGCAACTCATCACCGCTGCGAGTGGGCCCACTTTGAAGGTAAGGATCGATCGACTGCAGTGGTGACAGAATCAATGAAGCGCAGTAGCGAACGCTCCGTTGGTGGCTCATTTGCGTACGCGCAAGAGCGTCCATGGAGAGTGATCCGTGATACGTCACTCTCACTCAACTAATAACAGAAGCCCGCAAAAGTTCAACTGTCTTGTATATCCTGTCACTCAAGACAGTTGCCTTGCGACCCAGACAACCTACCTAATGCCAACCCGAGGCAAGAACCTCAAGATAGAAAAGCAAATTACAAATGGAAAGCCAGTCAAGGAAGACGCCGAAGCTATGCAAACCGCCAACCCAACCGTCTAATGATGTTCGCCCTTTTGCAACCCAGAACGCCATGCTATGCAAATTCTACCGCGAACCCTCCTCAGTCTTCCTTCAGCCTTCCTAGCTCGCCCTTCTGTTACTGCAACGCACTACTCGGCCGATCAAACTGCGCAATTATGTTGCTTATGCTTGGACTCGTCAAGCCCCTTCTCCTCCTCCTCACCAGGCTCCCATACTCACTCTTCCTTTCACTCTCACCACCCGGGCCAGCAGAGTCCTACTCCGCCGTGCTCCCCCTTCGAGCCGCATTCACACCGGTCTGCATTTCGCCTCCACTTGTATCGCGTCTGCGTCTCACAATCTGCAGGCGCGGCAGCGGTGTGCCCGGTGTGCCGGCAAGATGACTGCTCTGGCTGCCAGGCACATCGTTCTCGAGGTTGAAGTTGCTCTGCCGCCGCTTGTTGATTGCGTCGCCCAGCCGGCCGGCAGCGTGCTGCGCGCGTGCTTTAGGGAGTCGAGAGCGCTCGGGCGCGCCGGGGCGGGAATGCGCTTGCAGGTGTAGCAGCGAGGACGAGGCGTCACGGGATGCGGGGCGCGCGGTTGAGGGACGGGGTGTGGTCGTGGGTGAGGCGAGGGCGGCGAAGGAAGTGCTCGAGCGTGCCAGAACGGGCGTCTTGGAACCACGAGGGGCGGATTGCGGGGTGGTGTTGGGGTCCTCGACAAGGTCCCACATAGAGCTAGAGGATTGGGTGCGAGTGATGTGGCGATCGCGGCTGCTGCCTGGCGTCGCCATCGGTGGGATGAGGAAGTTGCCGCCCTTCAAGCTCGTCGGTGTGGGCGGTGTGAGGCCGAGCCCTGTGCTAGCCAGTGTAGAACCACTACTCGAACCAGAGCCGTCGCGGCGGCCAGATGAGGAAGCAGGACGGCGAAGATTCATGCCCATATTGGATGCCCTACTAAGGCTGCGCTTACCGCTGGACGCTGTGTTGAGACCGTTGAGTTCGACCTCGTCGCAGGCTTGAACAAGCTCTTCAGCCATCTGTCGCACAAGCACAGCAGGGTCCTGTTCCATGAGCCAGGTGATGCGCTCGTAACAACCGAACGCTCGAATAAGCCAACAGCCCTCGTCCTTCGCATCGCAGATCGTCCGCAGAATACGAAGCAGATTCAACCTTGTAACTGCATCCTTGTGGTTGAGCTTCTGCTCGGTGCGCGAGAATATCTCAGGGACGGCGAGCGATGCAGCGATCGGCGGCGAGAGACGGACGAGCTTCTGGAGCGGCTCCAGCATGTTTTCGAACGTCGATCGCGATGGTCCGGACGACGTGTAGGCTGTGATAATCGCGGATGTAAAGTTGGATTGGGAAGAGAGTAGGTGCTGCTCCACTCTGGCCGTTTCTTCCTGGAGCCTGAGAACTTGTTAACCTCTTCTCTGTAGATGATTGGGCAGTGAGTACATACCAGACAAAGATGGCGTCCAGAGCCGTCACCGCCCAGTTCACATCGCCAAGCAGCGACACGTAGAACGCGAGACCCTTTGCATCCCAAAGCATCTTTCGAGAGACCTTGCCAGAGTTGACCATCTCGAGCAAGACAGGCAATGCAAACTCCTTCAGAGGACCACCGTCATTGACGACATCCTTCAGGAGTGGGATGATGTCAGACAACGCTGCCTCTTCTTGCCTGCTCTTGTTGTGACGGCAAAGGTTGTACATTGTGTTCAAAATCTGATTCGAGATCTCGCGTTGAAAGGGTGGCATACGGGTCGAGTCGTTCCCTGTTCTGCTCTTCGGTCTTGTGCCGGACTGGCGTGTAGCCTTGAGAAGCTCGATGAGGATGTCGATCGCGTTCGAATTTTGCAGTGCTTCGTGGGTTGAAGACAGGGAGCTAAGGTTCTTGATGAACTTCAGCATCGTGATCTGGTGCGGCGGCGCCATCTTGCGCAAGTCCTTGAGCACGCCTGTGGTTGTCAGCTGGAATGTCCAAAGTGTTGATGTGCCATACTTACGCTTCAAGATCATGCGGTCGGCGACAAGGTCCTTCACATGGCTCTCTGCTTGGCTGAAGATGAGGAATATATGCACTATCCTGCCGACGATGAGTCTAGCAACCTCACCGTCCTCTTCGACCATCCTGTTAAGCACCAATGACAGTGGGTACAACACGCTACTCCTGCTGAAGATTCTGCAGAAGTCATTCTTCGGCGTGGGACCCTGCAGCTCAAAGACACCGTACACTCCGTTGACGCCAATCAGGACAAGATCGCGCTCAGCGTCAATGTCCTCTTCGAGGAACTCCACGAGCACGTTGATACCGCCGCAACCGATGAACATTTGCATAGTGAGCGTGCTGGTCTGGTACATCTGGCGAACGAAGGCTGCAGCTTCCTTGCGAATGTCACTTGGGTACCTCTTGTACGCATATTGACAGATGGTAGGTATGCCTCCCAAGAAGGACAAGCTCTCCTGGGCTTCTGCGTCCTCCAAGATGATCAAGTTGATGATCTTCAGCAAAGGTAGAACGAGGTCGTGGGGCGGGACGTTGCTCAGAATCTCCAACACAGGCAGCATACCGTGGCTTCTTAGGATGATGGAGCGCTTGTCTGGTGCCTCGTACAAGACCTGTAGGAGCTGGTCTGCGATATCGAGGAGTACGTCGTCGGGCTGATTAAGCTTCAAGCAACTGACCAAATGCTCTGTCAACTTTGTCAAGCGGTCGTCGCGATCTCGAGCGACGTTATTCTCGAGATTGATGGTGTCAAGACCGTCTTCAAGGTTTGCAAAGGGATCCATGTCGTCTTCATCCGCAATCATGAAAGACCCTGACATCTTTGTGGTGATCATGGCAAGACTGCTGTGCTCACTACCGCTGTCGCTCTCGGCTGTTGTAGTCAGCGCAGAGTGTGGGCCGCCCTTGATGTCACCAACAATCTCAGAGAAATCGTCGCCCTCATCTTCGGCGTACTTCTGGATTTCGATCTCCGACTGCGAGCGCTGTAGCTTGTGATTTGAAATTGTGCTTCCAGACCGTTGCCTTATTGTGGTGCCGTTGGCTTTGGGATCCCTTTGCTTTGGTGCAGACTTCAGATCGCTGGGATGAAACAAGCGTGGCGAGAAGGTGTCTGCGGGTGAATTGGATGTTGCAGTAGCAGACTGAGGGTGCTGAGGCACGGCCACAAAAGGCTGCGAGTGCTGCATTGCCTGGACACGCTTTTCGAAAGCATCCTCGTCTGTGGGCATGAGATCTGAGTAATCTTCCTCCTCTGAATTCTCACGGAATTCCTCCTGTCTATTTAGGTTGGGCGCAACTTGTCTGGGCCTGGGAGTTTGAGACACTTGAGGCACACCACGAAGGTAGGCAGTCTTGGGTTGAGCGTCGAAGCTGCGACGTGGCGTTTGCTCTTCGTGATTTGAGCGATTTGATGCATTCGAAGACGACCTGGAGTTCGACGTTGATGTTGATGCGGATGTTGAGGATCTTGTCTTGGGTGTGGCAGGCGGCCTGGTTTTGGCCTGTGGTCGTGGGCTGAAGGGGCTGGCTGCACCCTGAAGGTGCTGCAAATTCAGCGGAGTCCTCATTGTGGCTTCACCATCACCGCCTTCTGGTCCGTCAACTATAGATTCGAAGCTGGCGTACGCCTTCAACCTGTCGCCTGAGAACAGCCCTCCGAAGTTGTCTTGTGGCTTGCGGTGCGATGGCATCTTCAAGGCGCGCGGCGAGATACTTTCGGCAAAGTCATTGTCCCAATTGTCGTCTTGGTCAAGCTCCGGTGAGCGGAATGCCTCGGCGGTGGGTCTCGACTTGGAGACATTGAGTTGATCGACGTTCGCGGGCGGTCTGCGGGCCGCTAATGCAGCACCGTTTGCATGTGCGGGAGATGGAAAATGCTGTGAGGGTTTTTGCACGCCAGACGCCAGCCGTGAGCTTTTGCGCAGGGAGTTTGGCGACTTCAGAGCCTCGTTCCACTCCTGCACCGACTTGACAGCTTCTTGGTATTCGGTAGGTTTCGCGGGTACGGCGGCGACAGTCTTCTTCACGCTCATGATCCATGGATGCTTGAGCAGTCGTTTTGCGGAGATACGAAGGGTGGGATTCTTCTGAAAGCATTCCATGAGAAACTCGCGAAGCAGCTGGGTCCGTTAGCAGTGCATGTGCTTTTCGTGAGATACAGTACTTACAGGTGAAGCACTACCAGGAATCGGTGGATGCTCATCGTTGACGATTCTGAACAAAGCCTGCATTGGCTGCAGCTTGTGGTATGGCGGCTTGCCCTCGATCAGCTCAATGACGGTGCAGCCTACACTCCAGATATCTGAAGCTGTGGTAGCACCGGACAGCTCGATAACTTCAGGCGCCATCCAGTACGGCGTGCCCACCACGCTCGACTGGTCCAAGCCAGATTGCTTGGTCGCCACGCCGAAGTCCGCCAGCTTCACCAGCCCTTCCTTCGTAGTCAGGATATTGGCGCCTTTAATATCTCTGTGAATAACACCCTGCTCGTGGAGGTAGAGCAGACCGTTCAGCACCTGAGACATGTACAAGGCTACAAGATTTTCCGGAAACTTTCCGAAGTTCTTGCAGATGCTGTGCAACGAGCCATTCTCGCAGTACTCCAAGATGATGTACAAGCTGTCCGGGCTGCGTACGAAGCCCTGGTACTTGACGATGTTGGAGTGGTTCAGATTCTTCAACAGGTCGATTTCCATCTCCATGTTCTTCAGGTCGGCGGCGCCTAGGTTCTCCAGGCGCACCTGCTTGATGGCGACCGTCTCGCCGGTGCCCCAATTGAGAGCGCGGTACACGCTGCCAAAAGCGCCCTTGCCCAGACAGTCGCCCAGTTGGTAGTCCTTGAGACCGACAACATCTTGGGCGGCCCGCTGCGCTGCTCCGTCTCTGCTGGGCCGCTGTTCGCGCTGCTCGCGGTCGGCGTTGCGGTCACGCGTCTGTGGGGCCTGGTTGGAGGACGTCGAGGCCTTCTTCTCGTGGCGCGGCGTGCCCGTGTGGGCGCCGGGCTGCGAGGAGCGCGAGCTGGACGGCCCATGCTGTGGCTTCGAGGGGTTGTGAGACACCATGGCGGGCGCGCGCTCGCTTGTCGCTGTCGCGTATCGCTTTCGTCTGGCCCGCGGCCAGCTGCCGGCAAAATGGCTCGAGGGCGGCCTGCTGCCTTATTCGCGCGGCTGTCTGCGTCTGCTCGCAGCGGTCGAAGGCGGTGAGAGCGGTCTTTGCGGGGGTGGGTCGCAGGCTTGGGCGCGCATTCCTCCTCATACAAATTGCTGTGGCAGAGGATGCAGTCGAATCCTGCGCGCTGTTGTTGTCAGCGCCGGCGCGCTGGCTGGCGGGGTCTGTGGCAGACGCCCGGTGCGTTATATGGCAGATTAAACTGCTCGCGTGTTTGGGGATCCCAGCTGCGAAGGGGGACGGGCGCTGTGATGTAATTGCGCCCAACGTAGCCTGCTACTGCGAAGTGAAGCGCGCGATGGAGAGCTCTGCGGGCGACGCCTGGCCTGCGGCGTGCACTCGAGCATGCGGGGTATGACGACGGAGTTGGTGTGGGAGAGAGTCAGTTGCGGTGAGACAGCTGCATGCTTGATGTTCGAAACCAGCTAGGCTTCGCTGGAGTGGTCGCGACTCGACAGCACATCCCTCCGGCATCACCACCATGCATCCACGGATAATTGATAAGCTGTGTGCCTCACGACAGTGCGACGCGTCTGGAGGACCACACGACATGAATCAGGTACCTGCATGAGCAGGCGGTCCAAGCCTCTCACGAATTCACGTGCAAACTGTCTTTGTCGTCCCCCTTGTTCATTAGATAAGACGCAGATCTGGGGCAGATCAATGTCTAGCCTCAGAGAATATGGTGTCAACAATTGCTCGGGATTGCATGCGAGTGGCTATCTCGACGACCGGCTCTGTGAGTGTATCAAGCCCCAAACAACTCTTGTCTGCAAAGTCAGGGTCTCAGGGTCATCTGTCAGCCCGTTCCTGCATTAACAGACCCTCGAGCTTAGTCAAGCTTCAGCAGCAAAGGTTGCTTCTCAGCTCTAGTGGGGAATGCCGTGACTTACATCTGCAGGGCAGACATGACGGACAGATGATGGACATGGATAAGCGAACACTGGTACCGAGCCTGCGAGCAGCATTGCGCAGATTTTGGATGATCAGGGTATCGTTACTTTCATTTTGTCTTAATTATCTATCTTTTCGCCAGACGCCGCCCGTATGCATTACCATTAGCCATAAAACGAGGGAGCGCCGCTTATCGACCAGCAACAACATTCAGGACACCGCCGTCAACAGCGATGATCTCGCCGTTGACATAGGTGTTCTTCGTGAGGAACAGCACGGCCTGTGCCATCTCCTCGTCCTGACCGGCACGACCCTGAGGAACGTGGCCCTTGTCCTGAATCTTCTCATCCGGAACGTGGCTCTTCTGGTTCTCGTCGCTCTCCTTAGCTGTCATCTCGGAAGGGAAGTATCCAGGAGCAATCGAATTGACTCTAACCCGGATCTTCTGGAATTCAGCCGACATGAGCTTGGTCAAGTGGACGGTACCACCCTTTGCAGCGTTGTAGCTGAAGTGGCCTTGGGCATGGCGCATAATACCAGACATCGAGCTGATGACAATGACTGACGCGGACAGGTGGCCGTGGGTCTCAGTGCCTGCCTGGAGGAGGGGCAGCAGGACAACAGTGGTAAAGTAGACGGAGCTGACATCAGTGTTGTAGGTATTGGCCCAGTCTTCGAAGGTCTCGTTGTCCCAGAGCTTTTGCTTCATCTCGGTGGCCTTCTCCGCGTCAGGCTCAGCCTTCCCACTGCTGATACCCGCGGCAGCGACAAGAAGGTTGACGTACTTCTCCTTCTTCGACAACTCTTCGTACATCTTCTCGAGATCCTCCTTCTTGGTGACATCACATGGGCTGAGTGCAATGATCGAACCTCCTTCCTTGGGGTTGTGGCTCTTGACTGCCGTCTCGAGGACTTCCTGGCGACGACTTGTAATGTAAACTCGCGCACCTAGGATTGCTACTTAGGCCACTTCTGTTCAAACGGGTGTATGAGTCTTACCGTTGGCGGCCAATGCTTGTGCAGCCATCAGACCAATGCCAGAGCCACCTCCAGTGACCACACAGACATAATCCTTCACTGAGAACAGCTTCGAAGCTTGTAGGTTGTGCGTGCTTGCCATTGCTTTGATTTGTGTGCGGAAATTCTATAGTTCGAGCTTCCTTCAGTATAAAGACTGAGAAGACTCTTTATACGCACTGATTGCGTAGAGGGGAAATGTTTTGATTATGACGTACCGACAATGCATGCATGCGCTACTGGTGTCAACTGCCATCCGTAGTTCACGCCTTCCGCAACATGGTTAGAACCAAATACCCCCGTTGCGGCTTAGCACGTGGATCCACCTGGAATTATCTCAGCCGCGACGCGTTCTCGACGACTTCGACATCTCGTGCCGGCGTTGGACATCGAAAGGGCGGCCGCATCAGGCATTGTATATTATCGTGCGTTTCAATTCCTTCTTCACCCTCGTTTTACGCCTGCATCTGTCTTGGTTACCTCCTGCAGCTGCTTTCACTGGTCGCCCTTTCGAAGTTTCGAAACTTTTCAGGGCTTATAGCACGTGCTTTCCCAACTTCCACTTCGCAGCCTGGAGTTGATTAGCCTCGCGACCATATTCTCTCTTCCTTCTCTGTACACTCATATTCTATTAACCGTACATTCTTTAATATGGATCCGTCACTACTGCCGTCAACCGACTTGATCGTCGCACAACCGCTGCATTCTGCAGTCGACCCGACCCAAACATGGCCTGAACCTGTCGATACACCCGGAATTCTTCCGCGCCATCTCATCCGGTCAGCGTCCTCACACCTCCCTTTTCTGGAGATCATACACCGATTGCTGTACCGCATACGGCCAGACTCCCACAGCAACCTAGATCAGGTTCTGGCGGCAATAGCGCTCTACAGTGCCGCAGTACCTGCGTACAGGTACCTGAAAGACTTCGTCAAATGGGCTTTTACCGTTCAGGTCGTCATAGCGGACACCGATCCCGCTGCAGCAGATGTCCTAGCTTGGATGAGCTCCGAGGTCATTCAGAACCGTCACAGCAGGAGCGCCATGATTGTCACCGACAACGGTTCACAGCAGGACACAATGAGCCGGCACCAGCCCCATTTCATGATCGGAAATGGCGGCGCACGTTACAGGCAGGTGAGACGCAGGGGATCCGTGGACAACCAGGTGTCTTGCTCACCTCCCATCGGATCGCGAATATTCTGGGTCGGTCTTCGCCCGTTCCTCTTCGACCGTGTAGGACAATCATCAGGCCAAATGCTCCCGGGCTATAGTAACAATGGCCTCGATGCAAGCGGCAGAATGACCAACGCCCTCACCATCACCACACTGGGCTGGAACCTAGGACCTCTGAAGGACTTTGTAAGGCACTGCCGCCAATGGAAGAAAGCCAACATGACCGGCACAACAACAGTATACTTTGCCGGAGGCAGCGCGTACGATGCCTACGGCGGTGGAGCATGGCAATCCATCATCAAGCCAGTGAGAAAACTCGACACCATCGACATGGACGAGAGCACCAAATTGGATCTCGTACGGGATGCTGAGTACTACTACAGCGATCAGTCCAAGCAGTTCTTCGCGGACTGCGGTATACCCTATCGCCGAGGCTACCTATTCCATGGCCCACCTGGTACTGGGAAGACTTCCTTCAGCGCCGCTCTTGCAGGTCATTTGGGCTGCGACATCTACCACATCAACCTGGCATCTGGAGACATCACCGATGGGAAGCTGCATAGCCTATTCCTTGGCCTTCCGCAGAAGTGCGTTGTTGTCATTGAAGATATCGACTCGGCTGGTATTGGTCGCGAGGTCACAACAGAATCGCAGCAGGCAGCGGCGGATGTCGACATGCAAGAGCAGATGATGCCTCCTCAATTCAGGATGAGAGCAATGCAAATGAAGGGAATGCAGATGGGTGCACCGGCTTGTCCTCAGAAGGGACGCAGCCTCGTCACGCTCAGCGGTCTTCTCAACGCCATCGACGGGAATGCTTCGCAGGAAGGCCGTCTTCTCATCCTTACATCGAACAAACCGGACGCGCTGGACGATGCCCTTACGCGGCCGGGCCGAATCGATAAGAAGATATACTTCGGCAACATGAGCCAGTCAGCGGGCAAGAGCATCTTCATGCGCCTCATCGGTCGTTCGGCACTCACACACGACGCTGTCTTCTCGATGGCGTATATCGAGCAGTGCGCGGCTGAATTTGCGGAGAAGGTGCCTGCGCACACTTTCACCCCTGCGCAGGTCCAGAATTTCCTGCAGGGATGTCGCGGTGATCCTAACAAAGCTTTGGCTGATATAGACAACTGGGTCGCTGAGAATCGTTCTGCTTCTACTGCCACAGGCTCGTCCAGCCCAATATCGAATGCGACGATGGTGGAGGCGGAGGAAGGTGAGCACGCGACGCTAGAAGTCCCGGTGATCAAAGGTGGCATGCATGCTCCATAGTGGAGGTATACAGGACATCTGGGAGTTTGAACATATAGGGTTGGAAGGAATGGATTAGTTGCACATCGCCGCGTATGACGCATGTACAGCTGGCGTCTGGGAGTTAGTCAACCAGGATCGAGTTTTTAGCAACACCGTAACTCACAGCATGTTATTAACTCGTTCTCACCACTGCTTGACAATTGGGCTACCTTGAATGCCTCCTATCGAAGGTGTGAAGGTCTGGAAGTACGCGATACGAGCACAACTCCTGTACGGGGTCCTACAAATGCAGTGTCTCTCAGGTTGCAGAAAAGTCGGCTGTTAGAATGGGAAGTCTGTAGCCGCCAGCGCTTCTACCAGGTTGCGAAAGCCTCACAGAGACGTTGTGACTACCTCCTCAATTCCCTGTACATATGGCTTGAGTCAGCTTTTCCTACAAGCCGAGAGTGTGTGTGCTTGACACCCCCATCTCGGACAGATCAGCGACGCTTGTCGGTATACTCGGCCGAGAGTTATTCAACGGTCGCTCCCTAGTCGGCCGATTTCCCGGCTGCATTCAACACCGTTTGTAGATTTCTCGTTTGGGCAGTTTGAATAATTCAGGGTGCATGCGAAGGTGGGATTGTCGGCGCAGCTTCTGCGAGGGCCTCTGCGAGTAGGGAAGGGCAACTCGCGCGACGCTGCAAGAATCGCGGCAACTGACACCGTGGTGCATATGCTTTTTGGCGAACGCCAATCAGCGTGTAGCTCGCGACCAGACTGGATTGTAACGCGGATGCAGAGGTCGTGATTTACATGATTGTTAGGAACACCGTAGTTGGGATCGCGATCGCAATGAATAGTAATCAAGTCAATTCAACATACCACGGTGGGCAAGAAAGTGCTGTCGTTGATGACGGTGGTCCGATTTGGTGAAACGGGCCGAACGAAAGTGATGATGCACGTTCATCGATTCACGGTTGACCATGTCGTGCCTGACTTTAGGATATACTCGATCATACAGAGTGTGGTTTCTGGGAGATGCTAGGCTGGCATTCCTGAGACGTTGATGGAGTCGCGGACGAACTGGCTGCATAACGTTCTGGCTGAATATTTAGCCGGGGCAAGCTTTGTCAAAGGCACGGGATGGTAATGCAGGAGAACAGATTGCATACCAACAGGTTCGATGGGACGTAAACCTGGGGATTCTGAGGAACTTGCAAGTACGGAACCGGCACTTGCCCCTAAGGACGGGTCGATCACAGCCGCCTCCACTGCTACATTTCCAGCTTCCGCAAATAGTTCATGAAATCTGCAAGAGGCAATAGGAGAGACCATGTGCAAGCATGCAGGCGTAACACCTCTCACGTGCGTGGCCGGCAACCTCCCCTGGATCTCAAACGTTCAATTAAGATCTATTGAAGTAAACCAACAATGACGATGCCACACTTGGAGATGGCACCGCCACGGATCTTTAATTAAGAGACTCGAAATCTCGCAGACTGCAACAATCAAAACGTCCGTTGCAGCTGCTATCTTGCAGTTTGCTGTAGAGTTTGTTTGGAAAGCGCAGCTAAAAGCTGCTGACTCCAGTGAACACCCCGCCTTGCGCAACGTTGCGCACAACTAGAGTTGCAGGCAGTAGCCAACTCACTCCGAGGCGCACGTATACCAGAGGGCAACTCAGTAGCTTCTGGTATCCTAGAACTCTACTGATCACTCTGAAATGTCCCTGAAGTATGCCCTGCATCTACTGCCAGCGAATCAGCTTATACAGCTCACAGCATGCTCCTTCCGAAGCTGCATTGATCCTAAGTGCACAGTCCTGTTGGCTCTGTCGCTATGCATGATCGCTACCCAATTTGGTGCTATGTAGACGTCAGAGACGGAATGGCTCGGATCAGGGTCCGGAATGGGAATTACATCTGGGTTAGAAAGTACACGCGAGAGGTATGTGTCGTGGCTGTTCGAGATATTGCCCTTCGCAAGCCGCCCTATACCGAGTTCACGGCACTAATTTTTCAGGTGACCCTGCTTTGAGTCGCGGTATTCCAATCCGGCATCTCCTGATATCCTCTGACATCGACATACTCAGAGACGTCCTTGCTGACAGCCTGGCGATGAACCCTTACTTGCCAGCTCGAATACCAACGCGCAGATACAATTTCCACTCAAGGAACGAGGTAGGTAGTGCACGATGAACCTGTGCGTATGATTGTCATCGGAGCCTTCCAAGATGAATTTCCAGATGGTCTGTTGATAGACTGGCGATGGGATGGGGGGTATCCCGCCCTCAGCCATTGCTGGGGCCGCGAAGATCTTTGTCACCAAGCAGTCGACGTTGCGTCTACGACGTAGACGTATGCTCTATTCACAAATTCCGCAGACCTTTCGAGATGCAGTCTATATCGTCTGGAGACTAGATATCGCTTCATTTGGATCGATGCCCTGTGCATTATCCAAGACTCGACGGTAGGCTGGACGCGAACTCCGAAAATGAGGGATGTGAACAGTAGGGCGATCATCACAATCGCAGCCTCCTCGGGTGCCGGTGTGCACGAAGGTCTATACAACCAGCAGAGTGTCTCACAATTGGAAAAGATCGAGCACACGATGGTCGTGAGCAATACAACAAGACTCAATCGGAGATCCGAACTTCTCATCTACGAAGTGTACAGGAAGGAAATTCCGCCCTCAATTGTTGAGTGCGGACTCGCAGAGCGTGCCTGGGCTTGTCAAGAGCGGATACTTTCTCCTTGTGAATTACATTTCACAGGGGTACAGCTGTTTTGGGAGTGCCGACATCACTGCCTCGCTGAGGAAGGCGTTCAATCATTCAATAACTTCATCAGCAGGTTCTCGACTGCGTCTAGCATCGTGTGGCGTCTTATGCGTCCGGACTGCAGCCCATTCGAACGTCTGATGAGCTGGTATAATGACATCTTGAAGACGTACACTTCAAGACAGTTGACGCAAGCGAGCGATCACTTACCAGACGTCTCAGGACTTGCAAGATTCGTTCAAAAAAATTCAGATACGGACATGGACCATTTCGCCGGGCTTTGCAACAAGGGTATCCAATTTGGACTGTACTGGGCGGTGTGGCACCGTGTCTCTCGCTGCGCTACCAATTCACGCCCTTCACGGTCATGGACCTCTTATTTGACTCCAGCAGTGTGGCCCTTGGGAACTTCTGATACATTTCACGAAGTGCAATTTGTCCTAGAGGAATGCGAGATGGAGCTCGTGGGTTCTGGTTCTTTCGGTCAAGTCCTCACAGCAACGCTGCGGCTGACCGGATCTCTGCTGAGAGTCCGTGCGAGAATCAGTCCCGAGCGCCGCAACTTTTATGAAAAGTTGGATGGCAAGCAGTGTGATTGGAGTTCTGAAGTTCTGCACCCAGACGGTCGCTTTCTTGGGGACGGTGTTCTGGACTAGGTGCCTGAGTAGCGAGCCATCTCTGCTTTCCTTCTTGCCACAACGAATCTTGAACCGAAACATCAAAGCTTGCATGTTCTGTTGCTGACGCCTGTCTCAGAAACTGAGAAAAATTTCGAGGGAGTCGGCATTGCAGAGATTATGCAAGATCACAACGAAGAGGATCCCTAGTGGCACGACGCCCACGAAAGGCGGAGATTCACATTGGCCCGAGACGAGTTGAGACCACGCAATAGATCATCAAGGTTGTATCGACATCAGAACTGATGCAAATGATTCTCATGATTGTGGTGAAGGAGTGCATTGTTCATTATAGAATAGTTCTATCTGAGTTACAAGGAAGGTCATGCCACTCGTCGTGGTGCTCAAAAAGGATACAAAGAACACCACTAAATCCACTCGAACTTATCATTCAAGTCCGATCCATACCTCAAAGAGGTCTACCAAGGCTCACTTGCACATGATACTCTAAAAAGTCGTGATGTCAAGGCCTAATATCGCACTAGCACTTGCGCGCCTAGCACATCCTTTACAGCTCTCCCAATAACCGTACTTAACAGCTCCTAACATACAGACCAATCGGCGAGGGATTATAGTCCTGGAAATAGTCGAGGGAGAAGTCACCCTCGCCGCAGATCTCGTAGCTAACGGTCTGGCCAGCAGCGCAGGCACCAGAGGTGATAGCGTACGAGTTGCCAGGGACGATGCTCGTAGAAGCAAGGTCAGACTTCTTGCCGGGCTGGTTCGCGTAGGTGGTCTGCTGGTTGGCAGGGCTCTGAAGCTGAGTGAAGTCGACTTTGCCGGAGCCGGAGACGGTAAAGGAAGAGGTCTCAAGATCCTTCTGCTCGGGGAACAGGAATACGACGGAGCAGGTCTTGCCAGAGTAAGAAGAGGGGATGTCGAAGTTGAAAATCGAGCAGGTGTGGCTGTTGACCTTGCCGTTGTACTGGGTGCCGTAGGCCTGGTTGGGCTGCTGAGAGTCGACAGGAACGATGAGGTGGGGGAACTGGTAGTTGCCGTTCAAGTCGGTCGGGCACATGTTACCGGACTGAGCAGGAACAGAAGGAGCAGGAGCTGGAGCGCTCTGAGCTGGGGCCGAGGGCTTCGGTGCAGGGACGCTGGGAGCGGGAACAGGTGCAGATGACTTGGGTGCAGGCATGCTCTGAGCAGGGTAGTTCTGAGCGGGCTGGGATGGCTTGGGAGCGGGCTGGCTCATGGCCGGCTGGCTCATAGCAGGTGCAGAAGGTTTGGGAGCCGGTGCACTGGGAGTAGGGACAGAGGGCTTGGGTGCAGGTACGCTCTGAGCAAGGTAGCTCTGTGCAGGCTGAGATGGCTTAGGAGCAGCCGTGCTCTTAGCAGGTTGCGAGGCAGCGGGAGCGCTCGACTGTCCGGAGCCAGCACCACAAGATCCGGCTGAGCCTAAAGTGATCTCGACGCACTTATTCTGACCAGCGACGGGTGTAGTGTAAACGTTGTATTCGGAGTCGGTAGCAGGGCAAGCGTAGAACTTAGAGCTTCCGTTGTAGGTAACAGAGCCGCTCGAGTCAATAGCAAAGCCAGTCGTCGGGCTGGCACCGACATCACACTGGAACTGCGTTGTGGGAGGAGTGAGGATGCAGCCCCGACCATTCGAGTCGGTGAAGCCACCGTTGCTGAGGCAGTAGCAGCCTGTTGGGTGTCCGCCTCCGACACGGTTCTGGCCGTCACCGAGCTGACCAAGGACGCCAGACTGGCCACCAGAAGCCTTGAGCTGGACGCACTGAGAGGCCTCACGGGCAACGAGGGCGTTGGCGGCAAGGCCGAACGCGACTTGAGCGAGAGCGTACTTCATCTTGAAACGATCTGAAGTTGATTGAAGAATAGAAATGACGGGAGAGGAGGACGATGATGGCTGACAATGGTGAAAGGAGCAAGACTTCTTATACCTGATGCGGTCTCGTATGCCCTCCAATCGATGACATCGGATTCCGCACTACGACTCGCCGTAATGGTCCACAATACAACTACTATCTTTGTGTTGAACCACTGCATGTTTGTCAACCGACTTATCGATAATGACGATATCAAGCAGCGCAAGCTCAAGACTTGGCAACAACCGAAGCTCAGACGTGGGATCAAGCTCCGCCGGGCCTCGTATTGGCAAGTGGGCCCTTCTCGATGGAGGTAAATGTCGCAGACACGTAACAGCATGCTCTGGCATTGGCCATCCAGGCGAGTTTTCCCCAGAGACTTCTACGCCAAAGCCATTAGCTAGTGGATCGCCCGCTCGCTTTGGAATTGACGTAGACGGATGGACAGGAACATTACCACAAGCACAACCCTGGTTCATAGCGGCCGGTCGATCGAGGTTTCTGGGGATGCGCATCAAGGCGTGGCCGCCACTCGTACGTCTCGAGACCGTGCTTCTCGGAGCCAATATGTGAACCACGGTGCCTCCCGACCTGCGCCTTGTAAGTACTCGGTTTCGCGTACTGTCTTCTAGAACGCAAGAATAGTACCCTGGGTAGCAGGTACTCAGTATGAGCGATCGAACAGCGAACTGAACAGGTTCTGCAAGGGTGGCAAAAGCGGGCAATGCGGGATGTTCTCAATTTAGAACTCGTCAGGTCCGGATGCTCCGATGTACGTATGAGTGATGAGCGAATAAGCTTTACCGTGCTGCGCTAGAGTCTGTCACCCCAGAATCTGGTCGATCAGAATAAAGTGTGGAGTAAATTCCAACAATGATGCAAATCACGTGATCCTTGTTCACACCGTCGTATGAGAGAAGCGGGACCAGGCAGGTGGGCTTCTGAATAATTTTGTTGAACGAACGAACGGGCGACAGTGCCACGGAAATTGGACAAATCGATGAGAGGTTCGATGCCGATGTGCCGAAACTACTCATAGCGTTGCGGCGGAACAACAAGTGGCTACAAGATCTTCGTTGTGGCTAAGTACGGATGTCCAAATCACCGGTCGTCCATGGTCGCGGATGAGAGGACGCTACTTCCGTGAGACTGGAACATCTCGTTTGCTCTGCATTCTTCGTCAGTACCTATCCTGCTGTTCGACGACTTGTTGTACTCTGTCAAATGCTGTCCCTCCGATGCATCCTTACTTCATGCTATCGTAATGGCCTTCGCACCACGTCCTCTCTTTGACGCACGGCTTCGATGTTATGAGAGCGTGCTCGTAGCCCTTCAACCACATGTCTCATACGCAGGCCGGCAGCAGCTGTCAACCGGTGGTGCGATCAGCCTTGTCTGCCGTGGCTGCCGTCTGCGAACTTGTAATCGACAAGCCTCTTTCTGTCCGTCCTCGTATCCATCTCTTACATGTCTGACGTCCCACGCGCAAGTAGCTCAATGGTTGACTCACTGTAATCTCATTGCCGTGGGTTGCTGGCCCCACGACGCTGGCCGAACGAAGGCCGAACAGAGGCCGCATCGGACGCGTGCTTCGACTTACTGAGTAGATCATATCTCGCCTGGGGCGAAGCAAGAGTTTTGCCAAAAACGCGCATGGACGCGTCCTGCGAGCTGATGTCGAGATTGAGATGTGCGCGCAGATGTGCCCAGGTGGAAAGCGAGTTCGGTGACGTCATCCGCTAAAAGGAAAGGGGCAGGCGCAGACAGTCACCTTTGATCCATGTTAACACCACATGCCTTCTTGATATTGTCATCCCGATTGTCAGACATGTCTTGGGGGTTTGATCCTGTGGGAGCAGCTCACAAGTTGCGATTGCCGGTGATTAAAGGAGACCAGACTTCAGCCCCAGTCAGCACTACAGCGAGGCTTGCGCAGCCTTGCATGGCGCCATTCCTTACGCGCTGACGCTTTGCCCGTCTCAAACCACCTCCAATCTGCAGCGCGTCAACTACGACCGATCCAGAATCGCACATGCTCCCTTCAGCCTCACACAACATTGATGGCGTTGTAAAGGTAGACCAATGATGGGGGCTCGAAGTAATAAGGGTGCCAGATCCCCTGTTGAGTTGGGGTCGAGCTGAGACGCCTCCAACTACAAAAATCGAGGCACCTCCGTTGTGGTAATAGATTATTTGATTGAATTGTGACCTCGTAGCAGTCAGAATGCGCGTTACACCTCTTTGGTCGATCTTCTCAGTGTTCCTCTCTGGCTTCGTCAGTGCGGCAGCAGGCTATCCAGAGCTGCCAGCATCATGTCCACAGATCTTGCCTGCACCCGCCGCAGCATCGCTTCCAAATTACTTTCTCCATACAACCATCAAAGACTCTCAAGTTGACGACATCGAGACCATCCGTCAGACCCTCCACTTCTACGCTCTCGTCCTCGACAGCAAGGCCTTCCCTCTCCTCGACCGTGTCTTCACGCCTACAGCCACAGCCAACTACTCGGGCCTGGCAGGCATCTTTGAAGGTCTGCCAGCCATTCAGACATTCCTGGCGGGTTCCCTCGCAGATTACCCAAAGACGCAGCATCTGATCGGCAATCACATCATTGACGTGTGTGCATCGAAGAATGCCGTGAGTCAGACATATTTTCAGGCTACACATTTTCCGAACACAACAGCCGGTATCTTCACCGCATATGTAACGCACCAAGACATATGGGAGAAGACTAGAGATGGCTGGAGGATTGTATACAGCAACTTTGGCATTACGGTAGGCTCACAAAAACCAAAATAGGAGGCAATGCGCTAACCTCAGTCTAGGGACGACGATGAGCGATTGTGCAAACAGGCGTTGAGTCCCTTAGAAGCTCTGGACTATGCGATAATACTATAGCCTAATGATGCCTCAAACGCGATTTCTAGGGAATTTGTACGTCAAGCTTGTACGTTTTACCAGCCTGCACATTCTTGACAACGTTCCCCTTTACCTCTTCTCCGTCCAGTCTCATACTCACATTCTCGACGCCTCCGCGCTTGATCCAGACCTCAAAATCTGCTCCTCTGAATTGCCTTCTCACCTTGATGGAATTCCAGCTCTTCGGCAGCTTAGGATCGATCTTCAATCCTCCCTTAACGCCCCTCAATCCACACAAGCCCTCGATAATGCATCGATACGCCCAGCTCACTGTGCCGGTGTTGAAAAGTTGCGAACTACGTCCAGCTGTGCGCTGCAGCTTTTCTACACCCCAGCCACCCCGGTAATAATTCGGTATGAAAACCGGCAACTGACCTCTGGCTCGCAGGTCTTCGTCATCTGGCCCAGCGATCATCTTGCGAATGCAGTCATACCCACGGTCTGCCTCGTCGATGGTATACAGCGCCCAAGCATAGAAAGATGCGGCATGGTTGTACACGCTGCCGTTCTCGCCCTGCCCGGGGTATTTCTGGGTGACGCGACCCACATCCTCGCGCATCGCTGTGAAGGCTGGCGCAAACATCAAGACGCCGAATGGTGTTGAGAGCTGTTTGTCGATTTGTGGCAGGATCTTCTTGATCTTATCAGGCGAAGCTGCGCCACCGAGGATACTCCATGCCTGTGGGTTTAGCCAGATTCGACCTTCTTTGTCCTGCTTGGTGCCAAAAGTGACGCCGTCATCTGTAATGCCTCGAGAGAACCAGTCGCCATCCCATAGATGCTCATTGGCTGATTTGTTGACAGCCTCTGCACCTTGACGGTACTTCTTCGCGGCATCGCTCTTGTCGACTTGTTCGCAGACATCAGCCCAAAGATTGACTGCATACGCAGTAGCAACCGTGAGCCACCCTGACACGCCAACCCCCTTCGGTCCAACCATGTTCATGGGATCGCACCAATCGCCCTGAGCGATGTAGCTCAGACCACGAGCGTCTCGTGACTTGGAGGAGAGCAACCAATCCATTGCGCGGCTGAATCGTTCGAAGACCGTGCATGTGTCGCCATGCATACCTTTGATCTCCTTGTCGAGGATCGAGTAGTCTCCTGTTTCGCTGAGGTAGATTTCAAGTGCAACTGGAAGCCACACACAATGGTCGGTATGGGGAATTTGGTTGATGTATTTCAACTCAGCGCCCTCGATGAGCAGGATACCATCAGGCATTGCTCCGCTCTTTTCTTGTTGCCCGATTGCAGTAAGAATGGCATCACGACAGGTGTTGGGTTTGACATAGGCCATGCCCATGTTGTCTTGCAGGTAGTTGCGCGTTTGAGGATCGGTCGTAAGTCGGTTGACGTCGCCGTGGTAGTATACTTGACGAGGCAACCAATTGTTGACGAAGTTGTCGAGATCTTTATCCGGTGTTTCAATCTGTATGCAACCACTTCCCGCTGCGATGTAGGCTTGGTAGTCCTTTCGTGCCTGTGCAAAGCCAGCTTCGCTCAGATACTTCTTGCGCACAGAAAGTACCTCCGCCTCATCGAATGCCGGGCCCAAGAGGAACCGGTATTCTTCGGAGCCGTTCGCTTTCAGCTCTACCTGGTATTGAACCGCAGCTGTAGGTGTCTCGTACCGCGCATCGCTATTGCTCAGTTGTTCCATCTTCAACGCGTCCGGATCGTGTAGAGTGCCTTCGCCTTCAAATGCTTCCTGCCTAGCCTCCCACGCGGTCGGTTTTCGCTCGCACAGGAAGTACGTTTTGTCTTTCAGGTACTTCGTTTTTGGATAGTCTTCCGCCTTTTGGTAGGGCGTCTTGCAGCTTCCCACGATGCCACAAACTTTCTCGTCCCATTCCGCCTCTTGATTCATCCAGGACATGTATCCAAATGGAAAGTAAGGATACACACTGATCTTCCGGTCCCGATTCGAGATGTTCGTTACCTTGACGGTCCATAACTCAGCAACGTCTTCCGTGGGCAGTAACAGAGTCATCTCCACCCTCACGCCGTCTTTCTCTACCGTCCAGGAAATGTCGCTCTTTCCAACCGAAAACACATAGCGATCCGGCTTAGCTCGTATAGGCTCATGAGGGGCTGACCAGACCTGCCTCGACTCTTCATCTTTGACGTAAAGGAACCGGCCAGGGTGGTGTGCGTAGTAGTTCTGCTCCGGCTGCATGAAGGTCTTGGCTTCTAGGTTCGGCGCATGGACATACTTCGCTGGCTCAGGCTGCATGAATTGTGCAGTTGCGTAGCCGCGGCAGGTGACTTGGATCATCATCTTCTGATTCCAGAGAAAGCCGCCGGCCTTGGGCATTGCGGTGGGGTCGGTAAGCTCGTAGCGGTCGCCATTGTGCGTTGAGCGGATCATGTTGGCTGGTTGTTAGGATGTTGTGGTCTCCAGATCGTGTCCTAGCTGTCGTAAGGAGGGGATTATCCACTGTCTCGGAGAGCCGGGTATATGCTGCCGTTGGTCTTTGAGAAGAGGTCGTCAAATGAGAGCGTCCAGTGAGGAGCAATCCTCAAACTCGGCAACGGGACCGGGGTCATTATAAGGCTCGGGAATCAATAAGCCGCATCACGAGTACAAGGAGGTACAAGCGAAACATCGGTGTGGTAGTGTGGGGTTCAGCCTAAAGAGGTAATCCTGAGGCGGTTAAACGGTCCGTGACGCCTTTAGCCAAGCGCGACGCACTCGTGGGGGTAAACCGGAGTTCTTCCTTCTTGGCGTGTAAGAGTGAATTTATATCTGCGGACATGATGGCACAATGCTGTCGAAGAGGAGGTGAGGAAGAACATGAGGAAGAACATGAGGAAGAACATGAGGAAGAACATGAGCAAGCAAGTGCAGTGGTGGGAATCCGTGCAATTGTAGTCAAAAGAACGTCAATCAACGAACTACGCGTGTGTCGAAGGGGCGAAGGAAGGTATGCAACTACCCTGTAGCCAACTCGGTGCCTTCCCTAGCCAGAGAACCGCCGACGATCTGGTCCTGCTGCTCAAGCTTACCTTTCCCTGGCCTTTTGCTGACCATGACATATTTCCCTGTCTCTGGGAATGGAGTCTTCTTGGCTTTCTGGGCTAGTGCATTGTCCCACCAAGATGTTGGAGTCGGCTCACCTGACGACCAATATCTCACTTTAGCGTCGCCATCGACACTGATATAGCCATCTCCGATACCAGTGAGCTTTATATCTCCATGGAAGCCGTTCTCTGTCCATGCGTTATCAACGCCTTTCGGGTGCATAAACAGTTCTTTGGTGTTGCTCTGGGTATCGTATACCAGGTTTGTACCATCAGAGAAGTACAAGTGTAGGAGGCGACCGTTGTCCAGCCAATCGATGTCTTGGACGCTTGCCATCGACCGCCAATCCTTGTCGTCTTCCATCTGGTAATGCTGCATGATCTTGCCTTGATTACCATCGAATGGACGCCAGACATAAGCATGCTGTCCAGCGCACAGTGCAATTTGATTCCCGTGTGGATGCCAAGCAACGTTGCGGCACCAGTCGCGGAACTTCTCTGGGAAAGAGGACCTGCCGCGGCCGTCGCGAACATCATGCACAATGATGGCTTGCCCATTTGCTGTACTCCAGACTATGTGCTTCGAATCGGCAGAGAAGGCGCCTGTCCAGGCCTGTCCGCCTCCGGAGGTGGACCATTCGAGCTTGCCGGTCTCGGCGGAGTACATTCGCAGAGTTCCATCCCAAGCTATTGAAGCTATGTGTTCGTCGTTGGGACTGATGGCAGACCACATGATGGCATCGGTATGACCAGAGAGACGGTACAGCTCTTTCCCGTTGACGATATCCATTACGACAACATGTGGTAGCTCCTCAGGAGGTCGCACATCGGACTGTGTCGATCTGTTCTTGGTGTGGTAGAGAAAGATCCTGCCGCTACTGCTGAACGATGTTGAGCCGAAGCCTCCAAATCCAGCGTCATCGAAGGTGGTGTTATGTCGACGACGGTGCGTTGTAGCAACAGCAGTTAGTGCTTTCGCGAACCCTGCATGCAACGACGATGCCGTGACAAACTCCTCGGACAATTCATGCTTCTTTGCAAGATCAGGGAGGATTGCATCGATTGCCTGCGTTGCAAATGCAGACGCATCGATAGGCTCTTCTTGGTCCATGAGGCGCCCTTGTTCATCTAGCTCCCAGAACACAAGCTGGTTGTTAAGTCCGCTTCGACGGCCTTTATCCGTGGCATTGCAACCGAGCGTGTAGGTTGGCGTCGGCCCGTCATGGTCTGCATTGTCGAGTGAAACAGACACAGGAGCAAAGATCAAATGACCAGCACCATCGAGCACTTGACGAAGCTCCTGTGACTCGATGTGGTAGATGAGTATGCGCTCGTGACCGGACACGATGGCGAGTAACGTATGGTCGTGGCTGATAGCAGCATAGAAGCTCTCATGAGCGTTCTCAGATTGTCCGTCCCTTATCGCCTTGCTGATATCGAGCCAATGCGTCTCATCACCCCACTGCCTAGGGTGCCCCGGCGCGTACTTTGCGACTTCGCCATCAAGTTCGAAGTCGTGCAACGGATGCATAGGAAACGTCCACTCCTTGGTAAAATCCTTGCGTGAGACGCATCTGATCTTAGGCTTGTCGTCCGTCTGAGGGCCAGCTTCAATCGTGGCCATGTTGGTGTTGCTGCCTTGATTCCTAGTTGTCAGTAGCGATTTATGCTGATTCCAAGGCGGCTGCCTGAAGCTTAGCCGCCACTCCCATGAGCCGGACTCCGCATCAATCGCACACTACACATGCAGGGATGCAACGAATGAGAACGCAAACAGTGCAAAGAGAAGAAATTGATGGGAATTTTCGAGCACAGGCAGCAGCAATAAAGAGGCCTCTACTTGTGACATGTGTGAGCTGAAACGAAACGCCAATCCCATGGATTGCCGACCACCCATCGAAGCTCGACCGCTCCGAGGAACCGGAGCAAAGAGGGTGGTACAGCAGGGAGAGATGCCAGATTGACTCACCAATCCGAGGCCGTTGACAGTACGTCAGCTACAGTAGCAGCGCGCCGTCGTGGGTAACTCGAATCCATTAATCTGGGGCGTTGCCTTTGTTCAGCAGTCATGCATCAACAGACGCTGGGACAAACCCAACTGCTGAACCCACATTCGAAATCCGAGGACGTCGAGTGTGTTACGCCCGTACATGTTGTGATCGGTGAGAGTCAGTATGAGGTCATGCAGATCCGTAAGGCGGACAACAAATGGAGGGGTCGTGAGGGGGGCTAGGTAGCCACATTGCAGAATATCCAGATTTACGAGTAGACGTTGAGAAGATAGATGGGACCAGTCTTCAATCACGCTCTGCGTATGGGTCGTCGCGCGGTCTGGATATTGGAGGTGCTTGATTGATGATCAGAGATGGGAGAGACTTCGAAAGGAAGGCTGGAAGGACCCACTTCGATTTAGCGCGTTTTTTTAGCGTGGCAGGTTCGCATCATCGCGCTTTTTCGACCTTGCGTTTCAAACTCACCCGAATTCGTTCTATCGAATGTAGTCCCTCCTATGTCCATCTATCGAGCCTTACGATGTTCGCAATCCCCGCATTAGTCCTGCTTATCGGGAGCTCCTAGCAGGGGTACCAGTTCTTGACACCTTGACAATCCTCATCAGTCGGCTTGATATTCATATACAGAGGCTCAGCGTTCCCAAAGTTGACCTCCGCAGGAGGTGCTGGTGTTACTTGTTTCCAAGCGACGAGCGGCAAGTCTTTTGCCTTGTGCTGGTCCCGACCTTCCACGATGTTCATCATACTCGGGTAGTGCATGATCGAGTTCAAGTCGTAGTAAACACCTGGAGTGACTGTGTAGCGGTGGTCTGCGCCGTTGAGACGACCATTCTTATCTTGGTGCCAGAGGTCGACGTACTCTTTGAGACGAATACTCATGTGGTGCGAAACGAAGGCTTTTCCAGGGCTCCAGTTGGGAGTAGATGGGGCTGTTGCAGAGCTTATCTATTGTCATTGTCGGATGGGAGGGGACGAGTTTCGCGGCTTCGGCATAGCCGGCGAGGTTCTTGCAATCGAAGCGGGCGTAATGGAAGCCTGGTCCATGGTGAGTGCAGAAACAGAGCTGTCTAGGCAAACCACTTACGATCAAAGCGCTGGTGCTCATGTGTAAGGCCCAGGACATGACCAATCTCGTGTGCAGCAAGCCAGTGGTCCAGGCCCGGCGCTTCATATGCCAGTCAGCCCAGCTCAAGTGCATCTGGTGGCGTTGAGAACGGTTGTCCCATTCCTCTGGGATGTAGCGGATCGTTGCAGAGCCGCCGAGCTCTTTGTGTGGGTCTAGAGTGATGGCGAGGGTACCGCTGGAACATTGGGGTTCCCTGTCATGGACAGAACCAAGTTCTTGTCATTAGGGCAAGTGTACCGACTTACACTCCTCTTGTTCGAAGTCGAGCCAGAAGACCATGCTGCCATCGTGCTTGGTTTCCGAGAAGCCAACCAGACTATGACTGCTTCCAGGACCGCCATTACTCAGTCGGCCATGCCACATCTCCCAACCGCCTTGGATAGCAATCTCGAGCTTTGGATTGGTCGAAGGATCAGAACAGCAATACTCTACGTTCACAAGACCTAGTCCATGGTTTGAGAGGGCTCGTGCCGCCTAGAACATCTGCCCATCCCATGGCGGGGTTGGCCTCGTACTGCGCAACGACTTCCTCGAGTAGAGTCGCATTGTCGGTATGCTTGAAGTCATTGAGAGCGGGCATGCAGGAGGTTACAAGAGTAGTAAAGGCCGTCAAGAGAGGCAGACTGCGCCAGACCGAGAGGCATTTCGGAGCCATCGTCGCGTGTAAAAGGCCGTGAAGTAGAGGAAGCTTTGTAACCGGGTATTGAATTGATTTTGTAGTATGGGGATAAATTCTTTTGCGCTACTCGGACCAATGATATAGGTGAGTGAAGGGCGTGGGTCTTGGCCAGCTTCAGTTGTAAGAGTCGCCTTAAACACAATTCATCCCCTAATTTTTCCAAAGGCCCATTTTCCATCTCTCCCTTCGATGCATCCAGAGGTCAATTTGGACGTAGACCAGCCCCGAAAGTTGTCCATGGCCAGTCCCTGGGGTTCTCATCCAGCCATGACCCCAATCTCCCTTCTTGCTCTTCGAGCTGTGAAGTGTCCGACATCGTCCCTATATGCTGCTGTTGGCTTGTAGTCGGCCTGCTTGGTCCTGTACTGAGTCGGACATTGATCAATTGCGACCTATCGGTACGCTGCCGCCTGTCAATGAAACCCTTGAGGCTGGAAGGGGACTTACTGCTGCAGAAGCCATGGTGCTCCCATCGGGCAAGTCTTCGGGCTCTTGAGGTTGTCTCCTACGGAAAATTCTGCGGAAGCGATTCGCAAGTCTGTGGTAAGAACGCTGCATCAACAGTTCAAGTTCGAGTTTGCGCATTTGCTCAATCGAGCATGCTCTACTCCAATGAACGGCCCCAACATCGCTACTTGTATCTCTCATCTATCGATCGCGTTCATCCATGCTGCGCAGCTTCCGCGCAGCAAGTAGAGTTCACCTGATTCTGCCCCGGCAGTGCAGCCAGCCCCATACAATGGTAGTTCACCAGATCTCGACTCCACGCGGGGCTAGAAACAAGCTTTAAAGTGGAGTAGCGCAGCAAGCTCAGTTCGACATTCCAAACTCACTCACTCAGACTAACAATCTTTGCACAATTCACACTCTGCGTTCAGGTGTGGGCATGTGACTTGTTGGTAGTTGACAGATTGTTCCTGCGGGTAGTGACATACCCCAGCGATCCGATTCCGCGTTGACCTCCCCCAACGTGCAAGCAATCAGCCTCGCGTTTCAGGTGGCTTGCGCCCACACATGGCGAACACATGTCGAATGGATCCAAGGGAGCGGGATGTGTTGGGGGCCGCTTGCCGTGCCAGATTGTGATCCGTGTGTACCCCTAAGCATCCCTGCTTGGTCCGTGAGCGCCGATCAAAGTCAATCAAGATCACCCAGCCCTACTGAATAGGCCAGTTCAGTAGGGATCCGGGTTTCTGGTTACTGGGATGCTGGGTAAGGTACTGAGTCGAGGTCCTGACTAGCATTCTGATAGACGTGGTATTTTCGGTATGCGGAAGATTGCATTGCTGGATCTGGCGAGCTGAGCGCCGTTGCGGGTAGCATGTGCCGGATAGGAAGATTACATTGATGGGAATGGCAAGCCGAATGCCGTTGCGGGTGGTGAATGCCGAATGCACTGCCCTCTAGTCTATACCTAGACTATACTTCGTATCGCAACCTGTTTGCGGAAAATGCTTGCAACCATTATCATAGCGTTCATCGACTAGCGGAAAACAGAGAAGTTGTACCAGACAGAGGGTTAAACATTAGGACTTATGAAAGTTTGATGTGAGCTTCAGGCCTTCCCGAGGCGCACAGCTGCTGTAGTACATAGGAAATCTATCATCACGATCCTGGCTGCTATAGGTCGACATGGCCAAACCCCCGGTATTGGGTGCTAGAAAAAGTTCAGCGATGTTTAGCTGATGTTCCGTGTTGGACGATGATCTTTCAAAACTGATGCATGGGCTCGGCCACAGGCAGCTTCTCTTACGCCACACGCAATTAGTAGAAGAAGCCGGTATCATCGAAGATGTAGTCCGTCGTATTGAGGCCAAAGTCGAACTCGAATTGGCGCATACTTTCGGGCAAGGTCGGGTCCTCTGGAATTGTGGTTGTAAAAGGGTCCCAAGATACCTGCTCTTCCATCATTGGCTTTTGAGCAGCGGTATGATGAGCTTCTGAGTCTTTTCGTGGCGCCTGAGGGGGACGTGAAGGAAACGCGATCTTCGAGAAGGCCACTTGCGCCAGTGCAGCTGCATCGTCGCCGGTTTTGAAGTACTCGAGCTGATCCTGCAGGTGAGGCATCTTGCCATTCTCTGGGTATCCTTCCACGCGTCCAGTGCTGTGTTTGTTCCACCCGAAATCGTCTCTCAATTGTGGTTGCGATTGCAGAATCCTGACCCACTCTGCTTTGATGGCTGGTCGCTGGAGAAGAGACAAAATGACGTCAGTCTGGTGCCAATCTTTCACAGTCTTGCCATCTCTCTCGAAATGCTGTGCAACATGGTTGCAACGATCTCTCCAGCTAGTGCTGAAGTGCGTGCAAAAGCCGCATCCCCATCCAGTCCGAGTTTGACGGTCCTGCTTCGCTACATCTAGATGTCCATCCCGATAGCACGTCTCACAATGATGTCGAGTCTCATGGTGGTAGAGAAAGTCTTTTTCGAGGAAATAGACGGCTGTGCAAAGCCCGCATTTGAAGGCGAAGCGGCGCTCTTGGTACGTCTCCTCGTGCCTCTTCCAGTCGTATTTCTCAATAAAGGGCTCATCGCAAGAAGTGCACCAGTACCGTGGTTCTCTTTGTGATCGCCGACTTCGTCGAGTCCGTGATACACATGTAGCGAAGGGGTCTTTCTCCTTTGATGCTTGGCGCTTTCTGGATGTCCGCTTCGACTTGGGTGACAGAGGTGAGTCGGTTTCGCCGGCGGGGCTGGCGGCGTACGATGACGGCAGGGGGGACTCTTCCCCTATTGAGGAACAAATGCTGGCGAGACTGGGTCTGCGGAGATAGTTTGCCTGGTCAGATACATTCGACCACGATGAAGTCGTCGAAGCCATTGAGGCGCGCTGCCAGCCTGAGAAGTCACTGGCACTCGATGTTCTCGGGTCTGAGACTGAGGACCGCTGTGTCGATACTGAAAGACGTGGTTGCTGAAAAGGCTGCTGGAGGGGCTGCTGATATACTGGGGCCACTGTCCACGGATCTGGACCCTGGCTCGGGAAAGCTGCAGTCATCGTCAGCCGTCTTGTGATCAACTCCACTGAGGGTTTTGAAATACCTGAAACCAGATGGTCGTACGTCCAGACGTCATGCTGCTGTGTGGTAGGCTGCTGCTGGTCTTCGGTATACTCGAAAATGGGAGGCATGGTATCGTTCATGTTTGTGTACATGTTCGCATACATGGTGTTCGTAGTCCTTATGTCGTAGTGTTTGTAACGTGTGCGAACCTGCGCAAGTGTCTAAAGTATATATAAATGGTTATAGTATTAATACATCGAAGGCGGGGAATAGAAACGTCGATCAAATGGAGAAGATACGCGAGTACCACGGGAAAATTAGACGATCTGTTCACTCCTTGCCTCATGGCGACCGATCTTATTAGTATCGTGCTCGAGCTCCTGAGGCTACAAGATGCGTCCCGAAGCGGTTACGGCGGTTTAGTCGACAGCTGGTGGCAGGTGCTCACCTGAAACGCGCCCGCTGTCAGCGCGCTCAGCGACCATGTTTCAGCGTTTCGTCAAAACATCAGCACAGAGCCTCCATTGCGACCCTGGTTGGCTGACGTCGACTGCACAGACGCGAGTCGCGTTTTGTGCGGCTGTACACACAGTGCATGCGTTCATTTGCCTGTTGGGGCGAGCAAAAGGGGAGAGATGTTGAGGGAGATCGAGGGGTGAGGAGGCTGAAACGCGAGGCAACCGCGTCGTTCGCCAAGCGAGCCGTCGTCATTGAGCAGCCTTGAACGTCTCGAGGAATGCACGACCAATGGCATCATCACTCATCTTTATAGCAATAAGGGGACACAAGACTATCGATAAACCTTTGAACTGGATTGCACGTCTTTGTCTTCGACATCGTCAACGCACGCTGTTCACCAGTGCCTCGAAGTGCGGAGCGCCCCGATCTTGGGTCAAGGCGAGCCCTCACTTATTCCTTTGATCCCCTTTCTTCGATTGTGGGGGATGTTCAGCTTTGAAGATGCGGGGTCTGAGGTCTAGCGGGACATGATTGCAGAGTTGAGGTATCGACACGTGGAAATTCGTTTCCTCTCTACACCTGCTGTAGGCTACAAGTTACTCAGCAAATCCGTCCATAGTCGTACATAACCCATGACTGGCTTCAGCGCCTTCAGACCGTCATGTAGACAAGGCTTTGATGTAGTACAATGATAATAGATGATAAGGTAGGCCTGCACAGTACTGCTTAGGTTCAAACTTTGGCCACAGTGCCCGCTGAAGCAATTACTAAGAGTTCATTGCCATACCCATACCTATTGGCTCCGGAGCTTCTGTAACTCCTGCTCAAAGTCGATGTCGGCGTCCTACAGACCCTCATCAATTCCATGGGCAGCTGGGATATCTTTCTTCCAGTTCGCCATGCCGCCGGATTCCTAGTGCTGTACGGCGGTTACGATCTGCCTTACTCTCATCCTGAGCTCGTGTCCCCTCCCCAAGAGCGCTGTTGTCATCGGCTTTTCAAAGCCCCTTCTTAGCTTAGTAACGCCTTAGCTTCGAAAACTTTCGCCAAAACTACCAGTCTATTCTAAAGCGCAGCTCGTCAACGCCGCAGAATGTGAAGAGACGGGAGTATAGTGCGGATGGCTTTCGCCGCGTGGATGGGAGCTGCAAAGACGAAGTAAGAGACTGCGGGTAGCTCTCCTTCTTCCAGAAGGTTGTCGACCAGCATGCGCTCGAGGACGCGAAGTAGGAGGTCGCCGATATGACCGCGGATTTGTCCAGGGCTGGGCGCAGAGTAGAGGGGATCGAACGAGGATGTGCCGGAGGTCAGCGTAGCGGCGCTGAGTGTCGATGACATTGAGACATTGCTGTGTGGTGGGTACTGTGACGCGGGGAGGGTCAAAGGAGAAGGCAGAAGCAGGTGTGGAGGTCCCGGAGTGTTTGAGGACGATGGATGGTTATGTGAATTTATGTGAATTTATGTGATTGAGATGCGGCTCGGCTTACCAAAGGCAGTCGAGATCGAAATGCTGTCGGTGAAGATGTTATGACTGAACCCCCCGTTGGGGGAGAGGGGGGGTTTCTGTCCGCAAGTGCACAGCTCCTTCCCCATCTTCGCCGTCTCCCAAACATTCGCCATCCCACCACAGCCTCTTACGGCAGAGCTTATAATGCATGCTCTCGGCCTGAGAAGCGTCAGGATTCCATTCTCTTCCATCTCTTTTTGCCATATCGTCGGTCTCACCTCAGAGCACCTTCGTCCCCACCGTGACACCTGCCTCGACCGCAACCGCTCCTGCTGCCAGTAAACCTACAGATGGCGCAATCGCCCTAGAAAGAACAGTAGAATGTGTTCAGACTGCTACCGAAAGCGCAGCTGATGCTCGTGCGAGTAGAGCAAGGCAGCCTCGAGAGCGCAGCGCCGCCGCCCATCCCCGCAACCTCGAAGACAGTAAAGGTATACAGCCAGGATTAGAACTCTAACTTACAAATCCACACTTACAAGGACTCAGAAGACCCAATGGCAAGGCGAGGCCGCTTCACAAAGCCAGCCGCATATGCTTGACCCCTCCTTTACTCCTCTACTGACCTTTACCGCTCCCACGATCCACCGACGCTTAAGAGACCCAACCGCAAAGGATTCTACGTCGGTGGCTTCGAAAGCAAGCACGGAGCTCGGATCGCCGCCGTATACTCCGCCGAATACCAAAGAGGGTATATCGCAGCGCACAAGCAGCATTTTCTGCCAACGGGCTGCTGAGCCTTCGAACAAAGCACACTCTTACCTCTACGCATCCGCGGAAAACATCGAAAGAGCGCAGCCGCGGAATCATCGAGCCTCAGGACTGAAGGCTCTTCCATACAGTCATGAGCTGTCAGGCGGTATTCACTCCCGCGATTCCAGACAACAAGATGACAGGGCCACTACGGCGGCACCAAGACACCGTTTGCAAAGGCAGCTGCGATGGCCGAGGAAACCATATGCTACGGGAGTTTCAACTGTGAGCATAGCCGTCCTGCCGTTGTTCGTGCCGCGGTCAATAGCACGGAGACCGAACGCTTATAAATCGCTCCCAGCAGTTACACATCTGGACTCGTGCCGGTGTGATACCAATATAGGAGCTAAGGCGACATGGGGAGGGTCTGACAGTTCAAAAATCTGCAGTCCGTCAATGGGTTGGACACTGCTGTGCAATTTGTAAGCGGCAAGAAGAAGGAAAAAGCAGAACTTGACATCAAACAATGAGCAGGGAGGAAACGAAGGAGACTACATTGACAACCTCGACAAAGACGTTATTGAGATTGGAGATTGAGACAAAGAACAAAATGCCTCGAGAAACAAGGCACCGCGACACCTCATACATTGTGCAGCGATTGAGTCATCGACGTTCGGCAGGGCCAGAGAACCAGCAGCAGCATATCGAGTCGCACACGGGATGAGTGATATAGTTCGTCGATGTCGACAGAGTTGCCGAGAAGCCGCAGAAGTCGACTACTCTGCTCGGTCGCGAGCAGTGGTACCCGACCCAGCAAACATGCCCCAGCGTGACATAGTCATCCGAACTGGCGCGACGTAGTCGTGCGGCTCTTCTCAGGGTCGCTCGACGGACCAGTGTCCCGGTCATACGCTGGCGGACAGGTCATCTACCAATAGCGCCTGCGTTCGAAGGCATACTGGCAGGCACTCTGTGTACATGTCCAGGAGGAGATACCCTTTATCCGAGGACGCTCGGAACATCACACAGAATTGCTCGGATACGACTCATTGTCTTGGAAACTCAGGCACAGGCAAAAGCTCCTCCAACCGATGTGCAACCGCGGCGCATCGATCGTTGAAAGGTTCAATGTTGGCTTGCAGCAACATCGACCAATCGGTCACGTCCTGCAACCTCGTGCCAACAAGTGCCACTCGAAGGTCTTCGTGGGTGTCGTCGACGGCGTGAGTCTTGACATCAAAGCTTTTGATAACACCATGATGGACATTCATGGTGATCTCGGGCCCACCATTGAAATCCAATTTGACATCAAATTGTGGTGTTTGAGTCCACATCCATTCGAGCGTCTGAGAATGTCAGCATGTTCTTGCACGAGATACATGGAAAGCACCCACACGAAGCTCATCATAGCCCTTCCTGATATCAGGGATATTAAGGTACTCGTCGCCAACCGTTTCGGCGACATCGATTTTGCCTACGGTGGCGTACATCTCAGCAAAGACTTCTTGCAGGCGCGTTTTGTAAGCCTTTAGATCAAGGCCAATGTTCGAGACTGGCGAACTGACGCTTTCAACGCCTTTGGCCTCGATGTTGTGCTTCGCAGGAGACCGCAGATACTGCGGGATGATGTGGAGGTTCGGCGACTCTAAGAGAGTCGTTGCATGATGCAAAGCTCTCTGACGCGTGAGCTTATACGCCGAGCCGGACACCTTCAGCGGCCTCGGTATACCCTCATCGACAGTATACGGGGTGCGGTGCGTGTCTTCAGGGTCTGAGGCACGCTTCTCGTGTCCCTGGTCGAGCACGATGTCGTGCCGCTCGTTGACCCTGGCTCGCTCGATGCCCTGTTTTCGTAACGCGCGTACCACCATTTCAGCATGCTTGTCCCTGGTGAACTCTGCACGAGGGCAGGTAATGCTCCAGTTGAGGTTGCCCTCGTCGTGGAAGACAGTGCCACCTCCCGACCGTCGCCGCACTATGTCCACCGTGCCTATCCCTGGAGGCTCCGTTTCCTTCAACTCCTTCGAGCCGGTCGCAGCGTTGAGGATCCCCAGGTTGACCTCACTCCAAGGGTTCTGGTTGCGTCCTATTACCACGCATGGCCGGTTCACGTAGAGGAACAGTACTGTGCTGTCAGGCGGCGACTTGCGCAAGATGTGATCTTCGATGCTGAGGTTCAGGTACGGATCGCTACTGCGAGACAGGTAGCTCTGCAGCTTATGCGCCGGGTTCGAGAGATTCTCGGTGAACGAGGAATATGGTCGGCGCGCTCGTGTGAGCCATGTCGGGGTTGTGGCAGCCTGCACCAGGCGATTTGAGATGCTGCGACAGTTCGTGAAGCTCCGGAAGGTACATGACAGCTGCAAACCCCTCGATGGTGCCATTGTGCGCGATGGCGGAGCTGGTGTTGAAGTTTGGATGCTCCAGATGCTGCGAGCTGCCGCCGCCGACGCGCCAAATTGCCGGCGGGCGGTGTCGCGGCCCCACGCATCATCCTCAGCCAGAACGTCTCAACTCAGGCTTCACACTTCCTACATCACAGAAGCCTTCATCGATGCGTTCCGTGCTTCGAAAACCGACTTACCACTATAGCATTAAATAGAGCCTCGATCTGGAACCTTGTCACTGCCGGTGGACGCGTCGCTCCCATCTGAACCTATCGCTGGAACCGTGACGCCTACTTGCTGCGAACAATGCGGAGGAATCCGAACCACGTCTTACGCTCTGTCGAAACCAGCTGTATTCGTTTGCTCACTAGGTTTTTGATACCCTTCCATCTTGGCGTCTGGCTGGTTCCCGCAGCACAGGTAGCAACGACTGCATTTCGCACGTGTCAACACCACCGACAGGAGCAGGCTGTCCGTCCATACTGGGCATGCCGTTATTAGTCTTCCCCAGACATCCGCTGTTTACTCAAAAAAGTTGCCGATCGTCTCTCAGACGTCACAGACACAAACAACGGTCAGAACCATCGCCCAGTGCTATGACGCCCAAGCAGGTCTCGGATTTCTTCTGGTCTCCTCTCGTCTTCGTATCCAACTAGGTTCCTTCCCAGAGTCACAAGTTTTGATATCTTTTGGAGCTCATATCGACGGAGGCATCTGCACCCTACTGCGGTGATCTATCAGGTTTACCCTAAAGACGTCTCCGTACATACAAGACTTGCACACGAAGGCCACTCCAGAGATCGGACACGATTTGGAAGAGTCCGGCACCTGGAGCAAACATCTTTGCTCTCATGCCCGCCCTCTGGTGTCCTCGTATCGGATCGTTCTTTCGACTTCCACAAAAGCAGTACCGCTGCAACCCTGGACCTTCAGGCTTGTATGGCATGAGAACCCTGCTCCAGGACTCGAGCAGCACTGTTCTTTCACTTGCAACGCCTTGCAGCACTTTCATCACTTCGAGTCTACTGCTCGCTCGGTATCGAGAGCAAATATTCTAAAGAGAGGGGAGCGACTGGACTCGGATGATATGAGGCTCAAGAGTAAGTTCAATTCCATCAAGCCAAAAGGCTCATCCACGAAGCATTGGTAATTCGCTCTCTCCGTACACCACTGCTCCTAGGTTCGAATCTCGCTGACGGCAATGAAGGAATGCCTCCACCACAGTGCCAATCGACCACGTCCAGCACCAGTAGCAGCATCCCCATGTCAGCAGCAGCAGCGAGGCGCGGTCGTAGCTAACCACTAACTCACAGCCCAGTCACTCACCCCCTCTAGGGGTTACCTAACGTTGCCGTCGCAGCATTCTCCCTTCCTCTCGCCCTCCCTCGGTAAGTCCTAACCCAATACCTCTCCAAACGGCAACCATCGCCCGTCAATGAGTCTTTCTTTTTGCACTTATTGTTAGCCGTGTAGCTCTTTCTGCTTATGCATAGTTGCACGAAAGCCAAACAGCTACCAGCAAGGAGCGCTCTCTCGGTCGTTACAGGCAGCAACTGCTTGCAACGAACGAGGGCAGCGGAGCGTCATGGGCGACAATGCCTGTTATTTGCTCTATTGTGAAGGTGCGCTCGCGTGTTGTTGTTTTGCTTCAGCCCGCACTCACCTGCTTCTCCGTTGCGAAATCTATCTTCTCCCAACACCCATAACCGCCATAACCATAACCACGACTAAAATTACCATGCGCTCCTTCTTCCGCCGCCTGAGCTTCTTCGGCAACTCCTCATCCTCCTCCGCCACATCCTTGCCGCCTCCGCCGCCTCCACAGCGCCGTGCCGCTGGCCGCCATCTCCGTCCCGCCGCGATCGCTCTTCTCGTGAGGCGCAGTCTCGCCGGCCAGTAAGTCTTCCTCTTTCCGGCAACCTCTGCAGGGCAACAGCACTCCGCAAGCATGCTCGAGACGTATCAAGCAAGGTTGGGACAAAGCCGCTCGGCAGGTCTTCGTACCTGAGTGACTCCACACCAAATCAGGTCTCCGCACTGACACTACGCATGCAGAATGGAAACCTCAATACTAGCATGTAAACAGCCCTGTTCCCACCAATCTGACGGTGGTGATCCCTAACTGTCGCCGCTGAAGGCAGAATGACTCGGTTGTGTTCGATTATTTGTTTTGCACAGCGAATGGTAAGGAAGGACATTTTGCAGTTACACGGACTACGCTCACCATGAAAATAGATACTCGATACCATCACGAATGAACTTTCTTTACGCCTCGTTTTTCATTGTGCATTCTCTGGATATGTTGTAATGTAGCGCTAGTTCAATGCTTGAGGCTGAATCACCACGGCAAGGCTGACTCGGTTCCCCACATCCGGCTCCGGCCCTGCAGGATGACAGCACGACAGCCGCGCAAAGTTCCAGTATTTTGGTAACGGCTCTACATAAATTACTCCATAAGATCTAGGTCTGCCATGAAAATGCAGGACTCGTTCAATCGATAGCCAACCGCAACTCTTTACCTATTCCACCACCGTCACAACCATACCAACAAGACAATGATCTCAAAAGAACCAAACAACAACAATGACCTTCCTATAGTGATAGCAGGTGGCGGCTGCGTCGGTCTCTTCCTCGCGCTCCTCCTCACGCACTCCTCCCTTCCCAACCAAATCATCGTCATCGAGCCCCAGCACCCAGATCCGGCGTCCACTCGCGCAATGGCCCACCAACCGCCCACCTTCCCTCTCTTCGCGCAAATACCCGGCTTGTTGCCCGAACTCATCAAAGCGGGTAGCCTGAGCGAGGGATTGTGTTTCAGGACAAGTGTGAAGAATGGGAGCAGGGTGATTGCGAGTAAGAAGTTTGATAATAGCGGGGAGGGCATGAAGGGGAAGGGACAGTTGCTGCTGCCGCAGGGCAAGTTCCAACAAGTTTTGATAGGGAGGTTGACGAAGAGCGAACAAGCGGAGGTCAGACTGGGCTGGAGCGTCGATGGGTTTGAGCAAGTTGATGACAACGTCAGTGTGCGAATAAGAGCTGCTCCCATATGTCCTCCTACCCTGCCGTACGACTCTCCTAACAGCACAACGGCCAGCGAGTCTGCTGGTACGACCGACACCGAGACCCACACCGAAACGATCAATGCGAGTTATCTCATCGGCGCGGATGGCGCGCACTCCCTGGTCCGGAAAGCCATGGGCCTCGAGCTAGAGGGCGAGACGCTGGATGCACAGCTCGTAGCCACGGATCTGCGGTTCCCATTCAAAGCGCACGGCTTCTTCGACGCAAATTTCATCGTCGACGCCCAGGACTACGGGCTCATTGGCCGCATTGACAACGCGGGGTTGTGGCGCGTCAGCTATGGTGTGCCCGGGAGCCAGAGCGAGGAGGAGATCAGAGAGAACGTGCACGAGAAGTTGGAGGGTATGCTTCCGAACGGCGGGAGGGATGGAGAGGGGAGCGAAGTGTTTGAGGTAGTGAGGGTCGCGCCGTATAGAGCGCAGCAGAGGTGTGCGGAGACGTTGGTGAGGGGGAGAGTGCTATTAGTGGGGGATGCGGCGCATTGTAAGTCCCCCTCAATAACATACAGTCCGGTGGCGATGCAAACATAGTCTGACTCCCGAACAGTGACGAACCCCTATGCCGGCCTTGGCCTCGCATCGGGCATCGCAGACGCCGATTCGCTGGCTCCCATCCTGGCGCACATTCTCTCCGGCAAAGCGTCTTCGCCCTCCACACTCCTGGCTTCCTGGTCTGGAGCCCGACGCCAGAAGTTCTTCGATGTGGTCGACAAGCCGAGTCGTGCCGCATACAAGCGTGTTAGGAGCAATGTTGATACGGATGAGAATGTAGAAGCGCTGCTGGAGAGGGACCCTATGGTGAAGGCGCTGAAGAGTGGGATGCCAGTCATGCCGCCGAGCTTGAGGAGTGCGGGCGAGGAGATGGAAGGGTGGTAGGAATGACTATACTCATGTTCGAGCGTATGTTTTCACGTCTGACAAGCATGATGAGTGCAAAACGTAGCGATACAGACACTATGCATCTACGAGCTATAACACAGAACCGAAGACAGGTCTACAAGATCAACCCCTTCCTCGTACCTTTCTCGCTCAACTTATAGTCTTCCAAGAGTGTATCCCCATACGCCCTCACAACAGCCTGTCCCTGCGGGCTCTCCCACTCAAACCCAACCGCACCTTCAAGTCCGAATAGATCGCATGCGACTGATCCTTCATCCCCAGTAGCAAATACTCGCCAATCCTCCTCTCCACGGTATTCGTCCAAAGCACCGCACTAATCGTCTGTCCGACACACACGCCCACGCTCGTTGCCAAACTGAGCAGCGCGAGGTCCACGGCCACATCCTCGTGCGGCACTGTGCTCATTATCGCGAGCTGATGGGCCGCGACCATCATGGCGCCGCACATGGCGTTGCACATTTCGACCATGAGAAGCAGCCCCATGGGTGTGCCGGGCTGCCGGAACTGGATTAACAGGCCGGTCATGAGGAGTTGTATGGACATTGCGACGATGACAGCCCATTTGTAGCGGTCGGTGCAACGGATAAGGAAGGCGAAGAGGAGACCCCATGGGCAGGAGACGAGGCTGAAGATGCTGTTTTATGTAGCCTACTTTTACGACGGAGAGGGAGAAGACGACCTGGAGGTAACACGAGTAGTACATTTTGTACGAGCTGTTGAGATCTCAGTCACTCACTCTTCGAAGAGAATGTGGTCGATCCAGGAATTCGCGCCGAGGAGACAGGCGGCGACGACAGAGCGGTCGGTTAGCAAGTGGAACGGGAAGAACGTCTTGGGTGCCTAGAATCGCTCCCATTCTGCGAACATGGCGAGAAGCAAGGGTTCGAATACGATCATGGATATGATGAATGGCGCGCGCTAGTCTTCGTGCGGGTAGCCTGGGAGGCTGAGAGGCAGGGGTAAGAGGGAGAAGCCGGCGCATATGAGAACTATACCGATGACTAAGATGTCGGTACATCCTTGATCAAGTAGGGAGAAAAAAAAGTACCGTCAAACTCCATGCAGTGATGCTCCACAGACTTCAATACCGTCCTGCTACTCTTTTCCTTCTTGCCAACAACACCCCGCTGCGCAGCCCTCCTGATCAACACGTAGAAGATGAGCCAGGAAGGGACGCACATAAATGGCGTGATGACAGTGAACGCCCCGTAGCCCTAGCGCCACGTCGACTTCTCCAGAAACCTCTGGCTTAGCTCCGTAAACGCCATCCAGACCGTCCGGTTCCGCGAGTCACTCGTATGCTCTCGTGGCTTGAATCAAAGGGAAAGCACGATAAGATGCGCCTCACGAGATGGATTGCCATCTTATAAGACGATATAGCGTTGTGCTCCGAGCATTCCTTCATAGCCAAGGTATATGGTTCCTCTTGAGAGGTGCCTGGACCGTGATAGTCTAGTACGACTAGGGGAGACACACTTGGCGTTGAACAGGTCAAGGATGGGTGGTAAAGGTGGACACCGTAGATGCCATGACCACGTGCCGAAGTCACCTACCCGCGTCATTCAAGCTTGGCGTAGTTACATAGGTGCAAATGCATTGCATAGTTCCAGAATGACTGCCACCTCGTTCAGCGCTTGTGACGTGCGACCTGGACGAAGTTATGTACGAATTGAAAATTGTCAGGCTGATGTTCACCGGGTCGATAGTGTCCGACAATGAGATTGAGGTCAATGAGCCCAATGCAACGGCCATATCCCGAGTCAACGTACCTGTTGTTCACTTCCAGCCAATCGGTAGTAACATCCAAGAGCAGAAATCGTGGGCGCCGCGGACTTGAAGAATCATGTCGGATTTCTACTAACACAATGCGCGCGATTCTATGCCGCTGCGCTGTTCGTTGCCACTTTTCCAAACATCGGCCGCCTCGCCATGCAAAGCCTCAACACCCCTAAAACCATTTCCAGCGCTACGCCGTCCAACCACTCTCAGCGCACTCTTCTATCATCTCTACGATGTCTGAAGAGTAACCTGCTCCACTCCGCTCGCAATAGCCTCTTCGGCCTTCTTGTCTGCAGGACCGTCCTTGCCCTTCTCAGCGGCCTCGACACCCTCGGCCTTGCCAGCAGCCTTCTTGGCCTTCTTCCTCTCCTTGTCGGCTTTCTTTGCGGCGGCTTTCCTAGCCTTCTCCTCCTTGGCCTTGCGAGCCTCCTCGCCACCGAACTGCTCGCGCCACTCTTGCTCCTTTTCGGGCTTGATCTGCGAGAACAGGTAGGCGGCCTTGCCGATCTTGTGGTTGACGGGAAGCGACTTAGCCTCCCAGTTATCGGGGATGATAAGGAACTCTGCGTTAAGCTGGTCGAGGATGTTCTTGGTTGTGCCAGGCCTGTGATTTATGTCAGTGTACGTGGAAATGATATTGCATATGATGTCAAGACGTACATGTATGGCTCAATCAAGCTAGCCAGGAGATGGATGTGGCTCAATGCCAACCCAACAACGGCAGCGCAACGGTCTGGCTCGGTAGTGGCAAGGTTGTTATCGAGTCTGTTGTCTTGCAGCAGCTGGTTACCCAGGCTGGACAGATGCAATGCTGTGCTCAGTGCCTGACGAATCTTGACGTCCTCGAGCTCTTGGATATACCGCTTTAGCAGCTCGTTGACCTTCTTCTTGTGTTCGACGAAGTAGTCGTCCTCGAATTTCGTGTAATCGGGAACAACCGAATCGTAGATCTTGGAGTTGACGAACTTGATGACGCGGTTCACAAAGTTGCCCAGGTTCTTCAGCAGCTCGTTGTTATTGGATGCGATGAAGCTGTCCCACTCGAACTCCGAGTCGCCAGTTTCTGGTCGATGTGAGAGGAGGTAGTAGCGCCAAACGTCTGCGGAAATGCCAGTTTCCTTTGCGTTGTTGCCGAAGACACCAATGTTTCTCGACTTGGAGAACTTGCCCTTCTCGTAGTTCAGGTACTCGGTTGTTGAGATAGTGTTGAGCATGGTCCACTTATCCCCGGTGCCGAGCTGCGAGGAGGGGAACACGACGGTGTGGAAGGGAACGTTGTCCTTGCCCATAAACTGGTACAGCTTGACATTCTCGGGGTTCTTCCACCACTTCTCCCACTCGTCTGTGTAGTTTGCTGTGATTGAGACGTAGCCAATGCAGGCGTCAAACCACACGTACATGACCTTATCCTCGTAGCCCTCCAGAGGCACGGCGGTTCCCCACTTCAGGTCACGGGTAATACCTCGCGGACGCAGGCCCTCGTTGAGCCATGAGCGCGTGATCTGTACACCGTTGGAGCTCCAGTCACCCTCTGTGCTCGACTTCTTGAACCACTCCTCTTCAGCCGGCTGCAGCTTGTCCAGACAAAGGTAGACGTGCTTCGTTTTGCGGGGGATTGGTGTGGCGCCGTCGAGCTTGCAACGGGGGTTCTTCAATTCAAGCGGTTCGAGCAGGTGACCGCACTTGTCGCACTGGTCACCTCGCGCATCGTCGTAGTTGCACAGCGGACAGGTGCCCTCGACGAATCGGTCCGCTAAGAAACTCTTGTGTGTCTCGCAATACGGCTGCGTTGTTTCCTCTTCCTTGAGATACCCGTTTTTGTGCAGTTTTGTGAAGATATCTTGCGCAATGTCGGTCTGTTGCTGTGTGGGCGTGCGGCCGAATTTGTCGAAGCTGATGTTGAACCACTCGTAGACTTCTGAGTGTAGCGCGAAGTACTTGTCGCAAAGCTGCTGCGGTGTAACCTTCTCCTCGATCGCCTTGGTCTCGGTCGCTGTGCCGTACTCGTCGGTGCCGCAGACGTAGAGGGTGTTGTAGCCTCGCGCGCGAGAGTAACGTGCGAACACATCGGCGGACAGGACACTGCCAATGATGTTGCCTAGATGGGGGACGTTGTTGACATAGGGCAGCGCACTGGTGATGAGCACATTGCGCTCGCCCTCGACGGGGAGGACGATCTTCTTTGTCTCGCTCATGAAGCTCTATTGATATCAGCTGAACTCCTGTAGTTGTTTGCCGAAGCAGGGCGATCGCTAAGGACCTACGTTCTGGTTGTGTCTACAATTTCCTGAATGGTTTGTCTACGCTGCAGACCAGTACTGCAGTTCAATGGTCTGTAAGCTCTGAACTGTGTGGTTGTGAAGTGACTCAAGAAGCTCCAAACATTCGCACGAGACCCTGCCCCTCCAACCCCGCCTGCCGATTCGCGCAACGCGCACCAGCCACAACGCCACATCACGTCAATTCACTTTCTCACAACTTGCATTGGACAAGCTTCAAGTCGACTCATTGAATCCGATGACTAGATCTTGATGAATGCATATCTTCCCTCTTGCAGAATACTGAGTTCAGAGTCCTCGGTATCTTGATTCGTCAGCTAGTTTGACTCGAACATTCACCGAAGAAAACCTTGAGCCTGCAACCTCGCGATTGGACACTTTGATGATATTGAATCGTCATACTAAATACTTTGATACTTGTGGCCAGAGTGTTCAAAAGCAGCAGTAGCTGTCAGGAAACAAGCTTTAGTGAATTCGAAGCTTGAAAGAGTTGGAAGCGGGCAGGGGCAAAGGACACTGCCACAGGTTCAGAACAGCTTCGAGAGCCGGGTTGGACGTCCAGACTTCCTATTCAGAACCACCATCTACCTTACCATGGCTTCTCACGCAAACGATGACCCATTCGACGACCTCCTGACCCTGGAAGACACACTCTACACTACAGCCCACTCCCAAGGCTTAGCAGACGGCGCGCGAGCCGGGCGTATAGAAGGACGAATCTTCGGTCTGGAGAAAGGCTTTGAAAAGTTCGCCTCGCTGGGAGAGCTACACGGACGAGGAGCAGTATGGGGCTCACGTTTACCTGCACCCAATCCAGCATCGGCATCGACATCATCACCAGAATCTCCAAACCAGCCTTCTGTCACCACCACAACGCAACTTCCAGCGATTCAGAACCCAACCTCACGCCTCCAATCCAACATATCGCTCCTCTACCACCTCACCGACCCGCCCACATTCAGCACATCCAACACCGAGGCCGACGTAGCAGACTTCGATGACCGCGTGAAGCGCGCGGGGGCAAAGGCAAAAGTGATCGAGCGCATCATTGGAGAATCCAGTACCTTCGCATCCACAAACAAGGATGCAACATCAACTGAGCGAAACATTCGGCTATCGAGCTCAGCTCCCAAGAAAGCCAGCGCGAAGGGCTCCGACAACATGGAGGACTTTATGGGATCGCGGTTGATTGGCTGAAGGGTCCCTAGGTACTGACCCCGAACACATGGTCGCATGTTGTGTACGAAGTATAGAGAGAACTTTGAACCAGAGTTGGGCGATTGTTGATTCGGGAATGGAGGAGACACGGCCGCGACTGTAATTTGAGGCGCATCATGACGTGACTCGAACGACGCGTGGTCTGATCGTCGAGTAGATAAGGAAAGTGAAGAGGCAGGAGGCAGCCGCGCTGGAACAAGCCAGACCGCGTCACCACACATCTCACGATAAAGTTCAAGCGTTGGTGTATTACGTTCTTCACTACACTATCCCGAGGGAGCCAGGGTATAACCAGTTAAACCCAGGCCCAAGCCCACCACTACACCGTGCTATGACATAAAGAGATCAAGAAGGCCAAGAAGCTCATCGAAACTAAAAAGAATATTGAGAAAGGTGGTAAAGTGAAGTCTGGTGAACATAATGCCCCTCACTGCTCCCCCGGGTTTGGTGCTAAGCGTGCACTGGTATCAAAACATGTCGAAAACTCCTAGACATGCACTTCTGCTGCCTCCCGCTCACCCTACACGTCGATGATGGGCGCGGGCCGCTCCATGCGAGGTGGAAGTGGGCCGCCCTTCATTCCAGGAAGGCTGTCAACACGGCTGTGATTCGGCAACTCCTAGTAGCCGTTCATGGTCATGCGCTGACTGTTCCTGCTGAGCTCGCGGTCGGCAGATGGGGAGATGGGGCGGGATGAGTGGCCGCCGACAGCAGAGCTCTCCTTGAGAGCAAGCAGCTGCTTGGCACGGAAGGACTCGTAGTGGATCTGGGCGGTGGTCTCGATCAGATCCTGGAGGTGGGTGCGGAGGAGGAAGTTACGGAGGTAGACGAACTCGCAGTGGTTCTCGTCCTCGACTGTGAAATGTTAGCGGTGCATGGGAGCGTGGAGAATATCCAGAACATACCATTGATGACACCCCACTTGGTCTGGCGACCGCGGACGTTCTGGCCGTTGACGACAACTGTCTTCTCAGAACCAACAACAGCGAAGGGGATGAGCTCCTGTGATGCGTCAGCGAAAAGTTCCATGTTAGTCTTCCTTTGAGACGTACCTTGATCTGGCTCTTGTGGGCAATCTCGTCCTGGTCGTCCTCCTCGTTGTCGTAGGGGTACATGCGCAGGTTGTGGAACTGAAACTCGGCCTTTATCCTCTCCTTGAAGGCAGCACGCTCCTCAAGTGTCAGGCTGTCCGCCTTGGCAATAACAGGCACGACGTTGACGAACTCGCTAAGCTTCTTCAAGACGACAATGTCAATGGGCTTCAGGGCGTGGCCGGAGGGCTGGATGAAGAACAGGCAGCAATGGATGCGTGTGTCCTGCAGGTACCTCTCACGCTGGGCGGTGAGCTCCTTGCGCAGGTAGGCACTGTGCTGGTCCTTGATGTACTTGACGATGGGGTCCCAGCAGCGCTCGTTGTTGATCAGATCGCCGTAGCCGGGGGTGTCGACAATGTTGAGGCGCAGACGCACGCCGTTCTCCTCGATCGTGTGCGAGATGGGGTGGATGGTCGTGGTTGTGCGGGGCTCCTCGTCAGGGTAGAGGCGGCCCTTGCTGTCAATCAGGTGGGACGCGAAGATGGTGTTGATGAGCGTCGACTTTCCGAGACCGGTCTGGCCTGCAAACACGTTAGTTGACTGCACCTGCACAGAGACTCTCGTGGTGCTCACCGACGCAGATGACATTGAACTGGAACCCCCGCTTCACCGACTTCTTCTCAATCTGCTTGGTGATGCTGTCGAAACCGACATAGCTGTCCGGGAAGATGGACTGCAGAGTAGCGGCAGCCATTGCGGGTGCGGTGGGCCTCGGTGGCGGGTCTGGCGGGCGAGGGAGCTGGAGGCGGGTGGTGTGCAGGTCGTGGGCGGGCTGCAGCGACGGGACGAGGTGTGGTTGTAAATAGTCAGGGACGTTGCGCTGGCGACTTTCTCGCGGAGTCGCGCAGGGAAAGGGGCAAGCGAAATCGCGCTAGCGACGGGCGTGGTAAGTGCGGTCCGGCGCTTGGACTGGGGTGCGTTTTATTCTCCATCACCGACTTCGAGGGTCGCGCCTGTCCCGCGCCAGACGTCAATCACCCGCACACCCCCAGTGTCACCACCATGGCGCTCGCCCGACCGCTGCCGCCGCTGTGGCAGACACTGATGCCCGGCCTGAGCGGCATCAATGGCCCCGTGCGCCCCGTCCTCCACCTGCCGCTACTGCAGCGCCTCGCTCAGAGCACCCCGTTCGCCGCGCTCGCCATACCGTCGCTGTCGCTGCCGTCGTTCCCGTCGCTCGGTGAGATCTGGGATGGCGTCTTGAAGGCAGTGCCGAAGAAGAAGACATCCTACATGAAGAAGCGCACACGCTTCCTGGCGGGCAAGGGCATTGAGGACATTACATCACTGAACAAGTGCTCGGCGTGCGGGCGGACAAAGCGCGCGCACATCCTGTGCCCGTACTGTGTTGATGGTAGGTCTGGCATCTGATTGTAGCATGCCGTGGGTCTGACGTTCGACGCAGCCATCAAGACCAACATCTTCCGCCAGCTGAACTGGTCCATCAGGCGACCCACAGCAAAGCAGAGCAAGCAGCTGCACCGCGAGAACCGCCAGTACGCTCAGAAGAACCGGACGATGGAGGACGACCCTCGGGAAGAGAAGAAGGAACAGATCCTCAAGCACACTGGTTGGACCTTCAAGAAGCCCGCCTTCAAGAGCCAGGCAGACAGGAAAGAATCCTAGCTGAGCTGCGTGTCGTAGCCGGGTTGATAGACGTGGATAGAAGAGTGATGGTTTGGCGGAATATTGGGTCTGCATGGATGAGGAGACAGCCCTGTACGATACAGACGGGACAAGGTGGGTTGGATGACACTGTATCATAGTCGGCGAGCATACCACTGGCGCACTTGAATGGGAAATGATAGCCTTCATAAGGTCTTTACTTTGAAAGAACAGAGCCATATCTATGGATGCAGGTGATTGTCGAAGGAACGGCGGCTGCTGGACATCTATCGATCCTAGCGCGTGCTTCTCGATCCAGCTTGAGGAGCTGCATTGAGATCTATCGAGGTCACCGAGCTCGTCTTTCCTGACAGCAGGCTGGTTGTACCCCCAGATCCCTCGCTATATACCTGACTGGCCAGCTGCAGCCTGGGGTGCAGGAGCTGAGTCTGACACAGTCTTGTACGGCTTGTCGATTCTGCCGTGATGTTGAGTAGACCTTGGTGTTGGCATGGTTTCTGAGATTGAGTTCGATAGATGAGTGTAGTCCATGTCCTTCGCGCATGTCGATGTCCCAGTGTCCTCTTATCTCAAATCCGCAAATGAGGACCCGCGTCTATCTCTGCTTGTCGGTGCTTTACAATTGTGGCGGCATAAGCAGCCGCTGAAGATGATGGAAACTGCGCTTGTGTTACTTGCTAGCTAGGGAGCGTCAATATGTACATGCTCTGAGACGTACTAGTCCAGGAGAGACACAGGAGTGACGATCGAGGCCTGTAGGGCCGACTTGCACCGCAACAATAATACATCGGGCTGCCATACCACTGTTACTGTTGGTTTCCACGATTACGTAGCTCAAGACTCAAGCTCACTCGTATGATGAAGATGCTTCTCTTCCAATCGGCACCATGTCGACCAGCATCTAACTCCAAACTTGGTTGTGGCTTAACAGCAAACCCCAGACAGAGAATATTCTTCAGTGAGTTAGGTTCGACGAAGCAAGTAATGACCAAGATAAATAGCATCGCAACGAGCAGGCATTGCAGTGACAGCCACCCGCTGTTGAATATATCATACCCAAAGACGGAAGCGTAGGGACTTATAGAGAAAAGGAAGCCTGTCAGCCCAGACAGGGCCGCCAAAGGTCAAGATCTGCGATGAATTTGCGTGGAGTGTGGAGCGGAAGATGTATATGAGAGCCTTAGGCATATCGAAAGTAACTGCTATGATGTCGCAGTAAGGATCTGCAAAATGAGGTGACAACTGAACAAAGAGAAGAATATAGCTTGGCGCAACGATTCTATGGATCAAGCTGTGGATAAGAGCGGGAAGGAATATCGTAGCTGAAACCCTCCTTAGAAGTACTACTGATAACCTTGGAAGTCTCGAAACCAGTATATCGGATGCATCTGATTCGTAAATTCCATGGAGTGCCTTCGCAGCTGCCGATCGCTGTTGCTTGAAGCGGTGATACGGATTGTTGTGTTTTCCCTACTAAGCGGTGCGACAAAAGTCCGCCGTGGACGCCTCGTAAAGAATCACGAGAAGAAGGAGGGAAGAGTAAAAGAGGAGAGCATGTTGTCGATGCGATGGTGATAGCCACCGTGCCGTATCTGCGCGCCGGCGCAAGCTTGAGAATCTCCCCTCTGACAGCCACTTGCCCATTGCCTGCACTGTGCCAAGGCGGAGACGATGAGTGTTTGCTGGCAGAGGCCTACCAACAGGATGGAGGACTGGGGACGAAAGGCAAGTTGCATGTTCAGCAGGTGGTGTGGCTGACAAGCGGCGGGAATATGTGCGGGTGCACATGTAGTCATTATTCGGTGGGACCTACGACGCGTGGAGCGGATCGCCATGTGGAGCCCACACACGGAGTCACGTTGCGCGCTAGCTGAACGCGGAGAGCTCAACCCAAAATTTGTAACCAAGACCCAAGGACTCGCAATAAGGTAATCTAGGGTGCGTTTTTCCCAAGTCTCGGGCGCAAAAAGATGATGTGATAAGCGGTAGGCCGGCGATTCTGCCGAATCGACAAAGTACCCCAGAAACCTCATCCAAACAAAATAATGACTCTCCGACGGGGAATCGAACCCCGGTCTCCCGCGCTTGTTACCTAAGGCTGACAAGCGGAAATCATGACCACTAGACCATCGAAGATGTGCTCAAAGAGCGATGGTTGTTTGCTGATGTAGGTAAAGAGAACAAATACGCATATATTGCCAGATCTGGAATTTGATCACAAGCCAGTTCTACCATGTTGAGACACTCATTCTGAGTCGGATTTACCTTGGTCCTAGCCATCAGAATGGTTGTGTTGCTTGGGATTGCACATCTTAGGCCTCGACTGGCGAATATGGATATGCGGCCTACATCCTGTAACGATGAGCAAAAACCATGGTTGCTGTATTCTTGAAGGTTTGTTTGAACCAGCGGATGGCTTCTTGTGCAACGGCAGACGTCCTGACGGCCGACACTAACCCGCCAACGTCAACTACACCAAGGAAACCCAACCGGAACTTGACAGAGCAATTTATCGACCGGACACTCATCATATGCGGCATCCTCGTACTGAAACTAACTCGACCTCGTTTCTGGTGCACAACTGGTCTGCATTGTTGCCCACTGCCAAGTAAGTCTCGATTTTAACAGCACAGAAAGCTACATAATGACCAACCTCTCGCAGTGCTTTCTGTCTACCGCTTTCGTAACACGAGCGTATAAAGCATACGTAGCAAACGGCACGTGCTGCGTACAACATCGCCTTTTTATATCCCACTCATGACGCGAGTTTACAAAGACACAAATTGGACTGGGATCTTAATTCAGCAGGCTATTCGACATGCTTTTGTGATGAGCGGCACACAGCCCTGTCTGACATACAGCAGGCTACTGCACCTCAGTATGAGCGTTCGATAAGATCCTGCACAGAAGAATCCAAGACACGAACACTGGATTTATCGAAGATACCTGTTTCCCAGTCGTGAAGGGGCGGATCAAAGCAAAGATCATTGTCGCTCACTTAGAAAGGATATGATCGATGAGAGTCGATCCATTTCAATTCTTGCACTGAGCTCCGGTGTGCCGCGGTCCCTCCCCTACTCTCTCAACCTGGCCCTCATATGGGACCATGCTGTGTTGCTCCACTGAGTACACGGTCAGTCTTAAGTTTCCAGCAGTAAAGAGTGCGATCGGTCCACTCACCTCTTGCTGTGGCCGTTCCCGTTGTTCACGGTAATGGTCTCTAAGGCGCCAACCGACGACGAAGCCGACAGCTTCTGGTAGAGGCTCGACAAATTTCTCGTACCTCATACTTAACCGATCTACTGAGGTGCCGCGATTCCACTATCGTCCTCTGTACTTCGCACTCATGCGCAACAATGCATTGTTATTCCACTGCCTCGTCAGCCTCGAAGAGTTAGCAATATAGACTGCCATGGAATCACTCACGTCTTGCCGTGCCTGTGCTTTTTGTTTGCCGTTTTCGAGACCGTAGCGATATCCAACGGTGAAGAGGATGACATGTACCGAAGATTCAAGGGCTTTGGGGTACCTCATTGTGCACGCGATTTTGACTGATAGTTCGAGGGATGAGACAGAAAGTGGAACCGCGATTGGCGTCCACGCCTGCGCCAATAAGACGTTCCTCGTGCAGCCTCATGTCTTCTGCATGTCGCGTTGTTTGCCGAGCTGATGTGAGATGTACGATAGCCTGGAGATACGGAAGCCAAGGGAGGCGTAGATGATGGCGACTGCCGAATAAAGCATTGGCTTGTAGAACCTCATCTTGAGCTAAAGCCAAGATACCATCAATCGGAAGAGTAAATGATAGAGGAGTAAGATTCAGTGTAGTTGGTATTTAATACCCCGCAGGCTGCCAATCATGCGTTCATGATGGTCTTTAGGCGGCCCAGAGCCAACGCGCCAGAGCAACAGATCAAACAATGCGTTGACTTCACGTCTTTCCATGCCTTAAATAGAATCACGATCTCGTTAGGAATTGTTCTGGTGTGCCTCGAGATGGAGACGCAGCCTTGTGACAAGCCTCGGGAAACGGAACAAGTGGCTCGTGCCGTGGCTAGTGACGTGCTTGCGCATTGCGCATGCGCCGAAACTTGGGGACACGACGCGCCAAGTCAACATTCAACTGAAGCTCCCTTGCCCGCCGTCCATGTCCTGATGGTCTGATAGCGTGTCCTGCGCATTCGCTCGTTTGCTCGTACTGTAGCTTCCAACATGTCTACACAGGCCACATCAGACCCTGTGAACCAAAGTGGTAGGTGAGCTTGCAGCTCTCAGACCTGCACCACTCGCGCGGAGTTAGCGGGGCTTGAGTGCTACTGTCAAGAGTACAGGGTGCTGACGAGGTCTTCTCAGGGTCGCCGTCCAAATCGAAGAAGAAGAAGAATAAGAAGAAGGGCGGCAGTCAGGCACAGAACAAAGTTGAGGAGGACACGCAAGTGAACGGCAACCACGGCAAGACCGAGGCAGATCACGACGACGATGTTGACGACGAAGAAGAGCAAGCTGTACGGATGTCTAGGCGCAAATAGCAGCACAGGGCATTGCTGACAGCGCACACAGAAGCCAGCCGCCGCGCAGACTGTCGATCGAGACGCAGACGACGTCGACGATGAAGAGCAACCCGTCTCTCCCACACTACCCACGCCCAATGGCACCCATCAGCACAGCATAGCATCAGCAGTCGCTCTGGGCTTTTCGCGCTCGCGCTCACCACACATGTCCCCCTCACCGCCCTCAGATTCCGAGACAACAGCGCGACTGGATGCGATAGCGAAGGAGCGCGATGCGCTGCGGCAAGAAGTCACCGAGCTGAGGAAGAGCCTGGAGAGCATACAAAGCAAGCACGAGGGTCAGACGACAGAGGGCGCGCAGTCGAAGCACGAAGACGAAGTGCAAGCGCTGCGAGAAGAGCTCGAGGAAGCCAACGAGGGCAAGGAGCACTTCGAGACACAGTACAACAACCTCCTGGGGCGCGTGAACACCATCAAGACGAGCCTGGGCAACCGTATGAAGGCTGATGCCGTATGTATCATGTCGAGCGATGGGAGAACGAGAAAGCTGACAGATCGTAGGCTAAGATCGAAGAGTACGAAGCACAAGTCGCCGAACTACAAGACCAAAACACAGAGTTGCAGGAGAAGAACGGTAGTCTGAACGATGAACTTGCGAAACTGCGGCAGGAGAACGAGGCACAGTCGTCCGAGATCAGCAGCTTGCGGAGCAGATCGAATCTGTCTCAGCAGAACTGGGTGAAGGAGCGCGACGAACTGATTTCCCGCGAGGCATATGCGCGAGAAGAGTTCGAAAACGCAAAGCAGGCTATGCAGGACTGGGAGGTCTTGGCTATGAACGAGCGCTCGTTACGCGAAAGCTTGTCCGAGAAGGAAGCAGAGCTGAAGGAGCAACTCGAGAGCCTCAAGGACGAATACGAGCGAGCTGCAAGAGACAGAGATCAGAACAATCAGGCTGTTGAGGGACTGCAGAAAGCGCTCCAAGAGGTGCAGAACTGTAAGAGGTGTTACATCACTGAAACGACGCATGCTGACAAGCGCCAGTGCGCCGCTCTGAGCTCAAGAAGTCCGTCGAGAGCTACGAGTTCCAAATCGCCGACCTGCGCAAGCAAGTCAGTGCCGCAGAGGAGTCTTCAAAAACAGCACTGGCCTCCGTTGCTGCAACACAGAAAGAACTCGAACGCGCGCTACCCTTCGAGAGAGAAGTCAAAGAGAAGAACCTCTTAATTGGCAAGTTACGCCACGAAGCAGTGACGCTGAACGAGCACCTCACAAAAGCATTGCGGATACTGAAGAAGGGGCGGCCGGAGGATAACGTCGACCGCCAGATCATCACGAACTACTTCCTACATTTCCTGGCGCTTGACCGGAGTGACCCGAAGAAGTTTGAGGCATTGCAGCTTATCAGTATGCTGCTGGGCTGGACTGATGGTACGTTTTCAACTCCCTTCCGTCCACTTGTCCCTTTCCAGTCCATGTGGACTCTAGCAAACACTAACGAAAACAGAGCAAAAAGAACAAGCCGGTCTCGCCCGGCCAGGCACTAGTTCACGGCTCGGCGTCCCCATTAGTCCCTTCCGCAGAACACCTAGCACGCCGAGTCTCGGCTCTATGAGCGATCCCATGTTGATGGCCAGCAGTTCGAGTAACAAGGAGAGTTTAGCAGAGCTGTGGCAGGACTTCTTAGAGAGAGAGGCTGCAGAGGGCAAAGCTGGGAAAGATGCGAGCAGAAGGGGGAGTACTGTGAGTCCACCGCCTAGGTCAGGCAGCGGGCTGGGCATTGGTGAGAAGTAGAAGTGTAATATAGGATCCAGAGGGAAGCGGAAGATGGATTTGACGAATGATGAATATAAGAGCGAGACCAGACCAACATTCAGTAAAATAGACAATTGCTGTTTGATGCATTTCAGCGGCGCATGAGCATTCCATGTTTTAACAGACCTCACTTCAAATCCTGATGCACAATCTAACCATATGTTCTGCGGCCTTTTCAACGCATGGTTGAACCTCTGAGGGCGGGTCAGGTTTTCCGGAAAGGCACACGATGTCGTGCACAATGTCAGCAGTCTACATGCTCACCTGCATCTCCGTACAGCACAATGCTCATTACGCTACCATGACTCTCCACCGTATTGTTCTTTGTCTCACCTGGTCTTTGATGCATCTGTCGGCCGTACAAGACAAGCCTCGATCCGCAAAGTTCACACCCAAACGTGATTGCCACAAGCAGTCGCCGACGAGATTCCCAGCTTGGTATCCACGAGCCTCCTCAATACTAACAACGAGACCCTATCGCCGTGGCTTGCAACACTCACCTCCTCACCATATACATTCTCTTCGCGTGCAGCATCGCAGCTGTACTGTTCAGATTGCTTGCCGGCCTTGTAGGCTCCGGAGCCACTTGTACGGTCCTGGGCGCAAAGTGGGGAGCGTATGCCGTAGGCGCTGCATTACTCGTCGTTGTGGTGGCGCTGGTTGCGGTGGGCTGGTGTGCGGCTGTGTGTGACATCTCTCTCACATCGTATTTGTGGTGTAAGCGTCTTCTCGGGTATGACATGCAAGATGTTTAGAGAGATAGGAACGGCGAGCAGACTGATGCGAGGATGAGCGTAGATAGTGTACTGACGGTGGAGAATAAATCTGAGGATAAGACTAAGGACGAGAAAGAGTTGCCGAGAGGGTTTATAGGTGGGAGGGAGTATGTGGCTCGACGCAGAAGACGCCAGTGAGTATGCATTGTGTTGGGTGCCGGATGGGTAAGTGCTATGAGGTGAGTAGTGGGATGTGTTTGCAGCAGGGAGGAGCGTACCGGCGGTGGTTTGCTTGAGTGTATCGGAGCTGCATTGCCTTCGAGTCTGAGTTCGAACGAGATTGAGACAGTGCTTTAGATCACAGAGAGACCTTGTTAGTACTTGCTTCTGCGTACACCGCAAGCAGATAGACAATCTGTTAGCTGCAAAGCTTGCTGTCAAATCTAGTTCTTTCTGCAACATGAGAGATAGTTAACACACGCGCTCAAGACAGAAACAGGGTATACCACTACTTTCAAGCAACCTCGCGGCATTCTCAACACCTCCCAAACACCTCACACTGACACGTCTCCTCCCCCGAACACCACACCCCCTCCCTCCCAAAAATCACATGCCACAGCCTCTCCACCACCGCCCCCGCACTATCATCATCCATCTTCGTCTTATTGATCCACGTCCAGAACCGCGTATATTCGTCCACACTCCTCTTCCTCACCTGCTCTCTGCTGACCACAAACGCATTCCCGCTCGGACTCGCAAGCTGGCTTGGTACATCGGTATTATTGAACATCTGCTCCCACGCTTTTGCCATCTTAACCTCCAGCGTCCTATACTCATCCGGGGGCGCGCGGAACGGGAGAATCGTGTCCTCACACTCTTGTTTCGTGGGGCAGTGCAGACTCGCATACCCTTCTTTCTGGACATGCGGGATCTGCAGGTCTTGGATGCTTTGGACCAGCGATTTGTACGGGAGCCGCCATTTGCCCTTATCCTCTTCCTCCTTTGCGAGGTTCGGTGGGATGAGAACAAGGGTCGAGGGCAGGCGGTTGTAATTTGTGATTAGCCATCCGAGATATGCGTCGGCGATCCGCCCTTTGTCGACACGCTGTCCGGACTCGTGCAGGGAGGCAAAGGATTTGTCGATGGTAATGACTTGGTTCCGCCAATCCGGGAGTAGCTTGAGCAGCCATTTCAGATCCTCACCTTCAAGTTGCACTTTCACGATGAGTTTCTCTGGGGCTGGTTTCAAGCCGGGCGGCTCTGGTGTTGGTGCGTAGATTTGTGGTGTCGATGGTCGGACATAAGGATAGTTGCCCGTAACGTGGTTCTGGATGATGGAGCGCGGCGTGAATATGTAGACCAGTGTCACCAAGGTGAAGACTCCGGCGACGATGAAGAAGCGGCCTCGCACGGTGTTGGTGGGTGGCGTTGTTAGGGAGAGAGTGCGGCGATGCATGGTGCTGGATTTCCGGCTCTCCGAACTTGAGCTTATCCAATACCAGATCAATCCAAATCTCCAACTCTTTCAAAGTGCTTGTATCTCAAGGTCCCATGACTTGTGAAGTTGATGATGATCGCCCCTGTCTCGTCTCGAAGTTAAGGTTGAGCTAGACGCGTACAAGTAGGACCGAGCGGACTGTTGTCCGTAGTCTGTGCGCTTCCCCTGAATACGAAAGGCGCGCGCGATCACGGTGCTTTTTGCCCAGCTGAGGCAAGATGGTCTAGATGTGATGTGGCTTGCTATGATCTCACTTCGAATTATTATGCGCAACTGGAATGCTCTGACCCGCGTTCACCTACAAAGTAATCATATCTGTTTTGATTCTCTTTGCTATGGTATCATCTATAGCCGTAACACCGAAAGATTCGACCGCAAGTGCAAGTCCGCACACCAAACAAGTCTCCAAAGCCGGGGTATATCGAACCCTAAAACAACGCACGAAACGTGACATGCATGTCTGCAATGACAGTGGTATCCAGAATGAAGAAGGTATCAAGGGTAAAGTTCGCAATCGTGGAGCAAATGCGCAAGGTGGTGAGAAAGAAAAACCGCTTGGGGACCAATTAAAGCTTTTTGAGACAACAGCACCTAGCTGTGACCGTCGTAGCTGTCACTCACCCAACCACTGTTGGCACCAGCAAAGACGGGCTGTTGGCCTTGCTGGTAGTTGTCGCTCTCGTCATCATAGTACTCTCCGCCGCTACTAGCATCGAAGCTGCTGCGACCACTGATCTCGTCAGCCTCGTCTGGACCGTTCAGCGGCATCGAGTTCCAGTCCATAGTGGCAAGAGCCGGGTACTGGGCAAGGAGAGCGGCAGGCAAGAAAGGCTGCGGCGCCTGTGTCATCTGAGGGAAGTTCTCGTAGCCTGGTTGTGTCTGCATCACGCCACCGTAGTTCTGCGGCATGGGGTTGAACATGCCATTCCCGTTGGCCATTTGTTGTTGCTGACTCTCCCAACCGCCCTTCTCTTGCGCTTCTTCCTCGAGCAAAGGTCGAATACAGACTCGGCCAGCTTCAGATCTAAAGTGACGACCCAAAGCATCTGCGCGAGCAAACCGCCTGCCGCAACCCCAATGACCGTTGTCCTTGAGGTTACCGCGACAAACGAACTTCTTCTCGCCGGAGTGGAGACCCTCGTGTCGTTTCCTGTCATGTTGGCGAGCAAAAGCCTTGCCGCACACGCTACACACGAAGGGACGCTCGTCGGTATGGGTGCGAAGATGCGACCGCAAATTGTACGCACGTGTGAACCGCTTCGGGCACAGAGTACATTGGAAAGTCGCTGGGTGCTTCTGGGTACGCTTGGGGCCTCCACCCTCGCCGGGTGAGGGCCTCGAAGGGTCGGCAAGGTCTAGAATATAGTCGCGATTGGGCACGCTCGAAGTCGAGGAACGACGAGAGGACTTGCCGGACGGCGAAGGCGAGCGCGACTTGGCGGCGCTGGGAGACAATGACCGATTCGCTTCAAGGCCAGGAGTGGAGGCACGCGAGCTGGCGCTGCTGAACGGATCCGACTTGGCGCGAGTTCTGTTACGACTCCTCGCTGAATTCAATTAGTATGAGTAACAAAGCTTCTCTATTGATCACCTACATCGATCAGGTGGGCTCAAAGTATCGGTCAGAGCGTCCGCAGTAGAGCCGGGCTTCGGCGGCTCGAAGCTTGCTTGCCGCGACGGCGGCGCAAAGTCGATGTTGATTTCAGGGGGAGACATGGTATCAGCCTGACCAAAGTCGTTCAGCGAGGGGAATGCCTCTGTGCCCTGGGGATAGGCGCCCATTCCTTGTTGCTGACCGAACTGGTTGTTCATGTTCATGTCAATGCCAAAGCTGCCAGGTGTGAACTGAGGGAGCGACTGCTGTTGTGGAATCAATCGCGGGGAAATGGCTGGACTGTGTCCAGGGCTAATGTGTGCGTTGTCGCTCAGGTTGAATTGATCGAAGTTCGAGATTGGGTTCTGGAAGAGCTGAGGATCGTTCTGCGCGCCCAGGTGCGGCGAAGGCTGATCCTCCTCGAAGCTATGCTGTGTGACCAGGTATGGGGAGGCATGTGCTGAGGAGATGTCTGAGTACGCAGACTCGCTGGGTGTCCGCCTGTGTCCTCTAAAGTTCGCCATATTCGCCCACTCGGTGCCCTGAGCATACGCTGCGCTAGGATCCAGCGTCGACTGACCCAACGAAGCGTGCCGAGAGTGGTTGGGCGGGGAGAACGCGCCCTGGTTCTGGTGCGGCGACGCATGCGGGCTGGGACTGCGCTGATTGTTCATGTTATTCGGCAGTAGGTGTGGCGGTGTAGGCGCGTGGGGTTGTGTAGTAGCCATCTGGGCCATCAAGTCGTTGGGGTTCACTCCGAGGTTCTGCTGCTGCTGCGGCTGACTCTCGAGCAGGTGGGGGTCGAGAGAGTTGCCGAACTGCGAGGGACTGATCGCCTGAGGCTGATTCAGGTCGTTGGCGGCAAAGAAGCTGTTAAAGTCTGCAGGGCCAGGATTGGTGATATCGAGGTGGTCTGGCGTGAGGCTGTTGCCTTGCGGCCCGAACTGTGGCGTGTTGTGTTGCGACAGGGCTGGGTTGGACTGTAGGAACGTCTGGTCAGAGAGCACCTGCTGCTGCGGGAACGACTGCGGCTGCAGGGTGGACAGATACTGCGCGTTGCTGAGCTGTGCGTTGCTGACGGCGAAGCTGGAGGGGTCGAGGTTGAGCTGCTGCGATTGATCGAAGCCGAGGCCAGATACGTTATTGTGGAAGGGCGCATGGGGTGACGGCGAGGGTGTTTGCCTTATATGGACGCGCTGGCCCGCAGACGGCGAGCGCCCGCGCTGCTGCATGCCGTCCATGGTTGCGGTTGCGCGTGTTGCTATTCTGGAGTGCAGAGGAGTGAGGTAGACAGTCGCGCTTGGGCCCCTACAGTGAGATCGCCTTGTCTAGCGACAAGCGGGGGCGCGGGCAACGTTAAGCTTGAAATTGGTGTCGCTGAGTGGTCAGAAGGCCGCGAGACGACGCGTTCCTGGCTGGCACTGGCTGAGGCTGGAGGGTGAAGGAGGCTGTGTGAGCAGTCCTCGCGGTGAGCACAACACAGTGAGGTGGGCTGTGCAGCAAGTGAGGTTGATCCCCGAACAGGCTAGGGGGCTGCTATTCTCAGGGCTGATGTGCCCCGCCAGCGAGTTCCCGGCGCCTACTCTGCAGCAGAACCTTCGACTGCAGTGAGCGTGCCTGGTTTCAGAACTTCCAAAACGTGAAACCGTCCTAGATACGAGTGTGCGGCACGGGGCGTGACACGCGAGGCTGGTGTGGGGTGTTCGCGGTGACGCTGATCACGGCTATCGGCAGTGTCTTTGACCAAGACAGCAATGGATGAACTGGGGTGGACAGGCGAAAACCTCAACTGCAGTTCAGTGTTGTCGTGTAAAACGTCGCTAGTCGTGACTGCCGCAAAGGTCGATCAGCTCTCGCGAATGCTTGTCTGGGCGGTTACGTCTCGAACACCTTGGAAGGAGGAGCCGTGACGCAACTACTCAGCCTCAGCCCTATGGATCTTGGATATTGTAGAGATGGACTGATAGCGAGCGGTTGGAAACGCGATCGAGCGGTATCGCGAATTGAGAATTGTGTAGCCAGTTGTTTCAGCAGCTCGATGCAGCAGCAAGCCTTATATATCACCGAGTATTGCCGAGCTGTAAGAGAACATTCGCCGCGGGTGACATTCCATCTACGAGGCACACAAACCCATCCTGTCGCTTTCAACCCCGAGCGCAATCTCTTGCACGACTCAACGATGATTGTTGTGGCGGGCAGACCAGCGAGCGACGTGTATACAGAAATGAGGTCATGTCGTTGATCCACTTCAGATGGTAGCGCAAGCCTACAGCTCTTGCACAGCCACAACCCTGTAAGGCAGATTGGTCCACCAAGGCAGAATTCCCTCTGCTGCCACTATTCCCGCGACCACGGACGCTTTTCGAGGCGCAAACAGCGGTCGCATTGTAGTGCATTGCATCATGATGTGGCGTCGCAGACCGCTTTGGTCTGTTGCGTTGTGGTTGTGGAGTTGAAGTTCTCGTTCATGATGTAAGTTGTACCTTGTTCATACACTCCTCTCAAGCAAACTTCAGTCCCTTCGTGGGATCCCAGCGTCCGTCCTGCGCAGGACCATTTGTAGGTCGCACATTGCCAGATGATGTAGGCACAGCGCCAGTGCCGAATTTGATACCTACTTCTGGAGTCCACATGCCTGATGGTGGTATGCTCGCTCTGGTAGGCTTTGGCGCAGTCAAAGGTGTTTCTGCGTGCGCATCCGCTCCGTATTGCGGGTGCTGCGCATCTACTTTCTTCTGCTGTTGCAGCGACTCAGATGTTGCTTGCTGCAGATTGAGAGAATTCATTCGCGTAGCTAGATCGCTGCGAATTCATCAGCATAAGTTAGACCTGTGCGCGCATGTGTGTAGACTTACCTCTCAATCGCTGACGCCTCAGACTTTCGCTGGTAGGCAAAGCTGCGTGTATCATCGCGGAAGCGGTTGACAATCTTGGCTAGGTCGTTGTAGAACTTCCGGCCAACGTCAGAGTTCGAGATGATCTCCTTGTACTTGAAGTATGCGTTCTCCAGGTTTTGTAAAGCCTGCTCGCGTTGCTTCGTAGACTGGTCGCCTCGTCGAGCAATTAGGAAGGATGCGTTGGCGTCTTGCAGCCTCTTGATTGCATCTGCTTGCTCTTGCTCTTCCAGCTGAACCATGTCCTGATCGACATCGTACATCTGCAGGCGCCGATCGAATAAGCCTTCAAATTGTACAGCCTCAATGGTTTGCATAGGATACTCCCGCTCTAGGCGAGCGGCTTCGCGCAGTAACTCGGGATCTAATTCCGTCAGCAGGCTACATCAGGGCAAGGTCTGATCACTCACTTATGTCATCTTGCTTTGCCTTAGTTCGCAGAGCCTCGATCTTCCGCCGTCTTCTGCTCTCAAGGCGGCTGACCTCATTGAAGCATCCACGCAGCTTGCCAGCTTCTCGTTCAACATCACCTGTGATGGCTGGTCGGCGGCCGCTAGGCACGTAGTTCTCCAGATCGTGATCCGGTCCACTAAGCAGTCTGATGAATTGCTCATTCTCCCTCAACTTCGTCTTGACAATATTGTCGCTGTTTGTTGCAGCTTTGAAGTAGCCGTCGATCTCCTTGATCTGTGCATACAGCTTCGGCGCAGCCTGTTCGGCGGGTGTTCTGGTCCAAAGAGCAGTCCCATATCGTCGACGTGCGTTTTCGTCCTCCGCCGCCTCAGATTTGAGCATCTCGACACCCTCATTATACACCGCTAGATCACTGTACATGAGCTTCTTGGTATCCTCCATCGAACGCTCGAGACGGTGGATTCCATCTTGCTGTCGAATTTCCTCTGCGTGAGCCATTAGGCCTGGCGGAAGACCAAGTGGTTTCTCGAGAGCCTGAAGAGAGCCAGGCAAATTGAGGCTCCGAAGCGTCTCGTGGATCTGGGCGGTAAGGTTCTCGAGCTCCTCGACGATAGTAGTGTTGACTAAGCGGTCGCGGCGATCGACATAGATACTGGCTGCTAGGTGTACGGAGTAAGGGACGAGCTTTGAGAACAATGCAGGGCCCAGCTCGCCGTGATCTCCTAATAGCGCGTTCGACTCAGCGATTTCCTTTGGCACCCTCGAAACCACCATGTTGGCTCGGTCTAATATCTTCAGCTCAGCTTTCGGTGGCACGGGCAGGAGGTAGATCATGTCGTTGTCCTTCTCCGCTCGCTTCAGATCCTCCGTGACCCTGTTCTTGAGCCCAATGAGGTCAGCAAGTACCACCTTGTTGATGTAACGTTGCTCCTTGAGGGCATCGTTGACACACACGAGGCTGTCTTTTAACCTCGCAACTTCTTCGCCGTACTTGCGTTTCTCCAAGGCATCACACGCTGCTCGATACTGTGCAGCAGCGGCGAAGTGGTGATGCTTGGCCGTCATGTGGTGTATCCATTCACTGCTGACCGAGTCGGACTGTATGCCTGCTTCACAGGCCTCGTTATATAGATCAGACACCCTCGCAGCGAGCTTGGCGATTGTTGCATCCTTCAAGCCATCTTTGACAGCCTTCTGCCAGAAGCACTCCTGACCTTGAGCCAGCATGAGCTTCTCCAGGCAGTCCAGTGTCATGAGATCCATATCCTCTGGAGGCTCTGTTCGAAGCTCCGGCAACACTGTGTTTCGCAGATGTGATATCGTGCCAGCGGCCAAGCAGAAGTTGTTCGCGGCGACTTTCAGACCGTCTGGTGTGCTTCGGTTCGACGACATAGCCAGCTGCGAGTACATGGCGGCGAGATTGAACAGGATATTTGCGAGCTCATAGCGGAGGTTGTTGCGCGATACTGGTCGGCTCGTGTTGTATCCTAGAGCTGGGTACCAAGGAAACTCGACGCCAATGTCGACAGGGAACTTTCCGCTCAGCCATACCAGCTGAGCTGCGTACTGTTGTAGCTTGGGGATGTTGCTCGGATGTGGTTCTTGCGCGTGTACGGCGGTCGATCGCAGCTTCTCGATGGTCTCAAGGTCGGCCTTGAACATGTCCGGATGCTGATCATACTTGGAGGAGATGTACTGTTTGATGGCTTCGGTGAGGTTGACGGAATGTGACTTCCTAAATGGAAGAAAAAGGATATTGCTGTCCATCGTGAGTTCAGATCGACGACTGCTATTCTCTACTGCACTCACGAAGCCATGGTACAAAAAGCTGTAGTATTGTTTGGCCTGCAAGCTCAAAGGTGAAAAGACGTCACCGCGGCCGGGTTCAAGCCGAGCTGCCCCGCGGCGGTGCCAGGGTCCAAGCGTGGGGCAGGCGAGCAGCAGTCGATCCATCATCCAGGCACGCGCTCGTGACACGTTTGAAGCTGCAAGGCTGTCGTTACACATGGAGATCTCAGGTTGCCCATGTATCCTATATGTCGATCATGTTTTTCATGCATTGCGCATCAACGTTTAGGTTGCAATGCCAGTGCGCAGGGTGTTCAGCTTTCACATGCATCAGACACTTTGCGCTCATGCACATCCACTTCATGTGCATAGAGGTATCTCAGGACAACACTGTGTCTTCAACGTATGATCGCCGTCGATACCGTTTCCCAAGACATTGCAATGAGCAAGTTTAGCGCCACAGTGCAGTCAGTGCTGAAACAGTGAGGGGCGCTGAAGCGCATCTGGTCTCATCGGAAGCCGAGCTGCGCAGCCATTTGAAAGAAAATGTCAGCACAGTCGCTGCAATCTATAGTAATCTACGCTGAGTAGCGGATTGCAACACGATCGCGAAACTCGCGCAATCCGCCTTTGTCCAAGCTGTGCATCTAGTCCGCGTATATAATCCACGGGGTCGCACCCTTCTTCTGAGCTCCACTTCAAGAACATCCCACAATCGCCGCCTCTACCAATTCACATACAGCCCAAACATACACTCACGCCTCACCACCTACACACTTTACAAATCGCATATACCTACCACCATGTCTGAGCACAACTACAAGTTTAACATCGCCATGAGCTGCGGTGGCTGCTCCGGCGCCGTAGAGCGTGTCCTCAAGAAGCTTGATGGTAAGTGCTCCGCGCGGCATCTGGGTGCTCAGCGTGGCAACTAACCCAACGCAGGCGTCAAGTCGTACAACGTTTCCCTCGAGACACAGACCGCCGACATTGTCACCGAAGACTCGCTCTCCTACGAGACCGTCCTTGAGAAGATCAAGAAGACCGGCAAGACCGTCAAGTCTGGCGAGGCAGACGGCTCGCCAAGGGATGTTTGAGGATCATGAATCAATTTGAACGATCTCTTTACGGCATGTTTTATTTTGGCAAGCAATGGATACCACCTTTCGTAGCAGCTGAGCCTCTTGCCCTGCTACATCTCATGCACCTACGCGGTGTTAAATGAATAGAAATGGTGTTTGGCACCAAGAATCGAAGGATACCCACCCATAAACACTCTACGTCAATGCTGAATAATGTGACGATGCTCTCCAGCACAGTCAGCATCAACAGAGAGCCGTCGAGCATAGAAAGAGGCATCGCAGCGGCATTGCGAAATAATGCAGACGTCAAAATGGCTGGTTGCAGCTTCCCAGAATGTCCACGTGCTGCACTTCGCACCTGCCGGCCCTTCGGTGTTCAGCCTGGACAGCGCCTGCCTCATCAGGCTTCCGGCGCATTCTCGCAATTGGCCCTTAACAAGCCAGCTGCTGTCACTTGACTCACTTTGTACGAACCTTTGTTGCTATCTCTGTCCCAGCAATTTCCCGCTGATGTAATTCCTGAGGCAGATGACCGTCAAACTTCTCGTGCCTTAGGCGTCGAGGCCGTTCCTGCCCTGTGAGCTGCGGGCTCCAACTCCACACTTCCGGCTTGTCCCTCAGGAACCGCGCAAACCATCGTCACAGCCACCGTCTAATCAGATTGGAGTCATTTCAAGCAGCAAGTGCTTACCTGCGCTCGGAGCTCCCGCCGCTTGTGCCGCGTCCCCGAGCGATGTTGATGTGCGCCTCCAACCAGGTGGGTGCGAATTGTGCTGCCTGGGGCGTGTGGACCACCTTTCCCATGGACGCCACTTCAGGCAGTCAAGAAGATCGCAATATCGACTTCACCATTCTATACAACTGTAGAATCGGACATATTTCAGCGGCTCGCTTACCGAGCGGGCAACGCGAGCGTTGCAGATCCCGACCCAGATGACTCTTTCGTGGTTGCAAGGCGGGTTCGCTCCGGAATCCTGGGTTCGCGAAAAGACGGGAGCACATCAAACAAGCCTCCACCATGCTGAGCAGTGGCCACTTCGTCAATGCGAACCCTCGTATTGCGTGGGATTCCCAGGTCAGCGTCTACCTCCACGCTAACAATGACGCTGTCGACCTTCCAGGGCTTCGGTCAATTGACCATCTGCATGAGGCTTGTCAATGGATGCTCCCTCATCCACAACCTCATATAAATCTTGACCCCAAGCTGGTAAGCATTTCGCCTCCATCATCACCCTTCAAAGGGATCAATCACCAACACTATTCCTTCACATAGCATTGTCGTCATCTGTTCTGAACCTCATGCCTTCCCCACCACGAGGATATACCACGTTCCCGAGCGACGCCGACCTGTTTTATATGTGCACCTCGTCAAGTTCTGCAGAAGACCTTGGCATCAACTACGTTCCTCCATCACAGTCGTCTCTGCGGGTCGGCGTCGTCATCCTTAGCCTGGACCAGATCCAACTCTCCGACCTGGCAGCTGTTGATCTCCTGTCGACATTGGGCAGGAGCAGAATTAGCAGACTGAGTGCGCCAGCGAGCACGCTCGAAGAGGCCGTTGATGAAGTGGACATTCGATACGTCAGCGTGACCGGAGAAGGCTCGTTTCCAGTCACCTCTGGCGCTCGAATGCCAGTGACGGTGAGCTAGTTTCGGATTGCTACACAGCAAACACGATCATCGCCAACCCCTAAACCGACTCCTTGGTCAGAAAGCACCACTTCCTGGTCTTGCCGGATTCGCCTGTACCTGATCATCCTTGGTCATCTGAGAGAGTCTGGCAGGGAGACAAAGGTTAACACATGCCCTATATTCCTTCCAACCTCCGCGAGTCATCAATCCATGCTGGTACAATGTCTGACTTTCTGGTAGAACTCGTTGGCGAATGCACCGCAGTTTGACGTGCTTGTCATTCCTGGCTCCTTTACCGCTAAAGAACTACCACCAGCGGCAACTACTTTCTTGGCGGCACAATGCTCGAGTCCTGATCTGCATGCTATCTTCAGTATCTCCTCCGGTATACTGCATCTCATCCAGACTGGACTGCTTTGGAAACGACGAGCTTCCGCGCCGCGATGCCTGATTCCGGCTTTGCAGCAACGCTATCCGGACACTTTGTGGCAGACAAGAGCCTGGAACCGACATGACAAGCTCTGGACGAGCTCGACTGCTATCTCAGCCCTCGACATGATAGCCTCCTGGATGCGCGAGTTCTTTTGGGACCGACACGAAGCGGTTGAATGCGCTTTGGCCGCTGCCGGAATCGGGTCGCTGGACGATTTCGACTACTGAAGACCTTCCCTTGTACTACCTTCGGAATAACGAACCTCTCAACTTTTCGAGTCATTTATCCCTCTCTAGAGCAGAAGAAGGGCACACATCACGGTTTCGACTGTTGTACCATACTTGTTGTACTTTTATTGTTTGATTATACGAGGCCGGAACTTGTCGTACGACCATACCGGCCAGAGTCGAGCGGGTTAGACGACCAGCTCCTCCGGCAGTCCCAATGAATTCGAAGATCTCGTTGCAGCTCGCCGGCTGCCACACCCAACCTCCTCTGCCTCCCATGACAATTTTATTCTGATACGCTTACGACAGGCACGCCTGTGACTGATAGATCTTCCCCACAGGCCCAAACGTCAAGAAGCGACCCTCATGATTCCATGTGGTGTGTCGACGATCGCATATGGCTGTACGACTCAGGTGCTCTAGGTAACAGACATCACTCTTCGGCCTGGCGCCGACGTTTTTAGCCTCCTCTTCATTCGCTTGGCGAATGCAGGGTGCATAGCACTCAACCACTTTTCGAACGCTGGGTATACCTACCCAGACTCATTATCTCGGTATTGATGGCAGAAGTTGTCCAAGAGGAATTGCAACATCAGGCGCTCGGAGGAGATATTGCCGAATGCGTATGCGACCGCTGCGACTGCAGGCTACCGATCCATGAAGAACATAAGACTGTACTTGACCTCGTATTGTTCAACTTTCGGCATAGCTTGTCCGCAAGCAGTCTGTCAGCCAGCACATAGGCTCTGAGCAGAGTCACGGTCACGTCCTCAAAGACTAAATCTTGTGCATCCTCTTGGCCTACGATAAGCTGGCCGCAAAGTGCTCGGAGTGGTGCGTCAACAAGACCTTATGTATGTATACTCCCGGCAAACAGGATTAACTTCGATTGTCAGGACCCCTTCGATGTTTGATGTTTATGGACCTACAGTCTTCAGTCCAAGGTGCTGCAGGAAGTGTCAGGTCACTCGCCCTATCGGCGGCGGCGGTTTCTCTTGCTGAACTGAAAGGGAACGGCATCGTGCGGTGTTCTAGAGCCGGCAGGTACGTTGCGTTCAAGTGCGCTCGAAGTCAGGCGCCGTAGCAGAAGCGTGGCGCTAGCGACGGTGAAGTGAAGGGTGCGAACGGCTTTCGCAACTCTCACCTCCCAGGTTCACCTCCCAGGTTCACCTCCCCAGCTTCCTCCTGCTCTGATATACAGCAGCTTCTCCCAACTCAGCGACCAGCGCAGCACCATGGCACAGGTCAAATCTCGAAGCGCGAAGCCCGAGAAATTGTTACTACAGTGAGCACCTCCAGCTTTCGTTCGAAAGCAAGGCAATTTTCTCACTGACAGCAGCGACGCGCTCACTAACGACACTATCATCGTACACGTTGGGCAAAAGAAGAAACATTATATACTTCACAGAGCTGTCCTGAGTCAGTACTCCGAGCACCTCAAGAGTGCCCTGAAAGACTCTTGGAAGGAAGCAGAAGACGGCGTTGAGCCACTGAAGGACGCCGAGGCTGAGACTTGTAAGTTGTCGTTCTTAGGCTTGTGCTACATATCTTTGACGCGTACAATATACTGACAAGCTTTACTGTCGATGTGCTCGCAGACTGGGTATACTCACGACACTTGTCCGACGGAGCTTTTACGGAGAAGCAATTGATGAGATCTACAATGCTGCTGAATTAAAATCAAAAATCATCAAGAATTCCTGGCTGTTCACCAAAGGTATCGTATCTAGCGACCGCTTTCTGGATCACGCGTTCAAGCGTGCAGTACATCATGGATTTAGCAAATTCCTTAAGGGCGAGCCGCTCTGGCTAGATGGAAGTGCAGACATCGTCCGCCATATCTACCAGAACATGCTTACGCAACATTCGGTTCTTCAGCAGCGAGGGAACGACTATCGAATGACTCGGTACAACCAAGCACGGCGCCCTGTCAGTGAAGAAATCGATCACGCTTTCAAAGCAGCTGAGCAACGGGCGTTACCAATCGACTTCCACCTACGTGTGAGCTGGGACATGGCGTCTGAAGCGACAAAGGAATGTCTCAATCATCGGGCATGGTTCGCGAAGCACTGATACTTGGAGTATAAGTCTGGTAGAGAGAAGAAACACTGTAAGAAGCTCCACATGACTTACGACGAACAGATTGGTTATGGTACCTGGGACGACTGGAAGAGTGACGACGATGGTGAAAATAAAGAAAACGAAAACGACGAGAGTGACGAAGATATGGATGTATGAGGTCAAAAGATGCGATTGCAGGGATGAAGTTGTTCGGTTCCCAATACGAAGAAAGACAGCGAGGTGCAATTGTCCGGCGTTTACTGTCTGAAGACCTCCAGACCTGTATATGAACGACCACAAACCATAATGAATGGCGGTCCCTCTTTCCCTCCATTCGCCGTGCATGTACCAAGAACATTCGAATCTACTCTAAGAGGACACATGAACGGTAACGGCTGCCTGGTGTCATGTAACATCAAACTAAGACTTAATTCTATATCACAGATCATGCTCAGGTGCGAAGCCGTGGCCTTTTAATGAGCCTTTTGACCATGATGATGATGTGTGCCTCCGTGGAACTTGTTTCGATAGACCAGTAAGGGATGCGTGTTGAGTCTTGTCTCGCTCACATTACTTGATGACCGTTCTTTACGCATTTCTTGGCAGCTGGGGTCTGTCTATATGAACCAGGCCCGTAGCCTATCCACATTCATCACACACCGTGAGAAGTCTGCTACCGAAAAGACCATGGCAGGAAAGTATGTCTATTCCGCTCCGAAAGCCGCTTTGCTTTGCAGGATCTGAGCCTCTGTTCTTCGAGCCAAAGTACGTACATTCAAGTTTCATCATTAATCTCTGAAGACCCCGAAACAAAGTATGACGAACACATGCTTCCAGCCTGCACCTCCAAAGAAGTTCTCTATTGCCCATGCGTCTTATCGTCCTTTAAAACCCAACTAAATTCCATGGATAGCCTGCTGTCTGCCGGTCTTTCCACGGTGAAGATTGAAAGTGACACACGGTATAAACAATGCAACATAACCTTCTCTAAACATCATGAACTCCAACGTTCTTGACCTCAAAACGATATACCAAAAATGGAGTAATATGGCTTTATGTCTGCTCTGCACCGAAGTGATTCTGACGCTGAAGGATTTGCGTCTCTTTGTTATCTTTGCCCAAAAGCAAGCAGTCCGAGCCTGCCTATATCCTCCTGTTGAGGTCACAAATTGAAGACATGATCGATGCATGACTCCTTCGACTTCGGAAAGGCCACAAGTTTCTCAGTCACGACTATTCAATTTCAAACCATTGGCAGGATGGGTCACGGTCTGCTGCCCTCCTCGCATCTGTCATATATCTTGCGACTACTTCACTGTTGGTGTTTTTTTTACATCCAGATATCTTACTCAGTGCAAAGTTTCAACGTCATATGCACATGTTCTCGAACTTTTTGTGGAGCATGCTCGTGCTGTGATCGCCCTCTTGTTGTCTCACATCACTCAGAGTCAACGGCATTTGCGCGATGATATACAAAAGAATGATAGACGAGGCAGGATGTCTGTCTGGTGTTCGGAACGGACATCGTCAAGAGCATGGTTGTACAGTCAAATTTTTGAGTGGACGCATGTCTTTTAGAATCGTCGAATTCGTATCAAGGTTGGTATGCCTCGTTATCTAAAGCGCGACCGCATGCCTAGAAGCCCCTGGCAGTCTTGAGCCTCTCCTCTCACTCGACTTGCTTGTTTGCCAGAGTTGGTGTTAGTAACATTCTTTAACAGACCCTGCTATGCGGCACGACTGCTTCAAATCGGTTGAGGTGTTATGTCGTGACGTGGGCGGTGAGCCCAGCGGCGTCGAACGGTGGTCATCTGCTTTTTCTTTCGATCAACGGTGTGAGACTTCCAACGTCCTTCTCCTCTTTCTCCGTCAAGACGGTCCGACTTGAGCGCAAGTCGACTGTTGCAAGAAAAAGCAAAGACGCTGAATCCCAGTCGTGGACACGAGACGCGGATACGAAAGCCGCGCACGCCTGAGGCGCAGACATGCCGACCGCCTTCTTTCTGAGCGGTACAAGCTCTCATCATCGTTGTCGTCACTGTCATCAATAACTGTTCCATGGTGCAGGAGAATGCTTGCCGTCCGCAACGAAGAATACGGCGCTGCGTCAGTCTATAAGCGCCACCATAAAGAAGCAGCAGCCTTGCCGGCCTTACATTCGCCTCATAGTTGCTCATCGGTGTGCTTATCGTACATGCGTTTCGACGAGCGAACCACGAACGTGCCCTCCACGGGAGCGCATGTCTTGACATAGAACGGCATTCCACACGTGGAGATAGACGCGCGCTCTGCTGTCTATCGCAAAACTAAGGTGTTCGAGACTTCACCGCTCGACAGCAAGGCGCGCACGGCAAGGCGTAACGTCGGCGCTATTGACATTGCCGCTGTGGAGTTGCGCCACGTGCGTATGCGCAACAACGTTTCTGCCATCTCAGATGTCACCTCGTGTTTGATGTTGAAGATTGTAGACTGCCATCGAGGATTGCGCGCTTCGCAAGTCTGGTAACTGTGGTCGAAGATCTCGATCTGTCAAGTTCGATTAGGAAATTTTGCAGCTCGTTTTGGTTTGCGAAACAGTCGCCCTCGGGCCAAGTAATGCTTGTGCGGTGAATGTCACTCAATATACCTAGAGGAATGTCAGTCTCCATCCGTCTTTGCCGGATAGGTCTTCTGTGTCTCTTCAAGCCAGGAAAGGAGTGAAGACCGTACTCGCAGCTGGCCAATACGACTGTGTCGGGACGGTTGGCCGGAAACAGCTCCGTCGACAACACCCTAGCTCGTTGTGCTGAAACTTGGGATCAATGGCTGACAGCATCATGACAGCCATGAATCGTGCTTGCAGATTGGAGGATGGCGGACAATTGTCTTGCGCAAGCTGTCGCAGAGCGGGAGATGCGCGGGTCATGCAGGTCCCAGATCGTCGGCGCTTCGATCGGTTGGTGTTGGTGACGGTTTCGACTTATCGCAGACAGACGCTGTATCTTGCTGTCAGCATGCTGCTTCACTTCTCACATATGATGTCTTTAGACGCCGTTGGTGTTGGAGAGGAGTGTCGAAGCGCCCAAAGGATGTGATACATTGCAGAGCTCACTTTCTTGCAACAAGACCATTTCTTGAGCTCGAGCAGAAGCTAGCGAGCTGTGGCAGCCTTGAGACAGTCGTCCTAGTTTCAGGCAGACGGTGAGGGTCGGATCAGACCCCCGGTTGTCCAACTAGAACGGAAATCTGGGCGAGGCGCGGAGAAGCGCGAAAAAGCCGTGGAGATATGCGCATTCGTCGGCATGCTGCATCTGTCGAACGCACGGGCATCTATCCCATGCAGGTATAAGTGGGTAGTCAAGCAACCATGGGCGCTTGAATTGCCGCTTCGAGACAAAGCTGTGACGTTGCTACTCGACCCCAGACAACAACCGACGTGCGGCTCTGCACAGGATCAAGCTGGCACAGTTCAACAATGTCAAAAAGTCTGATTAGAAATGGGGGCAAGCAATGACGAGCCCTCGGCATGATAAAGGCAGCGCAATCACCGCAAACACTGGGTCCGTTACGACGGGAGGGTGACACTGTAAACTGTGCCGTAACCATTGCGAACTGTGCCACAGCCACCGCGGGGGGAACACTCTTTGACGAACCCTGAAACTCGAAAGAGTCGAGCCAAGAGATAGGTGGTCGGCGAAGTCATAAATGAAGACAAAGGACGCATTCTTCGCGCTGCTTTGCATATGTGCAGTCAGGTCGAAAATGTGACACAAAGGAGTCGAGCAGCAAAATGAGACAGACCACAGCCGATCGAGCAAGTGGAAAGGCTTGTCAGCTCGTCGCTGCTCGCTTCAATCCATTGACGTTAAGATCTCGGTTCGCTCCGAAGAGCTAAAGTATCCTAGCATACCCCTTGCATAGTAGTGCCAGACTTCACTATCGTCTATCATGATGTGCTGCGCAAATATCTCCATCTGGAGAAATTGTGCTTGAACTCAGGGTACGCTGTGCCTCTTGGGTTGAAGATCGGAACCATTGCAGCGACAAAAAGGACGACCGTTGTCTATCCGCTGTTGCCGCAGTGAACTCCTCGGACGATGGACGTTGAGATTTGGATGTCAGGATCAAGCTTGAAGAAGTTGTAACCCCGGCTTGATCGCTGCAGGTGTCGAAAGCAAGTTTTGAGAACACAAAGGAACAATCAGAAGGTGCACATAATGAAAGCGCACAGAGATGGGGAAGTGATCGGATGTTGAGTTTTCCAACGTGGTGAGTAACTCCAAATTTTTATGAAATTGCTGCAGGATACACAACACCAGGCAGCATCTTGATCGTTTCAGAATCTCGTTGTTACAGACCGAGTGTGGGCTGGACGCCTGATAGTTGAATGATCCTTTGGGACGGGTCCCAAGCTCGATTGGGACACAATAGGCGGTAGGGAGCGTTGAAAATAATAAACGCGTGGGTCCTGACGCTGCGCGGTTATAAGCCAACGGCAGCCACTCAATCTCGCTAGCCGAATCGGAAGCGGTAGGATTGCAGGCGAGCGTAAGCGCACGAATCCCGTGCGCAGGCGATGCTCAGTGAGGCATGGTTGATTCCTGCTCCTTCAGCAAGGGATTGCTCTCGCACTCCATGAATACCGGCACAGCGGGGACGCAGTGCCAACGCGTACCAGTGGTTTGTCTGATCGCTAACGGGAGCGGAACGGGGCGCACGCTCAGGAAACATACTGCTGGATTATGCTGCGACGACATGTGTCATTGTTAGAAGTCAGTGGGATGACTTGAATTAACACTCACAGTGCAATGTCGCCGAGATGCAGCCGCGGATATCATGGCATCAGTTTGCTCGTCAGCCGATGCACGGCGACGAAAGTGGACACAAGTTCCATTGGTCTTTTTCGCAGGAATGCACAGAGGCGTGACCGATCAGGGACCGCCTGATCACTTGCAAAGAAAAAGCCGGATTTCAATGACCACGGCTAGGATGCTGGAGTCGTCACTTTAGCCGACCGACAATATTGCAGTCATCGCGGCTCGCCGGCGGCACACTTGGGTGGGCGCTGGTGCAGGAGCAGGATCTGAGCGCAAGAGGTGCGGCTTGAGAGAGCGGGCCGAGCAGCCAGCGGCGAATTGTCCGCTGCAGAGCACTATAAATGCTGCGATCTGATGGGAGCAGGTTGGCAAAATCGGCAGGATGCAGGCCGAGTTGTCGATGGCGGGTAGAGTAACAGCGCGGCATTTGGCTGGGCGTATTGAGTTGAGGATCAAGTCAAAGGGCCGACGTGCCAGGCCATTACCAGCCCGTGAGAGAGCGCTCGGGGTGCGGCGTGGTACTGATTAATGAAACGGGCGAGGCCCATGGGTGCCTTCTTGTTTGGTCATGGTGGTGAAACCCGAGCAGGCATTCGACAGGCGGTTAGCATGAGGCAGTGCCGAGTCTGCTGGCCGACGCGCGCGAGAAAGCGGGCGATACGCAGGAACAGCGATGACGTCCAATATGGTGAGTCGCCGGGGCGCTGGAGTGCAGCAGCCGTGTTGGAGGTGGTGACATCTGCGTGGAGAAGACCGCTGGCACCAAATGGCGGCGTGTTTCGATGTTTGGGCCCTGGTTCGGTGGGCAGGTGCGCGTTCTGAACTGGCAGGAGCAGCATGGCGCGCCTACCCGCGATGCGCGGCTGACGCAAAAATAGGAAAGCGCCCACCAGACAGCCTTGAGCTGCACCCTCCTGCGAGTCGCTGCAGCGCGCACCTCGGTGGGCTCCAATGTTCGTCGCCTGCATGAAACACCCAATCACGGCCCGCATGCGCCTCACAGCTTGCGCAGTGTGAAAGCGTTCCGCGACGGCTGCTGGGCTAACGATGTCTGGCCGATCAACCTCGCATGCCGTGACGCCGGGAGACGCTTGGAAAGCCCGCTGCTCTGTGCCATCCTTGCGCGCTGCTGGAGGTATCACCCCTCCAGTACACCCAGCGATGAGCTTTAGGGCTGTAAACGCGATTTTTTCGCGAAAAAACGTGGTTTCGAGCTCCAATGCAGGGTCGGTTATATGGTAATCGAAGGAACCGCGCTTTTAGCTCGTCTACGTTGCGTTCTGTGGTCGTTCGCTGGAGATCTCGTGTGGGACAAGCGCGCAGGGACGGGCCAACACGCCCAATCACAAGGTTTGACCGGGGTAGGACATCTGTGCTCCAGCAAGCCAGAGGAACAGCCGCCTTCTGTGATCTCTGCTGGCTGCCCCATCCGCTGGCAGCTGCGCCTACGCCGGGACGCCCCTCTCTCCAGGGCAGAACTCCTCCGACCTTGTTGTCTTATACACTGCTCTCGCCGCTGCGGGTGGCTCTGCTCCCGATTGGCATCTCTACCAAACCCACACCCCGCATTGACTCCAGCACCCATGGCCCCAGGACGTTGCTCAAGATAGTCAATTCTGTTGCCTGCATCGACGAATTTGCGCATTGCCGGTCTTCACCGCGCGCTCGCTGCCACCAGCTTGACGGCAGGGCGTGGTCAGACATCTGCTTCAGTGAGCTGTTCAGCAACCCTCCCTACGCCAGCAGTAAGCGCGAAAGCCGCCTTTTGTGTCGTGGAACCGCAGAACATCAGCTCATCGTGTCACCGACTGTCCCATCCATCTGGTCGCAGACGACATTGGAGTGCTGGATGACTAGGCAGTGAACACTCAAGTCTACCACTACACCGAAACCACCGACAATACAAAACGACCAATCTCTCCAATAGCGATCTTGAAATCGCATAAAAGGCTTGTTGACAACCTTTCTGGCGAACCCAAATTAAAAGTCCCCACTTAGCAGCTTTCAGTCAGGTACTATGTCTGCTGTGCTGCACATGCCCGCAATCAACACTGCTCCGTTCATGCTGAAAGAGAAGCTTGGGGACCCATTTGCGCCTGCCTTCACCGCAGTCAATGGACAGCCTTCGCCATCTTCGCCCCACGCACATACTGGACCGCAAGGCATAACAGCCTGGGGTTCTGTACTGAGGGACCCTAGCTCGCGACCAGCCAGCCACTCCATCTCACCCACCATGACCAACGGAGACAGATCTCCAGACAGTCCTTTCAAAAGGAAGAGGTCACCCTCATTAGATGGCCAACGACCGCGTGGGTCATCGCGAGAGTGGCCTACCCCTGTTGGACCTTCACCCACGGTGTCCTATCCTGAGCAAAGACCGAGCCTCGAGCCACATCAGCGCACACTACCGCCAATAGAGCGACTTCAGCCTGAGCGTCGCTGGACTGCGGACCCCAGCGAATACCAGGAGCGCCATCATCACGATTCTCGACCCCTGGACCCTCCACACCACATGCCACCGTCCCACATGAGTGATCCTAATGAGTATGATGAAGGTTCCGCAGATCAGAGCAGACTCGACCCTCACTCTGACCAGAAGAAGGTTGGGAGAAAAAGGCAGTTTGCCAACAGGACCAAGACAGGTTGTGGCACCTGTCGAAAACGCAAGAAGAAGTGTGATGAAGCAAAGCCGAAGTGCAATAACTGCTTGCGCGGCAACTTTGAGTGCGCAGGGTATGCGAACAAGATTCCATGGTCAAAAGAAGGTGCTTCGAAAGCGCCCCCAGCACTACAGGCCAAAGAGCGCGTGTCTTCTGCCTCTGCTGAGATACCAGCTCACTACGCAAGGTGCAATGTCTGCAATCAGGTGCACATTCCTCATTGCGAGCCGGCACAGAAGCCGTACTCGGAGTCCACCAGCAGCGACGGCATGCGACCAAGACCTGTCAGTGTTGACGAAACGCAGCGCAAACCACCGTAAGTTCGAGATCATGCGCCAGCCAGTACGATCACTGATATGTTTATCACCAGAACGCCGGACAGCTGGACCAAAGCCTGGATTGAATCGCCACGATACAAGTCAGAACACCCACCACCTCCTCCACCTCCACAGCGTCAGCACAATCCTCGTGTGTACCATCATACGCCACAGACCATGAGTCAATCAACGCCCAATCATCCTGCAGTAGCGCCACAGCCCGCGCCGTACGCGCAACCCCCGCCGCCTGCTCCTGCGCATGAGAGAACACCAGTCCATGATCCTCATGCACGCCCTCCGCCACCCCCTCCACAACCAATGGCTCCCATGGCAGCTGCGCCACCAGCGCCCTCACCGTCACGCTATTCACACCCGCCTCTGCCGCCTAAGAGCGAGAAGGACAAGATGCTCGCCGGAGAACCTTTCCTACCTTATACCGACCAATTGGTTGATGAGCGTACACTATGCTCAGGAGCAGTGTATCGCTTCAACAGCCTCAGCAACGCTGCGGTTCAGATTGCGGCGAGCGAGCGTGAGCGACAATTCGAGTACATCATAGCAGCAAGGTGGATCTACTCTCGACCTGGCGAACGCCGAGTTACTGGCCATCTGGGTGGCGGCATCAATGTCGCCATTCCTTTCCACTGCGACTATGGCTACAACATCTCCATTGGAGACAATGTCGTTATTGGTCCCAGCTCTCAGCTTCTTGACTCTGGAAGAATCGCAATTGGCAGGAACACAAAGATCGGCGCTCGTGTTACTATCTCGACTCTCAAGGCTCCGTCTGACACCAAAACGCTGAAAGGAAGCAAAGGAACCGAGATCGCACGGGAGGTATACATAGGCGAGAATGTCTATATTGGTGATGGGTGCATCATCGAAGCCGGCGTCCGCATCGGTAACAACGCGATCGTGCGCGCTGGATCCGTTGTCGTAAGGGTGAGTTCATTGAATCTACACATGACAAAGAATCGAGATTGACTCCCTACAGGACATCCCAGCAGACTGCGTTGCCCTTGGCAATCCCGCCGAAGTACGACAAGTCAGTTGGAAAGACTGAGCACCATGTACCTGGAAACACCATCAGCCTCTGCTCGAATGATTATTATACTCGAGGCAGCACATTATGCATTGTTCGACCTGAGCTCGAGCAAACGGTTGCACACATTTTGCATCTTTATCATCATGGGGCGCTACTGCGTAGCGCTGGCGTTTTGCGGCGTTTGAGCATTTCCTTCGGAGGATACCCTGATACTTTGTACTTAGTTTCGGTTGGACTTGGCCTGATGGTATTCGAGAGTGGGACTGGATACGGGAAAAGGAATGATACCATCGATTGAGTAAGGAAGCGGACAGGGCGGCATTGTCAGATGCCAATCAAAGGTAATGGACGACGTTGTAGGTATTAGATTCAGTAGCTGTCATATGGGCGGAAATCTGGAAGATTTGATATCTTTACCGCTCCAGGCTGGATCTGCATTGCTCGAAGCACACATCATCCGTGACGCAGGTCTTCTGAGGTATGTACATCGCACCTTCCATGACGTCGAAGAGGTAGAGGAAGGAGCGGCGCGCTGTCACGTGCCTAGAAGCACTAGCGTCTGATTTTCCAGGACCAGAACTCTCCACCTCCGCCTGCAACTCCGCCCATCACCTGCCGTTCTACCACACACAATGCCGCCACGGGCACCCCTCAATTGGGGCTCATTACCCTTGCTACCATCAGCAACACGCTCGCTCGTCCCCCTCGCACAACACAACGCCGCCTCCCCGGCGCTCTCCTACACAAGCACTCGCGGCATCAAATCCACATTCGGTCCCAAGAAAGACCGCTTCGCGCACCGTCACGATGCACCAGCCCTCAACTCCACAGCGACAGCAGCATTAGAACGAAAAGCGCACTCCACACCTCTGCGCACCGGTCTCCTGGCGCTCAAGCGCGGCATGACTGCCCTCTACGATCCAGAGACAGGGAAACGCACACCCTGCACCGTCCTGCAGGTCGACCGTAACGAAGTCGTCGCGCACAAGACGAGAGACATCCACGGATATTGGGCTGTGCAGATCGGCGCCGGGCAGAAGGAGCCCAGGAATGTCACGCGGCCGCTCTTGGGTCATTTCGCACAGGCGGGTGTAAGCCCCAAGAGGCATCTGGCGGAATTCAAGGTCAAAGATGGAGCTGGATTAGCGTTGAGCGTGGGCGAGAGTGTGGGCGCGAACTGGTTTGCGCCTGGGCAATGGGTCGATGTTAGGGGTATCTCGAGGGGTATGGGATTTGCTGGTGTAAGTCAACCCAGGCAGATCGTCCGACCATGAAGATGTCAAGGAACGTAGGGTGCGACAAAGATGCTGACAGTATTGTAGGGTATGAAACGCCACGGCTTCAGCGGTCAACCCGCGTCCCACGGTAACTCGCTCACCCACCGCGCCATGGGTTCCGCAGGAGGATCGCAAGGATCTGGTTCGCGTGTGCTGCCTGGAAAGCGCATGGCTGGAAATATGGGGAATGAGAGCGTCACAGTCAAGAACCTCAAGGTTCTGCAGATCGACGAGGCAAATGGGCTGATTGTGGTCACTGGCTGCGTTCCTGGACCCAAGAACCAGATTTTGAAGGTGCAGGATGCGCTGGGCAAGCCGTGGCCGAAAGGCCCCATGAGCAATGCGGATTTGGCGCCGATTGCTGAGACTGCTGAGCCCGTTGAGGCTGCTACTGCGACGGCATAAGAAGAGAAGGAAGAGATACCAAGGAGACAATATTGTACCATACAACAGCCAGTAACAGGAGATTCGGCTGCGTTGACAGCAAGAAGTGACCACCCGAATAGCCCAATTTTTGTTGGGACAGTCGTCCGTACATGGATCGAAGGAAGCATTGGGCGGAGCAGATGTTGTATAGATCTGTGTATAACATGTAAGAGCTATCGGATGCGCCATTCAGCGTTACAAGAAGGGCCTCCAGCGTGCAGCCAGTCTTGCTTGCCAATTTCGTGAAGTTGACGTTCGTGCGTACGGACCTCCAACAGAAACCTTGTGGTCAAGCAGACACCCTTATCAGCACGTACATTCCGACCAATGGTCATCGTAGCCATTCATATACACATCCTCTTCCTCAACAAAACCATCGCCTTCCTCAAAGTAGTCGTCGAAAGGGCCTGGGGAAGAAGCAACTGAATTTGCAGCGGGAGACGAGGCGACCGAGCTCGGGACAAAAGATAATGCAACTGCGTTCACATTTTGCCCACCGCCGCTCCTGCCATGATCACCCGCCTCTTGTGGCGTCGATGGATGCAGCCGCATGCCACCCATCCTTATGGCACGTATATCTGGCTCGGCTTGTCTGACTACGTTCGTGACTCCAATACGAACGACACGAGGTTCGCGGCTGCTAGACGCATGATCGCGGCTTTGCTGATCATTCGAGCAGTAGTAAGGAGTGGCCGAGCTGCGAGCACTACCGCCGTGAGACTGCTGGTCATCTTCGCACCCTGACCTGTTTCGCGCTGCAGGATCGTGATAGTCGTCGTTGTCCGAATCATAGGCAGGTAAGGTGGGTACCGCAAATCGGACTGGTGAATTGTAGCTGTACTGCCAACAACAGAAGGAACAGCACTGATGCGATCACGATCTGTTGAGCGCGCCTGCAATGCGCCACTATCGACGTGAGGGCGCTCATGCGGCGGCACGTATGGAGAGCGATGCACCTCGGGACGCCAATTGGTCTGCGAATATGGCAAAATACCATTGTTCGTGCTCGGCTGATGCAGTGCTGTCGTGGTGGTCTCTCCGTAAGTTTGCACATTGCTTCATCGACTCACGGGTGCGTAGCTTTGATGCCACTGCTGAAGGGAAGCAGTAGGAGGACCGCAGCTCATAGAAGGTTGTGTAGAGTAAGTCGACGGTGGAGGTCGGTAGTGACTGTCCTAACCGGATTGATAGCCCTTCCCTCCGTACGACATAGCTGTAGCGCTGGTGACGGTCTGTCGAAGTTGTGTCGTCGAAAGAGCGACGTGGTGTTGTTGCAGCAGGGTCGTGAGCAGTGTTCATAAGTCGAGCGCTGGACTTGGGCTTTCGTCTTTCACTCGCGGCCACCTTGGCCAACAAGTCATCTCCCACATGGTTGTCGGACTTAATGTTCCCTACTAATAGCACCATCTCAGAGCACGATAAGAGCGACTGGTTTCGATGCAATCGTCATCGTCGTGGATACCTTCATCGTCCGAAAGAGACGCAACATCACTGCCATGAGCGACGTCACTTCCTTCTCCCACGTCGCTATCTCCATCCACGACACTACCTACGGCATCACTTCCCTCACCCTCGTCTCCTGATAGCAAAGGTCTTGAAACACAGTCACTGCGACCAGCGATGTAGTCGTCCAGCGAGATATAGCCTCCGTCATCATCACTCTCACTATCGCTGTTTCTCATCTTCCTGTCTTGAATATCAGACCGCATGCTGAATGATCTGGCGGAGTATCTGTCCGATTGCGATCGAGAGCTACGTCTGCTGTGTATGCTTGCGATGTCTGAGCCCCCGTCCTTCCTACTAACAACCACGATGTCACTTCCTTCCTCAGTCCCAGAGTCGTGACTCTTGGAGGGCGTTGTACGGTGGTCGATGTTATGATTTCCGGACAGATCCTCGACATCAGATTCATAGCATGGCTCGTAAGCATCATGATGTTGATGCTGGTCTCGCAAGCTCGGACTGAGTGATGGGGGTCGGTGTGTCGAACGGAAAGTCTGAGAATGTTTGGCGGTATGCGTGGGGCTGTACTCGAAATGTTGCTCGCGTGCTTCGGTGTAGTCGCTCCGGCTTTCTCTGGGCTGGGTGATGTACTCCGTGTCTGATGGGTATCCAAGATCGGGCGATCGAGCTTGAGTGCTTGTGTACGCATAAGACGGACAAGAGTCTCGATTGATATACCCTGCAGCCCAGCGCCTTCGTCTTGGTGGATCTTGGTCAAGGTCTGTGTATCTCGAGTGACGGCGCTCAGCTGATACTAGTCTCTCAGTATGCTTAGACGAGCCTGTTCTTCTGTCAGACCGGGCCACCTCGGTGCGTACAGTGTATCGCGACTGCCTTAGATACGCCATCACCACGGTGGTACATAGAGCTCAGCCTCGTGGTGCCCGCAAATGGTGCTATGAGAGTACTTGATAAGCGAAGGATTGCTGCGCGGTGCGAAACACCTTGTCTGTATTTTCTCCAATGACTTATCGATTTGTCGCACATCAGATGTTGATGGCAAGAGGCGAAGAGTACGTGCAGCCTGCCTACGTGGCATTCTGCACTAACCGTTTTCGATATCGCGCAGGTGTGTCTTCCTTCAGACAACGCTGCTGTGTTATAATCTTGAAATGTTCCAAATCGAGATCTCGAATCTCATTCATAGTGGAAATCCCATTGTCAAATAGTGTTTCCAGGCTTGGAGTATGCCGCCGACCGTGCAAATGTGGATGAAGCGATTTTGATTCCCACTGTGATAGAAGGAGCGAGGAAGTAATCTCAGATGATTGGCAGGCATACGAACAACACCGCCCACGACAACGATTGAGCAAGGCCAAACAAGAGGATCGCCACGCCAGTGATGTAGAGAACCCGGCGAAGCCTTTGCGAGATCTTCAATGCCATCACATCACGTGCGTCTGCGTCCTGCAGCCGCTGTATTGTGTGTGTGTGTGTGGGTGTGTGTGTCACAAGGCCTGAGTCTCGGTCAATGGTTGAGCCTCGAACAGCTTTGATCGATGGGCTGGGTAGATCGTGACTGAATTCTGCTGCTTCTACAAGGGACATGCGTGCTTCGTACAGACGGCCTGCTGATGCCGATAGAGGACTGTGGAAGAACGCCATAAGTATAGCGTGCCCTCGTACTGTGCTCATCAGCTTCAGCGACTTCCATCTAGAAGCCTGACTCTTCACTCGCTTAGCCTTCTGTTTTTTCCCTGGCCACTCCTTCAACAATGTTTCCATTCTTTCTTGCACTCTGGGTCTGCGCCATCGTGAATGCAGCCACCCTGCCTGTCGCTAAAGTAGGAAATTCCGTCCTCGAAGCAAGGGCTGGGACCTGTACCTCGGCTGTCAGTCGCAGCAGCTCAAGCGACGACGTTCCAACGGTTCAGAAGGCAATCCAGAAGTGTCCGTCGGGTACCATCATCGTACCAGCAGGCACAACTTACAACATCAACCCAGCCTTCAGCTTCGCCGGCTGTGGAGGCTGTAGTTCCAGGCCGACGGCAAACTGAAAGTGTCCAATGACCTGAGCTACTGGTCTCAGCAACGAGCAGTCTTCCTTATCGACAGAATTCAGAACGCCAAGGTACTCTCAAAAATAGGCAACGGACTCTTCGATGGCAACGGCAAGGCTGCTTGTGATTTCTTCGCGAAAAACGAAACGCTCAATCGCGCATGTCTCTTTTACATCAAAAACTTAACCAATATCAGCTGTAGGATCTCCGCTTCAAGAACGCGCTTAGTGATTTTCACGACGTCACCGGTGAATCATCCAATGTCAGGTACGATGAGATTACCCTGAGCGCCGTCAGTAAAAGCAGCAATATACCGAAAAATACGGATGGCTGGGCGGTCGGAAGTCATCTTTGGTTGCCATTACTAATGCAGATGTCACCAACACTGATGAATGCGCGGGCTTCAAGGTGAAGGGGATCAAATGCAAGAGAAGTCAAGGCCTGCCAGTGGGTAGCCTCGGCAAAGGACCTGGAAAGTACGGATAGAGTGCAGCACATGCTGGTTGACGGGGCAACCATGATCAACCTCATGGTAGCGGACGCATCTCTGGTGTCGTCATCAAAAACTTCTCCGGAATAACCAGTTCCAATACGCGCCTACCGTGGCAAATATCAACTGCCCAACCGCCAGGACTTGCGGACTCATCATGTCGGGCATGGAAGTAAAAGCATCTGATGGCTCTGCTACATTTCTATGCCTCAACGACCCGAAGAACCACGAGAGTTACCTGTTCTGGACCCGTTAACGGATGGGTCTCTCTTCATCGAAATCTCGTGTTTGTTTCCCCTGTATCATATCAATTCACCAAGACACCCAACCTGTCAGTAGTCATCATCGCCTTAATAGTCATCACCGGGCTCATCCCAAGAGTCATATCGCGTTTCCTTATAGTCGTGACCGCCATCGTATCAATCCGAGTAGTCATCATGTGAATTGTCAAAGCCAACACAGTGTTTCTCGGCTCCGCCGTGGTGCTCTTGATACCTGGTGAACTGAGAACCAGAGGTTCTGTTGAGTCTGTCGCGCAGGCCACATCCGTCATCTGAATGTGCGCTATAGTTTTGAGACCTCTCGTAACTATTGGTGTAGTAAATGTTGCCGCTTGCAATGTTCCGGCCATGGATAGATTCAGGGTTCTCGACTTAGAATGGACTCAGATGTGGGACACCATCATGTTGTGCATCGACGTGACGATACATGTCCGAAATGCCCTTTGCTTCTTGAATGTCGTCATCCCATGTTCTCAGGTTTTGAGACTGCACAAACTCTTCGAAGCCGCTGCGATCGGTGGAGCCTTGATCCGCCAAGAGCCGGCAGTTCGACTTGTCGTATGCACGATCAGACTGTGATGAATTGTAAGCTGATGAGGGAAATAGTTGCGTGCTCTCGTAGGCCGCCCAGCGCTGTTGCCCATATAGCCCACGCTAGCCACATTCAGCTGACTGGTCGTTGAGCCTTCCGAAGTTTTCCCACTCGTTCTTCCAAACTCCCGCCTCACCTTCGAACAACATCGCGAAACACGCCGATGCCTGAGCGCTGCCTTTCTCCACGCACTGTCGTTCAATCTCTCGCAGCCGCACTCGCTTTCGTTGTCGACTCATGAAGTGTTCGCCCAACGGCACAACCTCGGCGTCAAAGACTGAATCTGAGTGTGTGAGATTTGAAGAACTTCTAGAGCTTAACGCGCGTGTACTTTCGGCAATGATCTGAGAGCGTCACCGAGTGAAGAACCTTCCGAAATCTATACACCTTGGCGGGACATCACATCATGCACAGCGTACAGCCCGTCTCCCGTCGTACCCGAAGTGGGATGAGGCGCATCCAGGTCTGCTGTGTGCATCCCTACAATCTTAAACACCATAAGCTCATGAAACGCGCTGTACACTAATCTAAAGTAGGCATGGTCGCCCGAAACTGAAGGCGGCAGATGGCCTTAGCGGCAGCCTTGCGCAACGTGCTTTATCAAAACTCCCCTGGATTCCTGAAACATGCTAAGACGGTTTTCTCCGATGCTATCCCAGCGCGTTCAATCCTTCCGAGGCTATTCTACTCGCAATGCAACCATGCCCTGAGTAAACCGACGTCCGGACCGGCAGTTTCTCCTGTGTGACGGTCGACATGCGGCACAACCCACCAAACAATCTGGAAACATCGGAAGAACGCCTCCACCGGGGTCATTACTTGTGGGTGCAGGTCTGATTGCCATGCAGTTACCGACTTTTCGGTGATGAGTGACCTAGGTACTTGCTTGTAAACAATTGTCCGCCAATGGGACTGGCTTGTGCGTTCAACTTCAAGCCAAAGGATCGCAGATTATAAGAATAGGATGCTTCGCCGTTCCTGTACTTTCCAAGCCTCGCCTTGACATTCATTCACCCTCAGTCTTTCGTTCCAAGCAAACTGTGTTTGCTGTTCATTCATTTCTTCGCCTAATATTCACTACAACGATGAAGTTCTCTGTCTTCACCGCCGTCGCGGCGCTTGCTGGCTCAGCCTTCGGTGCTGATGCCGTTAAGGGATCTGCTGAGGGTTTCGCTAAGGGTGTTACTGGTGGTGGCTCTGCTACCCCCGTCTACCCTTCCACCACCGCCCAGCTGATCAGCTACCTGTCCGACTCCTCTCCTCGCGTCATTGTCCTGACCAAGACCTTTGACTTCACCGGAACTGAGGGCACCGCTACCTCTGCTGGTTGCGCTCCTTGGGGAACTGGTTCCACATGCCAGAAGGCTATCAACAAGGATGGCTGGTGCGACAACTACCAGCCCAATGCCCCCAAGGTCTCCAACATCAAGTACGACAAGGCTGGTGTCCTTGGTATGACCATTGGTTCCAACAAGTCTCTCATCGGCCAGGGCTCCAAGGGTGTCATTAAGGGCAAGGGTGTTCGCATCGTCTCCAACGCCAAGAACATCATCATCCAGAACGTTCGCTTCACCGATATCAACCCCCAGTACGTCTGGGGTGGTGATGCCATCACCATCGACGGTGCAGACCTCGTCTGGATCGATCACGTCACCACCGACCTGATTGCCCGTCAGCACATCGTCCTCGGTAACTCTGCTTCCAACCGTGTCACCATCTCCAACAACGAGATCAATGGTGCTTCGTCCTGGTCCGCTACCTGCGACGGACGCCACTACTGGGGCTTGTACTTCACCGGTTCCTCCGACACCGTCACCTTCAAGAACAACTACGTCCACCACACCTCTGGTCGCTCTCCCAAGGTTGCCGGCAACACCCTCCTCCACGCCGTCAACAACTACTTCTACGCCATCGCTCACGCTTTTGAGGCTGACTCTGGCTCCAAGATTCTCGCTGAGGGAAACGTGTTCCAGAACGTCGATGCTCCCGCCCAGTCTGGCCTTCCCGGCAAGGTCTTCGCTTCCACCACCAACCTCGCCGCTTGCAAGTCCTACCTCGGCCACAACTGCGAGCAGAACTCCTACGGCAGCTCTGGCTCCCTTGCTGGAACTGACACCAGCTTCTTCTCCAACTTCCAGGGCAAGAACGTTGCTTCTGCTTCCACCGCTGCTACTGCTAAGAACGTCGTCAATACCGCTGGTTACGGACGCATTTAAGCTGGTCGCCCTCGGTGGGTGGTGACTAGGAGGATTATGGATCCGAACCGCTAAGGCGGAGTTGTAGATAACTTCATTCTTTGTATATACATTAGGCTTCTTCGCATATACCACTTTATTCGTTCTGCGAATCTCTCGCCAAGTTCCCTCAAGACGTGTCCTGCATATGTTTATCAGATCTCCAGGGTTTGAAGCGCTTGCCGCGGCAACAAGCAGTGGCTTTCTCCGCATACTGACAGTCCTATACAAGGGTCGAGGAAGAAGCGACAGTCCACGAACCATACTGCACCCTCATATCACAGTCGGACAGGCATCGGCACGCACAGGCCGCCTTGGTGCGCACGTTGAGGCGGTTGTAGGGGACCCCGGTCGCGAATCCTTCGACCCTCGAATCTGGCGAGAGCGGTCGAACGGCGGTTCTACAATTCCACTGAAACACTTTGATTGCTCAAGTAGGATTCAGGCAGAAGAGATATCTTGGCACAGCCTGGGTCCTGGTTCTAACGTGTGAGGGTAGTTTGCGGTGCGTCGTAGCTTTCCCTAGGACACCTCCTTGACAACGAGGGCAAGATGTACTCCAGCCATCAGCCGTCCATATCCTCTGACATGTCTTGTTGTCAGATTGGTGCGCTCAATGCGTGAAGACTCTTCATAGGTTTTGATATTCGAAGAGATTGTAGCTTGATCGACAAGAGACATTTCGAATCATCAGAACGTTGGTCGGGCACTGCGGGAGCACGCATCCTGGATGTGGATGCACTGCCAGCACTGGTGGGATCGTGGATAATCTCGCCAATCTGTATGACACCAGACCCGCTTCCTATAAGCCCGGTCGAGCACCATGGGAACCTGTTCGATCATGTGGTTTCGGGTGTCTTGGTCAATAGATGGGCAATGCTCCAATCTTTTGTCCCAACTGGACTTAAGATTTACATTGTTAAGCTTTCTATTTGTTCTTCGATATCCGGTACCTGCGGAAAATTAGTCCAATTACGAGTCATTTCCAGATGTTTGACCTACAAGAATAGCCTCTCTTTCGACCAGACCGGCTTGTCTGGGTCATCATCCACCTCTTGCACATCGAACATCTTCCCTGCAGTCTTCATGAACGTAAGGTCCGCCCTTCTCCTCCTTTTGAAACAGAAGTAGCACACTGTGTTAGGGCCGATGATGTCCTTGAGTGTCTGTTGCAACAATGGAAATGCAGGTTCAAAGTAGACGCAGTCAGCTGCGAGGATAACATCTGGGTACCGAGGCAGGTCTGGCGGCGTTGGCTTGCCCCAGTCATATATCGAAGCACAGACGCGCGACTCGAGGTCGTTGAGGCCAATGTTCTTCTTCATGAGCTCGAACATCTCGTCTTGATCGGTGATGTGAAGCGTCTCGGTGATGTTGCAGCCGATTGCTACTGCAAGACCAACGAGGCCACCTCCAGCTCCCAACTCGACACTGCTGTGATCAGTACGCAGGATTGGAGAAATGGCTAGGTTCGCACTAACACTGTCTTCCCAGCAAGATCATCCTTATGCTTTCTCAGCATATACTTACCGAGCACCATGCCAGCCGGCCACAGCTGTCCACCACAACCATTCTTGAGATCTTCGTGAACCTTTAGTGGGGGCGAAAGCACTCCATCGAAGTCTACCTCCGCCACACCAGCAGCTTTTATGGGCGCTGGCGGCACGAAGTCGAGCTGATGAGCTCCAAAGATGTCGTTTTCTTCGTCGTCTGAGGCTGTCATGTTTGGTTTGTGTAGTGTGTTTGGAAGGCGTGAAGGGACATTTTGTCAGGGTCTAGATGGATTCGGCTAGCGCGAAAGGAAGTGGGGCTGCTTCTCGACAGCTCATGCTCTTTCCATCGCCGGTCCATATTTCACGACCTGACGCACCTTTGTTCTTTCTCGAGATTCAAGGCCGATGCTCAAAGATGTAAACAGATGTAAACAGAACTAAGCAACGGGTGAGACATCTCAGCTAGTCGCCGTATACGCACCGTATGACGGCACGCTCTCCTATCTTATCAGCGCGCCTCGTCCACTAATGTACCGCTTCCCACCAATCCTATCAAGCTTCAATGCATATCACGACGCCAGAACGCTGGGCATGCTCCAAATAAGGAGATCAGCTACCCTGGACGCGCTCAGCCAAGGGTACCTGGGAGGTGCATAAATCCAGCTCGTCCTGCGTTGTTTCTTGACGACGTCTGTTCACCCTACCTTCGTTTGGAGTCTCGAAGCAGCATTGACCGACTGAGGAACGTCGATACACCCTAACGACCGCCAGAGAGATTCGGCATGGGCCTCCCAACAGAGGTCCTGAAGGCCTGGGAGGCTTGCGATCGTACTGACACCCTGTTTGTGCTTGTGTGCAGCGTCTTCTGTATGTTCGAACAAATCCCGCACCCTCTTAAATCAATACCAGCATCTTCCACGATCAACTCAATGGCGAGGCTGCTCCAATATTGCCCTCTACCATATCATAGAGGCTTTGCTTGCCACGCCAGCTGTCTCCTTTGCAAGACTACAACGATTGAAAACTAACACAGCCAGGCTGGGGCATCATTCCTGCTGTTGGAATCGCCTACTCTGGCTATACCACACGCTCAAACTCGCTCGCAGCAATCGTACCTTCCATTCTGGCTGTCATCGTCTGCAGTATACAATGGTTTCTCATCGGCTACACCTTGACGTATAGCGAAGGCGGCCCCGTATTTGGCGACTTCACGTATGCGTTTCATCGAAATGTTCTCTCTGAGCCCGTCGGCACGATCCCAGCAATCCTCTTCAGCTTCTTCCAACTCGTCTTCCAAGCCACAGTGTGCGCAATCGCAGTCGGTGGAGCATGCGAGCGAGGTCGGATCCTGCCATTGATTCCATTCATCTTCGTGAGTCGCAAGACATCTGCGTCAAGAAGCGGTGACTGATCCATGGTCTAGCTCTGGTCAACATTCATCTACAACCCCCTCGCACACATGGTCTGGGGCGGCGGCTTCCTGCAAAACCTCGGCGTCCTCGACTTCGCTGGCGGCACACCAGTGCACATCAACAGCGGCGCCACATGCACGGCGATGAGCGTGTACCTCTCGTACCCGCTCTTCCGCAGCAAGAAATCTGCCACGCGAACGCCTTCGCACCTGGTCATCCATCGCCCTGTCAATTCTCTCTGTCAGTTGCTGGCGATGATTAGCATTTGGGGCTCGTGGCTGGCTTTCGATGCGGGCACGACGCTGGCATTCAACTTCAAGTCCGTTATGGCGCTGTGCGTGACGAATCTGTGCGCTGCTAGTGGAGCGTTGACGTGGATGCTGTATACGTACGTCGAAATTGGGCGTTGGAGTCTGGATTCATGCTTCATGGGCGCCATCTCAGGGCTGATCATGATCACGCCCTCCGCTGGATTCATTGACATGCCTTCAGCGATGGTGTTTGGGATCGTTGGCGCGCTGTTCTGCCGGCAGACGCTGAGGATCAAGTTCACCGATTTTGCCCGGCGATGGCGATGGGTCGACCATGGCGATACATTTGCGACGCACTGTTTGGGTGGCTTTTTGGCTACGATTGGCACAGGCTGTCTTGCGCGAAAGGAAGTCGCAGGCTACGACGGGGCGACAGAGATTGTAGGCGGCGTATTCTTCGACGGCAACGTGCGCCAGCTGGGCATCCAGATAGTGGAAGCGCTTGTCGGCTTCACTTGGTCGTTTGTGGGGAGCTACGCGATCTATGCGCTGATTGATTGTGTGCCAGGCTTCGAAGTGCTGGCCGAGGACAAGTGAGTTGTTCGAATGGGAAGACGGGAACGAGCTAACGATCTCAGGGATATCATTGCTGGTCTTGACGCAAGCCAGATGGACGAAGAGACTCTGTGGACCGAGACGCAGAAGTACTCACCTTTTGCCGAGCCGAACGGAGAACTGCACCTCGATTAGTGAGAAAGCCGGCCGAGTTTGACGCTGCTGCGCGACAGATTTGAGCTCGAGTGTCGTGTAGTCAGGTCCATGGGCATCGACTTCTAAATAGAAGCGGACCTCCCAAGCAACATCATGCTAGCCGAGCACGCAGTCTGCGAGATTTGCCGCAATGGGTGCTGTGTATCGTCTGATTCTGGTGGATTCAGACCGTGGTACGCCGTTATCTGCGTCTTTCGATTGAAGGGTGGGACTCGTATCTGTGGTACGAGATTTAATTGCTCCAGGGAGCTCTCGATGACGGACCATGACCACCTTCATCGTGACGTTTCGCCACGCCAGGATGCAATAGTACAGATACACAGATACATGGCCGGTGCGTCTGAACCGTGACTGAACACCCTTTGGGAATTGCCGACACCATCAGGAAGAAGATATTACAATCCATAAATCTACTAAATACGCTATGTATGCTAAGGGTATCCAAACACCTCCAGAAGAATCTCCCCAGTAGTGCAACAGTCTCACTCCCGGATAACAGGACTCACACTCGCACTCCTCAGCCTCGCCACACTCTCCAGCGCGCCCACAGTCCCCGCGCGCTCCTCATACAACTTCCTCAAATCCTCAACGCTTGTCTTCTTCAAATTGAGCTTGCGCGGCGCCAACCGCGCAGCGGAACGCTCGAACTCGGATTTGTTCGTCTGCTCCAGGCTGGGCATGCGCTTCAGTAGGCCCGGGCTGATGGCGCGTGGCCGCGGCGCTGGGACGGGGAGGCTTGTAGATTTTGAACTCGGGCGGCCGGTGACGGGGTGCATGTTGGAGGATGACGATGGGGCGGGGTACACGGGGCGGGCGAGGCCTGTGATTTGAGGTTTGTTGAAGGGGATGCTTGGTCTTCGGGCCTCCGTTGCAGAAGCGGGTTTGGGATCTAACTGCGTTGGTGACAGCATCGTGGAGGGGGACGAGGTTTCGCTCTGTGTGTATGTTGTTGGGCTCATCCAGCGCTTCTTGTCGGTTGTTGTGTCGATGCCGGGTAAGTCTGTGAGGCCTGGCAGCGCTTGACCATGGGGGAAGAAACGGTCGAGGCCGTACTCTGAGATCTTACGCGCTTCGTCCTGCTTGTCGGCGGACTTCTCCACGTTGTCAACCTGCGCGGGAGTCAGGGCTTTCCTCTTAGGTAGAATGATTTGAGGAGCGGGAGCAGGAGCAGCCGATTGAGAGGGCTTCGCGTCCTTTGCAGAAGTCATAGAAGCAAAGATAGGAACTTGAGCTGCCGTACCGGACTTCTTCTCATCAGGGAATGCTGTTCTTTGCACCTGATCGAACTCCTGTCGCCGTGGCGAGAAGCCATCCGTAGTTGCTGCATATGTTATGGGTGACTCGGCAACGTCATCTGGTGCGTCTGAAATGACTGTAGAGTACCTGGGCGGAACTGCCAGAGGGGGCGCTGGCTTTCTCTGAACAGAGTCGCCAGATGACTTCGCAGATGGTACGCGAGATCGCGGAGGTAGCGGAGGTGGCTTTGTCGCAGATGACGTGGCTGTTGGGTAGTCTTTGTACGGTTCGGGCGCCTTCTCGTTGTCTTGTAACGTGATACCGCTCATCTGCTCATCAATCGAGTCCCTGCTGTCCCCTCTTCTGACTTCCACGGGGTCGTCCCACTCGCTCATGTCAGTGGGTTGCTTCAATTGCTCCCTGAAATCACCCGCTTCTTGGCCACACGCTTCTCGCAGACCATGATCCCACATATCGACAGCATGTGTGAAGATTCTTCGGATGATAGAAGACATCTTCGCGTCTTCAATCTGATCCGGTCCGCACAGCAGCGCCGGCGCAAAGCAGACAGCCAGATTCTCGGCCGTCATCTTGTTCTGCTCCTGCCGCGAAGCTACCTCGTGTAGAAGCGGCAGCAGATGTCTGACAACAATCTCTCTTGAAATAGCGGGCAAGAAGGACCACTCAGAGCTGGGGGAGAACAGGTCCCGTAGCTGCTCGAGATCAGGGATCTGCTGAGAGTCACCAAACAGCCTCTTCAAATCACGATACGATTCCTGAGGGAAGATGGGCTGGCGCAAACTAGAGTACCACGCCTTGATCAGCGCAGCGGCCATGAACACGGAGTACGCATCCTTAGGATCCACCTCCGCGACAATCTCGTCCTGCTGCTCTGCTTCAGGGTATGCCGGTACTGGCAGCGTGACGCCGTTGTCGTTCCAGATGATGTACTTCTGGCCGCGGTCGTATGCTTCTTTGAGGACCTCTCGCAGCTTGGAGTGCGCAGGAATGCGGAATAGGCCCTCAGATGTGATGTTCTCTTCCAGAAGGATGAAGCTTGTGGTCTCTCGTAGAACTCGGGGGAAGCGCGTTGTGCCTCTGCTTGTGTACGGGAAGGGGTTGCGCGCCGCGAACGCACGGCGGCCGCTGGCATACGGTGCAAAGATGTCGTCCGAGATGCGGCGGTCGGTGAGGTATGTGGACGGCGGTATCAGGAGGTTCTCGATCGGGATGTAGAGCGCAAGCTGGGTCAAGTTCGAGGCTGTGAGTGTCAGCAAGTACCTTAGTCGCACAAGGTCCGAGACATACCGTGGTAGATCTTCCGCCTGAACTTGGGGCTGACGATGGTCGAGAAGATCTCCGTCAGGATCCTCACCCAGGCCTTCTCGTGCACAATGTACAGCCGCTGCAGCCGCTTGCGCATCGCCCGCGACAGCACATGGTACGCCTGCAGGAACCAACCCCAGCCCGGGCGGTGCTTCTTAGATGTGACCGAGCCATCGCCGTCGCCCGCAAAAAAGACAACCTCGTACTCGTATCCCTTCAGTAGGTCGTCCTCCTCGGGCAGACGGGCAAGCACATAAGGCAGCAGCTGGTCGAAGTCGGTGTCGTGTGTGTCCGGCAGGGCAGCAGCGTTGAGGATGAACACGGGGCGGCCTTCCTTAGACGGAATGGGGCTGCGATAGAGAATGGAAGCAGCGGCCCTGGCCAAGTCGACTGAATAATCTGAGCTCTGGCGTGGTGGAGGGACAGCGGAGAGCGACGAACTGCGAAGACGGTTTGCGAGGTGCGCACGCATGCCGCTCATGGCGACGGACAAGGAGGCAGAGTCGCCAGTAGCGAGGCTGGTATCTATAAGAGCCAGCACGCGAGTGTGTGGAGTCGTGGAGGCTGACACGTGCAAGTGCGGCTGAGGAAGCAGCGGAACGTGGAGGGGCTGACCTCGTAAACAAATGACGTTTTGTCTGGGGAACGAAGTTCGAACAGGAGAAGGGCAAGCCACCGTCCAGTCGTCGGCGCTTTAAACCGAGGGACTGTGCGCGTAATTCTTCTAACTTTATAACGTGGCTGCGCTTGATTCGACTTCACATTGCTTATTTCTCTTGGTACGACCGCAGGGAGTACCTACATACGACAGCGTGCGTACTCTGCGCAGCTGTACCAAAATCCACGTCGAGAAAACAGGGTCGCCGGCTGTCAAAAATAGACCGCACTTTTGACAAGGCAGGGCTACCTCGTCGGGAATAAGGTCATGGCGTCACAGGAGGGCTTCAACCATCAGGCTCTGCAAGAGCTACGAAACCTTACCATGCTGGTGGAATGGCCGCGTCCGATGGATAGACAAGCCAGCTGTAGTACTGAGATCACTTTTGAGAAGTTCGGGAAGCGTTCGGCAGTTGAAAGGACACTCTTTGTGATGAGACGATCGCTCTGGAAGCTACAAGCTACTTCTGTGTTACGGCTAGTTTCCTCCGCGACTTATGGAAGGAGATATTGTATCGCAAAAGATTCTGGATGTCAAAATATAGCACATGACCAACGGCGGCTCCTCGTCCACTCGATGTACAAGAGCATCGCTCAGTGCCTCTCAGCCCCGCAGGCACGTAGCGTGCATTCAGTCTGTTCAGATCGTGAGCGGGGAGTCATTATTGAATAAGTGAATTGAACTACAACTATCATCGCGCCCAACGCCAGCAATACGTCTAGCGGCCATGCTCTGCTAGTCACTCATGAAATTGTGTACTTAGAAAACAATACTGCGACCTAAGAATGAAACCATCGTAACCATGCCACCAGAACAACCACTAGACTACCCGAAAATGCCGCCATTGAAATTACTGTGGACAGTATCGCCACAGCTATGCATCACCGTTGCGCCAAGGTGCTGCCGCTAAGAGGGGGGTATCAAACGAATACGAGAAGAGCGCACCGCCAATAGTGCAGACTGTTGGGGTCATGCGTTCATCAACTCATCTGATCTGGATTACCACCTCCGTTCTGCCACCAGGAAGCCTCGTCGTAGCCTCCCTGGCTCTGAGGATGCTGTCCGCTATGGCTTCCGCGCTGGTATGATACCGGGTACGATCTACCGCTCTGGCTAGCCTGCTCGTAGCTGCCTGGCGCGCTAGCTCCGAAGCTGTTGACGCCGGTTTGTTGCCAGTCTTCGTTGATCTTGAACCCGTCTCGCCCCATACGTTCGCCCATGTCTCCCGTGTGAAGGACACTATCCAGGCCCATGGGACTCATCTGGTTGTATGCGACTCGTGGTAGGATAGGGGCTGGCATTCCTGGGATGGGTGTCCAAAACATCGCGTCCGCAGCTTCTGAGGTTGCTGTGCTTGTCGTGGGTACGGTCATAGACGCCATCGATTGGGGATACGTGTAGGAGCCCATGGTCATTCCTGTGGTAAAGGGCGGCTGGGTGGGTGACTGTGACACTATAGGGGAGCCTCGGTGCTGGTTAGGTACCATAGAGTTCGATCGTGATGCAGGATGCGTGTTTACTGCCAGGTTACGGTTTGCAAACATCGACAAACTGCCCCTCCTATGAGGCTCAGGAATCTGAGAATATCCACCTGGTCCCATGCGGCTTACGAGTGTAGCCGTGTTGGGAGCCACGAGAAGCGGGTCAGGAGGAGGACTGACCGTCCCTGGGGGTTTGTTTGGATCATGTCGAGGTACAAGCTTGGAATTCCGCAGCTCTTCGGGAAATGGCAAGTTCCAAGTCTTCGCAAGGGTGTGAATGATTCGAAAGCTTCTCGCTCCAAAATAGTGGCACTCGTGTAGCGCCTCGAGGCCTTGAAGGCCTTCGACCAGGTTGCGACGCGATACCGGATTATCTTTCGAATAAAGGAGGTGTACGATCGAAACGGACAGGAGGATGTGCGGGATTGCAAGGTGCGCTGTGCGGAAGTCGTACAGTTGACGGTACATCCGTACAAGTTCGGAGACTTTGTTGGCGGCTTCGATGCATTTATCTTTGGGATGAACATCCGAGTGTACCAGGTCAACTTTGAGCATAGGTCGAAAGAGATGTAAGATGACACACCAGTAGAGCATACTAGAGGAAGTCAGCATTCGCAGATCACCAATGAGAGCGTGGACCCTACTGCAGAGTGAGCGTGTGAGGCTCGGGCTGTCTGTTGGCATCAAGTTTCATGATAGCTGGCAACTTTCGGTACCATGCCTGGTACTTGTTGTACTGGTCTAGCAGTCTGGTGCTTGTGAGCCGCTCCTTAGGCGCAAAGAACATGTAGTTGTTGTCGTTGATGAGCTCTGAAAGCGCAGAGAACTCTTGCAAGAACATGCGTGTGGTGATGATCGTGGCCACCCCATAGTTGGCCGCAAGTGGTCCACTAGACTCTTCGAGGATCGGCTTTTCGAGCGTGACGGCTGCTCGGGGCAGTTGGGCGATTCGACCAGCGCATATGGACCATACTCTGCAACGCATTAGCTTTCAGCGTAGGATACACAGCAGATCACTTACGAGTCGACCGTGAAACAGCCCCAGAAAGTGACTTTGCGAACTTCGACTTCGCTCGGGGTTAGACCCAAGGCGGGGCTGGCGCTGTTGTTCAGGTGCAGTCCCAGCTCGACACACATGCGTATGCACCTTCCAATGTAGCCGAAGCCCGAGCTGTCTCGTCCAGTGCTGGGCTCACGCATGGCCATGAGACACAGAGCTTGTGTAGTGGTGAGGCTGGGCGACTCGTCTTCATACAACAGCCTCTTAGCTTCTGCGAAGAAGTGATCGCCCGCAGTACGGAAGTTATTGGGGTCTGTTCGCCCAGCAGGGTCGTCTGTGTAATGGCACGCATACGCGCAGATGGCGTTGACCAGTAGAGGTGAGCAGTACTTGTTGCGCCCCTCATTGAAGTCTTTGTAGAAGCTCTCGCGGCTGAAAATGATGTAGAAGGGGTGACTCCACGTGAAGTAAAGGGTGAGTAGTCGATTGACAAAGATTAAGTCGTCTGTCACGGCAGTCCAGGTGGTGCCGCGTCTCTGCACATCGACAGTGTGAAGTCGGTTGAAGCCGCCGCCATAGTCTTCATCTTCTGTAACCAGTCCCAGGCTGGCTGAGTGGCCGAAGTGTCTGCTCTGGCCTGTTAGGGTGACTGCTGGTTTGCCGAGAAGCACGCTGAGGTCTGACTCGAGGCTCTGCACATCGAAGGGCGAAGATGGCGGGGGAAGCGCGACGGGGTTGCGCCATGAGTTAACCAGTGCGGACACATCAGCTTTGGGGTCTTTGCGGATTTGCTGGACCAGATCGAATACTTGGTCTTCTGGCAGATTTCTGATGGAGTTTATGATGGAGTCAGCGGTCAGTGTTTCTCCTGTGTGCGACGCGGTAGCGGCAGAGGCTTCACGCTTGGTGCCAGCAGAGGCCGCGGACGACGACTTGGAACGCCGGCTTTCGCTCTCCGCGTCGTAGTGGCATGGAGTCTTGTAGACGGCGGTGCATGTCGCGCAGAACGGTGTCGCGCCGTCACACTGTAGACACGGTCAGCACCTACCCGGCCCGTTGCAATGGACACAAGAGCAGAAGGTTGGCCATGTGAATTAGGAACAGTAGAGCGCAGGAGCACTCCGCGGAGGCGAGTCTCCAGATCAGCCCACCCCTTAGTCTGGAGGTCTTAACACCAGATACGAATGCTCACTGACCTTGGATTTGCGTTTGCGACAGGGCACGCATGCGGACTGCACACATCGTCTCTTGGATCCCTTGGACTCTCCCTGTTGGGCATCCCCATCGGCGGGCTGGGTGGCTGCAGCGCCGCGGGCCATAGCTGCTAGAGTGTGCGACAAAAGGTGGGAAAGGACTCACGCGCGCTCCGGGGTGGGAGAATTCAAGTTCTTGACATGCTATGTCCGGGCTGGAAAAGTCGCAACGAAGTTAGCCACTGCTCGTCTGTAACGGCAGGTGTACTCGGATTCGGTAGATGTGACGTGCGACTAGCCCTGCTTCAAATCAACGCGCCTGCGTTAGCTCTCCGTTCCGAGAGACCAAGTAGCGATCAAGCTCGGCAGCGGTGGCGGCGGAAGTATCCTGGACTGCACGATGGGCCGGGGGCTGCAGCGGGCTCGAATAGTCTGCGGACGAACTGCTCAGGCTCGATTCCGGATGGTGCTCGGCGAAGAGTGCCGCGCGTGGGCAGGGTGTAGGCTCGGGCTGATGGGATTTGGCCGCCGAGAACGCGATTTGTTATGGGAATTCGTATCGAAAACAAAAGAATCCCATGTTTTAACCGAGCAGTACCCTGAACTGCACCCTCCGTTTAAGATCCCAACAGCTCCTTCCCAGGGTCGGGTGGAGGCTCTGTCGGGAACGCCGAGGCAATCATCAGTCTTTTGCGGTCTGTTGCCATCTGGATGTTTACTGCAGCGTCCCAGAGCGGTCCGCTTAGCTCTCGCGACAGCCTGAGGCGAGCATCGCAGGGGTGGCGAACGTCCAAGACACTGTTTGCTGCTCAGCTGCTCTGCCTACCCCACGCAGTAAAGATGTGCTGCATCGCGATGCATCGATGATGGCGATACACGAGATGAGCAGAGATGAGCAGTCAATGAGCGCATGGTGGACTTGAAAAGTGAACGATGCGCTGACGGCTCATGTTGCTCACGAACGACGCGTGTGTGACGGCCCTGGAGTCCTGGAGGCGGTAGTGATCTCCAAAGTCCCCGGTGGCTCAAGTACGACTGATGGGGTAGAAGGGCCGAAGGGCCTGTAGGGTCTTCGACCATGCTGGACATTGAAGCCGCTGCGGCTCAGGCTGCCTGTCAGCGGCACGCCGGCCGGGAGTCAGTCGGTCGAGTCTCGTTCCTGGTGTCGCAGCCGCTTGCCGACAGCCTACGGCGAACCACGGCTTTCAGGACATCCCCTCACTCAGGCTGTGCTATGAGTTTATACTCGGTGACAGACGAGTGTTCTGGCTGTTCTGAAGGATCAGACGGCTACGTCACCGCCGTCTTGAGCTCCGGTCCCACCTGATGCCCACCCGGGATCGTGATGCCTGTGCGATGGATGTTGAATTTAGCAATCGGAATTCCTCGACACATCGTGTTCATTAGAAGGGCCGAAGACTGATCCACTGTGTTCTAGCCTGGAGGCTCGATCACAAGCAACGTGACACCGAATCCTTCGAACACCAAGCATACAACCACCACACGTCTGTCACGTTGAGCTATCTTGCATGCATATGTGCACTAACGAAATTAAGGTGCAGATAAACAGATTTGTTGTAGATCAGCTCCACCAGATCAAGGGTCTATATGTGTGAATTGAACGGAAGATGCTAGATGTTACAAGCGCCCTGCAGATCTACCTCTGCACGGGTACGACACCCTCGCGAATCGGCAACATACTCCTTGCACCGGCTCTCGCCTGCTGTGCCAAGACTGCATCCATGATAACCAGCGCAGCCATAGTCTCAACAATGGGCACGGCACGGGGTACCACACACGGGTCGTGACGGCCCTTAGCTTCGAGAACACCCTCCGCTCCATCGTAAGTCGCTGTCGACAGTGCCTGTCCGATGGTGGCCGGGGGCTTGAAAGCTACGTTGAAGTAGACCGGCGCACCGTTTGTGATACCACCCTGAATACCACCCGAATTGTTGGTCTTGGTGGTGAGACTTGGGCGTGGGTATTTGGATGTAGCGCCGTTCGCTCCCGCAGGCACAGCAGGCGCCTTGATGAAAACATCATTGTGAATGGAGCCAGGTACTTGAGCACCGCCGAAGCCAGATCCAATCTCGAAACCCTTGGTAGCTGGGATAGACAGCATAGCGTGAGCCAGCTTAGCCTCAAGCTTGTCGAAGCATGGCTCACCCAGGCCGGTCGGACAATTGCGGATGACACATGTCACTGTGCCACCGATGCTATCCTCCTTGTCCTTGTAGTCCGCAATGAGCTTCTCCATGCGCTCGTTGCTCTCCTCGTGCGGGCATCGCACGGGCAAGAAAGAATCAACTGTCTTCCGGTCGATTGTGTCGATCATCTTCAAGTACTCAGGGTTGGTGGACGCGGTTGGGTGGGTCGGTGTGGGAGGGAAGAGAAATTCGTTGCCAACGGAGGCTGTGAAGGCGACAATCTCAATGCCGTAGGCTTCGCGCAAGTACTTCTCGGCGATCGCGCCAGCAGCAACTCGACCTTCTCAAGATTAGACGCTGCATAAAAGCTGAATGGGGAGTGCAGCTCACCAATGGTCTCACGTGCGCTACTCCTGCCACCGCCAGAGCTGGCCTTGACACCGTACTTCTCGAGGTAGGTCCAGTCTGCGTGGCTTGGCCTGGGGTACATGTCCATAGTCTTGTTTCCATAGTCCTTGGGGCGTTGGTTCTCGTTCATGACCTTAATGCCGATAGGTGTGCCCAATGTGATGCCAAACTCGGTGCCGGACTGGATCTCGACCTTGTCCTTCTCATTTCGCGGAGTTGTGATCGCGGACTGTCCGGGACGCCGGCGCGTCATCTGGGGCTGAATGTCGGCTTCGGTGAGCTGCATACCAGGAGGGCAGCCGTCGATGATGGCGCCGACGCTGAGGCAGTGAGACTCGCCATAGCTGAGGAAATATCAGAATTGGAACAAGTTGCGTCAATCGCTACAGACGTACGTGGTGACCCTGAAGTGCTGGCCGAAGGTCGACATGTTTGCGGCGTGCTTGGGTTTCTATTCAGCTCCCTTTGATTGCTATTGTACTTTCGCTGGGTGTTCAATTGGTGTCTCAGATGAAGAGAAAAGCTGTGATCCTACGCGAGTCTGCCAGCTCAAGTAGTGACGTATGCGACAAAAGTCTAGATTGATGTTGCTGCTGTAATCCAAGTTGGAGTCACTTCGTTGAAATTAATTTGACGCGGGGAGGATCTCAGCCCATTAGATCCGCTCTCGGAGCAGTCCCGCTAGTGCGCGCAAGGCTGAACGCATCATCATCGCTGCAGTGGAAGAGAACATACCCTTCCTGAACAACGTCGTTTATAATGGTGGCTTTGACTGCAAATTCAAGTTCCGTTCATTGCTGGAAGGACCAGCATGATGAATTCGACCTTTTCTAAGACCATAGTAGTGCAAGATGGACATCTTGCTTTTGATGCTAAAGCAATGAGTACTGTAGCTTCGAAGATTACTCATGAGTGATCGGATGCAGTCTGCGAATCTTCCAAAAATAATGCAGATCGCTTGGGGTCGGCTTGAATCCATTTTGAGATTGACTTGATGCTTGCAGGCAGTGTGCAGCTGCAGAGACACTCTTTGGACTGCAGAAGCTCTCCGCAGAGGCTCTGCGCTGACATATAGCCATCTTGTGATAACACACGCACCCTCGTCGCGAGAGCGCTGGAAGCCTTGAAGTAGTAGTCGAAGAAACGTCCGGACTTAGCTCGACATGACCCAAAGAAGGTGAGCTGAAACAGAGCTAAGGCGCAACGGTGCTCACAGGTGGTTGCAAAAGAAGAGACGGTGAGTCGCGTAGCCTTGTTAGAGCAAGGCGTCTGGTCACGCGGTTGTCGTCCAGTGTATGAAGGTTGGCGGTCTCATGCATGCCGACCAGCGGTCCTGGCAATTAAGGGTCAGGACATCCTTGGGTGACAGTACGTGCTGGCAGATCTGACAAGTGTAGTCGCCCTTAGACAAATAGAAGGAATGCAAGATGCAGCTTCTGCAATAACGTCAAACAGCGACACCACAAGCGAGGCTATAGCGTCTGGGGATAATGAGGGGATCGTGATGAGGGCACGTTGTGTCGGCATTGGGCGAGCACACCCGACCTAACCCGTCTAGCGTCGCGAGCTCAGGGTCCGCAGCGACGTGCGGTGTTTTCGTCGCAAACTTTCCCTCTTGACCGTTATCACCACCTCCTCCCATCCTCTACCACCCCATACACACTCCCACCATCATTCATCATGACTGAATACGTCAAGGTCGAGAAGATCGTCCCCAAGTTCCCGCCCCCGGCGTTCGGCGACATCGCCAAGGCATCGAACGACGTATGTTTGGGCTGCCTATCTCGAGCTCTGGAGTGACGCGATTGCTGACTTGCGCCGGCGTAGCTTATCAACAAGGACTTCTACCACACTGCCGCAGGTCGGAGAAACCAATTGAGCCCCAGCGGCGCGCGCTGACCCTCTCTAGCTGCCCTTGAGGTCAAGCTCAAGGCTCCCAACGGTGTCAACTTCACCGCCAAGGGTGTCTCCCCTCACTCTGGCCCCGTTGCCTCTTCCGTAAGGTCAATCGCATACAGTGGGAAGCTACAGAGAGCTGACAGACAGCACAGCTCGAGGGCAAGAAGGCTCTTTCCAACGGTACAGCACCCACTTCCTTCAAACCCCAATCACTATCTCTATTCATACAAGCACACAACACCGAAGACTTGAACGTCAGCATCTTTCACGTTTCTCAACCCCCGGGCGGCAAGAGCTTTGCTACCGGTCATAATGTCACCTCACTGACGACCAAATGCCCAGGCATTAGCATCACCCAATCCTGGAACACCGCCAATGTCCTCGCTACCAAGGTCGAGCTCAACGACACCTTTGCCTCCGGCCTGAAGACCGAGGTCCTCTCCAACTTCAGCCCCGCTGCCGGCAACAAGGGCCAGAAGGTCAACTTCCACTTCAAGCAGCCCAACTTCCACGGCCGTGTCTTCGCTGACTACTCCGCCACCGGTGCCATCGGCGCGCTTGCCGATGCCGTCGTTTCCCACGAGGGCTTTGTTGTTGGTGGTGAGGTTGGCTACGACGTCCAGAAGGCTACCGTCACCAAGTACAGCGCCGCTGTTGGTTACACCACCCCTCTGTACAACGCCGCTATCACCGCCACCAACTCCCTGAGCGTCTTCTCCGCTGCCTACTACCAGAAGGTCAACCCTGCTGTCGAGGCCGGTGCTAAGGCTACCTGGGACTCCAAGTCCGGCTCCAACGTCGGTCTTGAGCTCGCCGCCAAGTACAAGCTTGACCCCGCCTCTTTCGCTAAGGTGCGTATCAGGAAGGTTTTGCGACTACGACATGCGCTGACAATCTATAGGCCAAGATCAACAACCTCGGCATTGCTTCCCTCGCCTACAACACCAAGGTCAACAGCGGTCTGACCTTCGGCATTGGTGGCTCTTTCGATACCCAGAAGCTGAACGAGGCCGGTCACAAGCTCGGCACTAGCTTCACCTTCGAGGGTTAAGCGGACGATGTGTGTATAGTAGGGTGGGAAGATCGTGATCGTTTTAGATTCCTTTTGGTTTCGTAGCGAAGCGCCTAGTCTGCAATGCAGTGAGCGACTGTGGTATGGCTTTGTAGCATGTACAACATTGTCTCAATGCGAAAGTTCGAAAATCGTCTTTCTATTCCAGTGGTTCTGTGGCCGGTTCTATGATACAGCGTTGGCTCTTGCGGCGGCTTCTTGTCTATCGTTCGCGACCTTCAAGCCCGCACCTACGGCGGCAATGATGCTTGCGACGATCATGAATCTACTCAAGTGGGATCCTCCTCTAGCATATTCTTCGTCTCTTCGGTATAACGTCGAACGCCGCCGCCTCTTCAGTATGTGCTCAGTGACCTTCTCGTGGGCCTCCTTGTGACGTATGTCATCGAAGTGCGGTACTCCCGTTCCCTGACGCTGCTGGCCAGGCCCATACCCACCTTCTTCACCATAGCTGCTGGGATCCTGCTCCCGCCCTTCTGGATTCGGATCGCGATTCGCGTACTCTGCCCTCTTCGCGCCATGTTTCCCGTACCCACCGCTGTTGTAGAAACTCGGCGGCGGCCCGCGAAACGTGCCTCTCTTCTTGTTCAGGCCAGTCGCCGGCCTAGACCCAGCGTAACTCGACGAGCTGTAGCTGCCCGGAGGATGTCCACCCCCTCCTCCCCGTCCCCATCCCGACCTGCGCTCCTGCTGATGCAACTGCGCATCATACTGGGCTCGCTTCTCCGGCACAGACAGGGTGTGATAGGCCTCACTGATCGCAACGAAACGCGTCGACGCGGTAGGGTCGTCCTTGTTGTGGTCTGGATGGTTCTTCTTGGACAGCGCATAGAACTGGCGCTTGATCTCCTTTGCGTCCGCGTTGGGTGCGACTTGCAGCGTTTCGTAGTGGTTCGGAGCGCTATCGGCGCGACGGGGCGCTGTCGCGTGGAAGAAACGCGGGCGTTGCGAAACGAAGGGCCGCTGTAAGCATGTTTGACATGTCCATTGGGGGCGCACGAGTGGCCAGGCAGAGAAGCATGGGCGGGGTGGCATTGCCCATTTCTCAGCGAGAGAGTGTTGGAGGGAAGGTGAATTGCGAGCGCTGATGTCACCACTGGTCGCAACTAACGCAGGGCAAGTTGAGCCGAGTGCCGTCGCCGTGAGTCCCGCCGCGGAATTCGAGGTCAGCTTCAATAAAATCCAGGCCCCGCGCACAACTTGACAACCACACAGCACATTATGGCGGCCCAGGTTGAGAATGGCGTCGCCGACCTGAAGTGTATGTATATGTCCCTTCAAAAGGAAGAAATCGCTGACGTCCAGCAGTGGACGACAAGCCCACAAACGGCGCCGCACAGAACGGCGAGAAGAAGGCCGAAGGCGCAGACCACGAGGACTCGGACGACGACAACGAGGCCGAGGAGGGCGCTGAGGGCGCCGGCGAGGGCGCGGCGAAGAAGAAGAAGAAGAGAAAGCCCAGAAAGAAGAAGAAGGCCGGCGCTGGCGGTGCCAAAACCCAAACCTCACCACCTCGCGTGCCCCTCGACGACCTGTACCCCAACAAGGACTTCCCCGAGGGCGAGATCTGCGAATACCTCGACGAGAATAGCTACCGCACGACCAACGAGGAGAAGCGCCATCTCGACCGTCTGAACAACGACTTCCTCACCGAATACCGCAAGGGCGCAGAAATCCATCGTCAAGTCAGGCAATGGGCGCAGAAGTGGATCAAGCCGGGCATGGGCCTGACTGAGATCGCAGAGGGTATCGAGGACTCGGTGCGCCACCTGACAGGCCACATGGGTCTCGAGATGGGCGACGCGCAAATCGCAGGAATGGGTTTCCCCACCGGTCTCAGCATCAACCACTGCGCCGCACACTACACGCCCAACGCCGGCAACAAGATGGTCGTCAACTACGAGGACGTCATGAAGGTCGACTTCGGCGTCCACATCAACGGCCGCATCGTCGACAGCGCGTTCACTGTCACCTTCGATCCCGTGTACGACAACCTCGTCGAGGCCTGTAAGGCCGCCACCAACGCCGGTGTCAAGGAGGCTGGCATCGACGTGCGCATGAGCGACATCGGCGCCGCCATCCAGGAAGTCATGGAGAGCTACGAGGTCGAGATCAAGGGCCAGATGCTGCCTGTCAAGTGCATCCGCAACCTTAACGGCCACAGCATCGGCCACTACACCATCCACGGCGGCAAGACCGTGCCTATCGTCAAGGGCAGCGATCAGACCAAGATGGAGGAGGGCGAGACCTTTGCTATCGAGACTTTTGGTTCGACGGGCAAGGGCTATGTCAGGGATGATATGGAGACGAGTCACTATGCGTTGAGGCCTGATGCGCCCAAGGTCGCACTGAGGGTCAGCAGTGCGAAGACGCTGCTCAACTCGATCACAAAGAACTTCGGTACATTGCCATGGTGCAGGCGTTATCTGGATCGTCTGGGTCACGATAAGTATCTTCTGGGTTTGAACAACTTGGTCTCGGCTGGTATTGTGGAGGCGTACCCGCCGCTGTGTGATATCAAGGGCAGCTACACGGCGCAGAGCGAACACGTGAGTAAAAGCAAGATTTGCAAGCTGCAGCAGGTGCTGACAAAATTCAGACACTCATTCTGCGACCGAATGTCAAGGAAGTTATCAGTCGCGGCGATGACTACTAGATTCCAACATCGACGAAGAATTCTCTCGAAAACGATCAGAATGCACGACCAGCCCACGGGTGGAAGCAAAAGATGGCGCCATGATATCACGACAAAATTCAATAGATCCAAAATCGAAAACGCATACAGAGATAACAGTCACAACTGCGTCGAGTGATTCTTGGTTCTTCATATCTTGTTTACTGACTGGGAAGGGGCGATGCCACCAATGAGCTGATGCCAAGGAATGGCTCCTTCAAGCCCGGCCGTCATGCTGCAGTTACGACTAGACGCTCGCTAATTACGACAGTACCTCCTCGAGCGACTTCAAGCTGACAACCCACTCAATGTATTCAACATCATACATCATCTCACGATATTTGATCAACGACAAGACACCATGGTCACTGATCCTTCAGAAACACCGCTCGATAGGCTCAGGTCAGCATTATCGCTCGAAAACAAGTCAGACGACTTGACACTGCGAACGAAAGTTCTCAAGCGAATCTACAAGCCTTTTTATGCCCAGGTGAAGATCATCGATATCCTCCCGGCCGACATCACTGAGCCAGAGGTTATCAGATGTACGCTCCGAAACCGACAACCGTGGGACAGAAGTCCTTACACCGCGCTCTCGTACGTTTGGGGTGATCCACAGCACACTGTCTCCATTTTTGTCAATGGACGTCAAGTACCGGTAACGGTTAATCTCGCAGGAGCGCTGCGTCGTCTCCGCGACCTGCCAAACTATGCTAAATCCCTCTGGGTAGACGCTTTGTGCATAGACCAACAAAACGAAAGGGAAAAGAGCCAACAGGTCCAAATGATGGATGTGATTTTCCGGAAAGCTGAGACGGTGGTAGCCTGGCTTGGCCCTGCAGACGACACAAGTGAGCGCGCAATGTGGACCTTGAAAGAACTATCGAAAATCGCGAAAGAGCTAGGCATACAAGACGTCCATCGACCAGACGAAAGCCAGATGAAGCAAGAGCAGTGTAAAGTAATTGTTACTGCAGCGAGGCAAGCTGCGTTGCAATCTGCTGCATTTCAAAGAGGAGATTGGGGTTGCGTAGTCGATCTCTTGCGGAGGCCGTACTGGAAGCGTCTATGGGTCCTTCAGGAAGTCAGCCTCGGTAAACGCGCTATATTGACCTGTGGACCAGACACAATCACGTGGGAGAAGTCACAGGCAGCTTTAGCCATGATGTGCTGGGTATTCTGGCGTGCTATCGACGCAAAGCCTGTCTCTGACGAAGCATCTGCTCATTTCGCTAGGTACATGTCGCCCTACCTTGCAAGAGATTGGGATGTTCCTCCAGCTGTGTGGCTAAGTGCCCGAGCTCTGATGGCAGGAGAGTCTGGCCTCGAATACGCCCAACTGTTCTCATACACCTGCGACTACACGACTTTGGAAGCCTCGGAGCCAAGCGACTGCATATATGCGATCCGTGGTCTCATGACGCCATCGTTACGGAAAGCTATAACGGTCGATTACGAAAGAGGCCCCATTAAGCTATTCACTGCGGTCACGCTGTACAGCTTAGAATGCTACGGTGCAGACGTTTTGATCTACTGCGGCCTTGCGTACAGGTGCGCATCGCAAATGCCAAGCTGGGCACTTGACCGGACGAGCAATCGACCACGAGGCGAGAACATCACGCACGGTATGAGGAACTACAAGCGCAGTGTGCCGCGTCAGATTAGACTATCAGCACCTGGCAAGATCGTCATGAGAGGGGCTAAGCTCGGTCGAATCGTGGCCGTCAAGCAGTACTCCGGAAGAGCAGAAGACACTGCGGAGCTTATGAACGAAGTCGAGCAACTCTATCGGACCACTTTCGGATCCAGTTCCTCATTGCGCCCGCTCATATTATCTGTGTTATTGTACCGTGCGGGGGTCCATGATACGGTGCCATTGGACGAGAACGAGCTATGGAACACCAGTCCACGTAGTCTGTTAATTACGGAGCATGGGCACGTGGGAAGCGGGCCGTCGATTACCCAAATCGACGATGTGGTACATGCATTCGAAGGCTGCGGACTTACGTTTCTCTTACGGCCCTCATCAGATCCATTGTTACAGGAGTGGCACCTTGTCGGTCCATCGTACGTCGAAGGAGTCACATCGCTTGGAGATGGAGATGAGATGCAAGCATTCTGGGACAGTGGACCGGACGTCAAAGATATTGTACTCTACTAGGAGGATGACGATCTTTGATGAGAGGATTCCGCTCTTCAACAGGCTTCTTGGGAAGCAGGAAAATCTATTTGTAGGAAACGCATACTTGCAGCTGCCAATACGGCCTTTGATGTTGCGAGACGCTTGAGTACTAGTTCCGACCTTCCAAACGTATGTCAAGACTCTTTTTGCCTCCAGCTCAGTCTAGATGCAACGCCCAATTCGACTCAGCAAACAGTGGATAACGATTCGGGCGATAGGGTCTCGTCCTTCGTTTGTCTCAAGAACGACATTCTGAGTTAAGAGAGCAAAGTAACGCACCTATCATGCGAACGTGACTTGACGGTTTCCAATTCAACGAAGGTCATGATGAAGAAGAAAGAAAGCTTTCCAGCAGACCTCTTGGAGGCTATGGGAGCAAATCAGCGTCTGGCAATGCCCTTTATCATGCCGATACGATCAGCCATGCAAAGCCACGTGATGATGTTGATGATCCAACAAAGACCATGACGAACAGCGAGAAGGCTTTTCGAATAGGCTCTGGATGCTTGAACAGAAAGCCTCAGACATCAACGTCAAGATGTTGCACTTTCAGAGACAGACAGCAGCGTCCACGTAAGGATGTACAAGCGATTGAAAGCTGCGAGCTTGATTGAAGGCTGTGATACCGGGTAGGAAAACTCTCTGACCATGCAGTGTCGTCGAGCGCATTTGTAGAGCGACTGATCCACAAGCCTATCTTATGCGTACTTTTGAAGGGATGCGGAAGAGCGTGTTGAAGGACAGACAAAGCTTTCCCACGCGTAGGTGTTGCCTTCGTCCAGTTTGAGAAACAGACAAATCCCAGACATGTATACTGTTGTGCATTCCTTCGAAGAGCAGAAGATGCAGAGATACGCTACTTCAAGCCTGGTCTCAGATCAAAGGAGAATGTTGATACGCCACCGAAGACTGTGCATCTCAGACCGGGGAAGAAGTCTGGTAGGAAGATGGAGTTTCGAGTGGACAAGTTCCTGACATACATGTAGTTGGCTGAGGATCAGAGGAAGCGCGGAGAGCGGATATGGTCCCTCACAAGCGAAGTTTCAGAGTGGGGAGAGAAGGCCGACGTGTGTAATCGTCCAATCCGTTTTTAGTGGCAGATAGAGGAGACAGACATTTGCACGTGCGCTCGCTGTTTTGAGAACTAGGAAGACGTCGTCGGTAAGAAAGGAAGGCAACCCAGGAGGTGGGTTTACTGGTGGATCAAGGAAGTCACACGGTGATCCCGACTCCAATAAATTTATGCATTGTGATGTCTTCATCTATCAATATCTGCACCCTGTCTACAGGTATCTATCGCTCTTACCTTCACCTCAAACACTCGTTCTATCATGCCCTTTTTCCGGAAACCTATCTACGCATCCTCCTCCTCGCTCCCCATCGCATCCGCCTGCCCCTCCCCCTCAAACACAACCTGCACACCTACTTCTTGCAGCCTATTCCTCACGTCTTGGAACCTTTCGCTATTCCGTCTGAATTCATCAAGACTACTCCCACCCTCCTGCAGCGCGCGGACGAGATTCTCCTCCGTCAATCCCCCACCAACAAGGCCCTCAATGTCGATGGATTGGAAATACCGCCTCAAGTCTTCGAGGTCGGCGAGCAGTGCGTTTCTGTCGCCCTGCGTTCTCTGCCCTCGTGGGCCGGGGATGCTGGAGACATCGTAACTCGGCGAATTGTCTGCGGGCGGTAAGGGGTCCGAGACGCTTGTGTATTTCTCCTTGACACGTGTGTCCAGCAGGCTGATCAGGCTCTGGTCATCGGTTAGGATAACATGTCTCGCCAAATCCAGCTCGTCGATCTGAGCCAGCCAATATGGTTCTAGCCCCTCGCCCAGCGGCTCGTCGAAGCTGTAGCATATCTCGACCAGCAGACTCGTGCCCTCGGTTGTATTCCACAGGTCTTTTGCGCGCGGCGCGTACATGCGGGTGAGCAGCTCTTGGTAGTCGTTGTTCGGCTCCTTGCCCCAGACAGGCTTCGGGATCGGTGCGATGTCGAGTTCCTTGCACAGCCGGGCTGCGAGCCAAGGGTACTCTCTCACAGCGGTTTTCAGCGCGGTGCGCGCTTTCACGGGCTCTTTGAGGCGCAGGTACGCGAGAGATGTGGAGAAGGCGATGTTTGGTGGGACTTTCCAGGAGCGTTCTAAAGCGTCGGAGTCGCGAATAGCGATCAGAGATTCCGGGGAGCGGCCGCGGAGCGCGAGCTGGTCGATGAGCAGGCGCGTGCAGTACGGGTCTTCTTCGGGCGAGAGAGAGAGCATCAGGCGCGCCCATTCAAGGGCTGTCCGGAAGGTGGCGCGCACGCAGAGGGTGGCGATGTAGCGCCAGATTGCGAGGAAAAACTCTCGATTTTCGGGACGCGAGAAGGAGAGTCGCGCTTTGCCTGCTGCTAGGCTCGAGGCGAAGGTCGAGTGCACAGAGCGCCCGAAGGTGAAGAGGGCGCGCTCGAGCAGGTCTGAGGCGGAGGCGTTGTCGCGCTGTTGCTTGGCGATTTCGCTGACTTGAAGGAGTGTGGAGATGTGGTACGGGTTTGTGTGGAGCAGTTGGATCATGCGCTCGGGGTCGTAGCTTGCGACAGCGACCTGGAACTGCCGTTGGGTCTCTTGGTAGCTGGTGTTGTGCACGAAGCGGTACTCGATGCTGCCGGAGTCGTGCTTGGACACAATTTCCATGCCCAGTCCACCCGAGGTCGCCCGTGGCCATTCTTCCTTGCCTTGAATGAAGATATTGCGGCGTAGACTGAGGCCGGTGAGACGTGAGCCAGGCTGGTTTCGCCCGTTTACGCGGGCGGCGATGCCCTGGGGTCCGCGCTGGCGGGGCTCGTCGTCGTCGGCATGCTGAAGTGCGGTCCGACCGAAGAGCTTCTTCATCTCATTGGCGGCGTGGAGGTGGGTGGTGTCTATGCTGAGCGCGGAGAAGAGCTGCTGGGTTTCTTCACTAATTGCGGGTGTGAGGGGCTCGTCAGTGCCCTTCCTTCCGCCAGATGTGACCTTGAGCGCAAGGAGAGCCTGGTCTATCTCATCGAGCCCAGAGTCTGTAGCGTCCTTCTGCGGAGTGGCAGTTTTGCTCTTGTTCTTGCCCTTCTTTTTCTTCTTCTTGCTCTTCTTGGAGGGATTTGGTGCTGGCGTGCTTTCAACGACGGGCTCTGGTGCTGGCTCGTCTTGCTCCTCATCGTCATCCTCATCTTCATCTTCTTCATCGCCGGCGTCTCCTAGCATAGCAAAAAGACTCGGTTTTGCCTGTGGCTTTGGCGCAACCTCCTCTTCTGACTCTCCATCTTCCTGTTCCAACTGAGCGAGCTTTTCCTGCAGTTCCTTCTCTTCCTGCTCTTTCTGCGCGCGTCGTAGTGCGCGAGACGACATGGTGATCAATCGTTGTTGCTGTATGTCCCACAAGTCGAGTTGTGGATTTATTTGTGGCGGTTGAGATGACGTCGTGTTCGCGATGGTGCTCTGGGAGCCGCTTTTAGTAGGGCAGGGTCTGATTGGCGCGATCGCATCGGCCGCCAACCTTACGTCCAGGACGCTGGGTCTCGTGCACCTGTTCTATTCACCCCCAGACACTGCCTCAATGCGTCGGGCGGCCTTTCAAGCAGTGCGCTCCGTCCGTCGCCCGTGTCTGCGCAAGTTCGCCCGCAGTCGCGTTGCATTTGCTTTGCCGAGCAATGGGCTAGCACACCGCAGCCTCCACCACAGCGGGCGCCCGCGAGCATCGCCGACCGTCCTCACCTCGTCGATGCAGTTCCGCGCCATCACGGGCGCGCTGGTAGCTGCCGCCGTCGCCTCCGGTGCGTTCTACGCTTACAACGGCAACCAGTCACCGAACGCGACCGCATCACCTATCAACCAGCAGTCCGCCAGTCTCAGCAGCCAGGCCGGGAGCGAGCCGACGCGCAAGGCGCTTGTGGTCGGACAGGGCGAGCTTTACACGGGCACCATCACCGGGTCGGGCCCCATCTCGAAGGAGACGGACGAGTACGGGCGGCGGGTCGTCGAGATGCTGGACCCGGAGCAGGCCACGGCGAAGCTGCGCAAGAACGAGGAGTCGTGGCTTGTGGGACGCGGCGCCGGTGTGGTTCGATACGATGTCGTGCAACTCGTAAGTCTCTCAAGTCCTCAAGCTTCCTTAACTATACTAATCTGCTGTTCCAGCCATCCAACGACCCAATCGAGGATGACCACGCCGAGAAGATCATCGAGGTGCCGTCCAACCTGGCTGCCACCGACAACGGCGCCGCTGCGAGCGACTGGATGTTCTGGGGCGTGTTTGACGGACACAGGTACGTGACTGCGCACAAAGTCCAAGTTTTTTTGCTAACATAAACCCAGCGGCTGGGTGACTTCAGCCAAACTCCGCCAGACACTCATCTCCTACGTCGCCCGCGAGCTCAACACCACCTACAAGACCGCCCTCGCCGACCCTGCCCAGCGCATCCCGACCCCCGAGTCCATCGACAAGGCCATCAAGAGTGGCTTCGTGCTCCTCGACAACGAGATCGTCCACGAGTCCGTTAAGAAGGTCAAGCAGGCCAAGACGAAGATTGCTGCGGCTGAGCTTCTGGCGCCTGCTCTCTCCGGTTCCTGTGCTCTGCTGTCATTCTACGACAGTCGCTCGAAGCTCCTCCGTGTTGCCTGCACAGGTGACTCTCGCGCCGTGCTTGGACGCCGAGGTGCCAACGGCAAGTGGACCGCTACTCCTCTCTCCGAAGACCAGACCGGCGGCACCACCAGCGAGGCCGAGCGACTACGCAAAGAGCACCCTGGCGAGCCCAACGTGGTCAGGAACGGCCGCATCCTCGGCGGACTGGAGCCTTCCCGTGCTTTCGGCGATGCCTCCTACAAGTGGTCTCTCGAGACGAATGCCGAACTCAAGAAATCGTACTTCGCTCGTTCGCCGTCGTCGCTCCTGAAGACTCCTCCCTACGTCACCGCCGAGCCCATTGTTACTACCACCAAGGTCGAGCCCGAGAAGGGCGACTTCGTAGTCATGGCCACAGACGGCCTGTGGGAGATGCTCACCAACGAGGAAGTTGTCGGCCTTGTGGGTCAGTGGCTCGACACCCAGGGCAAAATGAACGGAGGAAACCTTCAGACACAGTCCTGGCTCAAGAGCTGGTGGTCGTCGGAGAAGCAGCTGCCCATCGACCAGAAAGACAACGGTGCTGGCGCAGGTCAGCGAGCGCCGATTCGCCAGCAGCAGTGGGGCACAAAGACGAACTTGAATGAGCGCTTTGTTGTCGAGGATAAGAACGTTGCGACGCACCTTGTCCGCAATGCTCTTGGTGGAAAGGACCAGGATCAGCTCAGTGCTCTGCTCACGCTGCCGAGTCCATTCTCGAGACGCTACAGGTAAGCCTCAACTCACTATAGCTCAACAAAGCCACAATGCTAATTGACTCAGGGACGACTTGACAGTGGAGGTCATCTTCTTCGGCGAAGGCGCAGCGGACGGCAAGGTCACTCTGAACAAGGAGGCCAGCGCCGAACCACAAGCCAAGTTGTAGTGTCGTAAAATGTATCATTTCGTCCACTGGCTCGCATAGATAGCACGGCGTTTACATGGCGTAGGAAGAGGTGCTCGCATCGCCCTCATGGTATGAATCATCACATCTTAGCCACCAATTAGCAGACGAGTCGCGTACTCGAACAAATGTGTTTCCCAGAAAGTGATTTGGTCAACGTGCGTCGTGCACGCAGCCTAAGATCAAGGAAACAAGCGTTCATTCGCTGTGCCGCGTTTGCAACATCTCCGCCTTCGTCTTTTTTGGTCAGCGGGGCCATATCTGTGGGTTTGGTTCTTCCTGAACTGAAATGGGACATGGACTATGTGTGGCTCCTTTGCTTTTCTCTGGACGAATAGTGGACTTGACTGATGTCTGGTCCCGCCTGCTTCGAAAGCTTCACATAGGACAAGGTATGACCTGAGACCTTGCTCCTCTCCTTTATCATGATCTCGTGCTTGGTAGCCAAAATCGATGGCATGGCGTGTACCTCTCTCTGTTCCTAAAATACAATGACCATTAAAGCATGTCTGTTTTTCCGCTCTCAAAACTCGGTCGTTCAAGCGTCATGATTGGAATATCCGTTCTCAGTCACGTTCATGGAGAGCGCTGGGCTCTGGAGCAGTGTGGTATCTGTTTGCACTTGAAAGCGGCAGTTGGCATCGACAAGAGATCGCCAAAGGCGTATGTCTGAAAGCTCTGTGTGCGCTTCGCTATCATGTCGATTAGGTTGTGTCTCGCGAGGTGGGCTGTAGGCATCAGTCAACACCAAACAGTTACGACTGTATCCCGCTCGGCAGCTTCAAACCAGGCACTTATCAGGTATGATGCTGCACACAGTCAAACCCGATGGAGATATCACAAAATCGAGGAATGACATATGAACCTGGTGAGGGTTGTGCAGAACGGTGGTTCAGCTCGCGTGCTGTTCCCCAACCAAGCTAGACGCCGCAGAATGCCGTTCTGGTGACATCATAACAACGACAAAGCTCGAAGCTACAAAACGCGCCTGTGAAGCCTCGACCCCATTACACAAGCTTCAATTGACTCAGTACTTACCACATCTACACTCCTACATCTCGAGAATCATGTCTGAATCTTTGGCCGCATTCCGTACCGGACGCAGCAAGGACCTTGCTCAGCTCGCGGAGGATCACATTAACCATGAGTATGCACCGCGTACGAGCTGAGAAGGCAGTGTCTGACTATTCGCAGCTTGAGCAAGCAGGATCAGGATCTTCTGAAGAGCGCAGCCAAGAAGGTCGGAACGCACGCGACCGTTGCGTCCCTCGCGGGTCTCGGCCTTGGTGTTTTCGCTGCCATTCGATTGCGAAGCATGCGTGTGGCATACTTCAAGGCCTTCAGGGCCATGGAGAAGCCCGTCGAGCTCAAGTTCGCTGACGGCCGAACTGGTGAGTTGATTGAGGATGAAATTTGACGCCTACGACTGAAAATGACGCAGAGCCCATCCCCGACATCTCCGCACAACTCGCGCCCTCGCGATGGGGCGACGCCGCGACATACTTCTTCTTCTCGGTCGCCGGCCTCTTCCTTGGTGGTGAGCTCGGTCTCCTCACTGGCACAGCATCTGCGTCGCGGACCATCACAGGCGACCCCGCAGCGAAGGAGCGCATCGAGAAGGCGTTCAAGAACTACCGCGTCGACGTCCTGAAGCGCGAGATCAAGCAGCTCGAGGGCAAGAGCACCTTTGAGCAGATGTTCTCAAGCTCCTCATGACTAGCAGAAATCTCAGGGATGAGGAGAATCATGCACTTCCTGCTCTACTGGAAGCCACATTGAGCTTCAGAGGCGTTTTCTTGTACATATAATGATTGAATGAACAGACATTTGACAAAATTTGGCAGGATTTTGATCGACTGCTGACAGGCGCAGGGAGCACCTCGCAACGCGCATCCCCACTCCCCAGCAACCCCAAAACACACGACGATCCAGACTTCATTACGTGTTGCGCTAAAGGGACGGCCGGCAGAGCTCGTGCGGCTCTGCAAATCAGTGGCTGGCTCGATGCGGCTCCAAGGCTTAGCCTGCCTGAAAATGACACTAATACGTCACAACCAGGAGTCGACGCAGGCCAATTCTGGTCTTCAAAAGCACTGCCGCAGCGCTCTGACTTGGGCCTCAACAACCGCCTGCTGTCGCTTTATTGTGATCTGTGCCTGCCACGTTCTGTCAGGGTCTTCCCACGACTTCCTTCGCTACCGTTTATTTTGTTTCAACCCTAACGAATTTTCACGATCTTGGAGTTCCTGCATCAGCGATTTTCTGCATCTTTTGGGACCGGGCTACATAATACCGCTATATTTACTTCGACCCTGCGTCGATCATGAGAGGCACGACACTATCGCTATTATGGCTTGCGGGCCTCGCTGTTGGGCAAAGTAGCTCAGCATCGTCTGCGTCGACAGCATCGCCGTCCGTCGTTACCCTGACAGGCACACAGAGACAGCTTTCCGGCGGCGAGTTCGGCGGATCCGTCACAGTTCCGTCAGACTTCGAAGGTAGCACATTCGCGACATTGACCAGCTCGCCGTCTGGAAGTACAGCATCCGCAAACGCGACTGTCTCAGCGACTGAGTCCGTCATCAACATCGGCGGCAGCAACAGGACTAGGACACCGACTGGATCTGCCACAGGCTCGGCAGCCCTGCCTCAAAACACACAGCCTTGCAACAACTACCTCGAGTTCTGCAACCGCAAATACTCCAACATTACAGAGGTCGCTGCCCACAACTCGCCGTTCACCAAGGAGCGCAACGTAGGCCGTAACCAGGACTACGGCGTTACCCAGCAGTTGAACGATGGCATCCGCATGCTGCAGGGCCAGGCCCACTACATCAACGGTACTCTCTACTACTGCCACACATCCTGCGATCTCCTCAACGCCGGCACGGTCGAGGACTACCTGAAGGAGGTCGTAGCATGGGTCGAAGCGCATCCCTTCGACGTCGTTACCATCATCTTCGGCAACTACGACTACGAAGACAAAGACGCAAGCGGCAACCCACTCGTCACATCCAAAAACTTCGACGAACCGATCCGCTCCTCCGGTCTCTACCAATACATCTACCAGCCACCCAAGACCGCCATGGAGCTCGCCGACTGGCCCACCCTCGGCCAGATGCTGATCCAGCAGAAGCGCGTCGTCACATTTATCGACTACAACTTCGATACCGACGCTGTGCCGTATCTGCTATGGGAGTTCTACAACATGTGGGAGACGCCTTACTCGCCGACTGACGATAACTTCCCTTGCACGATCGGCCGTCCCGAGGGTGTTAGCGACGAGAAGGCACGCGATATGCTGTACATGGCGAACCACAACTTGAATGCCGAGATCGCGATTGCGGGACTGAGTCTGCTGGTTCCTAATGTGGTGGTGATGAACCAGACGAATGGACTCGAGGGCAATGGCAGTTTGGGGCTGATGGCCAATCAGTGCACTTGTAAGTTTCCCCAATCTTGCATCCTTCCATTTTTCATCCTTGAACACATGATGAGATGCAGAGTACTGACACATCACAGCTGACTGGGGCCGCCCACCAAACTTCCTGCTCGTCGACTTCTACAACCAGGGCCCGATCAACGGATCTGTTTTCGAGGTTGCGGCGCGGGCGAACAACGTCACGTATGATCGCGAGTGCTGCGGTAAGGCTACGAGCCTTGCGAGTGTGCTGGCGCCTTCTGCGACGTACCTGGCGCTCGTTATTGCGGTTGCTGGTGTCTTGATGATGTAAATATACGTATTAAGAAGAGCACGGAAAGCGACTTGGATAGATTTTGGGTAATCACTTTAAGCATTGTTGGGCGTTGAGCGTGCGTTTAGACTGACTTGCATATCAAGAACTAGAGTACAATACATCTTCAGTTATCTGCACAAGGCTGACTAAAACCACCTGCGGGCTATGGCTTACCGTCAGTTCTCAAAGCAGCCTTGACACCTCTCAGCCGCACCACTGCTCCTGGCTGCATCCACACCACACTCACTAACAAAAGACGGCTCGAGCTACCGTTTACAATTCAAATTCAAAGATTCTGCCATGAGCACTATAGGCGATCTTCACGCATCCTCGACAACGCACAATAATGAGCGCCCTGCTTACCATCAACAGCCATTAATCTATCACGAGTCTAAGATCCGGCCCATTAAAATCGAGAAGGGTGATTTAAATGCGGCACAACCAGTCTGCTCGATCAGCCACTTCCAACTCCTGAGTGCGCCGCCCTGCAAAGCACTCTCATGCCGATGGGGCGACAGCGATAGGTCTCGCGAGATCTTGATCAATGGTCGACTACTACCAGTCAGCGACAACCTTTGCAACTTCCTTGCACAAGGCCCGAGCCTGGAAGAAATGCAAAACCCAACCACTGGCGCGCAGAGGCAATGTGGGACGAAGATGCCAGCAAGAGAGTCGATTGGGCTGTAGAGCCCTGGCTGTGGATCGATCAAACATGCATCGACCAGTCGAACATGGAAGAAAGGAACCTTCAAGTGGCGCAGATGGGCTACATTTACGCTGAGGGGTTCGAGGTGCTTGTCTGACTAGGCAATGGAAGAGACGGCACAGAGAAGGCAACAGAAGAACTAGCAGCTGATGTCAAATTGTTCGATACTCCAGGTCGTTCAGTCGTCCATCTGCACGCTCTCCAGATCATTGCAGCATACAAGTACTGGACTTGTTTGTGGATCATACAAGCACTCGTGCTTGCTAAGGCTGTTGTAATCATGAGTGGCATCGCACGAATTTGTAGTGGCACTTTACTTCATGTCTTGTGGTGGCTTGATATCAAATTTTTCAGCGAGTTCCAACACATTTGGAATCTCTTGACAAGGAGAATGACTATCATCTATGCACACGCGTCAGGTCAAGGACTACGGCTGCGCGACGATTCCAACGATAGTGATTAAGGTGATACCTGGATAGATGTCATTCGACTGGGCAAGAGTGCCAAATGTGCGGACATCCGAGATCGTGTGTATGGTATGCTCAGCATGGTCAGGGCCGAAACGAGGATCGACGTCGATTGTAACGCCACCGTCGACCAAATTTGGCAAAGAGTCATACATAAAGAGAGAAAAATGTGGTCATTCTCCTTTCATGAGGAGCTGCATGAGATAAAAGCCAGCGACAGGTTTGAGAAGTTTTTGGAAGACCTTCACGACGCACTCGGCCTGGACCAGTATCCCGCGCAGCTCGAGCGTCCATCCAAACCTCAGCCTAGTATTGAGGAGTTTAACAGGTTACGAGAGAGTGCATAGCATTTGAATCTGTATTGGTGCTCAACAAGCAAGGTTCTCACGTGGCGTTGTCCATCCAAGCCACTCATTGCCTGCGAGCGCGCGCCGACCGCTTCTGAGGCATCGACAATGCATACTAGTAGACGCTAGTTTACCGTTCATGTATCTTCAGGCAGACGCTTGTGTCGCTTGAGCCGCACTGATACGAAAGGCTGAAGGAAAAGAGGGGTTGGTGCATTAGGCTGTGCCAACTACTTATGCTATATAACCCCATCCCAGCCTGGTACATTTCCCCTCATTCCTTTTCCGCAAACTTTTTCCAAATGACCTCTTGCGGCAATCCAACATTGAGGACTACTCGCGAATGGCAAGAGTGATATCGACATTGTTGTCCACTGGCCTCTTTCCGTGACACATGTTGAACGAAGCAAGGATCCATTCGATGTCGCCACATAAAGCATGCAAAACGAGGATCAATTTGGGTATCGAACAAGTGGTCCATTTGGGTATTTCGAAAATCATGCTTTCAACATCCAACCCCGGTCTCCTTACTACGTGCACTCGGGACCAAAGCGACAGCCCTTCAACGACCACCCGTGGTCAGCCTGTAGGAAACGGACGTCTCCACGTCGGATAGAAATCGGTCCATCATCGGCTTCTGAGTCACCGACTTGGGCTGATCTTGGAAGACGTGGCTACCTTTTGTTAGCATGCACTGTCCCTGCTATGGTAGTAGGAGGTTCTTACCTAGAAGAGGGTGTCGCTGTCCTCGGATCGGGAGAGTTGGTGTTTGGCCTCACAGCTGCTCTGGTTAGTCCCCCCCATTGTCCGTACACGGAGACACTCACGGGTAGGTTGCGCAGGGCGAAGCAGAGTACCGGGCATCTCGCGGACTATGATTGGCTCTTCCTTTACAGTCCGTGATTGGCTCCTTATCTGTAAGCTACAATTGGCTGTCCGAAATCGTTGTTTCTATCGATGAATTCGGGGGTGTTGGATTTTGTCGTCCCTTTGCGGGATCTGTCCTCTCTTTTATACATCTTCTTCGCCGCCGCAGCTGTACAGTTGTCCGGTTCATCGCAGAGGGGATGGCATTGACCTGTTGACCTTTGGTTTCCATCTCGACACCGGTCAGATGGTGTCGCGCTCTTGTCCAATGAGAACCTGGGAACAGATGAACCTTCCCCATCGAGCTAGTTGAAGATGCGAAGGATTCGATGACTGAAGCAGTAATGCATACAATGTTTCGGGGGGCCGAAGGGCTTCTTTTATATTTGATGCGGCTCTTGAGTTTGAGACTGCAAGGCTGAAATGAGCGCCATAAGTGGCGGCAACGATTCAGTCATGATGGAGCCCCCCGTCGGTACTCGAGCGGATCAAGCATACACGTGCCGACCACATAGTTCCACAGTGAGTGTGAGTGCGCAACTCTCTGTTCTTCGCATATGGTAACAGCCCACATTTCTCACACATCTACAGCACCAGCATCTTCGATGAAGGGCGATACCGTCATTGACATTTCGATTTTCCTAATGCATCTTCTCCACGCGATTTTACCCTCACTAATGACTGAGGGGATCGAACTCCCAGGTCACCAACGCTTCCGCAACCTTTGCACAGATCCCGACCAAAGTTCTCAGCCTCATCATTTCGGTCCTCAGCTGTGCAATGACATTGTCTTTCCAGCCTTGCTCCGCAACATCCATCCCGATGGTCTTTCCTAGTACAGACCTTTGTTGGAAAGAGATAGTGATGTCTTCAAAATGGCGCTGATGACCCTTTATGGTCACTACCTCCCTCTCGACGAAGCCAAGGTTCTTGCATACTTTGGCTCCCATTGGTGCACAACTGACACCTAGTGGCATCTGATCCTTGTCTGCGAGCTCTATGCACCACCTTACGAGCTCATGACCGCAATCATTATTCCAGTATGCCGGGTGCACTCCCAGAGAAAGGACTTCTATATGTTGTGACAGATATCTGGCGGTTAATGAGCAAGCGACTTCCGGATCGACACACATAACATACTGCTTCTCAGGCTCTCTGAGAGCCTCTTCGACCATTCTCAAAGCGCTCGGACACGTGTCTCTTCTGCGATCCTCCGGATCTTTCCATGATGGGAGTGCAATCAGTCCTTCCACTGTCAGTATGGCAGTATAAAGACAAAGCAGTTTCGCGTTGGTTCCTCGCGCCGTAAGGAAGGCTGACTGTGGTAAGGATATCATCGTGACTGCTTTTTATCTTTCCGAAAGATCGCTTTTCTGCGGGATAGGAGCGTAGGGAGCGCACCTTCTGGATTGAAGTCGCTGCAGCGGTTGGGATCCATCTCCAGTGACATGCTAATGACCCCCACAATAACTCTACCATCCTCATCTAGATCGCAATCGCTCCAGCGCTCTGGATAGATTCGCTTTAGCGCATCGTAAACAAAGTTGACCTCATTCTTTTTATAGTGATCAAGTACAACCACAACCGCCTTTGCCGGATTCAAGATACCTTCCCGATACTCAGCACGATAACTCGCGACTGTGTCAACAGGATATCGATCATAGAAAGGTCGCGTGTACGGAAAGAGCGTAGAATGGAAGAAGCCGGCTGCTGCCACGAACCCGATGCGGGGCAAATCAGCTAGCGTTGCAAGACGTAAGCGACCGTGAGGTAACACCGGACCAGTCCTCGCACAATGCATTGGGTGGAAATTGCTTCGATTGAATTGATACTGACATCTTTCGCATCGTGAGTTTTTATTGCTACCCTAGTTTGTAAGAGCCTCAACTCATAGGGAGCAATTGCAAGCGATTGGCTGACTTCGTCCATCACGATCGACCCCACCAAGCTACATGTACGCTACAGTAATCGATCAACCGTGTGCATGCAAGACCAGCGCCAATGCTGCACGGTGAGTGAGCCCTCTTCACCGGTCAGGATCGAGGCGTCGAGGCGCCCAGTCAACGTAGACGCAGAGCTTATCCAGGCCACGCTCAAGAACCTGTGCAACGACATCCCGAAACCTAACTTTCATTTTCCTAAAGCTCCTCACCGGTAAACTTACGATGCGTTCAACTACCGCTAGGGCAACTGAATCGAGTTTCGTCTTTGCGGCTCTCCCCAGCCAGTTGGATGGCACCTGCAGTCACGAGGGTGCTTGGGCAGCGACTGAGACGCCATTTGACCTTGTCAATGTCGAATATAGCAACAACGAGCAAGCACTAGAGAATTTTGCACAACAACCGCTAGCAAACTCCTCCTACCATTGGAATTGCACGCTCGAAGCGAACGCGGCCACCACAGGAGACCCGTTCGGCTCGTCATGGGGCGAGGTATGTCTTTTTTGGATTATTTGGTGCCACCAGAGCTGTGAATCGGTGCCAGTCGCTCTCAGTTGATCTTTGACTGCTTTCTGATCTTCACAAGTCAGCCGACTTGTTGCATCTTGCGAACACAACGCGGTCCTTATTCCTATACTATGCGCACTGGGTGCTCGGAGGTTTCTGCGATGTGGTAGGCCATTGTATGAATGGGCTGACGTCTCACAGACCACTGCGAGCCATCCGCTTTGGCCCCAGCCCGGGATTGTCACACAGAACATTTTCCCAGGCTCTTCAATATGGCCTACAGACAATCAGTCCTTCGTTGTGGGGGAATCGATGTGTGATCCAGTCCGAATCAATGCACGACACAGCCCTTACCAGGCAGCTGGGTCGAGCCAGCAATCACACCCTGCTCGGCAATCGTGGGCACCGGATCACACACCGCCGTCTGAAGCTTGTATTCACAGCGATTCAGATGGATCTTGGGACATCTCGTCATACCCTGCCATGGGCAGATGGACGCCTGAGTCACAAGACATGAGCTCTCTCTCCATGCTGTCAAGTCGACGTGGGTCACACAGCTCACGAAGCCTGATTGGAGCTACTGAGCAAGAGCAAATTGACTGGTCGGACATGCGCTTACCACAGGTCGACCCCTGGAGTGCTTGTTTCGAACTAGGATATATGAGCTCGTACCAGCCTCAAGTAACAGATGCGTCATATGCCTCAGCCCTTGTGTCGGAATCATTTCCAGCGCCATTGGAGCAAGCTGCACAGTTCTCCGAAGGTGAGCCTACTGTATCACCCATAGCAACCAACACGAAACGGGTAGGGAAACGTAAAGGTCCGTTGAGTGCAGGAGGGCGGGAGAAAGCCAAACGTGTACGAAGGGTAAAGCCTTGCATCCGATGCAAAATGTACAAAGAAGGCGTGAGTATGATCCCTCTGATTTTATAGAGAGCATTTGCACGTGATTGCAGCCTTGAAAAGTCCTCAATCTCTTAGGGCGACAGCTGGATCAGGTTCAGTCTAGCTCACTGACACATACAGTGCGATGATAGCAACCCATGCATAAGATGCGTGAAAGTTTCTGGAAAGGCGCGGACATGGTTGACTGAGGCTCCATGTTATCGAGACGACTTGTCGAACGTACTGCTAGTCCGCATAGGTCAGTTGCTCTCACCATACTATTGCGTCACAAAAAGAGAAAGATGCAGCATGGATCTGTCTGCGACCAGAATAGGGTCTGCACGTACTGAACCGATGCAGAGCAAGGCAGCATCCGCCTCCCATTCCTCACAGAAGACCTGCTCATAACTAATGCTCTCATTGACTTCCCTCAGGTAACGGCAAGTTCAACGAATCGGAAGCAAAATTTAGAGAATACCACTACATCAGTCTTTCTCAACCCGCCACGGACCTCGAGATAAATTGGCAGCTTCCACAGGGTACCCAAGTAAAGATCCCAAACCTGTTCGCCGCCGTCAGAAGATTCAAACCCACAAAGTTTGATATTGTTCACGAAGAGTGGAGCGTTAATGGCGAGAGCAGAAACATTGTGTTGCCTGCTGTCGCATCCTCAGACACGACGGCACTCACAAAGAGCCTTGAGCTCTTTGTGGAACGTTGCAGACCTGCAATGCAGGAGCTGATGTTGGATCAAATTACGGATGAACTCTCTTCGGCGACATTCCGCGAAGCAATACGATACGCTCGAGTGAGTAACAGTAAGCTTATAGAACTCGCTTTGAAGGTTCGAACAACAGCGCTCCTGAGCGCCGGCTGGGGCTCGCTGGTTGGGGCCGAAACTCTCGACACACCACGCGTTGACGGAGCGAGCGCAGGATATTGCGGCGAGATTCCGATCCCTGTACCACTCTGCCACCAGATCGATGTGGTGTTCAGGCTTGCAATGCACCAGACAGAACGCGAGGTAGTGAAACTGCTGAAAGCCAAGATCTTCCACACCAAGCCCAGGCCTTGGTACGAGATCTTCTTAACATATTTCGTGATGCTCACACATCTACAATTCATTCACGACCAAGCAGTAGGCTTCATGAAGGCCCGTCAACAGACGGTAGGTAGCCTAAAATCCTTCGTTACTCAAAACTTGCTGACTGGTTCAGAAATCTGGAAGACATGTTAGCGTCATCGTGGAAGGTATGATAGGAAAGTGGAACTACTCTGCGGGCAACATGTTGCATCACTACCGTTGCGTTTTGAACGGCGATCTACCGTTCAGGTCAGCGGAGCGAAATCCGGGCCTGTTGCGCAAGCGTGACAACCTTGACGACCAGTCTATAGCCTTCATCGCAAAAGCTCACAGATTGATTAAGAAGATGGGTAGGACGAAATACTCCCTAATACACGCTGCGCTCACGTAGACAGATAATATTGAGGGCGATCCGGATTTGGAGAATGACAACAGCTGGGCACGTTCATTATTCAGAGAGCACTATTGAGGACACTTGAATTGTAATAAAAAAACGTTGATGTTCATCGTCCACAAATGACTGTATCAATCCCGTCTAGCGAAGGTTAAAAATGGCGTTCATACATAACAGAAAAAGAAGGATTTCACACCAAATCGCCGACCGATGCAACAGAGAATACAAAGGTCATCCATGGTTCAGCGCTGCCGTCGAAGTGGCGTTCCATGGATCGAAGTCAACTGTGGGCATCTTTTGCTCGCTCAGAGGAACCCGATACGCAGTCTCAAATTGCTCCTCAAAGCCAACTGGCCTGGCCCACTGGTACTCAGGATCACGAATACCGATGCGAACGAGATGGCGGCGTTGAGTGACACTATCGACGAAGCCATCCCGAGCGTGTAGCATGGCGAGGTTGTTGATAAGCTGGATGTCGCCAGCTTTCGAGTCAAGCTTGACGCACATTTTCCTCGCTAGGTCGTTGACAACAGTCAGAGCGCGCTCCCGCTCAGGTGTCAGGTAAGAAGGTTGCTTGACGAATGGCGCCCACACGAGCTGCGCGATGATCTGTTCTCCGTTCGAGAAAACCACAGGACCTTTGATTGGATCCGCATTGACGTCCCTGCAAGACAGTAAGTGCTATGTCACTCGAGATGGAGCATCCCTTGTACTCACTCTGACTGAGCAGGCCATTCCCAGTCCACCATAAGGGCAGCAAGCGCCTCGGGATAGTTCTTCGAGAGCTCGTTGTAGATGCTCTGGAAGCTCGCGACGTATTGTTCGCCACCACTAGACGCTTTCTCGAGAACGAAGAGAGCAACGATGTCGGCCATGAAACGATCAGCGTGGAAATTCTGTCAAGATCAGTAACGCACAAGGTAGTCAATTGCCAGGTCTGACCATTTTGTGCGCTTGTTTGGCCGGTTCCAGCTCACTCTGGACTGCACCAGCCGGCTTCTTGTCCAACAGAGCGTTGCGGACATGCTCTGTCGATGATGTTAGCCAATTTGGCTCGCAATTGAAGCCAAGTACTTACCTGCAGACATGCCCAGGGGATTGGTGGCGCGCTCTCTGCCGATCCAGCTTACAATACCAGCGTATATGATGAGGTTGTCCTCATCGCTATACCTCTTAGGATCTAGTCCGCGAACCACAGCTAGTCCTACGCCTTTATGGAGATTGTGACTGATAGTGCGCAAGCGGTGTTTGAGTTCGGTCGGCAACGGGAATAAGTCAGGCTCCAACATGTTGGGTGGTAAGCCCAACTCTGCTTGCACTTTAGCTGGTATCACTGTAGGAGAGTGGGAGCATTCGCAACATACCTTTAAATTTGTGAAGCGCGACTTCGATATCGGCGATGTCTTTGAGGCTGAGGTTTATCAAGTAGTCCAGCGTGTCGCTACGTCCGTCCCAGCACATGTCTCCAGATAGACTAGGTGGAAACTCCTGCAAGGCCTCAACGAAGGGCAGGCCTGAAAGAAGCGAGTATATTCCTGTCTGGAGCCGGGATTGGAGGACCCTGAGACTGAGTTCGAAGAGTTCATGCGGTATCTTCTGATCCCACAAGGGGCTTAAGACTCGGCTCTGGAGCTGCATGTTGTTGTATCGGCAGACTGTTTGGTAGAGATGATAGTAGGATTTGTGACCTGAGTGTACAATAGTAGTAGGTATCAAGTCTCAGTGACGTGAGGTCTCATACTTATAAGTTTAGACGACGCGAAACAAAGCGAACAGAGCTGCACCGGCAGAACAGGGCCAATGTTCACAGCTGACCAGAGGGCGACCGGCGAGTCTAACTGTGAGGTCCCTTACAAGATCGCCTGTTCAATTCCAATGGCATGGTACCATCAGAAGCATTCCCAACCATACGATCATCTTCCTAGGTATGCACGCAGTCATGACATCGTGTCATGCAGCTGCCTTGAGGGGCAAGACCATAGTGCTAACGGTATTGGCATACGAAGAGAGGCTGAATCGACGGGTGAAGCGAATGAAGGGGTTGAGGATGCCTGCTGGAAGGTTGTACAGAGGACTCCGGTGAGCCATAGTCTTGCCTGATCGAGCCGTTGCAGCCTTGTAGACCTTTTGTCACGTTGGTGTTACCAAGTATCAATGATTCGTAGTTTCCTGTGTGTAGTTCATGCACGTTTCGATATCCCGGCTGTCACGAACCAAGTCCGTGGAGGTTCGCCATCGAGCCCTGTCTAGTACACCGAGCCAAAATCCAGGGCGAACAACGCACCGACAACCTGATACAGCGAGAGCAATTAGGCAGCCTCGCCCTTCGTAAGGCTCGCTGTGTTAATGGAAATTTCCGGCGGGCTGCCGATAGGCTATGGAAGAGCATTAGCACAGTAGACGCAGAGCACATGTCGACTCATCGGGAGTCCCCTAGTGACAACGGTCCTTCCGAGTCTGAACCCCCAGGCCGAAGCCTCTATTAGTCGAGAACGACATAGCACGAGTATCAGCACTCCGGGACAGGCGTTTGCAAGTGAGCATTCGGTATGCACAGCCACAGAGGGACGTGGAGGGCGGGCGTGGGGCGTGAGGGGCAAACGTGGGGCGTGGGGCAGGCTGAGCAACAATGAGCGTCACTGCACTGGCGACCGCGACATGTCACTGTCTCGTGATATTCGTGCCTTCGCGGACCAAGCTGAGTGAGGTTTGGATTGTGTGCAACGACGAGGGAGGACAAGTAGGGCATGGGAAGGTCCACCGTTGATCGGCGCCAAGCTAACCAGATCGGCCCTTCCCGAAAGCGGCATATCTAATCAGATTTTTCCCGGCGGACAGCAGCAACACCATCTTCATTCTCAGGGTCTCTTGGCCGACCAAGATGAGCAAATACACAATCCCTCTCGTCTACTTGACGTCCTTCCTTTTCCTATTTGGCGAGACTTTGCAACCCGCATCCCGCATTGCTATCTACGAGTCCATCGTCTGCCAGCAACACTATGGAACTCCTGATCCGCACGATTGTAAGATCGCGCCCGTACAGGAAGAGCTTGCATTCTTAGGCGGAATCGAACGCCTCTCAATTATCATCCCAAGCATCCTTGCCATCCCGTTCGCAGCGCTCGCGGACCGCTATGGGCACTCCCTGATCCTGGCCATTGCTATCTTTGGCGTATTTCTAGAGGACGGCTGGCCGTTTGTCGTCTGCTGGTTTCCAGATGTGTTTCCTATCCGGTTGATCTGGTTGCACTTCTTGTTCAGCTGCGTAGGCGGAGGCTTCACCGTTGTGGTAACATTGTTGCATGTTATCATTGCAGATGTTGTCAGCGCTGAAGAAAGGACAAGGATCTTCTTCCGGGCGAGAGCTGCGGGAGTGGGTGCGAGCATTCTTGGCTACGCCGCCGGTGGAGTCCTGATGAAGACGAACGAGTTTCTGCCATGGGCCATTGGACTCGTGACCTTGATCATGGGAGCTACCACCGCTGCGTTGATCCCGAGAACGACTGTGCAGGAGAGGAAGAATTTGGAGGACGACGATGTTACTCGGAACTGGAGTGTGCAGTCTTCGCTCCGTGCGACAGAGAACATAAGCTCACTGTTGGTGGGTAAGAAGCAAGTGCTCACGATGTTGCTGCTTGTATTCGTGTGTCAGCTAGGGTTCGATTCGATTCCAATGATGTTGGCTATCTATGTTTCGAAACGTTTTGGCTGGAGTTTCTCGAATGTAAGTACTTCCAATAATACTTTCCCAGTCGAGTGTCTAATCATCTGCAGGCCAGCTTTCTCACCTCGTTCGAGATGGGTGTCGAGTTCTTCGCACTAGCCTTCATGCTACCAGCGTTGACCTCGAGATTACCTGCCTCCTTCCAAAGTCGCACTACTTTTGCTAAAGATCAAGCCTTTGCTGTGTGTAGCCTCGCTTTGCTCGCCATTGGCCTTCTTTGCTTGGGTCTTGCTCCTGTTATCGGTATCGCTATCGCCGGCATCGTCATCCTGGCTCTCGGATCCGGACAGGACTCGCTCACTCGATCGATGGCTACAGAGATGGTTCGTACTGAGGAGATCAGCACAACATACTCAGCTATTACAATGCTGCGTGCTATTGGCGGTTCGATCAGTGGGCCAATGTGCGCTTGGCTCTATGGTATCGGACTGAGACACAAAGGCGAGGCCTGGATTGGGTTACCGTATCTCGTTGCGGGTATACTCTTCGTTCTAGCAACGATCATGGCAGGATCTGTGCGCAACCCTAAAAGAGACGACGATGCGACGACTGATGGGGCTCGCGAACCTCTGCTGGCCTGAGAAAGGATAAAACATAGACAAGCACCTGGCGCCGCAACATTTCAGAATCATGCGCACGGCTGTTACAGCGCCCAGCTCCAATTTAGCCAAGAGCGCGACCGTGACTACGAGATGTCCACCGCAATTACGTCGCTCGCCTCTACGCCGCTTCTACTCGGGAAGCTAACTCCTTTGGCTAATTGCGGGGCTCCCTGTGCTCGCAGGCAAGATCTTCACAATTTAAGACGTTCCTCTGGAAAGCGAGATGGTATCTGCGACGCAACTCAATCTCTCACGCGACAATCCCAGCTTTGTGTCAGGTGACGCTCCGAGGCCGTCTGCCGAGCCTTTCTACATACCTCTGAACAAGACTCGCAATGAGATCAGGGTTTTAGAGATTGCGCAATGCAACACGTGCGATCGATCTCTGAAGGTATTCACATGCTTATTCGACGATCTGCCTCCGTACTACGCACTTTCGTACGTATGGGGAGACCCAGAGGACACCCGACCGATACGGGTCAACAATCGGGATGTTCAGGCTACCAAGAATTTTGCAGACGCTCTACTGCAGCTTCAAGAAGATAACCGAGTCCATTTTCTTTCGTTCGACGCACTCTGCATCAATCAAATGGATGGAAAAAGTTAGAGCAAGTCCAAAGGATGGGAGAGATATTCTCAGGCGCTCTTCAGGTGGTTGGCTGGCTCGGGAAAGAGGACCAAGAAAGCCGAAAAGTCATGCACAGCTTAAGAAAAATAATTCACATAACCTGTTCAATATACAACGGAGGTTTCAACGACGTGAGACGCGAAAGGGATCGAGTTGCCAGTGCTATTTTAGAGATCCTAGATGCCGACCTCGACGCTTGGGACGGCATCCTTATGTCGATCCTCCAGTTTCTACAATAGCAGTATTGGAAACGACTTTGGATCGTCCAAGAAATCAGTCCAGCGTTATCAGCAGTGCTACTTTGTGGCGCGGACCGTGTCCTATGGGAAGACCCTGTAGCCGTTCTGTGTTTCCTCGAGTGCATCAATTACGCCACTGCACACTTCCCGAACCATCGCCGAGTATTGACAGTATTGTTCCGGCCAATTCGGCCGCGCCGCATACGACCACCGGCTGCAATGTTGCTGTATGCTCGTTTCATTAACTCCGGCCGAATTGGCGTACCACTCAGGAAACTGTTTTTCGCTGCATGCAACGACCAGGACTTGCATTGCGTAGTCCCACACGATCGTGTATACGCTTTACTTGGATTAATGGATGGAGGACCGAACTTCAAAGTGGACTACAAATTTCCATATGATGAGCTCTGCATGCAGACAACCGTGCGTATTCTGAAGCAATACCCTCGTATATTGCGGGCCCCAGAAACGAGCTGGCCACACGAGCATGTCAACTTGGGCTATCGATTGGTCAGACATGGAGGCCAGAGCACAGGATTTGCATAATCTGACAGCGATGCCGATGTTCACATGTAACGTTCGTCGTCCTAGTTCAAACCAGATCGGTATCTTTACTCACATCACTGATACGATCACTTGAACAACCATGTTCTCTGGAAGACCTCCGGATGTAGCGCGAGTGTTTGATAAAGTCGCAGGAGAGAGGTTGGCAGGACATAGCCCAGAGCAAGCTATGAGCCGAAGCGAGGCACGGCGTTCCGCAATACGGACTGTGTTATAGCAGGCACACCGAGAACATATAGTCAACCTTATAGAACGGATGTCGTTCGGACCAACATCAGTTTTTTCCTGGAACCCGTCGAGCGAACAGGGAAAGAGCGGCCAAAAAGAAGAATGCCCGGGAACATCCGTGTCATGATTTAGCAGCCATGACCAAGATATGATCGCTCAACTACTCAGCGGGAATCCATGTCCGCGTAGTCTATATATCACTGAGGGCGACGCCGTTGGTAGTGGTCCTCGAGATGCGCGCGTTGGCGATGCGTTGTGCGCATTTCCCGTTCTTGATCAGACCAGACGATGGTACAAAAAGGAATAACAACTGAATTCTCGTAGGACCAAATTGGGTCGACGTTATGATGAAATGGGAGCCGGAGAATACAACCTTCGAGATCACCATGCGGGAATCCTGGAAAACAGAACGGAAGATGGAGGAGATCATCCTAAGCTAGCACCGCATCCTCTTAACGCTCAGAAGCAGCTCGGCAATCTCTAGGGGACGTCTAGAATTGCTCTCGTCTTCACAAATTCAGCCTGAGGGCAACGACTCTAAGCTCTAGATAGTAGCTAACATGCTTACAAGGTTGGTAGCAAATTGTCCTACTAGACTTACCTTCTTGGAAAACGCCAAATTGCTTGCTCGCGCTGGTTGCATGCGGTAGAGAGATTTGTGCTTCGATAGCCCGGTCGATGTAAAAGCGCGTTCCAGCAAGATCAAACTGCCGGTATTTGATCTGTTGCTCACCTTGTCAACACAGCTTGCTCAATGACAGCTTCCTGAGCCTTCGCGCATGTTTTCTGCGCATGCTTTACCATCCTTCACCAGTCATAACCCAAAGGCGACCCCATCGGCCACGATCGGTCATTCACCCCCCGAAAGTCCGCTGAACCTCCGCCCCACAATCCCGAGCCCGCTCGCACTGCGAGCCTCAACCTGCCCGAACAGGAAACTCGTACAAAACCGTTGGAAGCCTTCGGCATTGCGGGGTGGATTGCCCGATTCCTTCGGACTCTTTGCTTCGCCGTGTGCGCGATTGTTGCACCTGTTGGCCGACGAGGAGCGCGCGACTTGCGTGATGTCGGAGTGCGGTCGGCACCGGGGATTGCTTGAGTTGCCGAGGCACGCGAGCAGCGCGATCAGCCTTGCGGAGCGTTCGGCCATGTGCAGAGACTCGCGTGCAGTGCGCAAATCGTTGATCAAGTTGCGCGAAGCTTTTTGGAAATTGGTGGATGTCTTATCTGTAGCGCGTGCGTCAGTTGCCAAAATTGGGGATGAGCGGCTTTCGGCGTTTGCATCCTTTCACAGAAGGAATGCGCTAAATGGACCCTGCATGAGTAGCGCCTGCCCCCATGCAGGGTCTTTGCTGTGCCTGACCGAAGTTTGAGATGGCAAGACCTGATATCAACAAGATATTCGCGATGCTACGATGCAGTTGCTGATTTTCGTGTCGCATGCAGCGCGAAATGATCGAGCGGATGGAGGACGACCTGATGTTATTAGGGTATCAGTCATGGGCTGAGCCTCCGGAAAGGACTTCCGTTCACCGCAACATCCACAAGGCATGCAGGGACAAAGGGATCAGCCGTTCGACCGCCTCGTGTCTTATCAGCACTTAAGCAACTAATCCGGGGAAGATAACGGAGCTTTCTCGGCGTGGCTGTATTCGAACCTCAGAAGGCAAGGTCAGCCCTCGAAGACACGGCTGCGTGAGTCAAAGGGCGAAATGGATGGAGATATAAGGAAGGCTGTGGGCCTCATGTGGTTTGCATACCATTTAAGTTGTAACGTAGGTTGTTAGCAAGGACATATAGAGACCAGAGCACTGTAAGTCGGCCAAACTATCTTCATGCCCTTCCGTGTGTATGCAGGCGCATAGACACTCACAACATACTTTGCATAACTGTAAAGAAGCGGTCAGCTGACATGTGTATATAGCATCTAGTGGACATCTACCTCCAAGTCATCCTCGTCTAAAATCGAAACCACACTCAATATGTGCTCCTACACTTATTCCTGGTACTACTGCAACCACGACTACTACATCTGGGCCAACAGCATCGAAATCTGCGCCTCCCGTCTTCTCTCCGGCTACTCCTATGATGCCTGGAGCATCGACATGTGCAAGAACCCGACCGTCAAATGTGGTGGATTCTCCAACTATTACTGCACCGAGTGCTCCGAGGACGTGAATCTCGAACTGCAGCTGGACGAATGGTGAAGCTGCAAGGCAAAGCTGCGATCTAAAGCTACATGGTAGCTGCAAGAGCCGATAGATCAGTACCATGAAGAGGGCACAAGAATTGCTGGTAAGTTCAAGACCATGCTCCGAGGCGAGGAACACCAAGAAGACGGTGTGACGCCGTGTGAAGCAGTACTCGAGATGCAGATAGCTGACCTGCGCACAGTATCGAACGGCATGTTCCCCGGACGAATCACGTCTGTGCTGTGACGCCGCCATGGCAGCCTCACTTTTGGACGCTGGGGTACACGGCATGCGGCTTGACTGGGGATGAAGGCGTTTCTAGCTTTGTGAACATGGCATTTTGCATAATCTGGCGTTGAAGGGATTTGAATGGCGTTTCAGACAGCGCACATGGCGTCGGCGTTTGTGGATACTCATTGAGAGTGACGGAGAAGTGCGCCGGATGTCCAAGCAGGCGCGCATGGGTGCTCCGCGGGGGGTGAGGTCAACCTGCCTCAACTTCTCTTACGGCCTCCAAAAGCTATCGATTGCGGAGGGGTTTCCCGCCGGATTGTACCAAGCAAGTCGAGCTGGAGCATTCCCGCCCACACACTATCGGCTCCCTTGGTCACAGCATGAGCGTCTCATTCACCTGCATCTGATTTTGAGCACCTTTCTTGCATCTTGAAAGTAGATATCTTATGCATATGTAAGGCGCCCTCTGAGTGCTCTTTTAGAGTGCGTCAATCTGCACGTACGTTCAATTGTTATAATGCCCATTACTCAGTGAGAGATTCTGCTGCTCGCTTGGGACTGATGCTGACTCCCTCATCCAACGTACGTCTTACCTGCTCAGCTCGTCTGCGGGCCTCAAGGTAGTACATAAACTCCTCGTATGTTCTCGGCATGATCCTGATGTTCTTTGGTACTGCAAAAAGTCAGCGTAACCGTCATAGCAACCATGCTGTATCACGCACCATTAAAGGTGTAGTTGAACTGTCCCGTTGGCTTGGAGTGGCCGTGTTCCACGTCCCTGACCTTTGTATCGACCCGAATCTGGACTCTTGTGTATTCGCTGTTCTCGTCGAACTTCTCCTCTGGGGCACCAATGAGCGGTGGGTCTGTGTAGACCACCTGCGCCGTCATGTATAGTATGCTGCCAACAGGCACGGGGTTGAGGAAAGTCGAGGGATCGAGCGACACGAAGGTAGGTCGAGCGTGGGCGAATGCCGCAGCCGTCGTGAATGCGAGCTCGAATGTTTGTTTGAGGAGAAAGCCACCAAATATCATGAAATGGTGCCTATTACGATATTGCGGCTGCATAATAGTCGCCGTCTGGAGGCGCGTCGTGTCCATAAAGTGGAGGTTATCGGGCTTGCGCAGGTCGTCGTGAGGATCTGCAAAGGTCAGCTTGAGTGACGCTCGTCATAGCGAAAGGCCACTGACCATGGTACTGGAGCTGCTTCTGCCAGAATGCGTGAATAAGGTCGCTCTCAGCGTCATTCGGTGTGTGCTTAATCAAAGAGGTATTCCTTCGTTCCTTACGGATCTGAGAGTTTCGCTCTCCCAGAGCGTACAACCGCTTCTCTTCTTCAGTTTCTACGATTAGCGCATTGACATTAACCGGCCTGAAGAATTAATTAGCAACAGGTCTTGCAAGTGGCGTCATTGTCGTACTTTTTCGTTCCTGGATCCAAAGACACCATTGTGAATGTACAGTTGATCAAGACATCTGTGTCTTTGACCTCTTCACCTTCCCTGGGGGCCTTTGCGACCTGCATTGTTATCTCGAGACTGCTTCGACCAGTAGCATATGTGACACGACCAGACAGCTGAAGATCGCATATCTCGTCGAGTGGGTGGTGGATCGTGATTCGGTCGCAGGAGGCGGTGACTGTCGTTACGTCTTCACCAGTGTGCTTGTACCTAGAACAGCGTTTAGAGGGTACGGAGAATCCTACGCAGCGCCAATGGCTTACGCAATGACACCAGAGAGCGCGTCAAGATCCATAAAGATGGTGCCCAGGCGAATATGCCCTGACGAGTTCAGGTAGGTATCAAGTAACCATGGGTCTTGAGCCAAAGGCAGTACGACGGAGTGATAGCTGTCGCTCATATGCTTCGGCTTCAGGTCGCGATCCTTGGGCACTTCTGACTTCCCAGACGGTTTACCAGGCTCCTTGCCCTCCTTCTGTTGCTTGCGGAACGCCTCCACCCAGGGCGTGCGCACTCGCATACTGGTGAGCTCGCGGAACACGCCATCAGTGCACCTGATTGAGGTACATGTAAAGGTCCTACGTGTCGCAGAAGCCAGAGGCGTAGATGGAGGCGCGTAGTTACCTCGCAGCCTCTGGGCGGCGCGTTGCAGTGTGTGCCTCGTTGAGGAGTTCATCGCGGTGTTTGGTGGCTTATTGGTGAGCTCGAGCTTCAGGAAGCGACGTCTGAGCGCCCCTGCCACATTAGTGTCTGGGCGCCCGTGGGGGAGTAGCGTCGTACAACGAACGCTCTTCTTCTTCACCCAACAGCAACATGTTTGTGCCTTGCAGCTACTAGCGTCGTACTTCAATGGCTTATAAGCATGCGCAAGTCGGTTGAGCTTGGACGAGCAGTGCTCTCGACGTCAACTGCCAATCTTGAGCTTTGGCTCAGAACTTTGATCACCATCTCACCGCAGCAGCAGTGCACTAACCTAGAGCAACGCGATGCAGCCTCAATACTCAGCCTTTTGTCATCTGGTGATGTGTGGGTGGGCCGTGGCAATGGGCTGTACATGGACCTGGACATCACCTTGAGAGGTAAGCCTCTTGCTGATGAGCAGCTTCAGCAGCTTTCCGAGGCTATGTTAGAAGCACCGGTGAGTATGTTCGATGCGTACAGGGTTTCTGTTACTTAAAGGTCCATACAGGTATGGGTGCAGCTACACCTCAATCCTTCGATACCTTGCGACACAGCTCATGAGCCGGGGAAATTGCGAATCATGATCAGTCACTCAGACCAAACAGCAACACTCGCACCCAAACAACGTCATCGCGTTCTGTCGAACGTCTCGGCAGCTGATGTACGGCCACCAGAGGGCGTCCCTGTCTTTTCTCTCGACTCGGTGGAGCTCAGTATGGATGTCTTCGAGATCATAACCAGAAGAAATACCTCGACAGCTAAGCGACTGAAGACTTCACCGACCAGCAACCAACAATCACAATTGGAGGACAGTCAAAACATCGATGGTGTTGACCATGAGACTGCGGATACGCTTCTTTTGGCCCCCAATCTCACCCGTCCCTCGTACTTCACCTCGACTTTAAAGAGACCACGACCTCTGATCTCGCCGACTTCCCTGCCGAACGAAGCCCTTCCCGGACTACGGTTGAAGTCTCAGCTCTGTAAACTCCATGGCAAGCAGCTCTACTCTACAGGTGTGGAGCCTACGAGCATGCAAATACTTATTGATGCGGCATTGCGACTTTCCGTCCTCAGTAGCATCACCAGCAAGATGTCACCAGGGATTAAGGTCAAGGCAAATACCTTCGGACTTGGTCTCGCAGATCTTGTACCTACGCTATGGAAGCCAGGCTATCTCCTGGTAAGAGCGACGGAAGTCCAAGGAGAGGCATTTATGCTTACGGCCCATTAGTCTTTGTCGCAGAGAGCGAGTTTGCTACCAACCATTAGCCGATCCCTTTGCCAGCCTGAGGCTACTGCAAAGGCTACGTCCATATCCCTGAAGCAAGGATTGTCAGCGCTGGTAGTGCAACTGCCGCTTCTTCAGCCTCCGATCCACATGCAGGGTCAAGAGCCTGCAGGTGTCTTGGACAAGAGTCTTTTGCTTTCGTCTATCGCCCCTCGCCTCTGGTCGCACCTGCAGAAACACGTCCCTTGCAAACAAGCTACTCCACTACAGTCATTCCTTGCTACGGGAGTAAAGTCAGCGCCTCTACTTGACGATATGCTGGAAGAGGCAGGGCAAGAACCTGGGCACGATCGCAGATCTAGGCCCAGTTCAGTGGATCTTTACGGGGGTGGGGCATCTAAGGTTGACCACAGTCTCGAAGCTTGCCCTGCAGCCACAGCGGCGTGCGATGGGCTTTCGTCAGAACGGCATCTCCTCGGGGCAGTGGTCACCCCTGAGTCCATCTGGGAGACTGATGATGGCGAACTACTCCTCGGAGCCGAGTGTTTCGAGGATGCAAATCTTCTCGCCTTCCGCGGCAGCGATCTCTCATAACGCCAATCTTGCGGAATCCCAGATTTCATCTTTCAGCACATGCGCACGGAACAAGCCGTCTCTCCGCTTTAACGCACACATCGTTACGGAGCATTGCTCCGCGCTCGGCCGAGCTAAGCACACAACATGGTCTCGGCAAGTATGTGCAGCTTGACGAACCTCGAAAACCGCAGCAAACTTAATTCTAGTCATTGTAGACTCCGAGACACTGGCGGACGAGGTTCGTTCTCGCACTCGCAGCGGACGGGCCGGGGGACGAGGTTTATATCTCTGCGCAGCATGCGCAGAGATTTCACGCAAGAGAGCAATTGCTATGCCGGAACGCATGGCAATTTGCTTTCGTGGACCGTGGGCCGTGTGCAAGCCCGCCGTTCTATTGAGCCGCTCACACAGATCTTCAAGAAATAAGACTGCTACGAGCACTCAACTCACCTTGATGCTATCGGCAGGATGCGGACGATGCAAAGAGTCACACACGCCCGTGGGTCGCTGTCGAAAGTCAACACGGCCCTGGAGCCTGGATACGAGGAGCAGGAAGTTCAGCGAACATCTCCAGAAGCTTTCGAACGGACGCTACCACTGACTCGAATGACAAGCATAGCTCTAAGCCACAAACGGCTCGACCATCCGCGCTCTGCAAGTCACCCTGCATTTTCCTTGTAGCGAGACCGTCGGACCGTCAACGCGCTTCCGGAGCTCATCATGCCCCTTGAAGTTTCTGCCACCGGCAATTGCGGCGCACTGCATACACGCACTTTCAAAATGTGGATTCGAGTTTGATGATCGTGTAGCCCCGAAGACTGTGCAGACCGATCGTCAAGAGATGTGCATCATGGCCCGCCTTGTAAAAGCCAAAGTTGACGCGAGTGCCTCGATACGCTGGCGGTCCTCACGACGCCGAGGTTGTCATCATACTGTTTCTTGAGGATGGGAACTGAGGTACGCTACTGCAAGCGAGAGAGCCGTCGAAAGCTTCCTGTCACTGAACGTGGCTGACATCCAATGTGCTGGTCCGTCCGAGGTCTACCGAGGTCTTCTGGTTGGATCGACCCAAAGAGTTGTTTCATCGTCCAAACACCGACGAAAGTTACTGTATCATCACGCAGGAACAAGCGAGCACGAACTTGGCTCACGCAAGCAAGAGCTCACGATACGAGGCGCTGTCTTCACATCACCACCATCGACGAGGCCGTTCACAAGATGCGAGACGTCGCAGCAGCTGAGCATCGCTGATCGTTGATACTATCGCGGTACCCCGCCAATAATTTCGGAAGGATCGTTAAGCCCGTCTCATCTCCCTCACTTAGCGCAGATCAGTTCAGCACAGACCAGAAGTGTAAGCGACCCCAACTCCAGCAGCCAGACGTCTTCCTCTCCTTACGGTTCATCAACAACAAATGTTCCATGACTCTCGCGGGAGCTACCAAACAATAGGCACCTCTGCAGTGGCGAGCACATGTGGAATGCTCCGAGTCTACTGTGATGCGGACCGCGCTCCGTTTGGGCAGGGTTGTCGAAGCTGTTGCAATTGAACCCCTATACTACAAACTGGTACTGTCACGTGTAAATGTGTGCAGAATGAATTGCTCGTTATGGAAAGCCGGATTGCAACAATTACAAACGCTGGGTGTTGGCAGATTCCGCAAGTCGATGACTTATCTTCCAGCTGGCCATTCGGAGCAGCCGGCAGGTCTGTGGCTTGCCAATAGCCAAGGAGGACGGGAAAAGCGCAGATTGTCGCTGGTCGTGAGATCGATCAAGGTGGATCTGCCAACCTCAACAGTCATGGCAACATAGTCGCGTTGCGGCTTGCATCCACGAACATCGTTTTCACAGTCTGGCGTGAGTTAGGCGACAGGGTCTTGGAGATAGATTTACACATCGAAAAATCGGTTGCGCTACACAGACACGCGACAGATTCATGCGATGGGTCGCTGTTTTTCAAGCGCACAGCGTTGCCCGCGGAGGAGCGCCTCGGCGGCACACTATCTTCGCCGACCAAGGTTGGCGTGTGGTACCAAGGTACCTTTTGCCGAAGAACCACAACTCTGAGCGTCTAGCCGTCCGACGACACACGGGCTACTTGTGTATCCACCCATTTTGACATGTCCAAGGTGGATCTGTCACGGCTAGGAACAGGCTTCACCCTGTGACTATGCCGCGTCTTTATGCATCGACTGTAGCGACGGCGATAGAACGTATGCGCGTCTTGCAATCACAGAGGCACGGCATAGCCTTGTGTACCAGTATTCTCATAGCATGCATGCATGCAGCAATCTGCGAGCCGTCGAGGTTGCTCGTCGACTTGGCAGAATACTCGAACCTTATCGACGTGCGAATCACGCTTGCTCACTTTCACCTCGCGGCTCCACCGATGTCAGCGGTATTCCAATTGGTGTGGCGCTCGGGGTCGGGAACCCAATAGGTTGTGGCGATGGCTTAGGCTTTCTAGCCCGGCGGAGCTGAACGTTCTTCATCTGCTCCGGGGCCAACGCTGTTACAGTGGTCGCTCCAGGCTAAGGTCACCAGCCTAGTCAAAGTGACGGACGCTTACTCGAGGGTTCTGTGGGTTGGCAGGTTGGTACAAAACGAAACGCCCTGCATCCTGACGGAAGGCTTCCCGCGCCACGCTCTCCTGCATCTCGCTTTGAGCCTGCTGTTGAAGCATTGCTGAGGCTTTTGAAAAAGCATCATTCCAATTTACTCCATCGTCGCCTATTCTACACCAATTCACTCAAGCGTACCACCATAACGTCCATATCTGAAGGACACACCGTTTTCGGATCACGGGCGCAGAGGATCTGACCGTGCATCCACATTGGCAGGTCCATAAGGCAATACAACATACTGTTGACATCTGCCACCTTGTTTGCCCATCATGAGCCCAAGTCCCGAACTTGAGGCCAAATACCCCATCGGCAGCAGGCCAAACATCTCGTTCACGCCATATCTGATCTTCTGTTCATATTTGGTCAGCTTGATTGGATCCGCTACGACAGTAGAGCTTCTTCATCGAAGAGTGTCCGGCTCCGGCTGGAGAGCATGGTAAGTCGGTCCTTCTATGAATAGGAACGATCGCTGACAGTGGCAGGGTGCAAATTGCAGGATGTTCCGTCTCTTTTGGCCTGGTCGCGATCTGGTGCATGCATTTCGTCGGCAATCGAGCAATCGTTCTAGGCGACGGTGAGGAGGAGATCCAGCTCTACTACAGCCCAGTCTTCACCGCGCTATCCGCTATCATTCCGGTCGTCGTCATCTTCCTCGGACTGATGATTGCCGACCGCTTCTACAGGCGGAGCAAACATACCGCCGTTCGAGTGGTGTCTCTCATCGTGTGCGGTGTCTGCGCTGGAGCAGCCATCACCGAGATGCATTACCTTGGGAATAACGGCACTACGAACTACCGTCTGCACCTCAGCTGGCCGCATGTCTTCGGTGCCGCAAGCATCGCAGTGGGTGCGAGTCTTCTCTCTTTCGGCCTCTTCTTCCACTGGAGCGACTCGTGGTTGAACAACATCTTTCGACGCTGTTTCGTTGCATGCTTCCTGGCTCTGGCCGTGTCTGGCATGCACTGGACTGGTGCTGCTGGTACCTGGTATGAAGTGCAAGGTTACCATGAGGGATCAGGCCAGGAACGTAACGTCACGCTCATTATCGCTCTTTGCTTGGTAAGGACATGTCATTTTGATTTCACTATACTTTGTGCTGACTATCATCAGTGTCTCAGCGCCTGCTTCGTGTGCTTCTTGCTTGGCTTCTTGAAGCAGCGCCATCGGCGACTTCTCAAAGACCGCGCTCAACAAGTCGTGTTGGCTTGTGCTACATTTGACGAGAGTGGTAAGCTCTTGGTCAGTCAAGGTGGTCTCCTCCCCTGTCAGACCATCACCCGGCAGTTCCATCAAAGAGTAAGAACACCGACCCATCAGAAGTACCATTGTAGCTGATCTCAATAGACCTTCGCCGACGAGTTCAACACCAGGCATCCGGTCTTCCAATGGATTTTCCGAGTCTCTCACCACTGGGGGGGTGTGGCTGATTTGATACCGTCGATGCGCGAGCATCTGCACAGCACCGGATATCTGCAGTCAACTTCACCCTCAACTGCGGCGGACAGTCGAAGTTCTTTCAGCTCCGAGGATGACTCCACCTACTCTGCTACCTTCCGGGAATTGTTCTGCGTCACCGCCTACGACATCGCCAAAACGCTCGACACCAGCCTCCAGAACCTGGGCACCTTGTATGAAGAGGTCGCGACCACAGGTACCTCCATGTCGATGGCAAGGGCAGTATTCAAGGATCCTCACGACAGGAAAGAAATTCTTGCAGCGGATGTGGCAAACAAGGACGTTGAGACTGGCATGGCGAACCCTATCCTTTTTGGTCGCGGCCAGATGTTGGTGTTGACCAAGAAGGCCGACGCAAACGAGGTGAGGCGCCTGCAGAACCTGGGCTATCACTTTGCGAACATCGACCAGGTTGGCGACAACCTTGCACGCAGTCTTCAGGTCACTCGTGATGATTTACACGACATGGTCGCTCGCTGGCAATCGTTTACCGAGAGGGAACCATCAATCCCGCCGAGCGGAACATACCTGGCATCCTTCCTTCTGCAGCCTGCGCCGGGTATGCGAGGGCTCGATGTTATTGTACCACGGGCCAACCCGGACAGGCTACCCATGGTCAAGCTGGCCAATGGCGATCTGACTGTGGGTGAGTTGAAGGTCCTAGCTAGCTTCAATGGGCTCTCTCTCGACGAATGTCTTGCCAGGACCGGCCTGAGATCAGGGCTCGAAAGTAAGGTAGACGACGCATTCTTTGAGAACTTCCGCAACAGTATACTCGATCTTGTCAACGATGCACCGGAGGCGGCCCTGCATCGTGCCATCTTCTCCGCGAAGCAGCTCAACATTGCCCATGGCGCTGGTTCAAAGGAGCGCAGTCCAGCGACGGTATTCGCCTTCTGTGGCATCAAAGAGATCTACATCCAGTCTCTTCAGAGCATGACTCTGAAGTGTATCCCGATGTCCTTCTTCCAGACTTACCTTCGGTCATATCCTGGCTCTCCGGACCACCAGATCCTAGCAATTCGCAACCACAAGGAGTTCGCCACTCTCACACGGACTACCTCTATCACCGAAAAGCCTGAGAAGCGCACCAACCGATGGCACTTCAAATTGCGTTCCAAGCGGTCGATGTCGTCTGACACGACACTTCAGCCTGACTCGTGCTCAGAGAAAGGTCTTGTGAACCCCACATCGCCGTGCGTTGACGCGAGCAGCGGTCATCCTTGGGGTGGCATGGGCGGCATCATGGTCACATCCACTCAGCAGATCGTCCATGACGTGTCGAAGAACAACGGCTCCACGATGGAGTTGCGAGAAATGGGTGTGAAGTCCGAAGCTGGCGTCGCTGATACAGAGCAGCAGACTTTGGCTGATAGACTCATGTCCATCACAACAGCATTCCGCGACCCTCATGCGCAACGAGCGCTGCCTAAGGAGCTGTATTACGGAAGGAGGTAGATTACGAGAAGATGATAACTTGCAAGCATTTTCGGCGTTTTTCTTTAACTTGGGATACCCGCGCATAGGACGGCGTACTTTAGGGACTTGCTACAAAGAAGTGTGACTGATGTATAACACGAGACAATGTAGTTCTTCGACGCGTAATGTGTATATGAATCATATTATGAATACAAGACGGTCCATGGTGGAGTGATGTGACTGTGAGCTTTTCCGATAACGCAGCCATCCCTGTCGCGGGGCTAGCAAATGACGCGCTTTCCAAAATCTGCCCCGCGACATCACCAAGCTTCATACTTTCACGGATTGCCTTCGCAACACACACACGAGGCCTACCTACCGTCTGATAGTGCTTCGGAGGCACTCACCTATTTGCGATCCAACTCAAAAACAACCCGCGGACGCCTGCACAAGCATCTATACCTCAAGCCCGCCTCGCGGCCTCCCCCAAAGATGTCCACGCCAACACCCAATCTCACACACCTCGCAACCCTCACCCCGCCCTCAAACTCACGCACATGGCAAACCGCGCCGCATCCCTCTCAGCCCATCGTCGCCACCGCATGCTCCGACCGCAGCGTGCGCGTCTACAGCCTAACATCCTTCACACTACTCCACTCGATCACCGGGGGACACAAGCGCTCCGTACGATCCTGCAGCTGGAAGCCTCACACCACCGGGCAATCAGTCCTCGCAACGGGTTCGTTCGACAGCAGCGCTGGAATCTGGAGAAAGGAAGACGCGGAGAACTTGGCGCACGAAGTCAGAGCCGTTGGGGATGAAGAGGACGAGGATAGTGAGGAGTACCAGTTCAGCTGCATCCTGGATGGACACGAGAGCGAGATTAAATGCCTGACCTGGAGCCCCTCGGGCCAGTATCTCGCGACGTGCAGCCGGGATAAGAGTGTCTGGATCTGGGAGGAGCTGGAGGATGATAATTTCGAAACCGTCGCGGTGCTGCAGGAACATGATGGCGATGTGAAGTGTGTGGCGTGGCATCCGGAAGAGGATTTGCTTGTGAGCACGAGTTACGATGATAGTGTGCGATTTTATAGAGAGGATCAGGATGATTGGGTGCAAGTGGCTATGACGGAGGGGCATGGGATGACGGTTTGGTGGGCGGAATTTGAGGGCTCTGGGGCTGCCAAGTATGACTTCAGAAGATTAAGAGACGGGTTGCAGCAGGAGCGGATACAGCATATCGAGGCATTGGAGCAAAGCGGTCCTAGGCTTGCGACGTGCTCCGATGACTGCACGGTGCGCATCTGGCGAAGGAAACCTCGCGAGGGCGCGCAGCACCAGAACTCGGGTATGCCGTCTATCATCCGCTCCGCCGCTATCGACGAGGACTGGTACCAGGACGCCATCCTCCCCAAGGCGCACGACCGCGCTATCTACTCGGTCAGCTGGAGTCGCGTGACCGGCCTCCTTGTCAGCGCGGGCAGCGATGGCAAGATTGTGGTGTACAGGGAGCAGTGGAGAAGGCAGGACTCAAACGGCACGTCCAATGGCACAGCAATGGATGGTGTTGAGGGCGCAGACGGCGCTGCACAGCACGTTGAGGCGTCGCCGACTGAATGGATCGCAGTCGCTGAGATCTTCTCTGCGCACGATGTCTTTGAGATCAACCACGTTACGTGGGCGAAGCGCGCTGATAAGGGGAAGAGATGGGATGGCGAGGAGATCATCGTTAGCACGGGAGATGATGGTGAGGTCAGGGTGTGGACGTTGGATGAGGCGATTCTGAAGGCGTAGGACAGCGGTCAGAATCGCGCTCTTCGTCCAGAGTTGACCTTGTTTGAAACGCTACTGGTTGGAATCATGGAGGCCGGAGATGATGGTTTTGTGCGACGACCCCGTCTTGAGGTACCCTTTCTGCATATGTACGAAGAGAGATCCGGGTACACAGTTCAGTGCATGGGTTCGGCGCCGCAGCATTGGACTATCGATTTGCATAGCATGAAATGCCTCAGTCTTCAGGGGCTGCTGCCAACATCCTCCATCTACCAAGATGCTCATTGTAAGACTGACGATTTCGAGGCTCACATGCAAGAATCCAAGCTTGTGCCACACTGACGAAACCTGTCCACTCAATGGCTGCACGTGGGTCTGGCCACCGTAACGGTGTGTGGCTTTGCAGCGATTTGCTTGCTCGAGGAGAGCTGGTGCTGGGCGCTGGGACCGGATTGCGGCTGCGACGTCATGCCGGCTTTGGAGGATCTGCACTCGATCAGGGAACGGGCGCCAAAATTATGGACTGATGCAATCTGAGCAGCGTGTCAACATCTCCAGGCGTTCCTACAAGTTGAGCATTCACATTGTTTGGTCTTCCTCTCATCCTACAACCTGTCTGATTGTAGCGGTGAGCTGAACTCCACTGTTCCCTAAACGTCGCATACTCCACGCACCACCAGTGGCTTCGCTGCGCTCCGCTACGCTCCGCAAGTGCATCCGGCGTCCAAGCTCCACGACTCAACCCCAGAGTCGCGCTCGACCCTCACTCTCAACAATAACACATCGACGCGCTGCCATTGCTGTCTACACCGCAGCAGCAACTAGCAACATAGCCACGCGCACCCTGCAGCACAACACATATGCCTCCTAAGCGCAAGAGGTCCAACACGGTGGGCTCAGTCAAGAAGGACGCCATGGACGTCGTGCAGCCATCATCGCGCGACGCGTCTGACGAGGGCGCCGAAGACGCAGTCCTGCAAGAAGTCACATCCAAGAAGGAGCGCCAGGCCGAGTCGACGAAACGCGGACGCGCCGGCAACCCCAACGAAGACAGCGACGCCGAGGACGACGACGAGCGCATCAGCAAGAAGAGCAGACGCTCCTCCGCCGACCGAATCAAGAACGGCGAGAATGGCGAAGCCGCAACGATGCGCATGGAGGCGCCTCCCGGTGCTGGCCTGACCGACCCTGCTGGCGGCTTCAAGACGAACCCGCCTGCCATGGACCGCCCGATTCGCGTGTACGCCGACGGTGTCTTCGATCTCTTCCACATTGGCCACATGCGCGCGCTGCAGCAAGCCAAGACCGCCTTCGCCCACCTGGCGCCCAACAACCCGACCGTCGAGCTCGTGGTCGGCGTCACGGGCGACACCGAGACACACAAGCGCAAGGGTCTGACCGTTCTGTCGGCGCGAGAGCGCGCTGAGAGCGTGCGACACTGCAAATGGGTCGACGAGGTCATCCCCGACTGCCCCTGGATCGTCACAACCGACTTCCTCGAGAAGCACAAGATCGACTACGTCGCCCACGACGACCTTCCCTACGGCGCAGACGAGGGCGACGACATCTACGGGCCCATCAAGGAGAGAGGCATGTTCCTCGTGACCCAGCGCACAGAGGGCCTCTCCACCACCGGCATCATCACCAAGTAAGTCTCCATCCCACCAATCTACAACGAACAGGATTAACAGCTCTAGGATCGTCCGCGACTATGACCAATACGTCGACCGGCAACTCAAGCGCGGCACCAGCCGCAAAGAACTCAACGTCTCGTGGCTCAAGAAAAACGAACTCGACCTCAAGCGCAACATGGTCGAGTTCCGCGACTCCATCAAAGCGAACTGGGCCACCACCGGTCAGGAACTCACAAAAGATTTCCGCCAGTTCTGGCAGTCGAGTCGTCCTGCGAGCCCGGCGAGGACGCCGACCAGAGAGCATAGCAATGCCATGGAGCATGCGGCTGTGGATGCGAGGAGTCCTAGCGCGCTGAGTAGACTCAGTCATTTGGATATTCCGCGCGCGAGCGGGGCGGGAGAGAGGAGTAGTGAGTTTGCGGCCGGATACAATTTGGGTTTGATTGGGGGTGTGCGCGCATGGGTAAGTCTTCCCCGAGCGGAGCGAGGACACTACCACAGTAGTCTATGGTGCAGCGAGCTGTCTCGCTGTCTATCCTATATACATGCCGAGCAAATACTCACACACAACAGATGGCTAGAAGCCGCCGCAACCTCAACGACTCGCGGCCCCAGAGCCCCTCCAACAGCAGCGAAGACGAGCGCGAGGACCGCAGTCCGCAGGCCGAGCCTAGAAGGGGCCGTACGGGGAAGAAGGATGACCTTGATATCGAGGCTTAGATGGCTGAGGTTGTGCTGGGTGTTGTTCCTCCTACACCAGATGAGGAGCAGGCGGTGTTTTCTGATGCGGTGGAATCTGGAGAGGGACGGGTGTAATAAGTGGATGTGCAACGGCAGCTCGAGCGATGATTGCTCGAGACAATGTTACAGATGAATGGATTGTTCCTCGAAGCGCACTTCCTCCCATCCTTCTGATTCGACAGACTTATCACGACACAAAATTGGGCTCAGTGGGGATGGAGAGCTTGCACACGGGCCTTAGGGGAGCAGTTTGATCCAACCATAACCATACCCAATACACGACTACGTTTGTCCAGTCTCGTAGAATCCTTTGTGCTAGTGAATCGCGATCGCGGTCTTGCTTTCTCGAAAGTCGTTACTCCGTGACTAACATCTGATACAGAAGAGGAACGCGAGTCCGCTGCGCTGCTGAGCTGATCACTTGGTGTGCCTCCGTCGCCCACCCGGGGATGCGGGGCATGAACTTCACTTCTGCACGTCTGTTTCGGAGACGGGGCAGCGAATCAGAGCCGAGTACGTAGCTCTGGCGGCAGCGAGATGCTGTGGAATGAAGGCGGTCATTATTCGTGCATCCGTGCTTGATGCAGGCGTGCTTCGCCACGGCAAGATTTATCATCAGGACATGCTGGGCCACGCACTGAATGACGCTCGATGGAAGGTATTGAGATTGAAGGCTGGGGGTACCATCTACTGCGAGGTTGTGGCTAAGGAGGTCTGACTTCAGTGCAGAGGAGACGGGGATTGGAGATGCACGCTGTAGACACATCCTTCTTGGTTGTGGAAAGATAGACCAGCAGATATGGGACGCTGGTGAACGGTGCAGACGCGATATCGATGTGTCAGTGTTTTGGGTGCTGTTCGATTACCTATAGCTCGTTGTTTGTGGAGGAACGAGATAATTTGTGCAGGACATTCTCAAGCGCTGAGGCAGAGGGGGCATCAGTCCAGACTCACTGTGAGCCGTTGGTCAAAATTGTTGATGGCCTGAAAATGAAGCGAAGAGTTGAACATGCCCATGGTGTTATTTGGATGCCTACCCTAGGTTGATGCTGTGCCGAGAGGGTGTGATTTGAGGTTGCTGTGCGCTGAGGTTGCAGGTCGACTTTGGATGGCCGGCAGGTGAACATGGGGCAGCAGAGGGGAGCTAGAGGCACATAGATTGGTTGAAAGGCGAGACGTCATGCGCCGATATTGCTTGTGAGGTAGTCTTGTATGTTGGGAGAAATGCACTTTCTTGTGGTGGTGATATTTGTTTGGAGATGTTCGGACTTGCATAGTAATGGTCGCTGAAAACCTCGATGGTGATTAATGAGAATTGACGAGTAAGCGAGATCTTTGGTGGCAAAAGGAAGGAACATTATGTCCGTGGAGAGTGACAATAGTATCGGCGGTTTTATTGGACGCGTCTCTCGTGTCGAGTGAGAGACGAGGCAGCGAATCAGGGAGGTTTGTAAGAATTTGGAGAGCATCTGGATGTATCATTATGTTGCTGTGATAGTCACCTTCCAGACTCTGATTGCTTAGAGACAGACGCTGAGAGTCATTCGCGCAGCGATTTGAAAAGTGGCTTCGGTGAGTGCATTGACTCAACCCCGTTTTGAGTGGAGGTCGATGATGTTGAGGACATGAGAATGAGGCGACGAGGCAATTATTTCAGTGGATTGCCTGGATCGAGACCGATCCCGCAGATACCAAGGCAGTAACGGCTGAATGCACGGCGGCTGCAGTGAAGGAACATCTGTGGATATAAAACAGCCCTGGGGTGCCTTGATACAGGGCATATATCATGGTGTGGGATTAACTCGGACTGGACCGTCTTTGTAATAGCGGCCAACAGCAATCAAGATTGGTCAAGAGAGAGGGAAACCATGCCTGGAAGTGAGGGTGCAGGCAATGCAGTCATGCACGCGGAATCTGCAACTGCCGTTTGGACGACCATAGCTGCCTCCATCGAGTGCAGAGCGGGACAGTTGTATAGAGGCACGTCTGAAGCAGGACGTGCTTCAATATAGGAGCTTGTTACGGATCTTTCTATAAACTAGACCGCCATGCACTGGCCGGGTGCAATGGTCATAGACTGTCAATGTCCATCGATGCCTGCGCTCACGTGTCACCAGGGTACCTCAGTCCACCGGTGGCTGTAAGTCAAGCTTCAATGACTTGCAGCTACAGGTCGCTCCTTCCCTCACAGACGTTAGCAAAATCGCCAATCAGATAGTTTAGCACTTAGTCAGGCACAAGGCAAGCGCTAACAGAGATGCCCTCTTGCCTTCTGTTTCCACAGCCGCAGCTACCTCAGCCCTACATATACATATAACAGTGGGCCTCTTCTGTCTTCTTGCTTCTTCGTCCGTGCTTGGAACCGCTCTTACTGCCTCAGGAAAAGATGGCCCCGTCGCTGACCAGTCCATCTTGACTAAGACCCGCGCGCCTCGCCCTCGGTACCGGCATGAACCCACCTGTAGCCACGCAGCCTCTCTTATTCACACGACGCCTGCCTCACCGGACATGAGAGGTCGCTCCATCTTTGAAGCTGCAGACTCTTACACTGCCCCACCACGGTTCGCACCACGACACTGTCTGCACGGCAGATCTCACATCGACCAGATCAGCGCAATGTCCATCCCACGGCTGTTCGTCGGTACTTCAATGACAAGGAGACCAACATGACGTTTCACACTCCGTTGACAGAGAGCACTCACCGCAAACTCACAAAGTTTGCCTCTGACGTCGTTGCTCGTGTTGAGGCCGAAGCGTTGGACGCGAGTACGACGCGTGCCTATGTCCGTATAAACAACCGCCAAAACGTCACGATAGTGCCTGCAGTCACGACGCTGCAGTCACGCAAGCGCGTCACGATAATCGAGGCCACCGGCCGGTCAGCTGCTGCACGCATCGACCGGAATTCCTTTTCTTGTCAGATGCGTACGCAATGGTTGGCGAGGAAATGCTCCGAAGTGCTCGCCCTGGTTTATGAAAAGTGAGGCTGCTGGTGACGGTTGCGGCGCCGCCAGCCAATCTCGGCTGTGCTCTCCTTTCCGGCTAACCGCATCCGCTCCTCGGAATGAGATGCCTGCAGCTCGCCCTCCGCTCAGCACTGCGACCATGACTTCTGACAGCAGCCGGGCAGCGCTACTGCGGCTCCGCGACGACGGCAGCGACTCGCACCGTGGTTGAGCTGCGGGAAAGCAGCGGTGTGGTGGCAGGAAGGCCTGTCTCGCAGCTTCACACTTCTAGGGTGCTCCGAGCAACGGGTCGCGAACGCCCCAGCGCCATCTGTCGTGCTGTGGCGATCGGAGCCCGCGTATTAGATATTGTATTGGCTGTTGCACATCTTAAGATACGGCCAGGGCATAAGCACGACGGCTCCTTGTTCTGCTCGTTCCCTCCTTTCTTCCAAGTAATGCAAGGGCTGACCTTCTGACTTCAGCCTCTTTCACAACCAGCAAAACAGCGCTGCCCCCAAGAACGAGTCAGACGCTGTTTGAATTCCGCAACACACCTTGCAGCAGTCTCACACCTTGCCGCAGCATACCCGCTACCCTCAGTAGTATCCGCCTGTCTGTCTCTCTGCTTCTGTCTTCTTTGGCTCTGTTTCGTTTTCGCTTTGCTTTTCCTGCAAAGCTGCACTGTTACGAAGCCGTCTCATCAAGCTTCCGCAAACGTCGTTGTGTTCAATTAGCACAACTGACCTCTTTGTCCTCCCTTCTACTATGTCAACATCACACAAGCCCTAAGACTTGCGTCCGAAAGATCCTAAAGATCCGCCATCGACGTGGGCACATGCTAAAAGGTACACCTTGATCAAGCGTGCAGCCGCACCTTGCAAGCCTGACTCGGATTTGTCTCGCTGGTTTATGCGGGAGCCCACGGCTTCTGTCAAACATACCGCGAACACGTTTTCAGCTTGCGTCTTGCAAACGCCTTGTCTTGTACGGTTTGGTCGCTGACTTGTCGCAGTTCGCGCTTGTAGCAACAAATGCGCTTTGTCGGCGTTCGCCTCTTCAAGACTTATCATCACAACTTCACATCCTCTTGCCGGCATCACGCAACAGGTCTTGACGCATGAAAGCACGCCGTCCTCTGCAAAGCAACTCCGACCACTGTCGTCAGCAGGAAGATATGGGCACTCAGACACCCAAGGCCGCAGGCAGCAACGCTTCAACCCTCATGGTCACCGAGCACAGCTATGCTGTGCGACCAGCTGCGGAGAGGAAGAGGACTGCGTCAGTATCGTCATGGCATGGACAGCTTGCTACTCGCGAAGCACCACTGTCAGAGGAAAGGCACCATGCCGGGCATGACAAGAGAAGGAGGGAGCAGTACGCTGTGCAATCTACACGATCATCATCACAATCACCACCGCCGACTCCAGATATACCACAACAGCTCGCTGAGTTGCTTATGACTATGACACCTGGATCAGAAGGAGCGGAGTTGGCTGAGGCATTCCGCGAAGGATCAGACCTACCACCCATCACCCGACAATCACTGAGCGAGCTCGATATCCAAAACATCATCAAGAATATTAGGTTACGGCACGACGTAAACTTCGACCGCGATCTCAGCTTCCGACCAAATCTCGACGGCGCGAAGGGGCAAGAGAAGGTCAAGACAGCGCAGAGGTACTGGAAGGCGTTGGTGGCAGAGCTGGAGCTGTATAATCGACTCTTCCGAGGAACACCACCACTACAGGAGATGGACACCACGGACTGGCCGACTATCGTTCGTCACGCCGAGCGCCGTATCCCGAAGATTTTCCAGACCATCCGAGATGTGCTGAAGAGCCTGGTGCCTGATCATGACCAGTCAAGAGTCGATGAGCATCTGGATGTGGAGATGCTGATGCAGCAAATCGAGAGGGGCATATGCGATCTCGTGGGTCTGTCAGAGTGGATGTCGTGTCTGCTCAAGGAGCATTGCGCGCCAATGAGGGACGAGTGGGTGGATAAGATGGTGTCTTGCACCCGGACAGGGGTCACGCAAAATAAGCCAGACAGCATTGTCAAGGGCTTGTGTGAGCTTTTGGGGATACTTGAGTCTATGAAACTGGTAGGTTGATCGCAGCTTGAAGGGACCAGACCGCTAACGTGTACAAGGACGTCGCAAACCATCAGATTCGCAACCTCAAGACGTTACTCATCGAAGATACCGTCAACTTTGAGACACACTACCACTTGGACCGACTGGTCAACAGCCGCGCACGAGTCGACATACACACTGCGCAGAAGTGGTATCACTCTGCCTCTGCAGAATTTGGGCCGCTTTGCGACACCCAGCGCAAAGGATCGCGCTGGCATCTCGAGATCTTTGTCCGCGCCGTGACAGCGACCCTATTTGGCGAAGATGGTCGATCTGACTTCCCAGAAGCTATGTATCTTGATACCGATAGACTGCAGGTCATTCAGGCGGAGATCGAAGATCATATCTTCTTCGAGGTCTGCCTCGATATGTTCGCGACTTTGCTGAAGCAGTTCGGCTATCAAGGACCTAGTCTGTCCACTACACGTCAACAGGTTCTCTCGGCTCTCACGGCAATCATGGGCGAATCAAGTGTGGGCCACGGACCCCACCATTGGATGGCCAACTCTGAGGTACTGTCTCTGGAGATTCTCAGGCAGGCCTCAACTCTCGCCGGTCGAGCTACAACCTACGACTACGACAATATGTCACGCGCAAACCAGCATTTGCGCCACCTGTTTTTCAGCACCTTCACGACCCAAGCTCACAACCTCCAATCCGCCGTACTTCCCATGATCCTCGCTTCGATTGAGAAGCACAACAACTCATCACCGATGGAGCTCTTCAACGCTCTTGTTCCTGACACCACAGCGACCAAGCCACTTTCTTCCGCGCATCACATCCAATCTGCTACTACCGATACGTTATCTTCACATTGTCTGCCGCACCCGGATACACAAAAGCTCTCGGAGATCGCAAACCGCATCTCTCATATTGTCATCCTTCACTGGCGCGTCTGGAGTAAGATTGCTTACGTTCAAGACGACGCATCCGAGTCACGCCTCACGTCGACACATGCTCCCCAGGTCTCTGAAGTTCACGTTCCTTCCAGCATGAGGACTGGCGAGGTTACAGAAGCTTTCGAAGAAGCACCTGTCATTCACAAGGCACCGACTCAGTAACTTCAGCCACATCTGGCTCTTTCTCATTACAATTTCTTGCATCAGCGCAACGGCGTACGGCGCAGGCTCTTTCCTTACGATACCACTTCCTGTATAAGACATCTTCACTGGGCATGCGCTAGATGATGCGGACAAGCATGAGCTCGCGTCACCCCTCGGTCTTCTTCTTCGTCAAATTTCTTTCGCAGATACACTATGCATTCTAGGTGTTGGGGAATATACGTTGCTGTTGGTGCGAAAGCTGCATCGCATGGCAGCACTTTAGGTAGTTGAGTAGGGTAGGAGAATCTAATTTTATCAACACGAAGCTGCGCTAGTCTACTTTGAAGATACATTGCCTTCCTCGTGTGTCATGTTTATACTCCGTGGCTACTATGTGTGGCAACCACCATGAAATCGTAGAGCAATTGTACGCTTCCGGAGCTCGGAGTGGCGATTCGGAGCGCAGTCAGTAATCCTCGAGCTCTCATTGGCTGGAAATGATTCGGCAGTCAAGCGGAAGGAGCATTGCGTGCAGCAACACTCCGGGCCTTCCTTCCTGCTCGAGCAATTTAAATAATCTAGTCTGCTCACTTCTCAGCCTCAAGTACTCTACATCTTTCGCTCGCTGACCAATTGCTCATAAAACTGCAGGGTTTGGTTTCGCTGTAAGTCGACGCCTCGGTTGCCGATCGCTGCCCGCCACCTGAACATCCCATCCTCCATCAGCTTCTGCACCTAGAACGCTTATAACCGACTTTATAAGCTCCACACTGTACGCATTCCCGTCGCTCCTTCACCTTGCGCCATCCCGCTCCGCTTCAAACAATCTCTCCCCTACCGTGCACCACACGTCGCCGCCATGTCGTTCTCGTCACTTGTGTCAGATATTGCCTACCGCAACCCTACCAGGCCAGAGCTGCGGTCAGCAGCCTCAGAGGCGGGGCGCTCATATGCCAGCACAGCTGCCACCAGCGTTAGCATATCCGGGGACATCAAGAGTCAATTGCACGGTGGCTACTCGCACCCTCTTGCTCGAGCATGGCAGGCAGAGCGTCAACTCACAAAGGTGCGCTCAATTAGGGCTTATTCGTGTCGCGCACACGCTGACATCATGTAGTCAATGCTCATTTATCCCCTCTTCATTTCAGACCAGCCAGATGAGGAGACACTCATTCCTTCGCTGCCGAACCAGCACCGCCGAGGTCTGAACAAGATCGTTCCTTACCTCAAGCCGCTCGTTGAGAAGGGTTTGAAGTCAGTCATCCTTTTCGGTGTACCGATCGCACCAAACGCGAAGGATGCCCTCGGCAGCAATGCAGACGACCCGAAGGGCCCCGTCATTAAAGCCATTCGCCTCCTCCGCCGCAGCTTCCCCGATCTCTTCATCACCGCCGACGTCTGCCTCTGCGAGTACACATCACACGGTCATTGCGGTATACTGAGAGACGACGGCAGCTTGAACAACCAGCTGTCCGTTGAGCGCATTAGTGATGTCGCTATCTCCTACGCACTGGCTGGCGCACACTGCGTCGCACCCTCAGACATGAACGATGGCCGCATTCGCGCGATCAAGCTCAAGCTGATCGAGGCTGGGATCGCCCACCAGGTCGTCTTGATGTCATACTCCGCAAAGTTCTCCGGCTGCTTGTACGGCCCCTTCCGCGACGCCGCCGGCTCATGCCCCTCCTTCGGCGACCGACGATGCTACCAGCTGCCACCGGGCGGTCGTGGTCTTGCCCGCCGCGCAATCACACGAGACATCAACGAGGGCGCAGACATCATCATGGTCAAGCCTGCGAGTCAGTACCTCGATATAATCAGCGACGCGAAGGAAATTGGCAAGGACATGCCCGTCGCAGCATATCAGGTGTCTGGCGAGTACGCTATGATCCATGCAGCAGCCGCGGCAGGCGTTTTCGACCTGCGCGCTATGGCTGAGGAGGCCACACAGGGCATCCTGAGAGCAGGTGCGACGATTATTGTTAGCTACTTTACGCCAGAGTTCCTCGACTGGCTGCAGAATTAGGAGGTCACAGCGCGTTATGTCTTGCTTTGTATTGTGTGTTCAACGATACCTTGTTTTTGCTCATAGCATTTCCAAAAGGATGGGCTCGGCGTTAAATATCCACGACTCTTTCAATCAATGATCTACACTTCCATACTCCTCAACGAAACCCCGCTCGGAAGTGTCAGCTTCATCCAAGTGCAGCTAGCCACTGGTGTGCTTGGCGCTTATGGCTGCATTGGCTGCCCTGCTGTGTCTGTCATCAAGTGTTGACATCTCCACGGTCGACACAAGGCTGATAGAATATCTCCACTAAACGCATCTCTGAAGGTCCAGCTTCCGCCTGTAATCTTCTCTATCAGATCTCAACATTAACAGCCGACAAATGAGATGTCAGCACTAAATACTTTGTCGCTGCCCTTGGAAGCGCTAAGCCTCGAGCCTTCTTCGCAGCAGCAACAGCCTACTACATCAATGTACACAAGCCTGAATTCAGCTCGAAGCGAGGTTCGTCTGCTAGAGATCTTGCCAAGAGTCACGGACGATGCGCAAGAGCAGGTCAGATGCAAACTCAGTATCCACTCCTTGGATATGAGGCCCTCGTACACAGCCCTTTCTTACGTATGGGGCGACCCAAAGAAGACGGAAACTATCATTGTCAATGGCTGCGAAATGTCTGCCACAGCTAATTTAGTGCATGCGCTACTCCAGCAGCGAGAGGACGATGGTCGCATGGTATGGGCTGATGCCTTGTGCATAAAACAGGATGACGACGTTGAAAAGGCACAACAGATACAGATGATGGGTACGATCTATCGTCAAGCTGCGAGTGTAATGGCTTGGCTGGGTCAATCAGATGAGACGACTGAAAGAGCTTTGCAAAATCTCTCCAATATCCACGAGGCTGTTCTACGACTGGATCTCCACACTCTCAGAGAACCAAGGCTGTTTACATGGCCAAGAGACGACGTCCGCAGAGCCGGGATGGCGCTCTTGCAAGCATTGTCGGATGAAGCTGCCCTCGAGAGAGGCGATCTTGGACTGGTCATGTCTTTCTTCGAGCGTCCCTACTGGACTCGAGTCTGGGTGATTCAGGAGCTCTGTCTCGCCAGTGCAGCACGACTACATTGTGGGCGATACTCGATACAATGGGAGGTCGTTGAAGCTGTTGTTGCAGCGCTGTCTTTGTTAAGGTTCATCGCTGAAGATGTCCCAGAGGAATCTACGATGGCCACTCTCGACAACCTCTGCTTCCCGTACGCACCAGAATTTCCGACCTGGGAGAGAGCCGCGGCGGCGCACGTCAGTGTCACTCTTCGGACGAGCGTTGACAGCTCAATTTCCATGTGGGACCTGCTGGATTTTACATCCAACAACACAGACTTAGCAAGCGAAGATCCTCGGGACCGAATTTTTGCTCTTCATGGGATGTTGAGTGAAGAAGATCGAAGTGGATTCGAGGTGGACCTATCTATGACCTGGGAAGAGCTCTACACCAAAATTACCACGCACATGTTGCTTCAATATGGCCCAAAGCTTTTCGAGTTCTGTGGCCTGGGTTATCAAGCAAAGCCTCCTTTGCTGCCAAGCTGGGTAGTGGACTGGCGCTGTACCAAAGAGCGAGAGTCGGTGGACCCATGGAACGTCAAGAAACTTTCTGTCCCATATCGATTTCAAACATATGGGCAAAACATGATTATCGTCGAGGCTGCGTTTGTTGGTCACGTTGTTGCAATCGTGCCTTTTTCAGGGAGAGTCACTGATCTCCCGCAGTTCGTAGACCAGATTGAGCACACCTCAGCGCAGCTGGCTACATCGTCGTCTTTGTTACCTCGCCCTTCCAACGTGTGGCAGGAGCTGATGATCGACGGGGAAATCACGGACGACGATGCGCGTCAATTTGACATCTTTGCGCGTCAGATCGCGTCAATAGAGCTTTCGAGCGACGATATCTCCATGACTGGTGAACCAATTACTAAAATACGAGAACGGATGTTAGATGACTATTGCCAGCAGGCCATCCGGACTCTCGAAAAAAGCACGCTATTCATCACGGATCGGGGCGACGTCGGACATGCAAACAGATTTACAGACTTTGCAATCGGCGATGCTCTATACGTATTTCTGGACGACACAGCACCGTTGCTTCTGAGAGATGCTACGAAAGATGCTGCTCATCCCGCCTGGAGCCTTGTTGGTCGAGCGCATGTGATGGCAATGATGCGCTGGCACCCTGAAGGGGATTTCATTCCATTCAACATGGACAAGTTCTGGGAGACAAATCCCCAACTGGGGAACATTAGTCTAATCTGAGCTTCAAAGAACCCAGGCTACACTCAGAGATGGCAGGATACTGCCAGTATTAGTCGGTGTTTTGGAAGGCATGGTGTACACAAGAGGGAGACGATTTGATGTGAGGTTGTAGATTCCTTGACCACTGGCTTGGATGCTTGAAGAGATGGGTGCGACATGAGCGAGCACCTGAGATGACGCTTCGAGATCATTGGTGCGCTTAGATGGGAGCAGGTATTGGAAGGCGCGCATTAGGCTACGAGTGGCTGAGCCTTGCCCCACCACACTTCCTGCCACCGCTCCCTTCTCTTACACTGAATTAGCCTTGACATGGCAGTCTACAATCCTTTGAACTCTGCTCGCCACGAGATCCGGTTACTAGAGGCCGTTTCTAGATCTGCAGATGATTTTCATGAACAGCTCACCTGTCGACTTTCGATTTACTCTTTGGACGACAATCCCTCCTTCACTGCGTTGTCGTACGTGTGGGGGGACCCTCGGGATACGAGGCCCATTGTGGTTAACGACACCAATATGGAAGTCACAGCAAATCTCATGGATGCACTACTACAACAGAGGGACTCAAGAATGCGCTTGATATGGGCAGACGCCTTGTGTATCAACCAGCAGAACAGCGAAGAGAAGACTCAGCAGATACAGATGATGGGCACGATATATAGTCAAGCCGCAGACGTTGTGGCTTGGATCGGAACAGCAGATACAACGACTGAGAGGACTCTTGCGACCATCGCCACGATCGCTACACTGGGACAGATCTCGAACCCCGAGCTCTTTGAGTATCCCAACCTTTCAAGATGGTCGCGCAAGCACCTCATCTCATACGGTGATAACTTGGTCACGGCGCTCCAGGAAGATTCCACGCTGATGCCGGGAGATATTGGAAGCGTTCTGGCATTCTTTCAGAGGCCCTACTGGCATCGGCTCTGGACCATCCAGGAAGTATTGCTAGCAAGCTGCGCAAACGTGACTTGCGGGACTCACTCAATTTCTTGGAGGACTTGCGAGACGGCCGCGGTGTTACTATCCACGATCCATTATGCTCGCTTCAGCAACTGGAGACCTCTTCACAAGGACGCGTTCATAAACCTTTGTCGACCTTTCGATGCGAAACTTTGTTCTGCTCGGATCTGGTTTGGACCACAAGCTGCACATATTGGTGCTGTGTCACGAACCTCGCCGGGGAGAAGTCTGTCTATGTGGGATGCTCTCGAGCTGACATGCTGTCACACTACCCTGCAGGTTACGGATCCAAGAGATCGTATTCAAGCGATCCTGGGGCTCTTGACTTCAAAAGACCGAGCCGCAATCATAATTGATCCCCATACAACTTGCGAGGATCTGTACATCCAGACCACATTGCATCTACTATCCCAACATGGCCCCAGGATATTGGTTTTCAGTACGCCGGTTTATCGAACAGACCAAACACTCAGCCTGCCGAGCTGGGCCGTAGACTGGAGTTGTACCAAGGATCGAGTTGATCTGGTGCATAAGCTTGTTGCACCATTCCCAGACGCATACCCTTACAGAACGGCACCCTCGCACACGCTCATCCTCCCTGCCGCTTTGGTCGGTCGCATTCTCACTGTGAGATCTTTCTCGGGCGAGCTTGACGACATGTACGATATTGTCAACAATATAGTGGAATCAAGCTTGCTACACTCACTTCTGAGAGACCTGCCTGATCGCCGCATGCAAGCTTGGCGGGCCTTGTTGTCATACGTATCAAACTATCATTACGGAGAAATCGAATGGCTCGATGAGTATACCAAAAGACGAGCAGAACAAACCACGGCAACATGTATTAGCAATTTATCAAAAACGGACCTAATCGCAGCGAAAAGTCCGACCGACATACCACAAGCCGATGCAGGGTCTGAGCCTGTGGACGAGAACTACCAATGTTTCATAGAGAACTTCCCCATCATCTATGAAAACACCGTCTTTGTCGCGCAAAGAGGCCTCATTGGATATGCTGGTGCGCACCTCACTCTTCGAGAAGGCGACGCCGTGTATGCGTTTCCCGGGTATGATTACCCCTTCGTGTTGAGGCCTGAAGGTGAAGACGATGGTCAGCAGATCTGGAGTCTTGTTGGGAAGGCTAAGATTGAGGAGCTGATAGATGTGCCGTGGCATAGTCTCGGTGAGGTGTTCAATCTTGATCGGTTTTGGGCAAGGGAGCCGGTGATGGAGGACGTCCGGCTGCGTTGACAACTGTCGGCTTTCTCTCAAACATGCTCGATCGAAGGCAGACAATCATGACTGCCTACAGGTGCTTTTTCCTGATATGCACGCTGACGTCATGAGGGCTACGAAGCGGGGCTGTGCTTTAGCCTAGAAGGCAGATACGGTCACTTCTTCATCAATACCACGTTGTCAACCTAAATTCAATCCGAAGGGAGATGAGGCAATCTTACTTGCACAACAGTAGTTCTCTGCATGCTGAGCAGTGACGCGAACTTTGTCGACTCGCTCCCTAACCTCGTTTACAATGGCATCTCAGGCGACGCGTTCCAGCATACACGATCCTCTGGTCGACCCGCGAAATCGGATCCGGCTGATTGAAATTCTGCCTGCCGACTCAATGCAGAACGATTGGATCCGTTGCCGCCTCAGTACTGTCTCGCTCGACGACAGACCGAATTATACTGCGCTCTCTTACGTCTGGGGAGATCCAGATGTCACTCGGCAAATAGTAGTCAATGATACAGAATTCGATGTCACAACAAATTTGTTCGACGCCCTATCACAGGTGCGCGAAGACAAAGTCGGCTTGTTGTGGGTCGATGCCATTTGTATCGATCAGGAAAATGATGAAGAGAAGGGACACCAGGTGCAGAAGATGAGCAAAATCTACCAGGATGCAGACAAAGTAGTCGTCTGGCTCGGAAGAGAAGACGGAAATAGCAAGAAAGCGATGGAGCTACTGAAAGACCTAGCTGAAGTGGCAGATTCGGCAGATATACGAAGCCTTTACAGCCCATACTATACAGACGTCTCGCAAGATCAATGGAGGGATTTGATGAGCAAAGCTTGCACTCCATTGCTGAGTTCCGCCTCTGGCTTCTTGGAAGGAGATATTGGCCTGATTGTGTCTTTGATGGACAGACACTACTGGGATCGACTCTGGACTCTTCAGGAGATAGGCCTAGCCAGAACCACAACACTGATGTGTGGCTCTGCCAGAATCCCCTTTGAAACAGCACAGAAGACTGTGGCTTTGCTCAAATGGTTTGGCAATTGGTCCAATAATCCGCCTCTTGGATTTGAAGCTTTCGATATGAAGCTGAGATTGCTCTTCACACCCTTCGTACCGTCAGAGTTCCGGGCGCCGCCTGCTTTTTGGGTGCATGCTCATCGGAGGCGAATGCCCGACGAGTCGACGCTTGCTTGGGTGCTTAGTGTTACTTGCGATGGAGGAAGATTGGAATGTTTGGACTCACGAGATCGTATTTATGCCCTTCTTGGACTTCTACCCGAACCAGATCGCAGTTTCATAACTGCAGATTACTCGATATCATACGTCAATCTTTTCGCCAAAGCCACGATGTTCCTACTGCGGCGGCATGGTCCAAGGACATTCACATTCGCTGGTCTAGCAAACCGGTCTGATGAAGAGGAGAAAACCAAGCTTTCCAGTTGGATGGTCGATTGGCGTTGCACTCGTTTGAGGGGTGAAGGTGTGTTGCAGCACGTCTCATTTGAAGGGAGGTATTTTCCGCTGCAGATGCTGGACACCTTCCATATTGTCTTGAAGTGTGCTCGAGTTGGAGAAGTGATCGACGTGGTTCCTCTCAAGAAGGGCGTGCATTGCGTGCTCGAGAGATTTGAGCAGACCCAGCACGATCGTGGTCTTCTCCTCCCGGAAGATCTAAAGCGTATGGTCTGGAAGACGATGTTACGCAATGCGGGATGGGCTAAGCTGTCCGTCGACAAAGTTGACTGCCTTTTTAAGGAACACTTGCGGCCTTCAGATACACACATCGAACTGTCTCCGTCATCGAACCAGAGGAATGTAAAACAAGTTACTGGCGCTACGACGAGCGCATTCGAGCAGCTACTCTGGATCAAGAGCTCTCGCAATTTTTTCATGACAGCCCAAGGGATGATTGGAAGCGGCCCGCCCTGTACAGAGGTTGGAGATGTGGTACATGTAATTCCGGATCTCGATGTGCCAGTACTTCTCAGACCTGATGAGACAGGTCCCCCAAAGAATTGTTGGAAGCTGGTCGGACTAGCGTATGTCAACGACATCGTCGACTATACCGATGATGGTGACTATTTCACGATGGAGCGTTATTGGTCCACAGATCCTAAGCTAGAAGAAGTGATCCTCAGTTGACGGCAAATTCGACGTACGACCGGTCAGACTTATGCGCGATCATCTTTTGAGTTCAGATTGATTACTCACAGTAGGATACTAAACGCCCTTACAATTTTTTATCCATCTTCAATGGCACACTAAGCATCCTTCGACCGTCCTCATCCGCCTCTGGCAGTCTTCCCCCCCTAACGTTGATCTGCAGACTCTGATGTAACAACCTTGGCGCGCCCAGCTCGCCATTCCTCTTCTCCCTCATCTGCACGAAGTCCTCCCTCTGCGTGCCCATGCCAACATGTCGATTTTCCTCCTTATGCTGCTTGACCGTCATGAAAGGCGACGGTTCCCTCCCCTTGGCCGGATAGTCATGGCCAACCCAGATCTTCGACTCATCAGGCAAAGCAAGCAACTTCTGCGCCGAAGCCCAAAGGTCATCAGCGCTGCCGCCAGGGAAGTCCGTGCGCGCAGTCCCAATAGAAGGATGGAAGAGCGAGTCACCACAGAACACGTTCGAACCAATCTGGTAGCCAAGATGGTCGGGTGTGTGGCCAGGGAGATGTAAGGCTTTGATATCCGCCTCACCCACGCGGATCACTTCGTCGTCCTCGAACAGCTTGTCGAATACAACTTCGTATTCCTTTGCAGGTATGCCATAGCGGCGGCCAAAGAGCTCCTGTACCTGTTCGATGCGTTTGCCAATGCTGATCTGTGGGCTTGTACCGGACTTGCCGAGTTGGGCTTGCAAGTATGAAGCGGCGCTGAGATGGTCGGCATGGGCGTGGGTCTCAAGAATGTATTTGACGTTGTACTTGTGTTCCTTGATATAAGTGAGCAGAGTATCGGCGGATCTGGTGCTGATGCTGGAAGTGCAAGGGTCGAAGTCTAGCACCGGGTCGATGATGACGGTAGCAAGACTGTTAGGGTCGGTGACGACGTATTGGAAGGTGCCCGTGGTCGACTCGAATGTGGGGTGAATGATCGGTTCAGATCCCATGCTGGAGGGCTTGTGGTACTCAGAAATGCGCGGCGTGGTAATGAACCTGGTCTGGCCACGGGCATGAATATGAATGGCTTGGTTGCCTTCGTATCTCTGTGAAGATGACCGTCCGTGTCGCAGTAGTGTCGAGCTCAGAAGCTGAACCTGGGTGTTGCTTGACAAAGTGTTTATGCGCTGCGATGCATACTTTGTTGCTGGGCGGAGTACAGTTGCCGTCGTTCGTAAGCTATTGAGGGTACTTGAGCAAGAAGATGCCATCTCCGACTTTATAGAACGGGGCACTATCGTCAGGCCCTGCGACTCCAGTCGTTGTCTACTGCTTATGGTCGACCGAGCCCTCTATAGTGACGGGACTCGGTGCTACATTCCCGTGTTATTCGGCGACCCACGAGTAGATGAACGCCGGTTGTGGCGGTAAATTTGGACTTTCTGCATGACAGGACGCAGCAAGACCATCAGCTCGTGTGAATCTCTGACAATGAGACGTGAATCATATCTTGCTCAACACCCTTGTGTTGCATGTTGCGTCGGCGATCTTGCTTACATACGAGCTCGGCGACGTTGCTGGTGGAGACGGAATGTCGCGGAACGCGTCGCAATTTTATGTTTTCTGAAACCAACACCACCGACGAGCCGACAATGTCATACGAAATCGCCGACAGGCCGAACTCCAGGGTCAGTCTCACGACTGATGATCGTATGTTTGCGGGGAGCGAAAGCCACGAAATCCAGAGCCAATTGCGGCGACGCTAGAGCTGTTAGCGCGATGGTGTGATCCAGGTGGGTATCAAATTCTACAGCTTCTAGGGCAACGATTTCTCAGCAGATATACTGAAGGTCTTGTTCGCAGGTGCGGAGTCGCAAAGCAGAGGAAGCCCTATCTTGAAGTTTTGGTTCATCGAAGTTGCGGAACTGTCCGAAGGGGAAGTCACATCCAGCCCAACATGTTCAGCAGCCGCGTCACGTGCCAGATGGCGCAGAAGGCATCCGCCCGCACTTTCGCTACAGTCAACACCGCATCACGGAATCACAAAATCGTCGTCGTTGGCGCCGGTGCAGCCGGTTCCTCGATATCGCACCAGCTTCTGCGCACCGGTAAGTTTCAAGCAGGAGACATCGCGGTCGTCGACCCAGCCGAGTACCACCATTACCAGCCAGGATGGACGCTAGTCGGTGGCGGCCTGAAGAACAAGGAGGACCTCAAGCAGCCTCTTGCACCTATTCTCGACACCAAACTAAAGCACTACGCCAACAGCGTCGGTGGCTTCACCCCGGAGGACAATAGCATTACACTCAGCAACGGCGACAAGCTGAACTACGAGCATCTCATTGTCGTCCCTGGTATCAAGGTCGATACATCTAGCATTGCTGGTCTTCCAGAGGCGCTTGCTGACTCCACTTCAAACGTCTCAACTGTCTACACCTACGACACATGTGACAAGGCTGCTCGCGACATCCAGGCGTTTAAGAAGGGAACAGCAATCTTCACGCAGCCCGCAGGCGTCATCAAGTGCGCTGGTGCACCGCAGAAAGTCATGTGGCTGGCGTGGGACCGCTGGTCCCACGGCGGACTTTACAAGAAGAACGACTCTAGCTCTGCCATCGACATATCCTTCGCCACCGGCCTGCCAACCATGTTTGGTGTACCCAAGTACGCTGCAGCTCTCGAGAAGCTGCGCGTCGAGCGCGGTATTGAGGGTCTCTTCGCTCACGACTTGGTATCTATTGATGGCCAGACTGCTATCTTCAAGAATGGCGCAGGCGAGAACGTCGAGAAGAAGTTCGATCTGTTGCACGCTGTGCCCAAGATGGGCCCGCACGCCTTCGTGAAGGAGTCTGCGCTGGCTGATGCTGCTGGGTACGTCGATGTCGACAACGCCACCCTCCGTCACAAGAAGTTCGCCAACGTTTGGTCTGCTGGTGATGCGTCATCTCTTCCCACCTCCAAGACAGCGGCCGCTGTCACTGCACAGGCACCTATCCTGGTCTCGAACATCCTCAAGTCGCTCGAGAGCAAGCAGCAGGAGCTGAACGCCGACTACGATGGTTACACATCTTGCCCGCTCACCACTGGCGAGAAGGAGGTTCTGCTCGCGGAGTTCAAGTACGGTGGTGTGCCCAAGGAGACATTCGGACGGATTCTTGGGCTTGACCAGGGCGTTCCTCGCAAGGCTTTCTACTACCTCAAGAAGGACTTCTTCCCATGGGTTTACCAAAACTACATGGTCAAGGGTCAGTGGGGCGGCCCTAAGGGTTTCATGAAGTAAGCTCGGGTTTAGGGTCTTTTATTGGAAAAGACGTGGATAGATTTTGAGGAGGACCAAAAGCATAAGATACCATGTACGTCATAGAGCATTTACAGTAGTAACAACCCGTCCTTTCTTCATCTCACACCTCGGCACCTGACATACATACAACGATTGCGCCTGCTTTAATACATTCGTACTAAATCCTTGAGGACTGTTGTCGTCCAATCTGCTGATGAACCATCTGATCTATGATGAAATCACGTTCTGGTCTGCGCAATGCTTGCTTCGCGTGTTTTCACTTTGACTCGTTTGCCCATCGCAATCCCTGGTAAAGTACCACGGTGCTCAAAAGAACGGCTGCAGCCTGACCGTACTTTTTGGGGCTTCACGTCGTCTGCAACATCTTTATCGACCTTTTCATATCAAAGTAGGCACACCCGCACTCTGGCTTACATGTCGGACTCGCGCGCGCAACCCTGGTGAACCGTCACAAATGCGGACCAGAAACTTCTCCCACCCGAACTGCCAACGCGCCTCTTTGCTGTCCCCTGAGCACAGCCAAGACAATCCACCTCTGACGGTCAACGACTCACGTTACATGCTGCCCATCTTGCCATCCGGAATCTTGCGCAGCACCTCCACACAGTCGCTCCAGACCGAACAAGACCGCCATACAGACTTCGACTTCGGGTACAAGTCGCCAGCCCGTCCAGAAAAATCGCACGCCACCTTCTCCGCGCGCTCTGTGCTGGATCTGAATGCCACGGCTCTTCCTCCTATGCCAACCTGTGACGCGCCACCTATCCCACCGATCCCTTTGCAGTACGCTGCACCCACACCAGCGCCTCCACCTGTGACAATCAATCAGACAAGTTCGACTCGCTCGATCAGAAGGACGCATCATTCGCCGAGGAAGAGCGGGAAAATTGGCAAGGGTAGTAGGTTGGATAGATGGAGTATGAGGGTGAAGACGGTGTTCAGGTTCAAGCGACACAAGAAGTCGCCCGTGCCGGCAGTGCTACCATTTGTGATGGATGACAGTGATTCATTAGGACCTGCAACGGACATTGGTTTGCCGGCTGCCTTCCAACACGTTTCGAGCAATGCAGTACATCATCTGAGGGCTCCTGGTACCGGTCTCTTTGCATCGCCTCACTGGAGAGCTCCGGTTCGTAGTGGGAAGGAGATGAGGAGTGTGATGATGAGTGGCGGGCTGGGTATTAGTGGCCTTGACCAGCCGTCGAGTTCGAGTCACGATGCTGCACTGGGACCGTCTGGAGCTGGCCCGAGTGAAGGGAACACTTATGCAGAACTTGGACAGCAAGATGCAGATGACGCCGCAGTGTCTGAGGACGGGAATAGTGAATGGGAGGATGACGAAGGATCGCGACTATTCTTGAAGTTGAGATAGGATAGGTACTCATTCAACCCGAGATGACAGCAGGTCAGGGTCAAAGTGATGGGTATTTGCATTGTTGGTTTGTCCAACATCTGACGCCGCGTTTTGAATGCCATCGTCTATTCATCGTTCCCTTCGGAAGTTGTACACAATTTTGTACCCACTGATCTTGCCGTCTCTGTACTCCTGGAAGCCTTCAGGCAACTTCTCATCCAGCGGCCTCAAAACCCTTGTTTTGTTCGGCTTGATTGTTCCATCCTCGAGCCAATTTGGTAGCTTCTTGAACAGCTCAGCCGCCAGTTCGTGGTCGGCTTTGTTCCCTGGCCACTTGAAGTCTTTGTACTGGTGATCCTTCAAGAACGCCGTCCAGACCAGGACATCGGTAACCTTGGTTTGGCTAGACACACCCTCTGTGTTTGCCATACCAGGTCGCACTGTGCAAAGTGTGCCACCTGCCTCTCCGAGCGCGTGCGATGCTGTTGCAGAGGACGTCTTGTCGCCGATGGTGTCGAAGATGTATTGCAATCGTGGAGCGACCTCCTTGACGTTGTCCACGACATCGTCTGATTTGTAGTCGAAGACATGGTGGGCACCCAGGTCCTTGACATAATTGTGATGCTTGGGCGAGCAGACTGTAACGACGTTGAATTTGTGCAAGCGTGCGAGTTGAATGGCATAAAGGCCTACGCTCGAACTGCCACCCCAGATCAGGACTGAGGTTTGCTTGCCGCTCTTGCGGTCAATGGCTAAGCAGTCCTTTGAGAACAAAGCACCCAGGATGTGCAACATGCCAAGGGTATCGTAGTAGCTGCTGCAAGTGATATAGAGTTGGGCACCTTGAAGCTGATATACTCGTTGGCGATGGTGTAATCAGCGTATGCGCCAAGGCCCTTGACCTCACCTCCCCAGATCAGACCGGCGATCACGTCGCCCGACCTATGACGAGAGACTTTCTTGCCGACTTTCTTGACTCTGCCGACAAAGTCGCAGCCTAGAACGGCACCGTCACCAAAGGCATTGTTGTCGAAAGATTGGACGTCTGTAGGATTTTGTGCCACGTAGGCGTTCTCGACCTGAAGTTCATGCTCGGCAGGTTCGGGAGGGTCAATTATTTCAATTTCGAACCTCGGGTTGTTGCCTCCGCGTTGGATTTGAGCGAATGATTTCGTAATTACTTGGACGCTATTGAAGTTCATGCCGTGATTCCGTGCGTTTGTGAAGCCGTGACTTGGAGTTTGCTGTCTGAGGCTTTACAGAGCTCTCGGTTCTGAACGTCAAAGAGGGGTACAGTTTATTAAACCGGGCATGCAACCGAAGCTTGGAAGCTTTACTCCATGGTTGTTGGCTGTTGGTTGTTGGAGGTGGGCCTTCGTTGCAAAGGCTTACAAATGGTGCAGCTTACTAAAGCCGCAATACCGCTTCCGGTATGCCAACAACAACCTTGGAGGTATCTCGTACTTCACTGTGTCACTGCATTGGACATGGTCTTGATTTCAACGACGGGAGACAGACGTGCTTGCGGTGAGGAGGGTCCGCCCAGCGGGGGTTCAAGAGTTCAATCACGATGACGTCATGATCGTACTTGTAAGAGCGTCAAGATGGCTGCTGCCAACGAGGCAGCAAGTTCTGCTCACTGGGATGGTATACATGTTGAAGATTGTGTGATTGGTATTGTTCTTCGATAAAGTATATCACTTCTCATCGTGCGTGCGATTACCAGCAGAAGGCGGGCGAAGTGGGTCCCTTTCCAGTTGACGCGTCGCGTACATACCTCCTCCTCGATACCTTCCACTGCCACCTAGCCATACTCAGATCTGACTTCTCGAACGAAGCCTGACATAGAAGTTGCTTTGTTTGACAAACCAGGCGTTATGGAGCGTCCATTGTCTGTCCGGGTATGCCAATTTGATCTGTCGCGGACATCAGCAAAGTTTACGTCTACCTCTACCAGGAGAAGACGCCCACATCAAAGCTGCGCAACACCGCAGGAACCAGCTTATACATCTCGAGGTAGCTGACGTTCTTCCCGATGCAGGTGCGCGAGCCAGCCCCAAAGGCGAACATGCTGTTTTTCATCTCGGCCCTCTTTCCTTCACCAGCTTCAAGCCACCTTTCAGGTCTCCACTCCCCTGCGTCCTGACCCCAGAGATCTCGGTCAAGATGTAGAGTCCAAGCGCTGCAGCCGATGTTAGTGCCACCGGGTATGAAGACATCACCAAGCTGAATGCCCTCAGCTGGGACGATTCGTTCCAGAGGTAGACCTGCCGCAGGGTGTGTCCTCAACGACTCATTGATAACAGCACTCAGGTACGGCAGCTCTCGCACATCGCTCCACGCTACTAGTGGGTCATCACGACTACCGCCCTCTATCGAGTCAAGTCCTTCAAACTCCTCGCGCAGTCTAGCAAGCTTGTCTGGGTGTCTGATCAAATTGTAGAAGATTGCTCGGAGTCTGGCCAGCGATTAGCAAGAACTCTGTCGGTGGATGACAGTACTAACGATATGGCCGTGGTGTCCGATCCAGCGAACATATTGGCTACCGTGAGTGCGAGGACACGCTCTTGACTCATGAAGTCTGGATCCTTCTGGTGTGCCTCATGAAATTTTGAGAGGAAGTCACGGCGTGCTTGGCTCTGTGCTGAGGTCTCCTTCTCGACATCTCTTGCCTTACTTTCCTGTATACGTCGACTGGCGAACACGGCTACAGGTGTGCTTGGTATGAAACCATATGCACTCAGCCAGCGACGAACAGGATTCTTCAGGAACAGCCGATCGAGGAGAGGTACCTGTCCAACCTAGCGAGATTGTCAGCACACATATCTCTAGATTCGGGTCATACTGACTACTGCAGCATAGCTCAACAGCCATTCGAGACTCGATATGATGTTCTCAACATCTTGTCCGCGATCCACAAAGCCCATGCGCTTAGAGTAAGTCATTTCGCAGATGACATCAAACGCGTAGTACTGGAGCCATGCGCCAAAGTCGACAATGCCAGACTCGCCTCCTTTGTTCGCGTAACGCTGGCTCAGTTGTTTCAGGAACTCAGCTGTTGTGGAGTCGACCAAAGGCTCGAGTTGAACTAGAGATGTCATTGCATATGCATTGCTGACGGATCGTCGTAGCTTTGAATGGAACGCTTCGTCGGTCGAAGTAAACAGCGTCTTCAGCGGAACCCCTTTCGCCAACGTCTGCTGCACGATGTAGAAGTCGGACTGCAGATTCAGTCAGCTGGCGACTTCACTGGACGAGAAGAACACACCTTCACGAAGCCAGCATTGAGCGCGTATATCTTCTTGGCGGCCTTGTTGCTCGAGCAGAGTACCGTTCGAGGTCCGATGCGCACGAAATCACCATACTCCTCGTGCAGCTTGATGTGCCAACGTTCCGGCCGGTAGCCCCTCGCTACCGCAAGACGGTAGAAGCTCGTGAAACTTGCGAAGAATGGTCCCGGTACGTGATTCAGTCCGGTCCCATACCTGTTGTACAGCAGCCGAGCGATCAGCACTACGAAAGTGACCGCAGCAATGGAAAGGGGTGAGGACCGAGTCAGAAATTCTTTGATCATGGCTGATACAATTGTAGATTTCGTGGAAGACTGTCAACGCCGCCTGGGACCACTGATAAAAGTTGTGAAATAGATTTTGAACATCTTGCGCTGTTGCGCCATTCAGTCAGTGATTCCGAGCCGCTGAGGGGGGCTCATCGCGAGACCCGAAGATTCCGCTGCCGGCACCAAAATCGCGGGTCCTTCCCGCCCCCATCAAAGGACCCTGTGTTCCGGCAAGACGCGCCGCAATGCGTCAACACCGACCGGATCTTCCATAAAGTTGGACTTGTCCTTCCGCAGTCTCTCTCGTGCCCTCTCAAGCGCCTTGCCCAACTTATTCTGTCCCCACTTATCTTCATTGCCCTCGGCATCCTCCGAGTTGAAGCCGATACCCCACAGCCTGTCGTTTGGGCTCGTCTCAACTAAAGCTCGCTGCCCAGTCCCCAACAGAACCGTCTTCAGCTGCTCGTTTTGCTCGAACTTGGCGTAGTTACCCTCTTCGACAACCCTGTCACAATTGTCATCCCAGATCTTTTGCTGAAAGTTCCGGACCTCACGGCCCAGCTGCTTGGCTTTGGCAGGTGTATCAGTTGCCGCGATCCTATCTGCGACTTCGGTATCGCCCATGAGCAGGGCTTTGTGATACATCATGTACTGCTCTGCAGTGTGGAATTGCTTTTCATCGGCTGAGAATGGCGAGGGATACCATTGCTGAAGGCAGCATTCTGGTTCTGGACGGTCGTAGCCGAAGAAAAAGACGTGCGTATCTGTGACCTTCGGAGGGAGATCCTGAGCGTACTGCAGCTCCTTCGGAAGGTTGGGGAGGTTATCGCCAACCCAGCGCGGACCTTTGCCATCGACTTGTTCCCAGGACATGTTGGCTCCAGACAGTGCAGTACTTGAAGCAGACAAGCATGCAATACGAAATCGAGATTCACTGGGTATTTGAGGACATTCTGCCTTAGCCTCTGGCATCCTCCTTTGGCCCACGAAGCTCCGCTTGGCCGTGATCTCCACAAAACCACCCCATCTTGCAAAACCCCAACACTGAATGAGAGGTTTGATGGCACATAGACTCCCATTTGACGCCCCGCTCTCGCTGTCATGTGCTCAGCCCAGCCAGCAAAGTGGAGGCTTTTGTCGGGGACCGGCAGCGAGAGTAAAGTTGCGAGTCTGAGGCTAGTGGCTTATTATGGTTCCGAATGGGTTTCCGAGGCTGTGGTGGCTAGTGGACAAATCGCGGGGATCGAGACATCTGCGTTCAGCCGTACTGCGATCATCGCCACTCGGCATCACGACCCTGAACTGCAACATCAGCTGCATACGACATTCATTGATTGTATTTTTAGGGCTGTTATCTGCATCAGCTTTTCAGCGATTCCATGGTTCAAGGCCCAACGTGGGTGTCACATGCGATGTTGAGCTGAAGTCGAGCCCGCTACCAGAAAACAGCGCCCGTTAGATACGACTATCGAATGTCGCCAGTGTGGGGTATTCTCCGATTCACCGCTGCGATCGAGCTCGAGCCCTAAGATAAGGCTGAATTAGTGAAGATGTTTTCGAGTAAGGCTGAAAGCAAACTTCAGCAGGTCAGCTGGCATTTGCGAGCACTTGATAACTTTACTGATAGCATGCAGGACACGTTGTTTATAGACACGGCACATGACAAGGCTGTCGTTACGAGCGGGCTGCATAATCTTGCATATGACGCACAACTTACAGGTTCGCGCCCGCTGTTGTTCGCCTATCCCGCAGCTCGTGCATAAAATAAAGGCGACCTCTACCCATTTGCGTAAAAGCGGCCCGCAATTTCCACATGGCCCGCGTTCACGCCTGCCTGTTCAAGCCTCCTATCCCGTACCTGGCACCGTGGGATTCAGCCAGGGTTGGCATTTTCTTCGTACTGGGCTGTCTGGGCACGTATCGTTATCGCCGGACGATCTACCGAACCGCGCGCTAGGGCCTTACAGATCCTTGACTTACCTGATGCAGCATCGCGCGGCTACACATTTAGTACCTACATGACTCTGACCGATTACGACCTTCGCTTAACTCCTGGTATTTCTGGACCCTTTTTCTTGACGGCGTGGTCAAGGCGTAGTTGGGAGATGAATCTCGTCTCAGGCCGTGTCAAAGTGAATACTGGGAAGGCATCGCGAAATGGGCTTGGTGTGGGTGAAGGCTTCGCTATCCCCGGCCTAGGGGTCCAGAAGGGTCCCCATGCAAGTTCAGCACTCCTCCGCGGGGGTAACGACGTGCATAAGTTCAATACATCTAGATAGTGATTGGACGCATCGGGCTCAGCCGTATCCAATAAGTCATGCTGTCAGCCTCAAGGGCTTATGCCACGAAGCTTGACCTCTCTCTTGCCAGGCACAGTGGCTTGCAGATTAAGCCAGCCTTCGTGGAGCCACTCGTGCCTCCATAGCCTGGACTATCGAAGTGGTCAGCTCTTGATCAGATGAGAGGGGCTACTCGTGAGCATTCAAAACCGTCAGCACAGCATCTCAAGTTGTGCAAGACAGCCTCCTCAATCTTTCATCCATTGTCTCGGTCGGTGGCCGCTACCTCAACCATGGGGTCCTTTTTCCAGTCGTTTACCGCCAGTACCCTGTGTCTATCACTTCTCCTCGCAGGGACTAATGCAGAATTGATTAACCGCCAAGCGCTCAGTCCTCCTACAACACTGCCGAATGGTTGGTCGTACAAAGGATGTTACACGTACGATCCCCTTTACCCGTGTCGCTTGCTACCGTGCGAGGCATGGCCGTGGCTCTGGTATCCTTGACTGACCAGAACACAGGGACGCGGTCGGGCAAAGATCCCTACAGGCTTCCACATTTGCCAGTGGTAGCCAGAGTGCGGAAGAGTGCATTGAGTATTGTGACTCTGCAGGATACAGTTTAGCCGGAACCGAGTACAGGTAAAGTTCGAGATTCACACCAGATCTCCACCCGTACTGATCGACTCCAGTTCTGAGTGCTACTGCGCCAATTCGATCAGTGCCCCTGGTGGCCCTGCTCCAAATGGCGATGGCTGCAACATGGCGTGCTCAGGTGCGCCAAGTGAGGCCTGCGGCGGACCTGATCGCTTGTCTCTGTACGAGCGCACTTCCACCTCCCCAGCTCAATCCAGTGCTGTCATAATTGATGACGGCGCTGAGTGGGTCTGGCTCTCGCGTGGCTGCTACTCCGACTTGACCTATGCACGTATCCTGGCGAATGGTGTCGGTGTGCAGGGTGGCAGCAGCAATAACAGCGCCCAAAGCTGCACGACTGAATGTCAACGCCAGAACTACCAATTTGCCGGTACCGAGTATGCTGCAGAATGTAAGTCATCCTGCGAGAATTTGGCACTGGAAGCTAATATGTCTTGCAGGCTACTGTGGCAACACGCTCCAGAATGGCCACGTTCCCAAGGATGAGGGCTGTACCATGAGATGTACGGGCAACAACAAGCAATTTTGCGGTGGCCCTGATCGCATCAACATCTATGAGTATGTCCAGAGGCCCAAGACAAGCTCGAGTTCGAGCGCCTCATCGACACCTTCATCGACACCAACATCAACGCCGATACCGGAGTCCTCTTCTGCCAGCTCTAGCTCTGCATCATCATCGTCATACGGTGCGACTTCGAGTGACCACATGACCAGCAGCAGCTCGTCAGTCGTTTCCACCTCCAGCAGCAGTAGCAGCTCCTCCAGCTCGACCAGCACTTCTGCGGATAGCCAGATCACCTCGACCAGCTCCTCGGCGAGCTCTTCTTTGGTCTCGTCTTCTGCGATCTCTAACTCTTCTTCGTCCTCCGTTTTCAACACCACGAGTACTGCCTCAACAGACTATCACAATTCTACGACAACCTTGGCTTCTTCAGATTCTCATGTCTCGTCTTCTGACCCGGTCTCTTCTGTTCACGTTGACGTTACATCAACTCCGGATATCACCAGCACCTCTTCTTCAGTGCTTTCGACGACACCCGAAATAACTTCAACTTCGTCAGTGTCCTCCTATTTGAACAGCAGCACCGTCAGCAACTTTTCTTCGACGGTTTTCCACAATGTGAGCTCGACATCTACAGTGTATTTGAACACTACAACTTCGGAGGCGCACATCACTTCGACCGCAACACTGTCGATGAATCTATCACCGACAGCGACTGATTCGCTCTTCTCGACTGCGACTCTGTCTTCGAACTTGTCATCCAGCGCAAGCGAGTCTCACGTGTCGACCACGTCGCTGCTGAATGCCACCATCACTGCATCTGCGTCTCTTTCATCTTCAATCTTCCCCGATGCCATGAACAATACCACAACCCCGCCTTCTGCGCAGAACACTACGTCGGCTGTCAATACCACGTCGATCCTTTTCAACACTACATCGACTGTTTTCAACACTACGATGACGGCCTCTCCAACCAACTCTTCGACTGTTTCACTCAACATGACCACTGCTGTCACTCTCATGGATGAGATCATTACCAGCAGTACTCCCACACCAACGCCAACCCCCACACCAAAGGTGGGCTGGTTCTACGAAGGATGCTATGTTGACGGACCTGGTCCACGCACGCTTCCCAACGGCCAAGGCGTTCAGGGCGGCATGACGAACCAGAAATGCCGCGACGTCTGTCAAGGCCTGGGTTTCGTTCTCGCCGGTACTGAGTACGCCGGTGAGTGTTACTGTGGTAACACCCTGCAAGGCGTCGGCGCTCCCGCTCCAGATGGTGAAGCTCAGTGCAACATGGCTTGCAACGGTAACACGACTGAATTCTGCGGTGGACCCAACCGTCTTTCTCTCTTCCGTTATTACAAGGGCAACGAACCACCAGTCTCGTCAACCACCCGAGCCTCGTCAACTTCGACTGCAGCTCCCGTTCCTACCGGCCTGCCAGCTGGGTGGAACTATAAGGGATGCTACGTTGATGGCCCTGGTTACCGTGTGATGCAAAACCAGCAGCCGGATGACCAGCAGATGACCATTGCCTCTTGCTCCAGCAAATGCGCTAGCCTCGGCTACACAGTCTCAGGTATGGAATACCACACACAATGCTTCTGCGACAACCAACTGCGTATGAGCGCAGCCTTGGCCAACAACGACAACGAGTGCAACACACCATGTGGCGGCAACTCAGCTCAGATGTGTGGCGGCGGTGATCGCTTGACTGTGTACTCTAGCCAGGATCCTCTTAAGATCACCAAGAAGCCAGGACCGACTCAGAAGGTTGGCAACTGGACTTACCAAGGCTGCGCTACCAGCACTGGTGGTCAATGGAACAAGCCTTTGCCATGGAAGCTGTTCAACTCGACAGGTAATAGTCCGGAATGGTGCCTCGGCAAGTGTCAGGCTTACGGCTACATGGCTGCCGGTATGGAGTACGGCGAGGAATGCTACTGCGGCGATGTTGATCATATGATCGAGAAAGGATCTGTGCCAGCTCCTGAGACCGACTGCAACACCCCTTGTCCCGGCGATCAAGAGGCGATTTGCGGCCAAGGCAACCGACTTACCTGGTACAAGTACACTGAGGGAGACCCGTTGTACGTCTTCAACTACCCACAAGGTAGTGCTGCCGGACACTACGAGTTCCTCGTCGGAGGTCCTGTGATCCCCCTTATCTCCATCCCTCTCATCAACGGAAAGGTCACGTTCCTGGAGAAGAACGGTACCAACCTCAACGGTACCGGCTCCTACGAACTTGATCCTTCAATCGCAGGCGGGCACGATATCTTCCATTCTCTCCGCGAAGTCTACGGCCTCAAGACCGATGTCTTCTGTGCTGCTAGTATCACGATGCCTGATCGCTCAGGCCGTGTCATCAACATCGGTGGTTGGTCTGGAGACTCTCTGTTCGGTGTCCGAATGTACACGCCCAACGGTCAATTGGGTACAAACAGTACAAGCGCATGGCAAGAAAACTTCCAGGAAGTCAGTCTCCAAACTACCCGTTGGTACCCAACAGCCATGACCATGGCTAATGGCTCGTTGCTCATTGTTGGCGGCGAGAACGGCTCCAATGGTCCTCCTGTTCCGAACATGGAGATCCTTCCCCGCGTCGGTCCTCTCAAGTACCAGCAATTCTTGCTTGACTCAGATCCAAACAACTTGTATCCCTTCTTGGCCGTCTTGCCGTCCAAGGGCATCTTCATTCAGTATTACAACGAAGCTCGCATCCTTGACGAGAGATCTCTCGAGACGATCAAGATCCTACCGCACGTTCCTGGAGCTGTCAACGTTGACACTGGCGGTCGCACCTACCCTCTGGAGGGCACGATGGTTCTGCTACCGCAGAAGGCTCCGTACACAGACAACCTCGAGGTACTCATCTGTGGAGGCAGCGGAGGAGGCTGGGGTCTCGACAATTGTGTCACGACCAAGCCTGATGACGCCAGCCCTTCGTGGACAATCGAGCGCATGCCATCTCGACGTGTAATGACATGCATGGCCACCCTGCCAGATGGCACTTTCATCATCCTGAACGGCGCAGAGGAGGGTGTCGCTGGTTTCGGTCTCGCTGATGTTTCGAACCTGAACGCTATCCTTTACGATTCGAGAAAGCCAAAGCACCATCGTATCAGCGTCCTGGGCAACACCACGATTCCCCGCATGTACCACTCTGAGGCCGTTCTCATGGACGACGGTCGTGTCCTCGTCACTGGTTCCGACCCACAGGACGATAGGGTTGATGCCAATGGAGTGCAGCTGCATCCTCAGGAATACCGCTATGAGGTCTACATCCCTCCGTACCTCGCTTCTGGCGCAGCTCGCCCTGCATTCACCCTTCAGAACAACGACTGGACGAACGGCGCAGGGTACGAGTTCACCGTCACTGCGGGCAGCGCCAACATCAGGGTGTCTCTTCTCGGATCCGAGGCTAGCACTCATGGTAACTCGATGGGAGCGCGAATTCTCGAACCTGCCGTCAACTGTGGCTCCTTCCCAGTGTGCACGGTCACCGCGCCACCAGGCCCTTACGTCGCGCCTCCCGGCTGGTACCGCATGTTCGTTCTCGACAATGAGATCCCTTCCGTTGCGAAGTGGGTGCGTATCGGCGGTGATCCAGCTAGTCTTGGCAACTGGCCGAACTTCCCAGACTTCAAGCCCCTTCCTGGTGTTGGGCCTGTGAACGGTGGCGGTGCGTCGCCAGCACCTGCATCGAGGACTGGTAGTGCGAAGTTCCGCGTTTGATCTTTCAAAGGGTCAAACATTACACACCTATTAATCATAATTTTATGAGAGCAGCACGAACGTAAGCTTAGATGGAATCCATGGTGGATACAGGCTTAGTAATACCCCGTTAGACTAGCACTTTCCTTAGATTCAATGTTATCATTCTGGTTCAATTTCATCGCTGCCGTTCACCTCTGATCTACTGGAGATGTGCAATATCATCACGTCCGTGTTCTATGACAGTGACTGCCAATGATGTCTGCGACAGAGATGTAGCTCAGACAAGTTTTACTCGCTCAACCACCTGAACGTAATTAACGCTGCGGACGTGGGCGGACATCGCGACACGTAATTCAGAAGTAGCTAATTACCGGCAATTGAGCGACGAGAGGGTTGGCAAATGGCTCCTCTACCCCAGGTTTCCGCAGATTCGGGGTAAATTGCTATTGGTGGAAATCCGCAGACCACCAATGATCGCCATTTACCCCAGACTAATATGCCTGTGTACATCATGCTGCCGTGCTCGGGTACGATCAACCGCACTCTACAGATGACATCCACGCGTCGTGGCTTGAGTGTGACCAGGGAACGGAGAAATTGCGAGATTGCAGCGCGGCGCACCCAGCAGCGCGATGACAATCATATAGAGGTCTTGGTAGAATGTCACAGCCATTATACAAAAAGCCCGTCAGGTCAAAATGCTACTTCAATTGTCTTTCATCGCCATTCTAACCTCTTTCGCTCTTGCTGATAGCAAGAATGAACGCATCACTCCTTCCAGAGGCGCGATCGTGGTGGACGCATCTGGGAAACTCCAGAACAGCTACCGAAACATTAGCGCCGCAGTAACTGCACTGACGAATACTTCATCGGCGCAGACCATCTACATTGCGCCAGGGACATACGCGGAGCAAGTGTACATTCGACCTCTTGCTGGCCCACTCACAGTTCAAGGTTACACCAAAGATGCCCGCTCATACAAAGACAACAAAGTGACCATCATGGGCAACTTGTCGCGTCAAACACCTGGTCTCGTCAATAACGATGCGACAGCGACAATTCGCCTATGGTCCTCGAACGTCAAGTTCTACAATCTGAACATCGCCAACACTTTTGGCGAGGCGGCTACAGGAGGTCAGGCTCTTGCCCTTAGTGCGCAGAACACGAACCAAGGCTTTTACGGTTGTAGCTTCACAGGCTATCAGGACACCATATATGCCAATGAGGGCAGACAGATCTATGCTAAGAGCTTCATCAGCGGTAGAGTCAACCCACGGTCTCCATTGTAAATTATGCTGACTGCTTTCAGGCGCTGTTGACTTCATCTTTGGTCTACGCGCATCCGCCTGGTTCGACAAAGTAGATATCCAGGCAATTGGATCTGGCTATATCACAGCGAACGGTCGCGACGCGGCAAATAATACCAGCATCTACGTCTTCAATCAAGCCAGAATTCGAGGCACAAGCGGTGCCAATTCGACCTACTTAGGTCGCCCTTGGCGGCAGTGGAGTCGAGTCATCTTTCAGAGGAGTGACATTGGCGACGTCGTGCGGCCCGAGGGCTGGTCAAGATGGGACGCTATACAGCCTGTCGATAATGTGGTGTATCAGGAATATAAGAACTATGGTCCTGGTGCGATTGGGCCTAGGGCAAACTTCAGCTCACAGCTGAGTAAGCCAATTGCGATCGAGGATGTTTTTGGGCGGAACTTCAAGCAGGAGACCTGGGTTGATACAGCTTATTTGTAATCTTCACATCGTATTGCATACTCAAGCTCATCAGCAGGAAGCAGATTACGCTGCGGCGCCCACCAATTGCGCATGTCGATAGACCTTACCAGCCCTTGCACCTCTCATATTTATCGATGCTGGCAAAAGCGTGCGGAACCACTTTTCATAGGCCAATGTGGAGCTATTCAGGCACATATGCCCTCTGATAGGCTAGAAGGACCTGGTACGAGTGACAGACCCTGATCCTCTCCTTTAAGATTCTGACCTAGGCTCTTTGACCAATAACGAAAAGCACAATGGATGTAGGCGTCATGCGAACCATTATATCAACAGTCATTGCAGAGGAGGGAGTTTCCGTACATTTTGCAACGATAATACAGTATTATGCATCTAATGAATGCATGTTTCGCGGGAGATCTTACCGACTCTAAATAGTGTATTCAATGAAGAGAACCTCGAGAATTAATCGAAGTCCTCCAGGCACAAGCCACTACTTTATACGTCCGCGACTCTTGCCTTAACGCGATTGAAAATCCCTAGACGCAGTGCACACAGTTGACGATGACCGTACTTTGAATGGTACCAAATAGGTCCCTTGATGTTTCGCAGGGTCAGGCGCATCTTGGTAAAAGCGGAGCCCGAATACGGTGCTTTATCTTGCCGCGACACTGAAAACCTATTTCTCAGTGTCCTGCGTAGAGCACCAATGAGCATCGCTCCACATTGCTCTGAAGCCGCAACGTCACAAGTACAGACGTTCTTTTCAATTTGATAATGTTCGTGCAATGCTCGCAGGTTCTGGTGTATCCCATCGATCGCCGTGATCCTCTGCGCGGCGATATTGACTGAACTTTTCAGCACTATTCATCAATCAGAAACGTGAATCTTACCACGGATTTTGTCCGAGATAGGCAATCCGCCTGTCGGCATACTCGCATATGTGCTGTGCGCAATAGCAAGTTGCGTATTCTTCGTAGAATAATCTGCCAATTGAAAGGTCCAGGAGATCATATCCATAACACATATTCTTTGAGATTGGTGGGATCTTCGAAGACTCTCATCCAAATGGAGACCTTCGCTTCCGAAGCTCTTTGTGGGTCATAGCAGTCCGCTATGAGCGCCATGTTGGCAAGCCCCTCAAGGGAGAGGGCTTTTGGTACTTCCTTATTTTGCAAAGTACGCACATTGAGGACGGCGAGGAATGCATCTAGATCCCAGTCTTTCTGCTTTAATGTGAAACTTGCTTTCATCTTCATCACGACTAGATTCGGCCCACCCGTCTCTGTTCAGGATACGTTTGAACCGCGGCGAGGCGAGCTCCAAAGTACGTGAGGATACGCGGTAGTAGTCCGACGAGTCTTTTGTCTCCGCTTGCGGTGTTGCGACCTCAAATATGTAAGAGCTCTCAACCACACGGTATCCATTAAAGCGCTACGCCCTGGTGCTCTTTCCGTGTTCTCTGCCTCAGGATCAACGTAATACGTATTCGGCATTGTTGGGGTGGAGAACTTATGTAGCCGTGTAAGGTGAATGTTGCCGGGCAAATGAAGTTAAAGCGCGTCTCGACGCACTACACGGTACCATAAGTAAGCATCACGTGATCATCTTCGAAAACTTCGCAAGTAGTGGTCTTCTCCCCACGAGAGAGTGACTGATGTCTAACGATGTGCGCATAATGCAGAGATGAATCGCCAACAGTCTGAGGAAGTTGACAAGATCTCGTGATGGCTTTGTTGCCGAAAATGGTTGCTCGTGCACGGGCCGAAAGGCATCTGCACCTTTGACTTTTCAAACATCTCCTCTGCTCTCGTAGCATCGACTTTCATATCGGTCTCGCTTCCCTCCACGTACTTCGGTTGGTATTTTACCTTTCCTGCTTTTGCTCGGTGAGAAAGGCGCAGCTCTTTACGCGGTATGACTGCGCGCGCAGACGTTGTGGATATGGAGGAAGAAGGGTCTACCAATCCAGGTCGAGCGCGCCACCGCCTTCGCCTTCTACAGACTTTACAACTGAAACAGGAACAGATGTATCCTCGGCTACCTCCCGTTTTAACCGCTGATGCCAAACAATGTCAGTCGTGAAACGGTGGCCAGCGCTCAACTTCTCGGCCCGGTTCAGGCGTGCCCCGCCAGAGAAGCAGCCCAGCACCTTGCAAATCGAATTTGTTCAGCTGAAGAGGAAGCTTTGAACACTTGCACACGTTCCTCGAAGCATGCATAACAACAGCACCAGAACGTGCGTTACGGAGAAGCCGCGCTATGCATGAGTCGTTTGCGCGAGACCTGCGACAACTTTACATCCACCAACATGGCCTCAAAGCGCTATCGACCGTACCCGATTGCCTGACAGCCGTATTAGCTTTCGCGCTCATTATCGAAAGATTCGGACGTTGTCACCGTCCTGAATGGTCGCCCTCCACGTAGGTACAGAGGCGGCTGCTGACCGCAATTCTGGTCGCGCAGCAATATGTGTGCAATCCTGACTCGGGTCGCTGTCAATTGTATGCACTACGCGCTCAGGTTGCTGCTGGTAAATTTTCCTACGAAGGTCACATGCGTCCGTGCTGAAATGAGGGCAATTGATTGATCTACTGTACTCGACGGCCATTGCAATGCATTCCGAGCTGGTTGCGGTATGAGAACACATCCTTCCTTATCAGCATTACTGGCAGGCGAAAAGTATGCTGGACGTGTGCTGTACAGGAATGGAGGCTCGCGTGACTTGGCATGCTGCGATGTTTCGCAATTCAGGACCGAGCTTCCTTCGTTGTCCCTTCGAAGATTCATGGCATTGGATTTGACGAACAGACAACCATGTCGCGCGTCTTACGGGTTGTGGGTCCAGCGGGGCGTCCCGCCTAAGTTACTCTTTCCTGGTACATTTTGGTTTGCTCCGGTGGCGCGGTCACACGCGCAATTTTCGTACTACTTTGGCCCCAGGTCGTGCTCTCCGCCATCGCAGCACTTATCGTTCGACGACGATTGCAACAAAAATTGCAATAGCAGGCCTGATGTGGCGTTCGTGAGGCTGAAAATGTGGAAACTGGGTACTTGTGGCAACTAATGTTTCGAAGCGATTGTCCAAACAACGGCCATGAACGGCATTCTGGAAGCAACATCGAAGATCCTCGAATGCAAATGCATGAAACGAGCGTACGCGTTTGTGTACTCAATCTCCAAATTTCGAGGCTGTGAACATGGAAGAATTCCGCGGATACGATCTGCAATCATGCGGTCAAAAACCAAGAGAACACTTCACGTTGCAGCACGAGACGCGCACGAGAAGAGCACGTCACCAACCGAGATCGCGATGATGCGCAAAGAAGAATTCGATCCCAGAGGCTGACTGCTATGTGCAGTCTGTTCAATGACGCTCTGTAACACCGTCCTCCATCTGCTTCGCATTCCACTTTCTGCGTTCTGCAGTGAAATTGCGAAGCCCTGCAGTGGAAACGTTCTCCCTATTGGTACAAGCTGGGTCAGCAGGCTGGTCCGCGTAGTCCCAGCGAACATCGTCCACGAACCCGGGTAGAAGCACGATCTGCTCAGGCCTGTACGGCGATCCCCTGCTGAGTCGCACAGGCACTGATGAATCTGAGCAGTTCGCTCTCCTTACATTTGCGCGAACACATATAATGCTGTCCCATATCCGAGCCGATGTTTCGTACACCAGGCATCTTCATCACTAGCTTTACTTGATCTTGTCAGACATCTCTGCCTTCACACATCACCATGACCGTTCGAAGCAAGCACAGTCTCATGTCCTTCATGACAGGGAAAGAGACCGAAAAGTACAACAGCAGAGATCCAACACTGCCTGTCCATGAGCCCTCATCCGCACCTCCTTCAGAAGCGGCACCGAAGCACAGTGCTTTCCGTCGAGAGGCGGCGGCTTTCCTCGGAGAGTTCATTGGAACTTTCATGTTCTTGTTCCTTGCATTCACAGGAACACAAATCGCTCTCAACGCTGCTGGAACCACACAGTTGACCAGCTCCGAAAACCCAGCGCCGGATGTCTCAAAGCTCATCTACATCGCTTTCGCTTTCGGTGTATCTCTCGCCATCAATGTCGCGATCTTTGCGGACATTAGCGGTGGAAAGTTCAATCCTGCGGTATGTGCACCCGAACACCTTGTGCGCCCACCTGCCCCACTCGATGTTACAGCGCCGTCAGCTGCGTTCACGAATGGGTTTGCGGACTTGTAAGACTAGTACTAATTTGGATGTTCAGGTAACAACAGCACTCTTCCTTACTGGCAAGATCACCTGGCACCGTGCCATTCAGACCATTATCTCTCAACTACTTGCTGGTATGGCCGCTGCTGGATTTGTGAGCGGTCTGCTACCAGGCCCGCTGATCATTGCCACTACACTTGACCCGTCCATCTCGATCGCCCGCGGCTTATTCTTGGAGACCTTTGTCACTGCCCAGCTCATTCTCACCATCCTCATGCTCAAGGGCGGATCAGCTAAGCCGATGTATATTGGATTCTCGCTTTTCATCGCCGAGATCTGCAGTGTCTACTTCACTGGTGGCAGTCTGAACCCCGCCCGTAGTTTTGGTCCAGCTGTCTGTGTGGGCTTCACCAGCTACCACTGGATTTACTGGGTGGGCCCGTTGCTGGGAGCTTTGCTTGCCAGTGGAGCGTATGCGCTCGTTAAGTGGGTGCGTCAAGAGCAAGAGTGAATCAGCAAAAGAAGCATCGGACAAGAACGACGAAACAGGATCACTTGAGCCCTACAGCAAGACGATCACGCTAGACAACATTTCGAGAGGCAATACTACTATCGGCAATTCGCGGTAAAGAGAGTCCGGCACTCTCAGGCGGTTTCATTTGCAGTATCACAATTTCCTTACACGAGAACGGTCACTACAGCATTCTGACAGTCTTTGGTTTTCGCTGCATCATTGCGATGTACTTCCTACACTGCTCTGCGTTAAAAGAAGCGAGACAGGGATCCAAATCCCAGATTGCGGGGACCAGTAGAAATTTGAGAAGGAGCTCGAGGAATGTGAGATGGTGTGTGCTTACGGCGATCTCGGCCTTATACCAGGTCATTGGGTATCTGATGGAGTAAGGGTCCAATCAGCTGGAGACTGAGAGTAGGGGTGTTATCTTTACGTTTTCCTACATTTAAATGAAGTAATGAACATTCAGAATCTTTCCAACAGATTCCCTCCTTGTTTTCTTGTCGCGCAGTGCTGAGGTTAAGACAAGGATACGAAAGTCTCACATAGACCCACCCGTCAAATGTCAAAGGATGTCATAAGCCTGCCACACCATGCGGAAAGTCGTTCAACGGTTTGACTCCTGTGGCTTGCATTCGCGGTCAAAGCGTCGACGTGTTCGAATCTTCCGAGCCATGCGCGCGGTACGTAACTTTGAGACAGACCACCCGAAGTCCCTCAGAGCCAAGAGATGTTGTGTACCACCAACTTACTTCCCGATCCATCGAGATGCATACTGCAAGTGCTTCGAAAGATCCGCATGATAATGGTCAGGGACGGTAAATGTCATCCCTGTACATGATTCTGCATTGCACAGCGTCTTCGTGCAAGCTGACCCGTTTCTAGGTATGACGTTTCTCCGCTGAGAAGCGAAGCGAACCGATTCGAAAGGGTCCCGGGTTCATGCAGCTGCCTCTTGAATGGCTGACGGGGGTTTGCAGCGCCGCCAGCAAAGGGGCGGAGGTTGTAGTCATTCCTCCTCGAGCGATGCAAACGCAGTGAGAGATGATGACCATCAGTTCAAGGTCCACGTTTATCTTGGATCTCCTATTTGACAGCATGTAGTCCTACCATGACAGCTGGCAGTTGCTGAGCAAGCCTGTGGGACAACGACCACCGCGTTGGATCTGTCTCGGCCAACGAGCAGCTTTGCAGCCTAGTATCGACCTGCTACTTAACGATAGGTACGCAGCAGCAAGCTTGATGTCCATCGTTACTGGGGCTTACCATCGGAGACCCTGGCGGTCGTAGTCCACGGAACAACTTGCGTTCTTGTATAATCGGCCTCAAAATGTGCGAACCCCTTAAGTCTGGTTCGCTAGGTTGTAGCTTACTCCTGATTGGTTGTGAGCGATCTTCAGCCAATAGTAGACCATTATCATCGTAGTGTCCCAGATTAACGGGGGTCTGTACATTCTGAGCAGCACCAATAAGCGGAACTTAAGTCGGGCTCATGCACGATCCCCAGCAGATGGTACAATTGCGGGCCGACAGAGTAAAGGTAGCGTCTACAGTGATGGGCGATCGCTGCGAAGTGACGGTAACCGATGCAGAGTACATCCAATCGTGTTATGATCATCGGCAACCCTGATACAACATCTGAGAACCCAACATTCAATGGGCTTACTGCCCATAAGGCTGGCACCCATGTAGACGTATATCACGGCTACAATAAAGGGTCGTAATTTTGACCAACAGTTATGCTTCAATGAGAATCTGCTGAGTTGCAGGTTGATTTGTCGGGACGATTTGTTTGAGAAAGTACTGCACCAACCTCGGAGATCTTGCTACACACCTAGTAACGACGTAAAAGCAAAAAAGGCGCCGTGATCCTTGAAGCCCATTTGATCTAACGAGTATGAAGTCTGATCTCTGTCGAGGTCCCAATGATGATCATATTATGCTCGGCCGCCCTGCGCGATCAAATTTTTGAACATCGTTGGGAATCGGGCAGTTTCAGGGTACCATATACGTCTGCCGTCTAAGTGCTCGGCCAGGTGTTGCAGCGCTTCATCGCGATACTGAGAATATTGTGAGCGAACGTCACCGTACTTAAACAAGTTTTCCAGCAGGTCAGCATATCCCACAGATACCGCCCATGTAAACAGGAAGTAAATGTCTGCCTACGCGCCGTGCCCGAGAAGGACACGCACGACCGCGGCAAGTCCTGATGACGCAGCAACATAGATCGGCTTGTTGCTCAATGCATAGCCGTTCGCGAATGATTTATGGGTAGCCTCAGGATTCGCACCACGTTTCAGAAAGGCCTTGACGACATCCGCGTACTCGAGCCCGCAGGCACGTTGGAAGAGTGTTCCATAGCCGAACTTCGCCGTGTCCCGGATGTTTAGATCCAAGCCAGTCCTCATGCCACATTCCATGAGACAGTGTATTGACTCCGGTCGTCTATATTCCCATGCTTTCCGCAAGGGGTCATTCTTGTAGACCTTCTCCCTGAGGTTTGCGCCTCGTTGAATGAGAAGTTCGATAACTTCGCAATGTCCCGCCTGAACTACCATGATTAAGGGTGTACTGAGGGCAGGAATCTGTGGTCGCGGACATATCTGCCCCCACTCCGAGAAGATAGCTTGTTGTTCCGACATGCCCATAGCTTGCTGCACCGAGTAGCGCAGACGTAAGTTCTGCCCTTGTGATTCTCGTAAACTCTGGTGTTGAAGATTCGGATGGCCTGGAGAAAGATTGGTGTATATCTTGAGCAAGTTCAGTGAAACCACGACAGACTGCGTACTTCAATAACTCCAACAAATTGATTCTCTGCTTAATGTGCCTCAACATAGTTCTGAATAGCTTCTCGTTGTGCTGACGCATTACATCCTTTGCCAGAACCGACAAAGAGTCGTTACTGAGATGATCCAGGTATTGCATGTCCGCTATGGCTATGAGGCCTTTAGAAACAGCGTAACGACACATAAAGACTTTGAGAAACTGGACCAACACGTCCATGTGTGTCTGTGAACGGCCGGTGGCAAAGCCGTTTTGCTCACTCCGTAACGGCGCTGATTTGACGAAGCAATCCACAATCAATCGGAGCGCAGAGCGTAGGTCAGGTTCTTCCGGAACGCTGCGCAATCGATAGAGCGTATGTGTCGCTGGGTCGTAGATGTATCCTTCGAACTCGTGCAAGTCATTGATATTGACTGTTGTCTCTGAAGAAGCCGATGTCAGATCGACCAACTCCAGATCAAGCTCTCCATCTTCGGTTGGTTTGGGGCAAATCGTTGTTGGTGCTGCGCTGGTCTTGTCTGACGCTGTTATGTCGTTGTTGGTCTGAGTACCCGTCTCGATCTGTTCCGTTGCGGTGTTCTTTGAACAAGTGGAGTCCAAACCATCACCTATCGACTCATGCCCGGATGTTATTGAGAAATTCGGAGCGATTTGATGGTAAATCTTTGCATTGCTCGCCAGAGCCAACCCCCCCCCCCCCCCCGGGTTGCGCCCAGGAACAACCCAAAAATGAAGCTACGCCATGGCGAGGTAGACTCCGGCAACGTCGCCAAACACACATTGAACGTACTTTGGATCTCAGCTCCGAGACCAGAACGCTAGTGATATACTGACGCGCAAGTTCTGTTGTGTCGTGTTTAGCAGCATATCTATCTTAGGTATGCACCCGGCAATGCGCTAGCATACAGGCTCTTTGCTTGTTTGCGAAACAAGAGTGATCTGAACACTGAGCCGTGATGCAGTGAGTACGAAGCTGAGATCGTGACATGCTTCTTTTTGGATCTCTGTTCGTCGCACCTTTGAATGCTCGATCTAAGCTCCGACGGGCGCACTCCGCATGCGGCGCAGCAACACGAAACAAACGCAAAACGCGATACCTTTTACATAGCTTGTCACTCGGCGTCAAAGTCGCAATGTACATCCGTTGTGATTCGGATTGCAGTTCGAAGCGCGCGCCGGGCTTTGCTTCAAGGCCGCGCGCGTTCTCATTGAGCGTCCCGCAAGACCGTGTTCTCATTGGTTTGTGCACCTGCCAGAGTATGTCGAGGCTCATGAATGTTGTTGAGTGTTCGTCGCCGGTCTTTCAGGTGTCCAAGTGGTGTTGCGAAGCGTGACATCACTCGAAAACGTCGAAACTCCGCTGGGGAAGATGATTGCCATCACGATATTGCTCACTCCGCTTCTCCTGCTTCTCCTACTCCTTACTCAAAGTCTATAGGATCTTAGGCTTACGTTCGGAAGCCCAGAGCCTTCGGAGCATAGTGCTGCCCGACCGGACACGTTCATCGTGACGTCCCAGAAATTACGAGCTACCTGAGCATAACTCCTGCAACTCCTTTTCGCGATATCATCGCTGCTTCTGCGTTTGTCTATGAAATCTCAAAGTTACTGTTACAAAATCGACCAGACGAGCAGGAGTCAAATTTCAACTTGTCAGGACGCTCATGTACTCCGCAGGTTGATACACCATGAATCAGGGACTCAACCTTAATATTATTCAAAGCGTCAGTGAGCGCTGTCTTCACTTGCCCTCAACTACTAAGTCGCGATGCACTTCCACTGATGTCCTGACCATCACGCAACCAACACCTCTGGCACGTATGCGCACGCTAAACGAGTGCCCCGAACCACTCAATATTAGACTCCAGCATGCTTGCACACTATCAGATGTTCGATGTGAACCTCTCAGTAGATATTTTAGCGTTCAAGAAAGCATACTACAGTATCTCATTGCTATGCCACCCTGACAAGACGGTGCAGCTACCAGTAGGAGAGCGCTCAACGCGAGCAACTATTCAAGTTCGTCAATATCGCCTTTGAGGTACTCCCCGACCCTCGGAAGCGCAAATTCTACGACCAGACCGTCCGTCTTGGGCAAGATCGACCTTCGACACAGGCGCGCAACACCACGACGCGCCACCCACATAGTCCAGCGCCAGGCCAGCAGCCACAGCCACAGCCACAGCCACAGCCACGGACAGCTCAGCCTGAAGACGCGCAGAGCTTTGAGAATACATCAAGCCCTCAGCGCGCTCCTAGCATTTCACATCGATTCACCGCGAGTACACTCGGCAAGGCACCTGACTTCCACTGGTGCCACTGTCAGTTGAGCGAGTACAGCAAGGCGACAACACTAACGTGCAACCACTAGCTAGGATGGAAGTTCTCACTGGACGTCGTGAGCCACCTTAAGGTGGTGGCAAAGCCCATAATACCGCTGGAGCCTGTATAGACTCCGTCGTCATACGCCTGCCCTTGCTGCGAAAAGGAAAGGACGTGCCTCGAGTGCCAAACAATGTGTTTATTGACCTAAGAGGCATTCCTGGGAACAAACACACAGTCTTGTCCTCGTCACTTGTGGAGTCACAAGCCGCAGGTCTGGAGCTGGTCGTCGAGATTGCCGTTGCATCTTCGGCCGTACAAGCAGTTGCGCGGGAGCGGTCGTGTGGAAGTGGTCTCACAACATCGACCATGAGCCTCCGGCGGCTGCGACGGAAGTTAGGGTCACAAACATGCTGCTCTTTCCGTACATGCCTTTCATGACTGTTGCGCCAAGCGGAGCGATGCCTGCACCGCCATATCCGGAGGAGTCGCCTATGCGCGGGTTGTTGACGCAGTTACCGGCCATCAAGATCGAGGAATCAGCGCCGGAGGCATATCGCGTGAGGGAGGAGCAGCTCGGCAAGACGATGTGGCGCCTCACTGCGGTGGGCTCTTTGTAGCAGGTCTGATACGGATCTCACAGCTCTTCGTCCATATCATGAGTAAAATTTGACCGATACCTTCCTCTCAACAAATCCCTTGATTCCTTTGACTCGGTGATCGTAGTTACCTCCGTTGACGTGAAGGCCCTGGGCACGATGTGCTAAGCTCAGCAAGCAACTGGAGCTCTGGAGGTACCCACGTAGCTTTTTGACCCACGTGACCACGCAACAGCTTCCAGTCGTCTCATCGCACAAACTCATATAGGGCATACGAAAGTTAGCGCTCCGTACGAATTTTGCGCTTTAATACTTCCTGCATGCACAGCAATCACCACGGCTCCAACAATACACGACGTTGCAGATGACACAGATACTGTCATCGTCTTGATACACGCCTCCGCTCCTTTCGCACAGTGGCCTTCGACGCCGGAGGTGAAAAGTGCGATTGCTGACGCTGCAGGCCATGGGTTTGGAGCGCTGCGGTTCAAAGCGTCAAGAATGCACTCACCCAAATACGTACTGCCAAAGTAAGGGGTCCTCTGACTACAAGTAGTCCTTGAGCATGCATCCTGGCGAACTTCGCGCCGAAAGAATTCCCGTCACGAACGAACTGTTCGCCAAAGCCAAGAGCTTGAAGCTTCAAAATCTCGGGGATTCAGGCTGCACTATAACGGCAGGTGAGAGAGCCTGATCGAAGTTACGGTAATCTCCTGTGTGGCTAACGTGGTCGAGTATAAGGGAGAATGTATAAGAACAAAAGTTACCGAGTAGCTATCCTGAAGGAGGCACACACGGAGTCTTGCAAATGCTGATGCTATCATTGTCCCGAGCGCTGCACTCAGGAGGGCAAGGACATTAGGCTCAATACGCGCTAGCGCCAAATTCTGACGTAGAAGGTTCGAGCGCGTTCCCCAAACATCTTGCAGCATCACCAAGCATCGCGAATCGCCTCCAGTTTTCCAGCACTATCTATCTTCTTACGGAAGCCACGTTTCTAAGCAAAGATTCGCAATCAGATTGCTGCCTGCAGTACCGCCACTATGGATATAAATCTCTTGTCTGCGGCTCTTCCAGGGCACATCATCAGATTCACAGATCTTCAACACTACACTCGATCTACCAGATCTCCAGCTTCCACTGAGCCTCTTTGAGCCTTCACCATACTCTTTACGTATTACCAAGCGACATCGACCCCACCGAACTCGCCGACCATGGCCTACATCCTTACCTCACCTCTCGCACAGGCCTACCAAGCCCCGGAGTGCAACCCGTTCGGCTTCTGTGCCCCTTCCTCGCGACCTGCCTATGGCTACCGTTCCGCTCAACGCCAACCCCGTCCCTCGCCCTTCGCCAGCTTCTTCAGCCAGATCGAGGACCTAGTCGGTGAGATCGACCGCGAGTCGCAGCGCCAGGCACAAATCGAAGCTCAGCGTGAGGCTCAGCGTGAGGCGCAACGCGTAGCACAGATCCAGGCCCAGCGGGAAGCTTACAAGGCACACGTCGAGGCACAGCACGCAGCCTACCGCCAGCGTCAAGCTGAGATCGAAGCACACATCGCCGCTCAGCGCGAGGCGCATCGTCAGCGACAGCTCCGCAAGCGCGCCCTGAGGGCTCATTTCGCTATCAGCCAGAACGATCAGGGATGGCAGGTTGACGCCGAGATCCCCGGATTCCAGCAGGACAACATCAGCATCGAGGTTACGGATGAGAGCACCCTTCAGATCGCTGGCAACACCGAGTGGGGCGCAAAGGCTGAGGTCGAAGCTCATAGCGAGACTGAGGCCACGCCAGTAATCGAGCAGTCTACTCAGGAGCCCACCGAGCAGCTCACCGAGCAGACACCCGAAGAGTCAGCAGACGAGAAGATGGAGGGCATCACCCTCGAGCCCTCTGCCGAGATCGCTACCGAGACCACCGAAACCGAGTCAATCCGCCCTGGTACGCCAGACAGCGAGACTTCTTCGCAGAAGTCGTACCAGGCCACCGTCGAGGACGACTTCGAAGACCTTGGCCCTGAGGCCTCTACGCTCTTCTCTACACACTCCGCACCGGCCACACCCTCTGAGCCCAAGGGCAAGGAGAAGGCTGTCGAGCCCACCGAGTCCGCTGAGGACCCTGATGTCTCCATCCCCACCGAGTCCGCAGTCATCCAGCAGCGGCAGCACGAGGTCGAAGAGAAGCCTCACGGCTCTTTCGAGCGTACATACAGGTTCCCCGAGCGTATCGATGTCGACGGTGTCCGCGCCTGCTTCAAGGACGGCAAGCTCAGCATCACTGTGCCCAGGGCGCAGGCTCAGCAGGTCAGGAGGATCGCTATCTTCTGAGATGCCACGCATCGAAAGGTGGGCGAATAGTAATGGGATTTGAACAGAACACATGCATGGGTTGGCGTTACATAGCATAGGTGATACGATGATTTGGCATCGTTAATGAATACCGGATTTGAAATCTATACGGTTCTATCATATGAGTCATTGCTCGTCGTGATGCGTCTGACTTGTCCGACTGTCTCCCATATTTTGGGTATTGGAGCTTATTGTCGGACAATCATCTGTGCGGCTTTTGAGAGCGGATAGACCCTGCGCTGGCTACAATATCTTTACTGTCAAACCTTGAAGCGCCGCACCTTCCTAGATCTCCAGCCTCCTGCTAATGGCAAGGCCGAGTTTCTCCACACCATCACCACAATTCTGTACTCAGACTGATCGAGTTGTTTGGTTCTCTTCGATCTCGTTTTCGAGGATTGTATGTCTATACCATTAAGCAGCCGCGCACGCGACCACTTTGATCACGGCCGAGAAGGCACGTCATCGACGGAATGAAGAGCCCGGGGTTCAGGGTCACTTGCTCTTGCGCCGCTGCGAGAACCGGGATCAGGCCTAAGTGCCCAGGAAATTGGGAGGGAGTCAACAGCTGTCTACGCACTGTTTGATCATGTACAGATAATGTGTTGATTACAACAAATCTTTGCCGTTACTTCTGCTTTTCCTTGCTGCGCGGCTCGCAGGAGACTTGCGATGCATCTCGATGCCGAGGCGTACTTGGTGCTTGGAAGGAAATCATGCACACGCTTCGAGAATCAGAGATCCCGGAAGAATCGTGGGAGATTTTTTTTTGCATTATCGTCTACGGTATCTATCTCAGCCGGGACCTGCCTCCCTCCAACCAGAGCCAGGCAGTTCCTGCATATCAGATATCATAGAATGAACTCAAGGGGGTTTTACAGGCCTCTCGCAAACTTGCAGTAGCTCTCGTGGCTCTAATAACCTCAATATTGCGGCGGACCTTTCTTTTTTTGGCCTCAAGCCCCTAGCTCCAGTTTCGTCATGTGGTTCTCTTTCAGCATCACCTGCGCAAGGGTCAATGATTGGATAGCGTCTCGTACCCAAGCTTGCCCTCAGGCTCTGGTGAAGACCGCAAACCAGCAATTGACGATTGGAAGATGCATCTCGAGCAAAAAAGGATCACATGAGGATCACGATCAGTAAGGATCCTGGGCTTTGTACGAATGTACATGAGTAGAATGTTGGAGTCTGAAGCTATCAGAAGCTCCCATGTCTTTTGGCATACCAAGGAGCTCATCCTGGTTGAGTGATTAATCAGTGCAGTATCGGCAAGAACGACTTCGCGGTTGTCTTCGCACCATCGCAGATCCTAACGTATAGGATCGGCCTTATGAATATGACGAGCGAGCACTTCTTCTTCACGCGCATGTTACGGTAGCACTAGCGTTACTTGTGCGATATCTACAATGCAGTCCATGGCTATACGTTAGGATCTGCCTTATGAATATGACGAGCGAGCACTTCTTCTTCACGCGCATGTTACGGTAGCACTAGCGTTACTTGTGCGATATCTACAATGCAGTCCATGGACCCTGGGATGAGCCCTCCCAGCTCCAGTCTCATCCTACCATTGTCTATCAGCATGCCTAGATGAGCTTTGAGATATGTGGGGAGGCTCCTCTTCCACTGCAGTTTGCGTCGGTGAGCCTGATTTAGCTGCTCAAGGAAGCTCAATGACATCTGGATGCATTAGCAAAGAGAGCGGACATAAGCATCGAAGCAATCGTATTCTTTGAAAGCTCTCATACTCCATCTTGAAGGTGTCCAGTATTTTCCGAATTCTTAAAACTGTGTCCGATTTTTCAGGAAAGTGTTGGGATTTATCGCTCTTAGAAATCATCTTCCGTCACGTCTGGTCATCAATGCACTGTACAAAGGTGCTGCAAGCCTCTATGGAAGCGATGTGGAGATACGATTTGTAATGCTAGAATAGTACATCAAGTCGTCTGTCCCAAAGTGCGTATTATCTTCGGTGAACAAGTGTGATCAAAAAAACTCACTTTGAGTCTATGGTCAATGGTCAATGTGTACTTACCCGTCACATCAATACTAATGGTACAGAGAAAGTCAGATACAACAGCGAAGTGCTAAAGCCAACAGAACAACTCTCCGGTTTTGAAGAACGCGTAAACAAATCTCGACTGCCTCCCGTTCTTTCGGCTTGTTTCCAACCTTTTGTGCGGCGCAAAAGCTTGACATCCGTCTGACCCGTCCTCGGACGAGCACGAGTGCTCTCAAAGCTCCATCCTTGCAGCATTCGGCGCTCTCACTTGCCCAAGGTGCCGTAGCTCCCGCATCTGTATATATTTATTTCCTATTTTGTGAAGCCCCGTATCGAGTACAATCAAGTTAAGCAAAGTCTAGGCAGCGCCATCCCTGAAAGATGGAGTGAGCTTACTTCCTGACCGGGGTTGGTGCCGCGGTATCCGAAAGCTTAGTTTAGGAAGCCGTGCATGGCAAGCGAAGTCGGACATCCTGCACAGAAGATGAGAGTCATGCGCAAGGAGGTCAGTTGATAGCATGCAAGACTTGCGGGTGATTCATATGAAGTAGTTTGCGAGTATGGTGAATTGAATTTGTTTGGTGCATGTATCATGCTTCATCGTGTGCCTTGTCTAAGCTCCTTAAACGTGGAGCAGCTTCAAAGGGAGCCGCTCATTGACTTTCCGTATTCATCTGTAGTTGAACATCTACAGAGCCCAAGCAGCAATGCCCATAACTACAGCAGCGAGACCGCTCAGCTCAGCAGTCTGGCCGGGAGCGGCGTTCTTGGTAGCAGAGGCGGAAGCGGAAGCAGCAGACTTGGATGCACTGGCGCTGGCGTGCGAAGCGGAGGCTGAGGCGGAGGACGCGGAGGATGCAGCAGAGCGAGAGGCAGAGGCCGAGGCGGAAGAAGCAAGAGATGAGGCTCTGCTGGCGATGGAGGAAGCTAGACTGAAGTATTATCAGCTGTGTGCTCAATGCGATGAGTGATGAGTGATGAGTGATGAGTAGACTTACGAGCTCTGAGCGACAGCGCCGGCGGCAAGGACAGGAAGAACGACGACGGAGAAACGCATTGTGATGGACGTTTGGTATTTGTGTCAGTAGCAAGACCGGTCGTGGAAGGTAGTTGAGTGACTGTGTTGGGAACTGGATGGAATGGATGAGACGGTTCAGTTCGGCCATGCAGTGCAGCCTTATATGGGGCCTTTCCAGTGCACGCACCAACTTGGATAGCACTTCCGTGGTCGCAAGCATCAAGCACGTTCTCGTGTTCCTGATCGCTCTGGCCCGGCCCCGATTTAGACGACTATCATGTCACATCCGTGGTTGTGCACTTCCATCGGCGGCGTCCATGCAGCATCCCCCCCCCCTCCAATGGTATACAACCCAACCGAGGGAAGCCATACTGGAAACAGACGTGGCTACTGTCGTGATAGTCTGGTCAGATGTTGTCGTGATCTAGCTGTTCATGCTGGCGTCCAATTGCATGTTGCCGCTACACGTAGCACGACTAACGTTTGCAATTGTACGCATTGGAATAGCAATTGAGCCAATTACGTGTGTCGAAACGAGCATGACCTGCGCCATAGTAGGGTGCCATGATGGACGGTGCGCTGTGGCTGGTAAGCGTATGCATTGGTCCAACACTGGATCGCAGTCCAGGCGCGATGAGGTGCGCTCGACGCGAAGTTGCGCGATTTTTAGTATTACAGTTCGAGACCAAGCTAATCGTTTGCGGGCGTGCTCATAGACGGTAATCTGCACAAGACGCAATTAATCAACTGTGCCTAGGTACCGTCGAGAAGACGCCATGTTGTCTGCTCGAACGTCAGCATGAACCACCCGGGAAAGTTGCGTTCGAATCCACCTGAAGCATGCTAGAGAGGACCTAGAGAGTCACTGGAGGATGTAAAGGGCCGAATAAAGAGTTCGTACCTGGTCGATAGCCTGTGTTCTAGCCCCACTCAACCCCGGATTCCCAGGAAGTCGTCGTCGTCGTCGTCGTCGATCCACCGTCACAGAGCCAAGCTTTGCACTTGCGCGGCTTAAAAGCTTGGTATGTCTTGTTTCCTTGATATAGTATGTTTGCTTTGCAAACCTGGGGCGAACTCGTTCGCCATGGGCTCCGAGTGCCCTCCGGCCATGTACTGTGGTTTCAATGATCACACCCCCAATTGTCCGGGGGCCCAGAGGCATGCATGATCGAGACGCGCCGACAGGAAACGGAAAAAGGAAGCGCAGGCGCTGGCAGCTGGAAGAACATCAAGGCAATGGCTCGGTGCGTAACTGGAGATATTTAATTGGACAATTGGAGAGTGGTCGCGACCTCCGAACCCAACCGAAAGCAGCCTCGCGCATCGAGACCACCGAAGCCGCTCCCCCGCACGCAGACCAGCGCTCACGTTGTCGCCAAGGCACTTCCAGTGCGCGCGACCATTTCACGCTGCGAGCTCAGACAAACCATGCGGCAACGCCCAGTGCAATCGCTGCAAGCCCACTGACCTGGCCATAAGAGACTGCAGCGGCTCCTGCGGTGGCAGACGCTGTAGCAGCTGAAGCCGATCGAGACGCTGAAGCGCTGCTGGCTGCGGCACTTGTGGCGCTGGCGGAAGAAGCTGAAGAAGCTGAGGAAGCAGAAGCCGCAGAAGTACTGTCGCGAAGTCAGTATGTGGGTCCAGTGGATTAGCCTTCACAAGTCTCACGTTGCCGTAGCTGAACCTGACGAGGCACTACTACTCAAGCTCGCGATCTGCGTGTCATCAAGCAATTGACCTCCTCGAAGCTGATCGGGAGTTTCTGCTTGCTGAGCATTTGCAGCCGCAGAGCTGTACGCCTGGATCGTCTCACTTCCGGAAGAACTGATAGCAGTCAGTCAATGTCTCGCAGAAAAGGAGAAAGGTATTTACGGGATGTTGATACCACCGACCATGCCAGACCTGGACTTGTCAATGAGGTTCACCTGGAAAACGGAGAATGAGAGTACTGGCAATGCCTCTGCACGCTGCAGAAATAGTACACGGGGTCGTTGCTTGTGACGTTCACTACAAACTTCTTCGCGCCGCTGTTGGTACCAGAGTACGGTCCACTGTAGACTGTGGATACATATATCAGCGTCAATCAGATCAGCAGAGGAACTAGCAGCAGACATACAGTCATCGTCGTCGGTCTGACAAGGGCTGTCAAATTCGCCCTCGACGACATTGTGTCCAGGAAAGAGCTCGAAGACAACCGTGTCGCCCTGAACAGCGCTGACGGTCTGGGGAACAAAGACGAGGCCGGACTCTCCAACTTGGACGGTATGCACGGCAGCAGCAGCCAGCGAGACCAACCCAGGTGCGACGTAACGATACATCTTTAGCTTCTTCTGGTTGGCGGCGAAAGCACTTGGAATGGCGTGAAAGTAAGCTTCAACGCGACGTACGATCCTCCTTCAGCAGAATGTATCGAGAACAATTGAGCAAGTTGTGAGCGCAACAGATTCTTAAGAGCACCGCCCGCCTTGCTGGCGGTTCATTCCTGCCCAGCCGTCGAACCAGGAAGTTACGCAAACGAGTACGGAACTGCCCAATTGGAACCTGGGTATCATTAACGATCGAGCTGAAAGGGAAATGACCTTCACGATATCCGTGGAACGAGGCCGCCCGGTTGGGGCTGTGTAAGCGACTGGCTTACTTGGCTGAAAGGGTGAGATCCTGCATCTTCTCGCCAGGATTCGCACCTCCTGCATACTTCTCACTCCGACAGCCTGTGACGTGCTAATCAATCCTCGTCGCATTACTCACTGCAGAACGATCTTGCGCCGCCTAGAGAGAAATGGACAAGAGGCGGTCGACTGCGCGTGCCCAGGTGGTAGATGTGTCGATGGCTGAGAGAGCTCCAAGGCGCCAAATCTCCGCCTGAAGCCCGGCTCAGCCCCGCGAAGTACCCCGCAGTCTTTCTTTGGGCATAGCCCTCAGCGACGACTTCGAAAGTCCGGCGACGACCATTGGAGCATGGTAAGATGAAGGATGCGACGAGCGCAGAATCCGATGAAGAAGTATAGTCGCAGATGGAGTGAAGATGGAAGGAGAGCTCAGAATGGGTGGGCTGATAACAGAGAGCCCATCAAACGCAAGCTGTCGCAGCAGAAAAAAATTCAGCGACTCTTCGCGGTCGAGAGATGAGAATGGTCGTTGATACTTGTGAGCAATCCCACTGGAGCTTAGGTGGTGGGTACATACGACAACCTTCCTTTCAGTTGTGTTCTGTGGGCGGGATCAAGTCGTCAAATCTCAAGAACGCTGCGTCACGTGATCCATAGTTGATTCCTCCAGCCCTGAGCCCATCTTCAGGGCGTTCTCACCAAACATCGCAACTGTCCGGGAACAATGAAGGCTTTCCGAAGGTGAGAGGCCAGAAGAGGGGATTACTGGGGTTGCTGAGTGGTCCACACTTTGGAGGGCCTGGTATCACCCGTAAACCTTGAAACCCACAGAGCCACCGCGCGTTTCCCAGCGGATGAAATGAAGTTATCAGTGAAATGCCACTCGTCAGTGAGATGCCACGAGACATTGAGTACCGTACATTTACCTCTTTAGCCACCTCTTTAGCCCTGCAAAGCGTCCATCAAAGCCGACGGCACGTGACCTGCCCTTGCTTGAACGATTATATTGCATGTTGTCAGATCGAGTACGCGTCCTGCATCAACCTGAGGGCCTCAGAGCAGACTGGTGCTTCGACGTGGTTCTTAGCATTCCACTTTAACGTTACTTGACGTGTTGCAGCCCGGACATTCTCCGGCCCGTGCCCCTCGGCAGATCCATGATATGTCGCGAATCTCTGACGGCACTTGTCTCGCGGCGGCACAACCACCAATCCAGCCTCTCATCACGCGTTTGATCGCTGGCGTCAGCATTAAAGGACAGCAGAATCGAGCGGCACATCATGGGTCCGCGCAAAGCGCAGCCTCGTCTAGATCGATCAAGCAACCAAATGCTGGTAGCACAGCATTGACAGCCGAGACTGAGAACAAGCGGTGGACGTGCGAAACGTGACAGTTACAGCGATGACCGAGGTTTGCAGCATACATGCCACACGTTCGAGCGGGAGAGGATCTTATGTATTCTCTGCCGTGTCACGTTCTCTATCGTTCGCTCATCACCCGTTTCCTCTTCTTGTTTCTAATTTGACCTTCAGCTACAGCTTGCCGACTTGACTCCTCGACAGTCAAGCTTGGAGGCTGAATATATCTAATCATCTAATACGGGATCAATCACAACGTGTTCTGCTAGGCACCGAGACCAAGGGAGTGCAGGATAGGACCGCTAGCCTAGCATGAACAAAATCACCTCGAAGGTCCAAGCCGTCGTAGGCAAAGTCAAGCGACGCAACAGCACAGCTCCAAGCGCCGGCCCACCTCCGTACATCCATGATCGCACTTATCGTTTATCGCGGATCCTCTCCGTTGTGTTGCTCACGCTACTTCTTCTGCTTTCCATTCCGGCTCTTACTCTCAAGGTCTACGGCTACAACTTCATCGAGATTAATGGCGAAATGGGCTTCTACCTCGTGAATAACGAGACTCCCGGCCCTGGCGAGGGCAATCACATGGGTGACGCCTTGGTGGCGGCGCTTCCTCACAGCCTCTTTCGTGTACCGGAGAAGCTTGTGCTTGTCGTGGCTATGCTCAACATCCTTCTCAGCATGGCTCACTTGGGCTTCGTTGCTTGGGACTGGAAAGCTGCTCGACGCGTAGGTTCTTTGCAGCCTGAACATGCAAACAGGACGCTGACAGATCATCAGACTCAGACACACTCATTCCGCCGAAATGCAATGGTCCTGCACGTTGTTAACGCTATCCTCGTTTTGGCTGCTCTGATCGGGTCGTCGGTGGCTCACAGGGACTCATCAACGTTCGATTACAAGCTCATCCCCCAGGAGCCCAACGCTGTATCACCTTCAGGCTACCGTTACTACCGCTACGACGCTGGCATGTTCGATCTGGAAACCTGGACCTGCGAACTCATGAACGCACCTGCCGTTGGTGATGCAATGAAAGACTACAGCGCGCAGTGTCAGATTGAGGTCGCTGCTAGGATGATTTTGGTTCCTTTCTTTCTCGCCACCCTTGCTGTTACAGGGCTGTCCATTTGGGCACTCGTCGTCGGCGGAAAGCAGATGCCCGGCAGCGAGCAGCTCTACACCAAGGATGTTGATCTCGAAGTCGGCAAGCAAGTGCAGATTGAGGAAGTCGAGCTTGACACACTAAGACCTGAGAGGCAGGTCGATGCTAGGCTAAGCAAGATTGAGGAGGATGCGGAGGAACCTGAAGAGGTCCCTAAAAATGCGTCACCGGCAGCGCTCGCCAAGGTTGCTGAAGCACCGTCCGAGTCTGAGGAAAGTACAGATGAAGCTACAAAGAATCTTTCAAGCGCATCGCAACCTTCAAAGTAGAGACTTGTAGGCAATAAATACTTCAGCATTCAGCGTCTTATTTGGTCCAGGTCGTGGTTCAATGGACCAATTCGGTGACTGCTCCAGCTCACCTTTTGTTCAGCACGGACAGAGCAGCTAGCGGAGAGAAAACTCCCAGTTATTGACATTTCACATAAGATGTTAGAGGCGAGGCTACAACGATAGACAAAAATAAAGGGTTCAATGACACTCGCTCATGCGAAGATGCAAAACTCAATGAAATCAACTGCTCTTGGTGTGGTCTTGCGGGGGACCCGCTAGTTCAACACCAACACCACCAATCTCAGCGTTCCACTTCCGTGATTGCTATGGTAAGGTGGGAAATTTTTGGACGACTTGATCTTCATGTTGCACAACACAGAAAATTGGTCTGTTTTTGGGCGTCAAAGGACCGTAGTGACTTTGTAAGTTGCTTGTTTTTCGGACCCTTGTGCGGTGGTGTGCGTCGGAGATGGTGGAGGAGCTTTCGGGTCCCCAGGGTAAGCCCCGGCTGACCTGCATACCCGCATCGCAGCTCACGAGAATGGTGCGCACCGGCGCAGGGCACCAGATGACAGATGCAGGTAGTGCGACGATCTGTAACCCAAATGTGGAAAGCTGTCTCGTTCATTGGAGCTTGGAAGTGCGCTGAGTAGAGGATGTCGGTGAATCGTCGTTGACACCCCCGATGCTGCGAACATGCATCGTGAGCAATAGCGACAAGAGAAATTGTTTGATGGTGTGGTTGCGCAAAGGCAGGCGCCTTTTGGTGTGGCAGTCGCGATGCCTATGTGTGCAGCCTTCCTTCGTTTTTGCAACTGTTTCTACGACGCAGCAAGATCATTGACTTGCGATGAAAAGCTCACTTGACGGAGCATGTGTCGCTGATCACCAAGCACTAGGCAATAAGCCACCAAATTCGATTATGACAGCGCCTCCTATACGAGCATCGCCACATGTACGGGAATCCGGGACATTGATAGAGTACCACGCCCCCGGTCACCGCACTGTTGCTAGAAACCTCTACAGCGAGCGGTTGCAAGGCAGGAAACTATCAAAATCAACCGTTACCGCATTGGCGTGCAAGTGCGACACATTATACCGCCCAAGAAAGTTACAGAAACGACGCAACAAATCGATTACCCTCATGGATCCTCCAGAATCGTCGACGGTCAACGTGGAGTCTGCCGCAACCAGGAACGATCAGAATGCGATGGAGTTGCCGCGACTCGTGATTCTCCGTGGTCCAGAGAGAGTGCACACTCCATCTCCAACCACAGCAGGGACTGATTGCGACAACTATTCATGGCCGTCACGACGAGGAAGCACTCAACCAGCAGAGTCCGTTACAGATCTGCTGACTCCGGCAACGAAAGCTAGGGCTAGCCAGCTGAGGGAAGTGCAGACTGCTAAAGACAGTGGAGAGCGCCCAGAAGCCGATGCTCTACCTCCAAAGGTACACCGGGAAGCCGATGCTCTGCCACCGAAGGAGCGACCATCATCAGGTCCGCCACAGGGTCCGCCTCATGGACGACCAGGAGGGCCGCCCGGGGGAGGACCACCTGGAGGAGGACCGCCTGGCAGTGATGGTCCATATCCATCATTACCGAAGACCATACTGATCATGGTATCACTATACGTGTCGATCTTCCTTGTTGCCCTCGACCGTACGATCCTGGGACCCGCAATACCTTCCATAACGAATCAGTTCAACAGTCTGGCAGACATCGGCTGGTACTCTTCGGCGTATATGCTGACGTCCTGCGGCTTCATTCTCCTGTACGGTCGTATCTACACCTACTTCCCAACAAAACCGGCCTTCTTGACGGGTATCTTCCTGTTCGAAATTGGAAGCGCAATCTGCGGTGCGGCGCAGAACAGCATCATGCTCATCATCGGCAGAGCGGTCGCAGGTCTTGGAAGCAGCGGCGTGTTCACCGGTGCCATCTTGATCATGATGAACACGGTGCCTTTGCACAGGAGGCCACTGCTGCAAGGCTTGTTCGGCGCATGCTTCGGTGTTGCAAGTGTAACAGGGCCATTGCTCGGTGGTGCATTCACGGAGAGCGGACTGACGTGGCGCTGTATGTATTCGAATCGCTCATGTCTATAATCAGTGCTAACGATGCCAGGGTGCTTCTACATCAACATCCCTCTGGGCGCGATTACGGTCGTCGTGGTCATGTTCCTGCTGAAGATTAACGAACGAAAGCCACCAAGAAATGGGTGGAAAGATACAGTACGAAAGATGGATCCCGTCGGCACCATCTTATTCCTTCCTGGAATCACTTGTCTCCTGCTGGCGCTCGAGTGGGGCGCGGCAGATTATGCCTGGAGCTCACCTCAGATCATCGCTCTCCTCACCATTTTTGCGGTCTTGTTCACAGCGTTCGTGGCATGGCAGTACTATACTCGGAACACCACCGCAACAGTCCCAGCTCGCATACTGTTCCAGCGCAGTATTGGGTGCGGCTGTGCATCACAATTCTGTGTCGGTGCCACAATGCTTACAGTCTCGATCTACATGCCGCTATGGTTCCAGGCAATCAGAGGAGTCTCTCCTTTCCAATCTGGCGCCAACTCTTTGCCTCTGGTGCTTTCGACTGTATTCTCTTCGATCATATCCGGTGGTCTAATCCAGCGCATTGGGTACTACACCCCTTTCATGATCTTCGGAGCTTGCTGTATGGCTGTGGGTACTGGCTTAGTCACTACCTTGACCACTCATACGAGAGATGCTCAGTGGATTGGCTACCTGATCGTGCTTGGTGTTGGTGTCGGTAACTCTATGCAGCACGCCAACTTAGCAGTGCAGGCTATCCTTCAGAAGCGCGACATCCCAATCGGCACCGCGATGCTGTCACTTTGCCAGACTCTCGGAGGTGCTGTCTTCACCGCTGTGGGCCAGAACCTGTACATTGACAAGTTCTCTGAAGGCTTGGAGCGCATTGATGGCATCAACGTGGGCGAAATACTGGAACACGGTGCGACAGACTTGACGAAAGGGCTATCTCCTGGGGTTCGGGAGCAGGTGCTCGTCGCTTACAATAACTCCTTGACGCAGGGCACTTTCCTTGCAGTGCTCTTTGTCGCCTGCCTGGCTGTACCTGCAGCTTGTGGTATGGAATGGCGAAGCGTGAAGAAGGATGTCAAGAAGCCAGGACCGCCAGGTACGAAAGATCTCGAGATGAACACAACCCATAAACGAAACTTCTCAGGAAACGGTCTTGAGATGCGCGCGTCTCGAAAAGACGCCATCAAACTGGACGACGAAAGGATGGACGAAGACTTTGTAGCGCCACCGGCTTCGGCTTTCAAGAGGATGTATCGTTCCAGTGGACACTTTTCGCAATGGATGACGGCGAAAGTAAACCCAGATTTGCGTACAGAGCTCTGCTATGGGAAGTAGACGAAGAGAAGCCTGTTGGTCGGCGTTGTATATCTGTCGCGATGTGATCCCAATTTCGGTGAGCTAGTAGAAGGAGTTTTCGAATAATTGGGTATACTGGTATCCATAGACGTGACTGATTGGTGGCAGAATTGACGTTCCACTATTCATAAGAGCTATCTCTCAGTCTGCTTGCGTCAGGTACGTTGTTGTGTTAGCCTGCCATGATATGCTTATGCGAAAACAAGCTTTCTTTGCGCGCTGAGACAGAGACGGTCCCGAATTCGCAGCAGAGTCAACCAGTGAGCAGAGCTGACAGCTCCGCAGATCCTGAGCAGTGTGACGTCGTACTCCATTGCCTGTGGTGCTTATCATCGCTTGGCATCTAGCGTAGGGCATTTGCAGCAGCTAGTGCAAGCCGGTCCGTAAGGCTCGAGCACGATCACCGTCGCGACCTTTCGAGCGCGTGCAGGTGAACCATACGAGATTAATGTTATATTCTTCCTCGATACAGGCTGCTAGGCCTGATGGGCCCTCCAACAATGTACCAGGTCGTAAGGCGTTTGGAACACTGTGTGGCATGAGTGCCGTGTAGGCATGATACGAGCGGAACTGCCCTCGAGCCTGCATGCGCCACGCGAGTTCAGCTGCAGAATCGTTCTGATCATTGCACTGTCTTTCGAAAGCCGTGGTTCCTTCGAATGCAGTGTAGCCCCGAGATAGGGAGCTCTACACAGAGAGGTACATAAACAGGCTTACAAGAGACGGGCGGTACATGCCGGTTACGAGGTGAATGCTCCGACAAGCTGAAGATCCGCTGATCGCCTTGACTCTTATCCACGGTTCCCCGCAGGACTGTCTGAAGGTCGCGGGATTTCGACGAATTGGTACTGATACCATCCATCAGCCGCAGAAACGATGCTGGTGGGCTCCGTTGAGACTCGCACACGTCGCTTGTTTGACATGCGCTGGCCTGGAGAATGGCTCGGGGACATTGGCCGCGACATGCAATCAGGAAGCTAAAGATAAGTCGAGCGTGTGTGACTTCGGAAGAGTTGAGGGTACTTGAGAGCAAGCTGTATCGCAAGGTATTGTGGGCAACTCCTTTCAACAACTCCTTTCAACAACTCCTTTCAACAACTCCTTTCAACAACTCCTTTAGAATAGAGTCTTAAAAACAAGTCTCGTACCAGCGATGCTCAACTCGTGCCACATTGTCTTGAGTTTAGCTTGGCAAGATGCTGGGGACACAACGTGAGCGATCGCAATGGCTACTGCATTGCGCAAGCAGTGCCCGTCAAGTACGGACTTGATAATCGATTTCTTGTCGTTTGGTTCGCGCTTCGAGTATCAGATCACCAATGCTGGGTTCAACATCGTCTCCGCACAGCCTCGAGTCAAAGGCATCGCGGTCGCGCACGATCTCGGCTGGGACTGGCCCGAATTCTTCGGTTCTGAGGAGACTGAAAAGTCGTTCATCGATGGTCAACTTGTCGCATTCCGGCTCCTGAAACCCGATGTCGTCTTCCATGGGATGTGGGCACCTGCGTCCATAGCCGCTCGATTGCTGGGCATCCGGACCATCAACTTTCTTCCAGTACCATTGCACCCAAGAGCTTTCGCGCATGGGCTGGTGCGCGATCTTCCGGACATGATACCGTTATTCACTCGACTACCTCGACCGATGCGACAGCACATCGCTCGGTGGGCAAGTGGTCTCATGATCAAAGCACCGATCTTCCACTAACGCCGACTCGGAGCAGCAGCGGCAGCCTGTGGCTGGCCGATCAAGGGTCCCATCTCGCTGTTCGACATGAACATGGCGGACCTAAACCTTGTAAACGACCATCCAGTCTTTTATCAGGAGTACCTGCATCGCCTTCCCAAGAACATCGTTCTGACAGGTCCGTTGTACGCTGCAAGCAATGATGAGTTGGATGAAGACATCGCAACCCATCTCAAGACAGACTCTGGCGCATCGATCCTGGTTACAATGGGAAGTTCGGGTACAGAAGAGTTCCTGTTCGAGGCAATTCGCGCGTTGAGGCTCGATCATGGCGATGACTGGAGTGCCGTCGTCCTGGCGTCGAAGTCGATCTGCTCGATTGACAAGGCCAGAGAGGTTGCGGGCGGAGATCCACGCCTCCTCGTAACAGAACGCTTCATTCCTGCTTCGGCGGCGAACGCGCTTGCCGATTTGGTTGTCGGCCACGGTGGGCAGGGCACAGTGCAATGCGCGTTAGCTGCCGGGAAGCCAATCGTAGGCGTGGCATTGCAGGTCGAGCAGCAGACGAATCTGGACAACGCAATGAACACGGGCGCTGCGATTCGCGTTCAGAAGCAATCATGAAATGCGAAGAACATTCGCAGTGCAGTGCTGACGGTTCTTCGCGATCCTTCTTGCGCCGCTAGCGCCAAAGTTCTTGCAGAGACGCTCAATGCAATGGACGGAGCTACAACAGCAGCTGAGGTCCTGTGAAAGTTCGTTTCGGAAGAGCAGACGGAAAAGATGAAGGGCTTGATGGACGGAAAATTAGTCATTTACTGTGTTCTCGGAACGGAGGAGGAAAACAGGCCCACGTAGAAGCGCGCTAGCGACTAGCGCGTCGTCATCATTCACTCTCGAAGTTCGACGCGTCGAAGTTCAAGCCAATGCACTCATCTCGGTCATACTCCATTTGTCCATCCACATAAACCACGTCGTATCTAGTACACGTAGCGGAATGTCCTCATCTCTTTATCAGTCATATCTGCAAAGTTCACGTCACCGGCCTCATCCACTGAAACACCCTCGATGCCAGTCTCGCGGTCCCGCTTCTTGTTCTCCCGCATCAAGAAGAGGCGCAGGACGAAACATAGCACGAGCGCTGCACCGCAGCAGACCATCATTGCGAGGAAGCCGGATGGATAGCTAGGGGCCTCCTTGGCAAAGAAAAGCTGCGGGCCAATGATGTTACCCGTGCAATAAGCGATGAAGATCTGTCATCGTTAGCATGTCGAACTTGGTATCAAATACAAGGCTCACTCACCATTGCGTTCGCAGTGCTCTTCTTCGTGAAGCCACCAATGTTCCCGCTCGACATACTAAGAACCATTGGGAAGTTTGCCGAGAACGCAATGCAGAGACAGTAGCCCATAAATCGCGCCCAAATCTGAGAAGGGTGTATTTCTCGGATCATCACGGCGCCAACCAGTGCGACAGCTAGGTTCCAAGCCATGAAGTATGTGCGCGTGTTGCGAAAGCGGGTGCTGCCGTAAGTACCAATGAGGACGAAGACGCCCTGGAACACTTGACCAAGCATCTGCACGAGCAGTGTGTTGAGCGTTGAGAAGCCCATGCCCTTGATGACGATGGAGCCGAACTGTCAAATGGTCAGTCAAGCTGTCAGTGGGCCTGGAAGAGTCTACCCACACCATGGAGACCACCATTTGCGATGTTCTGTGCAAGCTGAATGGCGACCAGAATCCAAATCTTGACGTCAAGCAACGCCTCAACCGATTGGCTCCACTTCCATGTGTTGTTCTTGATGCCGGTCATGTTCTCTTGCACGCGAGTAACAGCTTTAACTCTGTCAGCAGTGTTGAGGAACCGCGCGCTCGATGGTTCGTTCGGCAGGAAGAAGTAGATGGCTGCGGACCACACTACAGTGAGTGCGCCGAATAACAGGAAGACAGCCTGGAAGCCAAGTCAGTATGGATGCATTGGCTGTAGAAGAGGAATCCTACCTTCCAAGCCTCGATACTGCGGACATGTCCAACACCATAGGCGAGGACACCGCCGAAGATGCCAGCGAAAACATTCCCCATGAACCACGCTCCATGCCTCAATGGCTGTTCAGACCTCTTGTACCACATTGCCACGATTACCGTTAGCCCTGGGCCAATGGCGGCCTCGGCTGCGCCCAAAAAGAACCGGATAGCAAGCAGACCTTCAGCGTTGAAGCAAGTCGCAGTCAGCATGAGGATCGCACCCCATACGATACTACACGAGATTAGCATTATCTCGCTCTGATCGCCAGCCGCACTTACACTGAAGCTGCGATGGTGCGAGCGACGGGGAACCGGACCATCAGTGCAGCTGCTGGGTACGATGCAGCGAGGTAGCCGAAGTAGTAGATGCCGCTCGCCCAACTGTATTGCTCTCCAGTCATCTTGAGGTCGGTTTGCAGGCCCATAATGGCGGTGTAGCCCAAGGCTGACTTGTCGAGGAATTGGAACATGTACGATAGTCCCATGATTGGAAGCAGGCTGTGAAGGTCAGCGTGGTGTATGCATTGAATCATGACCTTGTATTTACTTCAGATCGATCTTACGTAGTATACGCCTGTCCTCCTCAGGACTGAGGGCCTCTCGAGAAGCAACAACATCGCCGAGTTCGGTGAGTACCTGGTCCTTTTCAGGGTAGTCCTGACTGTCCTTCTTCTCGTTCGTATGTGACATGATCAAGTTTCGAGATGACTGAATGGAGTTGGACAGATGATGGACTCAGGGCTGTGACAATTGATGGCCATTGAGCGTTTTCGACGGGCGCTCTCTTATAGCACATGGCTATCTACAAGGCGTACGCTCCATGCTTGGCGCATTGATAAGTGACTACGCAGAGAGATACCAGATACGCAAACAAGCGAGATGCGGGGATGCAGATAGCAGTCGGTTAAGGTTCTACGGGAGTTGCATACGGAGATGCTGACGATTTGCGACACTTCCCAGTACGCTCACGTGATCTGCGGCAAATAAGCGCTCCCTAGCTCGGATTTGGTATAGTGAAGGCGATCTGTCGCCAATTCCAACGTGGACACCTTAGAAAAAGACTCTCAGGCAAGCGCTCGCACACTTGCGACCTCTCTTCCTAGATATATCAAAGACGCTTGCATTGGAAACACGGTAGTAATATCCCTTAGCCCAAGACGAACACTTCATTGTGCTCCATTTGCGACCTGATATCAATGCGCTTGTTATTGCGCCGCTGCAGTGGGATTGCAGTCAATAAGAATTGATATGCGCGCTCGTAATTCTTGCCGTAGAGCCGAAAGGTCTCGAAACGGCCTAAGATGAACTTCTGGTGCAGCATATCCTGGGTCTCGAGTGCTGCCAGGAAAAGAGGCCAAGCGACTCTCAAATTCGGCTGGTCTCCGCCATGTATATGGTCTTGAAAGCAGAGATTCATGATCTCTTGCAGAGCATAGCGCTGTCGTTCGTCCATAGGCCCATCAAAGGCCGTCAGGCGCTTGAAGTCCAGGACCACCGCGTGGTACATTGGCACAATTGCTCGCATGTTGGCTACCAACCTGTGGCTATTGTCTGTCTCCAGAGATAGTTCATGTGCAACCTCCATAAGCTCTCTGAAAAGGTCGCCAACCTCATCTATTGAGTATTCGACTTCGTGAGCTTGCTCTGTTGCTAACACGGGATCGTCCCGGTACAGGGTCGCAAGCTGAGCAGTCAGGAAGCGCAAATACGCGCAATGGCCGAGCAAAGCATAGATGTTTCGATTTTCGACGTCGTCCACAAGCTCAGCTTGGGGATATGCGTCGCCCCAGGCTAGTCGATACAAGGAGTTGGAATAATGATGAAGCCGACCCACTGCCTTGATAGGGTCTTTGGAGCGCATGCGAGAGTCTGTTGGGTTCGAGAGAAGCATGTTCAAGATTGCTTCATTCACGTGCCCGCCGACACCAGAAGTCGCAGCTGCAGAGTCCAACAACACAATCCAGATCAGGACGCGTGCGGAGTAGATCGAAATCTTCGATTCTCTCCTTGACTCATCCACTCGAACAGGCACATAGGCCTTCTCCAGAGCTCCAAGCTTGAGTGGAGGAAGCTGAAGTAGTTCACCGCTTTGTGACTGTAACAGTGACGCCACTCCCTGGAGATGGCTTAAATATGCTCGGCATTGTTCGTCGCCAAACTGTTGCTCGTATATCAGCATCAACCACAAGGCAGTGAGTATGATATCCAGATCTTTTGTAGCGTCGCTTGATGGCACGATGGACTCTGCCATGAGTCTGAGGGCCTGGCCGTAATGATGCGACGAGGCCTGTTGAGCGCTTGCTGAACGCTGGTGACGACGATAGTCCATCTCTTGATGCCCAATCGCCACAACCATATGCATGACCATGGGTTCGCCTTGGGCGATTTTGAACATCAGCGAGATCAGCGAGTACTCTGGATTCTTTGTATGATGCAACCTGGCGAACTCGGTCCGGAAATAGCGAATGGCTTCATGATCCTCCTCAGAGAGATTTAAAGAGCATGGTGCTGTATCTGTTGATGTTCTGATCGAGTTGCTTGAAGCAGGACTGGTACTATAAACTCCTTGAATCAGTGGTGAGAGGCCCACCGGGCTCTGGGTGGCGATGGCAGTGATGGGAATCTCGGCGGGCAGCGAGGGTGAGTCGTACGCGTCTCGTGCTGCATTTGAGCCGGCGGGCGATGCAACATTGCTGGTGGAGGACAAGGTGCTCGGTGCAGAGCTTATGCTTCGATGTGCCTTGCGACGCTCGGCGAGCGTAGGTCGTGGAGCATAGTCGCATGTTAATCCAAGCCGTTCACATCGTCCACAGACAGGACGGCGTCGATCGCAGCCTTTCTTCACCGTGGGACTGCGGCAAGTCCAACAACCCCCTCTGCTACGGCGCCGTGTCTCAGGGGCATAGTTCGCTTCTGTGGCCATACGCGTGAAGACATTCAGGGCCAATTGCCAGATAAGGCATTTGCGGAGAAGGGAAGTGTGATTGTGGGATGAGACCTTGGAGAACTTCGGAAGGAGGAAAGGTTCCGCACCAAGTGGGGCGCCAACAACGCTAATGAAGCGCTTATTTTGTCTAGATAAGCGCTCGCTATCATTGCCCTCGTCGCCTGCATCCGAAGATGAGGTCAACATCTCAGTCAGAGAGGCCGAAATCTATCTTCCGAGTCTACAAAAGCAGCTGTGAATCAATCATGGACATCACATCCCTTCGTTTTCCTGAACACTCTGCGCCTACAGCTTCGACGGCACCAGAACAAGTTCTGATAGCCCAATACATCAGCCAAGGAGTATAACATCGAATTCGAAGACAACATGGGTTCGCATAGCGAGAGCGCAACGGCAGTATTTGAGGAAGCTCGTTCCAATATAATCTCAACCATCGACGGCGCTGACGCGGGGCTTCACAAGGTCAACAAAGCGCTACACCAAAATCCGGAATTGGGATATGAAGAGCATTTCGCTCACCAAACGATCACTGATTACCTTTCCTCCCTGGGTTTCAAAGTGAAGAAGCACGCATATGGCTTTGACACCAGCTTTGAAGCAGAATATGGATCTGGCGGCCGTCTCGTCATCATTTGTGCTGAGTATGACGCGCTGCCAGGCATTGGCCATTCATGCGGGCACAACCTCATTGCAACGTCTTCCATTGCTACATTCATAGCTGCGGCAGAAGCTATGAAGAAGCACAACATCGAGGGCCGATTACGGATACTTGGTACACCTGCCGAAGAAGGCGGGGGTGGCAAGGCAAAGCTCATCGATGCGGGCGCATTTCCAAAGGAGACTGCCGCAGCAATCATGGCACATCCGCTAGCTGCTCATCAGGTCTTCCACAAGCCTGGATACTACCAAGGTCTTGCCGGCCTGAAGCTGATAGCAAGCCACAAGTTCAAGACCGAGTTTCGAGGCAAGCCAGCGCATGCTGCAGGCGAGCCCTGGAACGGTGTCAACGCTCTCGATGCCGCAGTAGCGGCGTACTCAAATGTCGGTCTCCTGAGGCAGCAGATGGAGCCAGATGAACGTGTGCACGGAGTCATTGAGGCAGGAGGGACTGTCCCCAATGTCATCACGGACTACACGCGGATGAACTGGAACGTTCGCAGCCCTACCATTGAACGAGCCGACAAACTGCTTGCTCGCGTCAGAAATTGCATCGAAGCAGCAGCCTTAGCCTCTGGATGCAAGCTTGAATACATCACGTAAGTCCTGTGGATAGGCTCATCTTACAATTTCGATACTGACCTCGTCAAGCTCACCTACATACCTCAATCTTCGCGCGAATAGAACACTGTGTGAGCTGTACGCTCAGGATATGGATGTTCTGGGCACCAAAGTTCAAATCAATCAGGAAAAGCTCATGAACGCCTCGACCGACATGGGCAATGTCTCGCACATCATACCCAGCTTCCACGGCGCATTTGTGATTCCAGCGAAGGCTGATGTATCGGCGCATAATCCAGCATTTGCGGCTTGTGCGGGTACGGATGGCGGTCACAAGGCGGCGGTCAATTGTGCGAAAGGGATGGCAATGCTCGCTCTGAGAGTGTTGATCGATGAGGACGTTGCAAGAAGAGCGAGGGAGGATTTCAAACAGGACAGTGAGTAGCCTTGGCGCAAAAGGCATATGTGTGTATTTGCTTGCACCTTAGCGAAACGATACCTTTGCATACCAAATGTTCCTTCCCAAAATTTGAGGCCATGACGTCACGGAACGCGGTTTGTTAGTCGCGTATTCTTCCCAGCCACCGTAGACAAACCAACAAATGCTCTCCATTCCGTATCGCACAATTGTGTTGTGAGGGCTACGACAGTATGCGCGTTGCTTTTGCAAATCCCGTGCACACTGGATGGCTGCATTCTGTATTTAGCCTCCTGCATCTCCTCTACAGCTCTATTCTTACGAAGCCATGAATGAGCCGCCTTTCATAGCAAATCTTCGAGCCCCGTCAACGGTGCGAGGTCCTTGACTCGGCCCGAGTCGTTGCTCTGCGGGACTTTCGTTTCCGAAAGATGTCGCTTGCTATCATATCTGAGCAGCCTTGATAGGCCGAAGACGTTGGGCATCTTCATCTGCACAAATGTCCGACGGTGACTCTTCATCACATCCATGGAATGACATGACCGTGGACCGTTGAACGGAAATCCACTCCAACAGCAGCGTACAGCAGCAGAGGAACAAACTTTGTACTTCACTACTACTACCCCGATCCCAGCTCGCGCGTGTTCACAGCATGAGGGCCGGCTCGCCCCGCGTAATCCGCCTCAGTCAAACGCCAACTCATGCGCAGGCGCTTCTCGATCCGGTGGACTCGACTGTCGAGGCAGCGAATAAACTGCATGAGCTCCACACCTTCGACCAATCAGCGTCCGCTACGTTGAGAATCCTAGGCAGTGCTGGGTCACCGCACTTTGACGTGCATGGGAAGCCACCTAGGCTTGCGAGCCCAAAGCTGATGATCGTCAACCCTTAAAGGTTGGGTGACCCCGGATTCCGATGATGGAAAGCATCAACACCTGGTCTTGAACACGATGTCTGAAGTTCCACCTCCGGCTCCAGCTCCACCAGCTGCAGTATCTGCGTTAGCTTTGATCCCGCCTCCAACGCCTCCACCAGGGCCTCTGACATACCGTGAGCGACTTGCACAGTTCCGCATCCTGGAGGAGAAGAGGATCGAACTCATTGAGGTACTCAAGGACGATGAACCGAACCGACTGTCGACTGACACAATAAAGGAACTGTTAGACAAGCTCGAGAAGACCGAGGCACGGCTTGCACAAACCGAACTCGACCTCAACTCGGAACAAAATGTCCGGCGAACGCTACAGGCTGAGGCCCATGAGGCGAAGACAAGGGAGGACGCACTGGCACAAAAACAGGTCAGACTAACCTTACTTGGCTAGCTTCTACACTTGCTCACTAGCAGACAGGCTAAACGTCCCTTCGTGTTGGTGTTGATTGATGTGGATGCTGAGGGCTTCCTCGTAAGTCTCAGCTTATACAAACCGAACTACAAGATTGATCTTCTACAGTTCCAAGACAAGTACATCACGAAGAAGGCCCAAGGTGGTGAGGCTCTGGCTGATGAACTGCTCATACGGACACGCGAATACCTTCGACCACAGTTTGAGGATGCAGACAATTTGGACATCATCGTACGCGTCTACGCGAACCTCGAGGGTCTAGCCAAATATCTGGTACGGCAAGACAAGATCAGCAACCTGGGTTCCTTGCGTGCAATGTCGACCTCGTTCAGTGGACGCATAGCAAGCTTTGATTTCGTAGATGTGGGTGTCAACAAGGAAGGCAGCTCTGGACGAAAGATCCGAGGTAAGTACATCAGCTACTCATTGATCCGTGACTTCATCAGCTCACGTCAAGTAGAGAACCTTTCGTTCTTCACAGCGAACTCCCACCTGCGACACGTGATTGTCGGGTGCTCGCCAGCCGATCTACCTGCTGCTCTCCTATCCACACTTCCCCTCGATAAAGTCACATTGATCGAGTCTCTGCCACTCCCCGCATCACTTACGACTCTGCCACTGAAGGTCACAAAGTTCTCTTCGGTGTTTCCTGCACCACCGCCGATGAAGTCACCTCGCCCAACCGGCCGCAATGGACCTCAACTCCAGCTGATGCAGCAAGAAGATGATAGTGGAGGCCAGACATGGCTCGTCATACAACCTGAGCGGAATGACAGCAACGGCAGACACCGTGACTCCAAGCGGCGAGGTAGGAGCGAGGATGAAGCTTCCAATATCAGCATTTCGATCGGTGCTGACAATAGTGTGAGTGTAGACAGCGGTCACAGGCGCATTATGAGATAAATATGGTATTAGTCCAGACAAGTGGAACACGCAGGGCTTCGAGTGTATAAGTTGGAAGAGACTGGCAGAATAGCATAGTGCAGCATAGCATAGCGCAGCATAGCATAGCGCAACATAGCATAACATTGATATTTACTGACCCAAAATTCTAGACGCATGGTCCTAGAGCTAACAGAGGCAGTGTGCGTCTTCAGTGTTGTACGAAAACCCCACTCTTCACACGACATGACTCGAGGGCACCCTCAAGTAAACTCGGAATTGTGTGAAACAAAGTCGAAGACGGAGCATCTGAAAGTTCGAACGCGCAAGCATTGTCTTGAAATGATCTGTAACCCGAAGAACCGAGGGAGTCTCAAGGCACTAGTACACGCTTGGTATACGCACATCAATCCTCACGCGGAGCACGTCATGCGCCAGCCAATCGAATGCGAAACGCTTATCCGACATCGCCCATATCCTACTCTGCATGCAATACCAAGCCTGAATTGCGCCAGGATGGCACTTCAGATAAAGTCTTTTGACAGCCACAATGAAGAAACAACGATATTGTCGCTTACCATCTCCTCGGTTTCTGCACGTGGGTTCCACGAGCCTAGCGCGTACGACCAACCATCGGGATACTTCGAACTGTAGACGTCGATCTTTCGTCCATCGGGCTACAACATGGCAGGACCAGACCACTACGATGCGACCGACCACATGTCGACCTCACAGGGCAACGAGCCCAGCGTGTTCCCCACCAGCCAAGCCCATTCGCATACCCAAACACCACCAACAACAGTCAAATGGTACCGCACACCCTTCTACAACGCCACAGTCCTCGGCTTCTGCAGCCTCGCCGCCCCCGGCCTCTGGGGCGCAATGAACTCCCTCGGCGCCGGCGGTGCTCAGGAACCATACCTCGTCAACACCGCCAACGCACTGACGTTCTGCCTGATGATCGTGTCCTGCTGGCTCACGTCCTCGCTTGTCAAGTATGTCGGGATCAAGGGCGCGTTGGTTGTTGGAACGATCGGATTTGCGCCGTATAGCGCTGGTCTGTATACCAATAACCGCTTTGGCACGGAGTGGCTTGTTATTGTTGGTGCTGCGCTGTGCGGCATTTCCGCTGGTGTTTTCTGGGCGAGTGAGGCGAGTATTGCGATTGCGTATCCGGAGCCGAAGAATCGGGGGAGGATGATTGCGTACTGGATTACCTGGACGTGTGTGGGGCGCATTCTGGGTGGAGCGATCAATCTGGGACTGAACCATGAGCAGAGCACTGCAGGCAAGGTTGGATATACCGTGTATCTGATCTTTATTGCGCTGCAGTGTTGCGCGCCTTTTGTTGCGTTGCTACTGAATAGGCCGGAGAAAGTGCAGCGTTCGGATGGCGTGCCGGTGAAGCTGCAGATCTACGATAGCCCGTGGCAGGAGATCAAGGCTACGACGAAGACATTTTTGAACAAGGAGTTCCTGCTGCTGGTCTTTTGGATCGGACAGGGCGTGTACAGCGAGGCTGTGTACTACACGTACATCGCGCTTTGGTTCAGCGTGCGCGCTCGCTCGTTGGGGTCCTTCTTGTCCGGCGTCATTTCGATCGTGGTCACGAATCTTCTCGGCGCGTGGCTCGACACGCACAGCGTAGCGCTGAAGAAGCGGGCGCGGTGGGCCTTCGCCGTCATCATGGTCACGCAGGGAGCGTGGTGGATCTGGCTCACCATCAACGTCACGCAATTCTCCCAGTCTGCGACACTGTACGACTGGGCCGATGAAGGCTTTGGTCGTGCGTTCGCGCCATTTATCTTTCTCGTCGCAGGTTTCCAGCTGAACTACAATTTTGCGTTTTTCCTCATCGGCCAGATCTCGAAAAGTCCGCAGGAGACGATTCGTCTTGCGGCGCTGCTGCGTGGAACAGAGTCAGCCTGGCAGGCGCTCAGCTATGGCCTGAATGCGATTCCCATCATCGCTACTGTTGGAGGCACTTACATCAACTTCAGCATATGGGCTGTAGCTTTGGTACCCGCGTGGCTGGTCGTCAAAACTATCGGTGTCAGAAAGTACAACGACGAAGCAGACTTTGGCGGCATCGAGAGAAGCGCGGAGACAATTGGTGAAAAGGGCATCATGTGAACAAATCTGGAGGCAAAGGGCCAAATTTTTAGATAGAGGTCGTTGGTCCAGGTCGTGTAGATCGCGCCATGCAATAATTTGAGTACAAGGTATCTTACATGTTATCCGCGACGCAGTGAGCTAATTTACGAAGGTGACTTGCCAATCTCTGTGTTCAGAAGACCTGCTTCCTGCAGTTGTGCAAGAACACCCTTGTCCACTTTGCCAATCTGCTCAACCCTCTTGGGAGTAAAGGAGGAATACGGCCTCAGTTCCACGCGTTTACCCTCGATAACGCTGTTGTTCAGGGCGTCCACCGCGCGCTGCGCATCATCTTTGGTCGCGAAGTCGACACATGTAAGAAACCACATACTGGCCCCTTTATGCATGGACACTGGATTCATACCACCAAGTACTTCAACATTGAAAGGCTCGAATGCTCTATCGAGGACTTCCTGTCTTTGACCGTTCATGGTCTTGTCTGCGACCTTGTTGAACCTCCAGCCCGGTGTTTCGACGTGGAAGGTGTACCGTCGGCCTTCCAAAAGTGGCCGAATGGCCTCAGACGCAGCGGTTGCGTCATAGAGAAAGTACCGCTGCTTCATCCTGTCATCTGCCTTCCAGGTGAAAGTGTCTGCCAATGGGGATACTTTCAAGGTCCGCGGATTTTTGCCCAACTTCAGGCCGTCCAGTGATTTGACAGCCTTCTGTACTTGCTCCTCGTTGCCAAGCTGGACAAAGACGCTGGTACTGTTCTCGAATGTAAAGCGGTCGATTCGACAGTGGAGCTGCTTGCTGTTGGATGGTCACTACGGCACATGACCTAGACTCGATGCCAGGTCACCAACATCTAGCTACTGATCTACTCACACTTCGACTCCAGCATCGCGAAGGAGCTGCTGAATCTCAGCCGGGGAGGTATTTCGGTTCAACTTCGTGATGGCTACGCCATTCACGGTGGCTTCATCACGGGTAGCTGTGAGAGGCACTTCTGATCCTGTAGCTGGCGTCTGAATAACCTCTTCCTGGAACCACGCACTCGAGGTGAATTGCCGTTGCGGAGCTGCTGTGCTCGTGGGGCGAAGTAGCGAGCTAGTGGCGCGGCTGCTGGCGAAGGCCTTGGAGAGGGCAAACCGACTCTGTACAATGGCTCTGGAGATAGACATGGCGACAACAGGAACGCGAATTGGACAGCGAAGGTACAGCGATTAGCCGAATCTTCAATTGACCGACGAGAAGCTCTTGTTTGTTAATGTTGGTAACTCGCGGAAAAGCTTCACTGCACGATGACGCCAAGAGCCATATCGATAGGAAGCGCGCTAGGCGCGCGGACCAATTGAGTTCAACTCGCGAAAGGAAATGGCAATTTATCAGTCGTTCTTACATGCCTTTCGACTTTGATATCTCTGCTTCCTATGATCAAGGCACACTGCTTCCATCATGCTGTCTCTCCTTGCTCAGCGTCCCATCCTGTTCGCTCCTGCATCAATCACTTGGCGGAGCTCCCCTAAGCGCGCTTTGCGTCTCTCACGTCGTCTCCTTTCAATCCAGAGCTCACCAATCAGTAAAGCGTTTGTGTTCGGAACATCTGAATAAGTTCATCCACTCAATCAACCTACACCCTTGTCCTGAACTGCACCATCGGCCCATCCTTCTTACTCGCAAACACATCCATGATCTGATACTCATTCGCCCTCGTCCTACCAACCTCCAAATCCTTCCTGCCAGCGCCCAAGGTCGTGCCAGGAGCGAGCCTCAAGTCATACAAGTACAGCACCCTTGCAATCGTAACCGTCAACTCGACGTACGCCAACCCTTTACCGATGCACCCGCGCGGCCCAATGCTGAACGGGTTGAACGCGGATTGCGCAGCAGGCAGGCTGTCGTGCAGAGGGTTGGCGGAGGGGTCTGCGAGCCAGCGCTCGGGGATGTAGTCAAAGGGCTGCGGGTAGTAGTTCGGATTATGGTGGATGGCGTAGATGGGGACGCCGACGTCGACGCCGGCGGGGATGCGCTTGCCGTCGATTTCCATGCCACCGGGGAGAACCTGGCGAGGCAGAGCGCCGGCGACGGGAGGTGACATGCGCATTGTCTCGTCGATGCATGCTTTCAGGTATGTGCAGCTGCTTAGCTTGGGGCTTGTGACGATTTCCTCGACGTCGGAGAAGGTGGAGCGGATTTCTTTGCAGAGTTTCTCGAGGACGGAGGGGTTATGTGCCAGGTAGAAGAAGGTGCCGGACATGGCGGTCGATGTGGTGTCCGAGCCAGCGATGATCAGCAGGTTTGACTCGCCCCATAGCTCATTCATGTTGAAGCCTTCGCCTGTCTCCGCATCCTTGGCGTTGAGAAGGTAGTAGAAGAAGTCCTTGCGATCAGCCTCGAGGCCCAACTTTGTGCGCTCCATGGCCTGGCCCTTGCTGTACTGCATATACTGCGCCCGCTGGCCCGCGATCTTGCGGAAGAACAATTTGTCCAGGTGCCAGTTGTGGATGGTAAGATGGGTGCCGCACTGTCAAAGTCAGCTCAACTCCCAGACCTCCAACTGCAGAAGTCAACACTCACGATCAAATGCCTATGCGCCGCATTCCCGACCAACTGCGTCGCAAACCGGTTCCTTGGGCTCTCCAACATGCCGAACGCCTTCCCAAACACCAAATCACCCATGATATCAAACACTAACCATTCACACCAATGCGCCGCATTCCAGCTGCCGTTCCACGCCTGTCCTCCATTCTTCTCATTAACCGCATTTTCGTCTCCACCGCTGCGCCTTCCAAGCAACTCACACCCCACCCTAACATTCGCCAAAATATACTTCTCCAGATTGCGAATCGCGGCGTCGCTAAACGCACTACTCATCACCCTCCTCTTGCGCGCATGCTGCATCTTATCAATCGCACTGTGCACACTGACCGCCGCCGGGGTAGACGGAAACGCCTTGTAAAAGTCCGCTTTCTTGACATTACTCCTGAAGCCGTATATCGTCTTCAGCCCCGTGGCTGTGTTGACGGACAGCAGATTCGGACCCAGCCGGACGTATTGGCCGTATTGTAGGTGTGCGTTGTGGAATGCGAGATGTCGGGAGCCCCGGTAGGCGTAGTAGGCTAGCCAGATGTCTGTGATTTTGGCGAGGAAGGGGCCGGGATAGTGTGCGAGGGGGTGCAGGGTTAGGCGGTAGAGGATGACGGCGAGGATCTGGCTTTATTAGAAGAGTCACGGTGCTACATAGATTGGAGGCGTACGTAGAATGTCAGGCCGCCGAAGATAGTGGCTAGAAGGAGCAGAGGGGAGGTCAGGAGCGACCATGCGAGACTGAAGAGCTCCATGGCTATGGTGTTGAATCAGCGTCGAAGACGAGGTCGAGGTTTGACAAATATGGTGGCGTTATTGCAACACGGTCATTGACACACAAGCACAGCTGTATATACAGCAAGCAATACAATGCGTGAGTTTACCTATGAACAATAGCAGCCCGCGTCCTTTTAAACGAATCCCCTGCTCCCACCGCCATCCGCAGCTCCCGCGGTATCCTGAGCTGAAGGCATGCTAATTCTGACAAAGAAAAACGAAAAGCTGGGGATGTGATCCCGTGCCCCAGTTTTGCAGCAAAGCTGATGGCGGAGAGTTCAGGTATACGTTTGTGATGACGGCGGATAGGCACGGCAATTGATGGTCGTAACTTCACGTGGGCTCGAACGCAGGGCTGAAACGCTCAAAAAAGGCGGAGCGGAGCGGATAGCTCAGCGGACGTTAGCGCGCCACGGATACTCGCGATGACATGTTCAGAATTGCTCGTGCCGGATAGGCTGGGACCGGGTATCGTGCGCGTAGGGGAGGAGAGTTGTGTGCGGGATGTGAACGTGAGAACATTCCGCGAATGTATTATCGTGCTAGCAAGAGCCATTTTCGGAAGGTCATGGCATTCGTGCGTGCGGCTACATGGGCATTTTGCCGTGACAACGTCGTGCGTCGGTGCCTTGCGTTGCCAGCATTGTAGATTTGATATTGGTCCGTTCGTTGCGCTCGACTGCTGATCCCTATGAGGTGCACAGAGTGGTCGAGTTCCAAAGAGAAATGCATATCGTGAAGATCGTCAGCTGGTGCGCGTTAGTGGAACTGACGCATACTCGAATGAGAAACAACTGTCCTCGGTCGACGCGGAAATGAGCCTTACGCACGGCATCGGTGCACCGGTGTTGAGAGAGTTGGTTGTGGTGTGCGTGAGGAGGATGGTCGTGGAGGCTGTTTCTACTCCGGCACACACGATGATGCAGGAAGGAGCGTTCACGGATCACGTTGTACCACTGATACCAAATAAAAGTCTAGATTGAAATATATACCAGAAACGAAGGGTCCATCCCAAACAGATGGGCTCATGTATCGATCAGGGGCTCCTGGGGCAGCGGCTTCTCAGGCAGCGGCTTGGTCGGCAACGGCTTCATCCTCTGCTCATCCCACGTCATACTCGGACGGCTAGGACCATCCTCATAGCTATCCCGGTAGTCACCCTGCCAGTTCCCACTAAAGGTGCCTCGAGAGCCACCAAAGCTGCCTCTCGAACTGCCCGCAACGGTATCACTGCGCTCATCCCACCTTTCCCCGTCCCCGTCGCCATTCCCTTGATTGAGCTGGCTGTACACAGCATCAATCCCCTTCCAGCTCGCCAAACTGCGCTGCTGCTTGAAAAACAGCCATGCACTCTGCACAACCCTCAGCGCAATGAAGCCGCCCACAACACTACCAATAACAATGAAAAACAGCCCAAGGAAGTTGGAGTGGAATACGTTGCCCACCCAGTTCCGCAGCGTGCCCTTCTTGCCCCACACACCCCATTCTTCGCCTAGATAGACGAGCTCACCCTCGGACGCCCATACGTCGCCGCCGAAGAATCGGCGGATGCGGCCGAAGAACGAGAGTGAGGGCGAGGGGAAGGCGAAGCGGCGGACGACCTGCGAGACCGATGTGATGGTAAGCGAGTAGATCTCGTCTGCCTGCACAGGGCCAAAGAGGCCGCCGTCGTCCTCGTTGTGCGGGCGGTGGCGGTTGCCGCGCTTCACGGGCTGGCCTGCGATCACGATGTGAAGCGCTTTGCGGTCGGTGTCGTCGAGTTTCCAGGGCGCTGAGACGCCGGATGTGTGCCGGGTGGCTGGCACGCTGCGCCCGCCAACGGGGTCGAATATCACGTCCCAAATCCGGATGTGTGCGTCGGCTTCTTCGCGCTGCATGTGCGACGAGTACGAGTAGTCGGCGGCCATGCGGGCGAGAGGCAGAGATTGGCACCATGAGATGCAGTCGCTGCTGATCTTGGGCGCGGAGCAGGTCGGGTCGGAGCATGTCGTTGCGGCGGTCAGGTTCTGGTAGGAGAAGTCGGGGTGCAGGAGCGGGACGGCGATGTGCGGTGGGTTGGGGATGGTCTGGAGCACGGGGAAGATCTTCTTGCCGTTGAGGAGGACGGAGCGCGTGTCGTTTGCGAGCGTGATGTTGAAGAACTGTTGTGGATGTTAGCAGCTGCTTCGTTCACCATCTTGTACGGAAGCATGCTTACGAGTTCCTGGTCCCCATGCGTCATCCTGCTCTCCGGCTGTCCGTCATCCGCGTCCAGGTTGAACGTCTCCGCGTACGGACAGTCCTTGCACGCAATCTTGGTGAAGTACTGTTCCCCAGTCGCAACCTCAACGACGGCATCGATCTTCCGCGCGCATTTCTCCTCATCGGCGTCTTGCGTGGTGCAGCTCGAAAAGTCGAAGTCGAAGTCGTCCTGTGCTGCCGCGGCAGACAAGAGCAGCGAAATCAACGACAGCCCGAGAACGCGCATCTGGGGCAGAGTGTGGGAGTGAGAGTGGAGGCGTGAGGGCTGACAGATTGACGGGATCAGCGTGGTTCGCCGGCCCGGCAATGGCAGGCACGAAGGCTTCAGGGGTCTAGCGTGGCAGGTGGGTCTGTTAGTCTATCGATTGTGATGCAGGGCTGGTCTGGCCGGGCGCGGATCGTCAACCCTTCCGAGGCTGTCAAGGCTGTCACCACATTGACGATTTTGCTATAGATAGACGTCCTCTCGCACTGTCAGTGTCTCAAGGCGCACTCGATGTGAATGGTGAGTGATAAGAGAGGAGCCTGTCGAGTGACGAGATCTCGAGGGCGCCTCCTATGCTCCGCCCCGCTTGGCTGTCCGCCGGTGAACACCAGGTGGGAGATATTCCACGAGTAGGTCGCAAGTAGGTGTTGCTGGCTGTTCCTTGTTGTCTACTATATCTTGCGCAATACGGCGTGTCTCATGAATTCCAAAAGCTTATCAATTGCTACTCCACTGAGCATACAACCATCGCAAATTCCACAACATGTCTTCCGCCCAAGATCCCACTAAACCCTCGACTGCCCAAGAAACCGAGAAGGAGCAAGACACTGTCGCAGAAACTATTGCTTATGCAAGACGCACTTACAAAGGCAACCACCCTGATGCAAAGACCTTCGAACCCGAGAAGTACGTTGCGTGGGTTGCGAAGTCGAGGAAGGTGCTGATGACTGCAGCAACGGCGGCATCAAGAAGTTCTTGAACAACGTCACCCATACACTCACCGCCAACCGTTATGGAGGATCGTAGAGTAGTACGAGTGTTATATGCTCATGTTGTTGACTCTTCCTCAACTGCGGTATAGGCTTTTCCAGAACTCGTGTTGATGACCGTCATCTACACGATGGCGGGAGTGAGCTGTTGCTCGGTGTAGCTACACTTACCACAACAATTCAGAGCTCAATCTACTTTCCGCGAAGCAGCATCATAAGTACGTGTTCGATGCCGTGAGCCAAGTAATTCACCGTGACTTCCGACCAGCCTTGCAAAGATCGGCCTCTCGTGTGCTTGGCTGCAGCCTGAAGAACATTACTCCGAGCTCAAACAGTCGCTCTTTCCTCATTCATTTGTTTACTTTGATTTCGAGCCCAACAAATTCAACACCTTTCTCATCATAATACTACGTAAGCTCGCGACTCAGGAGCTAAGTCGAGAGAGCGCACCCAAAACGGATACAGCCAGGACGAGCATGATAGTATGAACGTCGCCTCTCCACAGCAACGGAGGCCACCGAACACAGCCCACGCCCACCCAGAGATTTCCTTACAAGAAGCCATCGCGACCAAGGAACTCGCCGGCAAGGACTGGACACAAGAAATCAAACTGATACCCGGGAGCACGATTTCTTGCACCTTTGATGGGGAGTATGAGGAACTCGTCCACCAGAGGAAAAACGAACGACTGCTCAAGAAGAAGTACACATGGCGCTCCTACCTCCTCCGCCTGATACCCTGCTCTGTGGTCGGGATACTCGGAGGTCTAGCCTGGCGATGGGTCACGCTTGGATGGCGGCCGTGGGCGCGAACGCCCCAGGAAGAGGCGCTGTGGTGTCGGAGCAAGGGATATGAGAGCTTGTGGCTGTGAAGCGTGGGTGGCGTTGAGGAAGAGCAAAGTTCTCGATACTGCCTACGTAAATATATACTGGACTCTGAGAATGAACCTCTCTGCATAAGTCGCTTCCCAGATTCACGTTCGATGACATTTCGTCAGAGCATGGAAATGCGCAAATGCGACCATCTCCCGTCTACGGAACGCGCAACCTCGTACTCGTCAGCGAGCTATGAGGAGATGATTTGCAAGGACCGATCACCTTATCAGTAGCCTGCCCCATCTCGCGGCTTGGCATCGCCGTTCGGGTTTGGCTGTTTTGGTGCAAACATCATGTTCAGTGATAGTAAAAGTCGATTTCGTAAGCGACCTCGGACTTCTCGTAAAGAATATTTAATCGTGAAGAGTGTCTAATGATCGTGGGAAGGCGGGCCCAGTGTAAAGGTCCCTGGGTAGAGAGCGAACGATTATGAGGACCCCGCTATGCTGACACATGATCTAAGTTCCTGGGTCACGCGGCTGGGGTTCTTTCGAGCTTGTGTCAGAACGAAGACGTTTAAACAGCATAGTCTGTTTTTCAGGTGCTTAGATGTAAAGCGAAGTCTCTCCAAGAGTGTCTGCGTGTTCGATGGACAGTAGACACCGGACCGATTCTACGTTTGCTGGACCCTGTGACGTCACCCTTCTCCGCATCTGAGGTAGCCGTTGTGTAATTAACATGCTTGAATACTTCAACACGGCACGAAAAACCCTACAAGATCATTCATACAGATCCCCTCGACCGCTACGCTCACGCCTACGACCAAGAGTTCCCACAAGAGAATTGCAAGCACTACCACCATGCCGTCGTCCTACCAATCCCAAACGTTCTCCTCCGTCTCATCCTCAGTAAACGGGCAAACCACATCACGCACCCAATCCACATACAGCGACAACTCTGGCACACGGGTGCACCAGACAAGCCAAGAGCCCGGTCAAGCGCCGCGCGAGGAGCGATATGAGATCGACACCAGTGGGAAGCGGATTGCGGAGGGCTCGAGTGGCAGTAACGCGGGAAGGATTACGGATGTGAGCGATGAGCAGCAGAAGGAGAATGATAGGCTGTACGAGGAGAGGATGGAGGAGGAGTACGCGAAGAGGGAGGGTGGTGCGTGAGGCCCAGCTTTGAAAGGGGCGATGAGAGACTCAGGGCTAGAGGATGAGTGACTGGTATTCTCCGCTCATATACTAAACAGAGTCCATTTCCGCTCTGGCATTACGCCTTCCCTTCCCACGCTTTTGTCAGATACTCCTCCGCGCTCAAGAACTTATAATCTGGGAACCGCTGATTCCACTCATCACCCACGTTCCACGCCCCATTCAGTATACCCACCAAGAACATGATGAGAAAGTCCTTCGACCACTGCTCTCGGTCATCCGCCGGGATAACGGGGTGGCTCATCTGCGGCACCCACTTCGTCTTCAACTCCCCTTTCCTGATGTCCTCGCCCTTGACATGCTCAACAGTCCACTCACCACCCCTGATCTTCTTCCCAAGCGCGAGAAGCTCGTTGATCGTCGTCTTGCAGCCTTGCACACCACCCACAGCCGGCCATGGCCTCTCATCTTCAAGTGCGCGAGCAAGGATCTCAGAGTCGTCTGAGATAGCCGTGAGAACGATCGGCTGCTCTCCATCATCCAGAACAATCGCCCTCCGATTTTCAAAGTCAACGAAGAACGGCCACGTAATCAGCTCCGGGCTCAACGGGTATGGATGCGCAAAGTAATCCAGGAAGATACTCGGTTGGAAAAGACAGTACTCCAGCACCGTCTCCTCCTTATTCAGCTCCGCGAGGTAGTTGGCGATGAAGTCCTTGTTCGCATACGGTGGTACACCGGAGTTGTTCTTGATGCCCCACTCGGCGGGCGCGAAGCGCTTGACGCCTGCGGCTTTGCAGGCGTGGATCAGGTTTCTCTGCACGATGTTGTCGACGTCGAGATGCACGATGAGGAAGGAGAGGCAGACGTCGAAGCCTTGGAGGGCGGAGGTGAGAGCGTCGATGTCGTTGTAGTCGACTTTCTTGTAGAGGACGCCTGGGACAGGTGAGAGAGGTGCACCTGACCGGGTGAAGATGGTTATGTCATGTTTGCCGGAGCGAATTGGGGCGCGGAGAATTTCTGTCGCGACATCTGCGTCTTGTCAGCTACTGTAGATCAATACATATTGAGAAGAGATGGGAAGGAAGTAGGATTAGTGGGGTAGCGAATTCGGGTACGTACTGCCGGTACCACCTGCGACTGCGATCTTGACCATCTTGAATGCAGATATTCTTTGTGAGCTATGGTTGAAATTCGAGACGCCTCAGCTCAGAACAACCCAGCAGCACACGCGTCGTCACTATATATCATCGCGGTAGCTTTCAACGCCCAGCGTATGACGGCATCGGGCCGAATGAGATAGCAAAACGCTCCACATGCCCCAGGGTGCTTCGACGCTCCATCTGCACTGGATGTGGGGTTGCCCAATTTTGCACTTTTGGAGATCGAAGGTTGCGCGTTGTTTGGCGTTGGACATACGTCACGGCACTAGCGGAGTTAACGTGGATATCGAGTTGGTCTGAGGGAAACTTACGAATGACTCGTGTAAAGCCGTGATGATTGAGCTGGCATTTCAGATGTGCCGAAAGCACAATCGCATTGGATGTAAGAGCACTGGTGGTTGCTCTTGCGGAATTATGCAAGGGTGGTTCTTAGTGATGACACAAAGGGGTTCGTACGAGCAACGACGAGAGTATGCAATTCCTGTAGGACTTATTGGATCAGTCGAGCAGGGGGTTGGGTTTGAACGTATGTGAATGGTAGGCAGAAGGGGGAAGTGATCGAAGGACGCACCTTAGGTGATTAGATAAACAACACTGTTGGTCGTTGAGGCAGTCACTGCCCGCTGTCACTGAGGCCACAGCTCGAGGACATGATTGCACCCGCCTTCCACGAAGGTGGAAGAAGACGAATATTCCAAGATTGGATATGCAAAATCTTGCATTTTGATGCTAGTACGTAGCCCACGAACGGAACGAAGGATAAAGTATTTACAAAACTGATATCGACAACTCATGATCGACACCTCGAGAGGCTCAGATTATCAAATCCAGGCCAGTCTCCGCTATCCACATCTTCTGTCTACGAGATGAAGTAAGACTTGATCTTAGGAAGAATGTTAACCCACGCAACACCAGTGCTTGGCTCCATGTTGTAGATGTAGTCGCCCCACCAAGGTCCAGCAGCCCACCACAGCGCACCGGTCCAGACATCGCTGTTCTGCGCCATGTAGGTAAGACCGTCCTGGAGCGCGGAGATACACTGAGCGTTGTTGCCACCGGCAAATTCGCCAATGAGACCCTGCTTCTTGTTGTCCTTGAGCCACTTGGTCGCAGCCTGAAGACGCTCCTTGAAGATGGTAGCCGAGACACATGCCGTAGAGGTACCAGAGCCGTCAGAGTCGAGATACTGGTGCATCTGGTAGATGAGCTTGTTCTGGGGGTCCTTGAGGTTAACGAGCGAGGCGCCGTTACCTGAGCTGATCCAAGTCCATGCACCTGTGTACGAGTTGCCCTCGGGGGTGATGTACTGCTTTGTGGCGCCGGCAGCGCGGATACCGTCGATAGAGGCCTGGTTGAGGTTGAAGACGAGCGTCTGGTCCATGTCGTGGTACTCGTTGTTGGTGTCGAAGACGACGAGCGCGTTATCTTTGTACTGCGCGGCGACGTTCTTCCACCATGTCTTGAAGCCGGCGGTGTCGGTGATGATGTTGCCGTAGAAGCGGCCATAGTTGTGCGGCTGGATCATGGCGTACGCCCCCTTGCTGGTGATGTAGTTGACCTGCTGGGTGAGGTTGCCGAGGTAGTTCTTGTCGAAAGCACCGGTCAGGGTGTTGGGCGTGAGGCGCTCCATCACTGCGATTCTCAGCTTGGGCTCTCACCATATCACAAGGTTGAGCTTACGGAAGTTCAGGCGGAACATGTTCATGCCCTGACCAAGGAATTGGTCGATCGTCTTGGTGTCATACCAAGTGTAGTCGGTGCCGTAGACACCAGGGAAGTTCTTCTCGCCAAACTCAGCACCAGACTCGTTGATACCAAAGAACTTGAGCTTTCGGTTGGCGCGGGTCTCCTTATCGGAAGGAGCAGCGAAAGCGGTGCTGACCAGAGCGGCCGCCGCAAAGATGTTGCTGAAAAGCATGGCGAATGCGAATGCGAAAGAAAGTGTCTGAGGAGCGAAGTTGCCTTGACCTTCAGGGATCGAGGGCTACCTTCACATTTATACAAACCAGATCTACTTACCCACTGACAATTTAAACAAGAGCGTGACGGACCGTACCCTCCGGTCTCGTGTGGGATTTGGCCAGCAATGGCATTGTGTGATCACCATAATTTGCTGAAAGCGGCATCGGTAGTCTGGATTAAAAGTCTGGCGGCTGAGTGTAGATTGCTCAAGCGTATTAAGGAATGCTTGATGTGGGTCAAGCGTTGATGGCAGTGTGGGGGAGCAGGGATAGCCATGTGCTTAAATCCGGGACATAAGCACCGGCTCCTTGTCTGAAACACAGAACAGCCGAGAGTGTCGTGCAAACAACTGCAAAAACGTCAGTGTTTCTTATGAAACATGCCCGCGAGTCGTCGAAGCGGCCAATAAGAGTCTCGTTCTCGGACTCGGGAGCTGGCAGGGTCCCCGGCGCATGGCGCATTGCGCTCGTAATCTGCAGTCGGCAATTCTCCTAAAGCTTAGCCAACCACAATCATTTAGTAAAGTGCTTCTTTAGGGGACCTCGACATTGCAATCTAGAGACAAGCTCCGCGCTGAAGGAGGGTAAGCGTATGCCAATCGCACGTCAAGCTTTGTGGTTCACGAGGACACTTGAACCCCTGCCGGCGTTCAGGGTCAGCCGTGATCGGTGAATAGCGTGTTTGCCAACTTACCTTATGTCAGATCAGGCAAAACCATAAGTGTGGGGATCATTGTGGGAATTGAAACGGTAATGCCCAGGAGCTGACTTTCTTCGTATCTTGTAGTATCTCCCAAAAACATGGCAACGCAACGTTAACATAGAACAATGTACTCACACACAGCGGATTTGCCCTCCAGGAATCACATTCTGACGCTGCGCCGCTCGACACTGGCAAGTGGATTGGCAGAGGCAGTGCTGATTGGGTTGTTTGGTCTCCTCCCAAAGCTAAGACGACTGCTTCTCACACCTGCACGTTGCAGTGTCTCCCACTGCGTGCGATTACGTAACGAACAATGACTCGACACGACGGACGGCATCGACGAGGGTAGCTGCCCAATACGCGAGGGAGGCGCTCGACTGTAAGGAAAGGATGGCGGTGCACGGGACGGTGACTGTCTTTGTTGCTGTCGAGAAAACATTGGTCTTGTAGAAGACGCATAGCTGGTATCGAGGACAGATTCGCGGAAAGATTTTGGACAGCCGCTCCCGTAGGTCGGCAGATACAAGTGTCGCGATGGTCGTCGATGGGTCTTGTGCATGACAGGCTCTCCAAAAAACGACAGCCCATTGAGACTGGGGCGCTCATGCCATTCGGTTGGGCCTTGAGAAGTCGGGTACCTCTGTGACCGAGAGACGATGGAACAACGTGAACTGGGCTGGGTTTCAGTGATCCGGGATTGTGGAGGAGGAGGCGCGCCGCTATGACTACGCCCGAAAAAGGGACTACTTACGACGTTCTGGATGTGACGAACAGGTTGTTGAGGCTGAGGGAGCGCCGGCGTGGTTGTCCCTAAAGATGGATCATAGTGCGCTCGGCTGAAGAAACCAGTAGACTTGTCCTGTGGTGGTACACGTTGCTGATTGTTCAATCGGGGCGGCACGTTCGGCGACTGATCCTGGAATGCATGGCCTAGTCGCCATCGCTGCTGATCGTCTGCCTCTTCAACTCGATACTGATTTCGAGGTGTACTGACCGGTGTTCTGCCCGCACCCGCGCTTGCATATTGAGTCGAAGTGGTCACACGAGGGTCCTTGAGACCTAGCTCAACACCATTATCGCGCGACAAGCCGTCCATGAGACGAAAGTACGACGGTCCGGTGGGCGTTTGTACGGGATGCTGCTCGTTTCTTCCGCCGTTCATCTCGACAGGCGATGAAGCTCGAAACAAAAACTCAGAAGCATTACCGTGCTGCCCCAAGTTTGCAAGTAGGCGTGACTCTTGTGGTGTCTGCTCAGCGGGCAAAGCTCCAGACATGTACGGTGGCTCGCTGCCTGGGTCTCCGTGTGGCGAAGACTGACTGTGCGAGTCTGCTGCATCTCGCCAGTGTCCGTTGTCGTACATTTGCACGTCGCCATTTTTGTTCTGATGCTCTTTCGGGGATGTCCGGCTACTCAACAATCTCTTGCGCAGCGTTGGAAACAAGCCTTTTACCGAGCACATCCTCGACAGGGGCTTCGATGGCGGCGGCATCATGTCACGGCTGCTCGGTGTGTCGATTTGTATGCCTTGTGGAAGAGGCGAGTCGACCCTTTGACGCTTAAGCGGGCGGTCGCTGGACGTGAAGGGATGTCTTGAGGTGTGCACCGAGCGTCCGGCGGTACGAGGAGAGGATGACTTCTGGAAACATCCATCGTCTTCAGCGTAGGCTTCAGCTATGCCGCTGATCTCGTTCAAGTCGTCTGATGTCAATTGAGTGTGGTTGGGTACTGGCTCTACAGCCATGGCGAATCCAAGTGAAGACAGGCGCTCCTTCATCTTGGTGTTCTGCCTGCATGGTGTAAGCGCCATCATCGTCAAATGAACCCTAATCTGCTTACTCGACCACTTTTGGAAGCAGCTTCATGTACTGCAGGATGGCAGCCTTGTTCTTGCGGAAGACATCCAGGTCGAGTACATCGGCCTTGAGACGACGAAAGGCTTCCAGATCAGCGTTGAACTGCTCCATCCCCTGCTCGAGATGCTGGAGTCGCTGCACCTCTGCTCTTAGCGTATCCACCTCACTTGCTTGCTGTGCTGCAGCCTTTAGCTGCTCGTTCTCGCGCTGCAAAACCATAACTTTTGAATGCTCTTCCGCAGCACGATTCTGCATCGTGACTGACTGTTGCCTTATGTTCTTCAACGCGTCGGCGAGGGGCTTTCGTGTTCGATAGGATACTGTGCAGTAGCGAGAGAGGGACAAGTACTGGAACTGCGCTTATCAGCTGTCATGTTGAGTACTTGCGACATGATACTGACCCGTAAAGCCTCCATCTCTTTTGTTTTGATGGTGAGATCCAGGGGCGGCGCTCTGAACCAAAGTGATGGGATCTGGGGGTCGTGTTCGTCGTCGCCGAAGCCGCGTATCGAGAAGAGGTCTCGCACGGTGGTGTCACCGTTCTCCTTCACGCACCATGGGCATGGTGCACGCGGTTTCTGTCCTGCTGGGTGAAATGCTGGGCCTGTGCAGGATTTAGGTCAGATGTTTACAAGCAGCTGTTGCGTAAGACGCTCACCACCGCCTTCGATGTGCTCGGCGCAGAAGACATGACAGCAGCTGCTGACGAACAGCTTCGTGACAAGCCGGTCCTTGGGATTGATTCCGTCCGAAAGGCCCTGAACTGTTTCGCTGTGAGCCTCGTAGGTATCAGCAAACGTAGCGCAGCATATCGAGCAAGCGAAGATAAAGTTGCACAGGTCGCTGCAAGGTGGTTGCGATGTAGCAGACGGCTCTGATCTCATAGCAGCCATTGGAACGATAGTGTTGCGAGTGGGTGATCCGTGACGTGCAGGTGAGGCGGAGGAGTGCAAATGCAGAAGTCGCAGTGCAAGTGACGCCAAGACCTGTACGCACCTGCCTGCCGAAGTGAAGGGTTGTGACAACGACAATTCTAGGGAACAATCGCGGAGGAACAAGGGCAAGAAACTGAAGACGTGGAATGAAGCGCAAGAGACGTGGACTGGATCACCAAGCGAATGAAGGTATGCTAGCCCAACAGAAGGCAACGGATACGGAAAATGATTTGACATGACATCACGCAAGGAAAAAGCTGTGGTCGTATTTACAGGTCCTTCTATCGTCCTCCACGCGCGCTGGTAAGCCTCCAGCGAATGATTTATGCGAATGTCCTGCAGGGGTAGCTGTGAAGATGTCAGTCTATGTCCAAGTTGGCCGCCTGATGAATTCTCGACGTACTCTCCACCATATGTCTGCTCTTTCAACAAGTCGTACGCCTTGTGGCCAGACTCGCTGACATGCTGCGGCGGGGGCATAGGTGGCATGCCGCCGGGGCCAAGCACATCCTTCGCCAGACCTGTGTTCTTCTCAAATGCAACAGCGAGACCCTTGGCACCCTCCTCTTGCGCAGCAACGAGCGACTTCGAGCCAGCCTCACCAATCAGCTCCTGCTTGGGCTTTGCAGCGCTGCCAACCTCGAGCAGCGCAACAGCATCAGCCTGGGTGACGGTCGAGAGCCTGGGGTATCGTCGTCGCACGTCGCGCTTCCAGTATGGGTTCTCAGCGATGTCGGCGGCGGGGATTGTGACGGGATCGTCGTAAGTGGCAGGGTCGAGGGCACCGGGGGGAGGGTTGCGGAACTGCGGGTTCATGGGAATACCGGTCGAGCGCTTGGGGTCGAGAGCGAATAGCCTGTTGATCGCCGCATAAATACCAGTGGGCTGGACTGTGTACTTCTGCACATGTTGTTAGTAAGCGGCTCGTGTGTCTGTCGTAGAGTGCAGCGGAGGGTGACCGGCAGAGGGAGAGGCGCGAGGGATTGTGTGCGCGTACCGAGAACGCGGTGGTGACCTTCTTGGACGCCATTTTGAGCGGCCGGATATTGATCACAGGTTCGAGGAGTGGAGAGGGGCCAATGGGCGGATCTGGTTTTGCTGCGCGCAATATAGCGTCGTCGTGAAGCTGGTGATGTTCGTGAAGCTCGAATGCACTTGCCAAGGCGGCACTTGCCGGGACGGGTAAGCGTCCCTGTGCGCCTTCTCATTCGTCGTTCCTGAGAACCAAATGTTACAGTCTTTCCTCGTATCTTTCCATCTCTCATGCAGTGAGCAGTGGAAGTTGACAGCATGTAGCTGGTCTGATCATCGTCGTCGTTGTCCTCATTGGACCCACGATCGTGTTAGGTGACCTCAGCAACTAGGTCGATGAGCTCCCCACTTCAACGACATTGCTCGCGAGAAGACGGATGGATGGTGAAACGCCTCCAGGATACATCTTGTGGCGAACGATAGGCCCAATGCGCACTCTAAGTCAGCAAACACAGCGAAAAGGACTCGGTCACGAGGGCGAGGTCAGCTGGAGGGACCCATAGAGGATGAGCACATAATAGACACACTTGCTTGCCCATCCGCGCCCGCCAACATGGAGGTCAACTACACTGATGAGCCAGATTCGCCGCTTCCTCAGGGCGCTCAAGTACTACCGGAGCAGGCTCAATGGGACGAGTTCAAGCGTCGATACCTACGATGATGATGATGTGCAGTGGTGGCACTACTTCTTGGGTGAGTCTCGCAGCGAGTGGGACGAGGTGCAAGTGATGGCTCTCATTACGTTTGTGAGTTTCGTGTCCTTCGTCGGTGCAGTCATGGTGTGGGTTATGTTCGCTTAGGTACCTGTTTGGCATTGCTAGAATGGGAGGAGACACTGTGCTATCATTATTCGTTATGCGGTCATCACGTTTGTGAAAGGGCAAGGCGTGGATGGAGGGAGCATAAAGCAGGACACGAGAATTTTCCACCTAGGCCGAACAGAAAGAACGAGCAAGTACAAGTCGCAACTTACACTCGGAGTCATCATGACTAACTCGCTCGACTTCATCATCTCCTTCCCGGTCGATGACAACCAAAACTTCGTTGTTGACCCCAACGGCGACACCATGCCGACGTTCCGCGAGGTGTACATCGAGGGCAAATCAGCAGGCAGCTTCAGCTTCCAAGTCTCCTCTGTAGCTCTGCAGCGTGAATCAGCCTTCTTGAAAACGCACTCCAAAGATTTCTGGGCCCCGGCTTTGCAGGGTGATGGGAAGCTCCACATGTCTACTGATTTTGAAGATGCTGAATTGGTGGGTATGCTCATTCTGCTGACGACTATGCATCATGACTTCGCCACGCGAACTGGCAATGGCTTCTTGCCATGCACAGTGTCCATGGCCACTTTATACAGCATCATTAGGATGGCATATTTCTTCCTGGTGCGCTCGGCTGGCGACCTGCTTCAGAACCCTACGGTACGCTGGCTAAATACATTCAAGCGCGATGACGGATGATGGGCTTTGCCGAAGTCAATGAAGGGGCGACTGATGCTGTGGTACTGCCTCTCGCGCGATCTTGGCGAGTATGGTCTGAAGAAAGCGGTGAGGCATTCAATCGTTCGGTGCTCTCACCCTGGTACCCTTGACGATAACTTTGGATGGCCGGTTCGCATAAACGAGCTGGACGACATCGAACAGAAACGTGGCTGGTATGGGTCTTAGTTCGTGGAGCTGACTACTGCACTGGGTTTCCTTCCACAGAGTACATGTGGCAATGGAGTTTCTTCCCTTCGTACGCGTTGCGTCCCTTTGGTGTGTTCAATGAGTGAAACGTACCTCGTCATCAGTGATGCAAAGTCTGTATGGGTGGGGAACGCTCCCCAGTGACGGATCCCGGTCACCTTCACGCACTCAAGCGCCGTACCGCAACCTTTCCAAAACACCTTCGCACAACCACCTCCCTACAATCAATTCCACCATGACATTCGAGAGCATCATCAATCGATCGCAACGGCGACTCACCTATTAGCCTCAAGCAAGCCGAGCCCCTCCTCCCCAGCGCGACCATTCAATACTAATTCTCTTCCATTGCCTGTGCGCAACGTCTCCCTACTTCAAAGACATCTTCAAGACCAGTTTACCCGAGTCCAGAAAAGGCCCTGATGGAAGCTCCAATTCGAAGCCTTCGATTTCGACCCCACCGCCCTGAAGTACTCTCTCATAGCCGTACACACACCCGCACCCGGCATCTTACTCGAAGACCCACGTAGCAAGCGCATACTATACAGCCTATGGAAAGGGCTGCGCCTGCCACGCAAGCTGGAATCAAGGATGCCCGTCGCCATCACAAAGGTCACGGAATACTACCAAATCGCCGTCCTCAACCCCGTTGTCGTAGACACTTGGTTTCACTTCTTTCACAACATGTGCGTTACGGGTCACGTTGACTTGCATTGCATATCCCACGGCTGCGACGATATGTCATTGGAGCAGCTCATGATGTGGCTTCATCTGGGCATCGCATTCAAGATTCGTTCGCTGTGCGACCAGGTGGCTGATAGGATCTGTGCGACCCGCATCAGCCCTGAGGATTACGGATACTCGATTGCAAAACATGTCTTCGAGAAATTGAATAAGGAGATTGAGGGGCTGGAGGTTCAGAGGCGCGCTGTAACAACGAAGCCACTCAGGGTTTGGGTACGTACTCCTCCAGATGATGATGGTGCGAGGCTGGAGAGGGCGAGGCGGTTCGACTTCTTCCATGAGAGGGCATGAGGAGCGCAGAGATTGTGGAGATGAGCATGGAGCCAACTGGGTCGAGCGAGACAATACGGAACTAGGCGTACGGACCGCAGTATGCGTCGACGTGTGAGAGATGTTGGTGTTGAACAATGTCAGGTGCGCCGTAAACCGGTGCGCCGTAAACCTCTAGAACTCTCCTTTCCAATCGATCATCGTACCTTCCAGACCGCGTATCCAACCGCACATACCTAATATCATCCCATCAGTTCATCAAGACGACTCCACAAGACATCGCTGTAGAGCTCGACGAGGGCTGCTGCCGTTCCTACGAGGAACTAGTGGCGCCTTCGCCAAAAGCCCACCATGCAAACGAGTGACCCGGCGGGCTGATGGTACATATTGATATTCTTCTCTATGCAAGTCATACACCCGTAATGATATTCTACCCAGCCCGTTCATTGAACACCAGACACCATCTATGCAACCTTTTTGTACAATGCACCCAGCGCTAACTGCACTGAACTGGCTCGCCCGTGCCCAAGGCAAGCTTCGTCGTCGTCTTGATCATGCTGATGACCAACACCGTACACCCAAAAGCGACAACACCCATGGCCATGTACGTCTGGCTCGTTCTCTTCTTTGTCAACTTGATGAAACACAGTGGCGGTAAAATGAAAGCAAGTGCGCATGCGCTCGTAGCGCCGAACAGCTCAAACACAACGCCCAGATCGCAGGTCATGAGACTCAAAGTGAGCGCCGAAACGACCAGCGAGGTGGTAAAGATAATGTGGCGGTTGGGGTGGTACGGCTCGTCAGGAAAGTAATACTCATTCATGACTTCGCGACACACGAAGGCCTCAAGGGGTAGGGTGGTGAGCATATTGAGGCCAAAGAAGAGGCGGGCAATGTTCACCATCAGGTTGTCTTGGGGGAAGTTGTTGAGCACGTTGCCGAGCGTCTTGTCACCGAAGGTCAGGTAGCCGGAGAGCGCCATGACGAGGCAGGCGACAAGCGAAATGCCGGTGCTGTAGTGCGTGACGCGCGAGAAGCGGTCTATTGTGGGTTTGCGCAGAGAGCCGTAGATCAGGAGCGAGTTGTGGTGACAGACGAAGGCGAAGGATATAACGCCAATGGCCTCGAAAATGCCGTCGTTGATGATGAGGGAGCCGCGCAACTGGCCTCTGGACTCTGCAGGAACACGGAAAGCTTGGGTGACCACGGTGATTATGATGACGATCATGCTGACGAGGGCGAAACCACTGGCTTTGGCGAGCTGTTGCGTGTTAGCTAGATTGTTGCGCTGGATTGATGGGTATCATTGCCTTTGCGATGTCACGGTACAAAGAAAGCGGGTAAGAAATGCCCAGGATCAACAATATCATGACAGCTCGTCTGTTAGTGAGAAGCCACAGGAAAGGCATGTCTTCAAGGGCTGGAAACAGGTGGTCCATGACTTGAGGTATAGTGTCTCCAACAATCACGCAAAATGCCATCATGCCGCCGAAAGCACTGCAAGAGGTCAGTACCGCGACTTTTGTATAACTGAAATCCCACATACAAGAGCCATTGCGCAACGGAAATGGCAATGAGACCTGACTTCCCAAAACAATGTTGTACTGTCGCCTGGAACGAATCGGTGCCGCTGAGCTTCGAGTTGATCACAATCAGACGGATCGTCCAGTCAACAATGACCGTGAGCCCAATGAGAAGAACGGTGCCTGTGAGAAGACCAGCGTTTCTGAAGGCGTAGGGTTGTCCAATGATGCCGGCGCCGCTGCTTGCGTCAGCTTTGTTCCCCTGTAGCGTATACCATCCAGCCTTACATGATGCTGTTCGCCATGTTCATGAACGAATTGCGCATGCCACTCCTCGGTTTCGCACTTTCGAGGTAGTCCTCAGGGTCGATTTCGGCGGCGACCGTGACGCTTGGCGCCTCGATCCCTGTGAGCAGAGGTAGTCGCTGCGCCCTCTCCCGCCCGTCATCGCTATGCCCATCCATGTAGTCCTCGCCCTCGAGTTCAATCCATTCGCCGCCCTGCGCATTCCCATTCATGCTCCTGCGCACCGGATCCTCGTCGAAGCGGACCCGGTTGGGTGTCCGCGGTGTGCCATCCGGTCGCGGATGCGCAAAGGACGACTGGCGCGTGAAGCCATTGGCATTCGGTCGTGTGCCAGGGTTCGCGGGAGATGTCGAATTCGCTCGGGAGGACGCAGGGGACGGCGAGAGATGGCGTGGGCTCGCTTTGGGGCTGAAGGCTATGTCGTCTTCGCTGTCGGAATTATGCCCATGTAAGAGCTGTCGAGATTCGCTCATTTTAGCATTGTCGAGGCCTGGTTGCTGAATATGACGAATCTTGAAAGGTGTCAGACCGGCCGTTGGAAGCCGTGGATGACCCCTGTCTCATCACTAGCCCCTGTTGGGACTGGCTCGGGAAGCCGCGTCCGCTGCCGAATTGTGGGGACGGAAGTCATCGTCACTCATCACTCACGAACCTTGCGACCACGCTGTGTACGACAACAACCAATAAGCGCATACAAGGGCCTCGCCAGCCGCTCAAATCTAATGAACCCCAACAACTGATCCTCAAGATGTAAATGGTCCATGCTAGCGAATCGATCGTAGGCGGCTTCTTTCGATCAATGGCTCGGTGACTCGCTATGCTGTATCGTGTCTATGTAGAAGAGTGATGACGCTCCAATATGAGTATCAGGATACGGGAAACTGACTTGTGCTGGGCACGATCTGTGTCAACCTCCATTCCAGTGATGCCATGGAGCCACTTGCTGCAGCTGTGGCTGCTTAGAAATGCGGTAAGAGGATTCCCCTCTCACTTGGCCTGAGTTCGCGTTCGATTTCTACCTTAATTACGCCCGCGCTGTCTACACTTGATCCATACTTCAGGTTTCTGAACACTTCCACAACCCCACCTCTTCAACGTCCAACCAGCAGCATGTCGAACGATCCGCAACTCGCAGCGGCTAAGCCGCCACCACCGCCGGCCATAAGGTATGTCAACACACGCTTTTCGTATCGAACGATACTAATCGCACCATACCAGCCATGTGAGCGCTGACGGCATGGCGACCGTGTTGATTGGGCCCCACAAGACCAAGTACCTCGTCCACAAGACTCTGCTCATCTATCACTCTGAGTACTTCGCAAAGGCGCTCAGTGGCCCCTGAACGGAAGCAGAAGAGCGTATGGTCACTCCCGCGGGCGTCGGTGAGGAGGAATGTAAGATTTCATGACACTGTGATCGTACGATACTAACGTTCGTGTAGTCAATCTCTTCGTCCACTGGCTCTACACCCAGCAGATCCCTACCAGGAATGACGCTATGATCAGCATCGTCAGACGTCCTGATGCTCCAAAAGGATACACGAATATTGGTCTGATTCTGCTGAAGGCCTACAATTTGGGCGACCGGATCCTAGCTTCGGCCTTTCGTCGACAAGTCAACAATAATCTCATCGGCCGCAGACTCAACTTTGGAGCGCCAAGCCGTCGCTTACTGATGATTACTTACGCGTTCGCAAATATTCCCAACGACCGTAATATTCTGCAGTTCTTGGTCAACAAGTTCTGTAATAATCACGACCCAGTGGACGACGAGGACGAAGAAGAGGATGACATGAGCAACCTCCCGCCAGCCTTCCTGGTCCGAGTCATAAAGCGCCTTGCTTATGTACGCAATGGCGTTGCCGAGAATGGCTGTTATGTTGAGCATGCGACCGATGGAGAACAGAAGTCCTGCAAACAGCGTCACCTCAAATTTTGTGGCGGCGAAAATGGCTATGGCTATGGCTACTTTGGTGAGCCGAGCTGTCGAGAGGAATAAACGAGTGTCAAGCTCAGAGACACAAGTGCGAAGAGGTGACGGAGGCTAGAGTGCGCAGGAATTCACTGATCTGGAACACGACAGGTAAGCTTGCAGCGCTCAATGAGTTCAACAATAGGGCCTAGGACGGTCGTCCATGCGGCCTTTAATACTATACTTCATTTGATATGACAATCACCATACTTGAAGGGCAGCGATATCCGGCGAGGCATGTCTGATATTCGACAAAGTACTTCAATCCAGCTATGCTTAAGGAGAGCTTCAGAACACGCAAACTATGGCAAAGTAGTTGCCTGAGGTAGAACTATAAGAGGTATTCAAGGTCTTGCTGTAGCTGTCTTTCAACATAAAAGACCTTCTGCTGGCTACAAGTAATTTGCTTCCAGACCTCCCTCGATAAATTTCGAAATTGCCTCGCCGGATATCGCTGCCCTACTTGAATGCAATCAACCTCCTTCAAAATCACACAACCACTGCTCCCACATACCCCATCTCACCACCAATTTCGCCACCTCGGATTCCTACACGCATCCAAGATCTTCTTGACCTCCTCCTGACTCCTCACCCCCCTACTCGCCCTGTCACCCGGCCTCTGCTTATACCCCCCATTCTGCCAACTCTCCCGATCCAGCCTATACTCAATCCTCACCTCCGCACCCCTTCGCTTCGGATCATCAAACCTATCCAGCCACCGATTCAGCTGCGGCTTGGTGCTCGTCTTCGTCCGACTGTACGTCAACGTAATAATAATCTTCCTACTCCGCACCGTGGCCTCCGGATCCGAGTTCGGCGTCGCTGCGGCAGCGAGTTTGCGCAATTGCGCCTCGCTCAACCTATTCAGGAAGGTGACGACGTGCGCGAAGTTGTGGTTGCGCACGGTTGTATGGATGACTGGTGCAAAGAACAACACGGCGTCCAAGAATTCCTCTTTGACTTGGGAGCTGACCCCTATCAAGCCCGATTTGGTGATGAAGTCCCGATTTTGCAGGGTCACAGCGCGTTTGTCGCCGGTAGTGAGCACGTGCCGGTATATTTCGTCGCGCAGTTCGCGCGGGAGGGCGAGGAAACCGCTTGTTGGGGCGGGAGCTAGGGGTGGTGGTTGAGAGCCTGGAGAGACGTCCCAGAGGCCAGACGAGAACATGGGCGCTGCGAATCTCCCTTGGGCCTCATCTCTTTCGATGAATGACGTGTCGGTCTGCTTGGGAAAGACGACACAGTGGTCATCCGTGCAATGCTCATGGAAAATTATGGTGTTTCGCTTCGCTGGGGGCGCTTCTGCGAGTTCTTGTTGTAACGCTTTTCGTTTTGATTGACGTCGTGTTGTTCGCGATGAGAGGCTTTTGGCTGATTGTGTAGAAAGATCTGAGTCTGTGTCTGCCATCACGGTGTCGTGTTGACCTTGTTGTCGGCGTGTAGTACGCGATGCCCGTGTCTGAGGTTTGGAGACTCGGTTCTGGACTGCAGCATTGTAAAGTCTTGATTCGCTGCGTGTGGCGACCATCTTCGATATCGAGTCTGTTATTCAACGACAATCTCATGGGACAGGCGACGGCTTTGTATACTCGTAATGTGGATCCTATGAGGCTGCGGCAAGGCAGCAATGATGCACACTAGCTATATGAGGCTAGTCGCGGGAGGCCTGGCGATGGCGGCCTTGAACGATGCGAGCCCCCTCTCTTGGTGCAATATAATCGAGGAATCGGTCTGATAGTATTTCATATGGAACACATCTCCCAAGATAACGCGATAGGTGGGGTATAAACAATGCATTGTTCTCGCGACATGCTCTTGGAGCAAAGGTATCGGAAATTCCATGAACGCCTCGCTATCATCACTCATCAAGATATAGTACAACAGGAAATAGAAGACGAATGTATGCCATGCTCCGTCATTCGGCAAAGTCGAATTGATTAGATGTGATCGTGACCTTGAGTCTGTTAGCCTTGTCCACATGCATTCTCACAGAGATGACTTACGACCAAGCGCCCTGCCCTTCTTACCCAGCGCCTTCGCCTCACTCTGCTTAATCTTCGCCAACCTTGCTTCCTCCGCAGCTTCCCTCTCAAGCCTCCTCACATGCTCACGGGCTTCGCGCACAGCATTCTTCGCCCTGAAGAGAGCCGCATCGGCCTCCCTCTCGGCAGCCTCGGCCTGGCGGAGTGACTGTGTGGCAGCGTGGATTGATGGGTCTCCGGAGCCGCGGTGTAGGACTGAAGAGTGGCGCTTGGTGGATGATGTCCTGGTGTGATGCGAGGATGTGGATGCGCGGTGGATATCTGAGCTGGATGAGCGGCGACGCGAAAAGAAGCCGGTCTTGCGTTCAGGTGACACTGGGGCGGGAGGAGGAGAGGGCTCGCGGCGACCGAAGAGAGGCATTGTGATAAGTGCTTGGTATTGAGCTTGGTGGTGATAGCAAGGGTATTGATCCAGAAGCGCGATCTCAACAAGGATAGAGGTAGATGTTTGGGCAGAAAAGTGGACTGACTTGGAAAGCAGAACGGAAGAAACGGCACTGAAGCTCTTATACCTGGGATTCTTGTGTATACGACACCTACGTTGTTGTGTTCGAAATGGGTATGCCTCAGAAAGCAGGATCATGGCCGTGCGTGACGTCAGGAACGGCGATCTCACCCCCTTCCAACACGATACCGCAACGGTGAGATCATCGTGTCCCAGCTCGTCCAGTACAACTCGACTACCCTGGGAGTAGGAAATAGATGAAGAATCGAAAGCTGGGAGACAGCTGATGAAGTGGCTCTGCTAGTGCGAGCTAGAGAGTATTTTGGTGGGCCTTGGACTGCGGGTGGACCCTGGCGTGCCAGACTTTGAGGTGCGCCAGCATCGGCCCTTCTGCATCACTACCTTCTGGCGTTGCTTTCCCAACCTCGATAACCTCTATTAGTGTCTCCATGTAATCCATCTTCGGGAAATCCCCGAGATGTAGGCTCCGGACGCTCCGAGGACAGCTGTGAAGCTTGTATGGCTGCCACCGTGACAATCACTCAGCGCCGCCGTACACATCGAGGTCGAACAGTACTGCTGCCGGCAGAGGACTGCTCTTTCGTCCATATTGACGGACTGAGATTCTGATAACGGCGACCGTGACGCTGACGCTGGATGTTTCTGATGCGGACTGCTCAGTCTGAGACGACAGGCATGCGCGATTCATTCGACAGCACGGGTCACAGATATATTTCATACACTCAGAGACTGAGTGCAATACTCTGATGGCGGCGCACGACATGCATTGGCTCACACAACGTCCCGTCCGTTGGATACAAGACATAGCATGGAACAGTGACCATTTTGGAATCATTCATTAACCCATTGGTCCTTTCGATAGCACTTCAGCACGCAGACAGACAAGGGAACACATAGAGTCGAGGCTACGGGATTCCGGAGTGGATGTAGGAGGTATCGAAGGACGACTGCGTCTCGCTGAGTACTTATATACGCTCAGCGACAGAGACCTCAAGGATCAGCATGGTCTTGTTTTCGAGAAAGGACAATGCACCCGACAGAACCTACGTTGATGCCAGGACGCCTTTTGGAAGTGCCGGGAAAATAGATGTTGACCTTTGAATATGAGAAAACATGATCAGAGAGAGACACGAGCCGGCACGCATTAGTCTTTGTGAAAGGGGTTCTGGTCAAGAGAAGAACAGACTGACATGGGGGTTCCATCGAAGCCTTTTAGTTGCGAGTTGCGAGAGGACGGATTTGAAACAGCCGGTCAGAGATTGCGGTCGTATTTATAGGCATATGAATGTTTGAGGTACATAATGATTTCTAGATGACGACAGAGGAGACACATATGTCATTAGGACAATAGCCGTTTCGTCTTTGGTTTGGCTGAAGGAATTCAAATGCAGGTTCTAGAGGAAGATCATTTGTATAGAGTGTGGGCTGGAGAGCATTAGGGGCACGCCTGGGCGTGAACGTCGGCTTGGTGACTTTTATTTGCCCCTGTGGGCAAGGCCGGGAGATATCACTAATGTCACTTTCGCAGAACAGCTAATTTTGACATCTTTCTATCCTGACAGACAGCTCTATCGTCGCTTAAAACAGCTTTATGGGTGTCCACAGGAGCACATCCATTGTTCGTCCGAGATTTTTGAAACAGAGCAGAGCACAGACATCGGCGACCGCTACCTCAATTTCTGGGTTTGAAAAGTCCAAGGAAAGATTTTGGCGATGATGCTTTGTGAGGCAGCAGTCTCATGTACACAGAGGGGCAAGTGAAACAGCATGTAATGCATGGAGTCAGACTTGAGCGAACTCCCATGAGTAGGAGCTCGAAGCATGATCAGATAGTCCTCAGTTTTGTCGAGGGAGGAGCTTCAAAGCATTGGACTTTGCTGATTGAATTTGGAGGCAAAGGGAAAACACCATCCAGCCACTCTATTCATCCTTGAGTAGGAACGTGGACAGCCGAGACGGAGCTGCTCCTTGCAATGCTCCTTTCAGAAGACGCAGGCTATGGATGGTTAGTCGCACAATTTTGATCTCTGAGAGGACTTATTATCGGCGGACGGAGAGGAAGGACACAGGTGTGGTTGAAAACTCAGTGTGCTGGAGAATCATGATGTGCTGGGAGTTGGTATTTTGTTCGGCTTGGACATAGTTGCAGAGTACAGATCATCTCGTGTAGCCTCTAGGCTTTTGATTTGAGGAGCAGGGCTCGTCCAGACGTACGAGGAGCGTCTGTGACTTTTGAAGCAGGGAGAAGAGACCACATCGCCCGAAGGGATGATCGTTTTGGACTTTGAGCGTAGCAGTGAGCTTTAAGATGTCGAGTCCCTCTAACAGCAGCAAGAAGTGTATACTGCATCCAATTGGCCAGATAGTCAGTGACAGAACATTCAGGCGTTTTCGGACTTTCCACAGACAGCTTCAAGAGAAGCATACGCTCCAATGAGATCACTTTTAGAGACAAATCCGCAGAAGAAACATTCATAAAGATACAATCGCTTTCTGGAGGAACACAGACATAATTACTCCATTGGGACGTTTTCAATCTTTCACAGAAGAGAACATAGCTTGTTATCATTGTTGTTCTGGGCAGAAGGAGGTTAGACATCCAGGTGTCGGATTTCGATTTTGGTGTTCACAAGGACAGCGAGTTCATAGGAAGAACGCTCCGCACTTCATTATAAAAGGATTTAACATGTGTATAGCTCAAACAAAGCAAGGTAGGACAGCGCGTCGTGCCGGCTGTGTGGACTTTTGAAGTAATTCAATCACAAAGAGTGGAAGATGGAGAAGCGGACGTATGCTTGGGCTGTTGATGTTTTTGCAATTGACGATCTGGGAGGGGCAGGCAGAGGCCAGCATACGAGACCAGGAGAAGTATGGATGTTACTGAAGAAGTTGCTCTAATCGATGGTCATGTTGGATTTCTGCTTAGCTTTCAGACAATTTGGTAGTGAATGCCGCAGAGAATCGAGCATAAAAACGGGTGGTGTCTGTTTTGGGTGCAGAAGGACATTCAGAATTCGGGGTAAGCTTTTTGGCATCGCACGCAGCGGGGATAGGGGCGCCTGACACATGTGTACTTCCCCTCCTATTTCTGAAGTCGAAATAGCGGTCAGGTTGTGGTCGAGAACAAGCTCCAGACTTCGAGGGTCTTTATACCGTATCAAGCAAGCTAGAGGATTACAGACGCGCATCGTTGACCAATGCAATGGTTTTGGTCAGAAACTCCGGCGTGAGCATGATACCATATTGTAGTCGGTTTGCGTTCACCCTGAAGAAGACATCGGCAGTTGCATTGCAGCTCTTTGACGCAGACATTTCTGTGACCCAGGTCAATCCAGATTTGGTGGAGACATGTCAGGGGTGACGAGAATCTTTGAGACAACGCAGGGCGCAGACATGCATTCTTCGGGCTGGCGTTTTGGTCAGCAGAAAAGCAGTCAGGTCGATGAGCAAGGAAATATCCGATTGACGAGGTCTTATGCCTTGAGGGCGACAAGGCAGAGAAGCTCATGGAGCAAATCTATTGGGGTTTTGCAGTCATGCCATCGCCGGCACGTTGCGCCCACCAGCGACATAGGCGCACAGTCAGCTCTTTTCTGTTCAGGAATGAACTGCCATTGCAGATGCCGAAACATTGGGATGAATAATTGCTTTTTGGAACAATTCGGCTTTGAGATGTAGACAGAAAGAAAGATGATGAGGCTGCGGAATATCTGTGTATCATTCAAGATCTCGAATCGGGTATCTGAAAAGTGATAATGCGCGCTCAAACGTGTGATGCAGACACAAAAGAAACAAACTCTCCCTGTTCTTCGCAGACGCCAATGCGATGTCTGCTCTGGCCATTTCTGGCCTCTCTTCCAGGATTCGAGATGCAAGCGCTTCAATCTCCGTCTCTTCTGCCAATGACACTTCTTGTGGCGTTTTCCAGCCTCTTCCCCCCATTGGTCTTGCCGTCTCGTTCTTCCTGTCTTCAATTTCCTGTACTCTTTTCCTCTTCAATGATCCCATTCCTCGTTCGTCTTCTCCTGTGATGTAAGGGTGTGGACCTCGACCGCTCGATCGACATGTCCTTCGATCCTGGCACCTCTGCGTGGCGCATTCGTGTCACAGATGTTGATATCGATCTTCAATCGGTTTTCCAGTGAATCCTGCCGTCGTCGTCTGCCTTTGAGATTTGAAGCTCGATCGCGTAGAGACCCATAGTGATAGCCAGGTTAATCCACCTCCACATGTTGCCTCCGGCATCTCCTCCCTGGTTTGTCCACCATTCGCCGTTGACGGCGCTGCCATCCGTTCCGTTCCCGCTAGCGAAGTGCTGCATGAGCAAGCTGGTGTAGACGGCGATGATGATACTGGGGCTGAACCATGTCAAGAAGCCGAGGATCTTGGAAGTCTCGTCTTCGTCATCCAGGCTAGGTTCCTGAGATAACGCTCTCGCACCACTCTCTCTGATAGCGGGAATGATGCGCGCCGCTGCGTACATGACGAAGACGCGGTATGCCAGGGAGATGATAACGGAAGGCGTGATGGTCATGACAGCGCCAACCATCAGGTTGAAACCGGTGTGAATGATCGAGGGCAACGAACCCAAGGCGTGGAGAAGCGTCGTGTAGGATGCCATGATGATCGGTGGTAGGGGTGGGAGAGCAGGCTCAGGTGCGGCGGTCTCCGCAGCGAGTGAACCTGGCGACGGCTGGTAGTCGGTGAAGATCTGGTAAATGGCCAAGGTGACGTACGCGAACTATGGCATGTTAGTGGCTGTAGTCACGAAGATCGTGTATCCAAACGTACCAATAGGGCAGATTCCACTGGGTTTCCGCGTGCGCTTGCGATTCCCCACCCTCCAAGGAAGATGGCTGTGGTGATGGCCGCACCAATGAGAATAGCGTCGACATTGCTAATCTCAGGGAATGTGGTGATGCGCCAAAGGAAATATACGGAGGTGGAGATGACCGACGCAGAGGCAACGAGGAGGCCAATCTATAACGTTGTTAGCTCCAGATACAAGTTCAAAGTGGGCTTGTCTTACCATCCAACTGTCGCCGCGCTCCCTGTTCACAACCCATCTTGTGATCTGACCTGCCGCTTGAATGACAAGCAGACTGCAGAAGCCCTCAGCAAGCTGGAAGACCGGCGTGCTGTACCTCAGCGTCTTGTCCCAGGCGCCGATGGAGAAGTTCTGCAATAGGCCTTCAGGCCCAAAGATCCAATCCTGGACCGACGTGAAGTCTGATCGCTTGCCTGTAAACGTCCTCTCAACCCAGCCAGCGTTGTTTGTTGCGTCGATGGAGAACTTGTTCAGGCTCCAGATGAGAAGTGTAGGTATCGCCAACCACTGAGCCCAAGCCACTACATTGCAAAGGAACCATCTAAATCGCGAGTGGTCGGGTGTCGCCAGGCGCAGGCACGAGTAGAGGAAGTAGTAGACGCTCAGTGAGAGTGAGAAGGCCAGTCCGCATGTTCGGCCGCCGATATCGAAAGCTAACGGGATCGTGAAGATGATTGCGCCGAGGAAGAACGTCGACGACAGTACGCGTGTGAACCACATCTGCAGGCGCCTTTATCGCCAAGCTCGTGCAGCGACGAGCTTGACAGGCGGGCGCTGCGACCGTCGCGTGTTGTTGTGCGTTGTGACGAGATGATACGGGCTCGCAATAGCACTAGCGCTTGGCGCTTTCACGTGCGAATGGTGCGGTTGGTCACCGCTGAAAGCTCGTTCGTGGTCGTGGGACGGCGGGGGAGATGTAATTAACGACAGATGGCAGGAAGGAAGGCGCGATGAGGTGAGTCGACGGACTGCAAACACAGTGCAGGCAGTGGAGTGGGTATGTTGGTGGAGTCAGGCACAAATGTCGGCTATTGGTGCGTGCTGTCGCGTGCTGGATGCACGATAATTATGCTGCCATAAGGACACAGGGCTGTTCTGGGCACGCGGGAGGGGAAAACAGGTCGCGGGAGCTTCAAAACCAGGAACTGAACCGTCACCCACTTTTCTCAGCACCAGATTGGCGACTGCAGGGTATCTCGCAAAGAAAGGGAAAGGACAAGTTGCGATGCGGTGAAGATCTCTGAGGTTTGTCCAGGCCGGAATTGCGTAGCGCCCGCATGGATCGTGGGATTGCGCCAAGTCAGCCTCGCCGCGGGTAAACCACTGCTGTATCCACAGCAAGGAAACTTTCTCGAATCACGGTCCTGCTAGTCTGGATGACATTGCTGCTCAGATCTGCTTTTGCAAGAACCACCAGAGCTACACCACACATCTGCAGAACTTCATTTGCCAGAATTGCTCCAGCGCAACTTAGATTCATGTCCGCAGATCACCCCGCGAAAAAGCTCAATATGTCCACCATCAAGATTGGAACGCACAAGTAGGTGCAGAAGCTGCAACATACATGCTGATGTGTAGTATACTGACACGGAATAGTGGTCACTTCCATGCCGACGAGGCTTTGGCTGTTGCCATGTTGAAGAATCTCCCCACCTACGCCGACGCAGAGCTCGTCCGTACCCGCGACCCTGCGAAGTTGGCCGAATGCCACACTGTCGTCGATGTCGGCGGCGAGTACGACGACAACTCCAAGCGCTACGATCACCACCAGCGTGGCTTTGAGACTGTCTTCCCTGGTCACAACACCAAGCTGTCGTCTGCCGGTCTTGTCTATCTCCACTTTGGAAAAGACATCATCTCAGCCGTCACCGGGCTGCCTCAAGGTGCCGACCTTGACCTTCTCTTCGAGAAAATCTACACGGACTTCATTGAGGCTTTCGATGCCAACGATAACGGCATAAATGTCTTCTCACCTAAAGACGTGGAGAAGGCAGGCATCCAGAAGCAGTTCGAGGACCGCGGCTTCAGCATCGCCAGCGTCGTCAACCGCTACAACTACGGCCCTTCCGCCACCGCAAGCACAGAGGAGGCCAAGGCGGCGCAAGAAGATGAACGCTTCCGAAAGGCTTCCTCGTTCGTTGGCGACCAGTTCACTATTGAGGTCACCGACCGCGCCCAGTCCTGGCTTCCGGCCCGTCACAATGTCAAGGCTGCGTACGACAACCGCCTGCAATACGACTCTCAGGGCCGCATTTTGGTTCTGCCTGAGGGCATGCCTTGGGCCGACCACCTCTACACTCTCGAGAAGGAGTCGCAGATTCCTCAAGGTGTCGCACCCCAGGTGCTGTATGTCCTCTTCCCTGAGGACAAGCCTGAGGGCAAGTGGCGTATCCGCGCTGTGAGCAAGGAGAACGGCGGCTTCCAGAACCGCAAGGACCTGCCTGACGCATGGAAGGGCGTCCGTGATGCGGAACTCGACAAGGTTTCTGGCATCGAGGGCTGCGTCTTCGTCCACGCCGCCGGCTTCATCGGCGGCAACAAGAATTTCGACGGCGCCCTCGCCATGGCCAAGAAGGCCCTCGAGTTGTAGACCGCCAGGAGAAAGTGATAATGATTGATGATGGATGAGGCGAGATTGGAAAGGGAGAGCATCAAAAGCTGCTACTCATCTGCATATGCACGGTCTGGCGTTCAGGCGCTTCATACAAAAGTTATGATACCAACCATATACCCATGGTTTCATAGATGTTGGATACCAACATGAGATACGCACAAGACAGCTGAGATTACAATGTTCATCCTCCTCAAGCGTGACTCACTCGTACCTACCGTGACAACAGGCTCCTTCCTGATCGAGGTCCAAACAAACATGGACCGGGTAGCTGAACAACGCAGCCTCAAACTCACCGACAGCGACAACAACACCTTCGTAAGGCTACTATAGGCGAGGGACCCTGAGCAAACGTGCACCCCGGACGGAAGGCAGCTCCCCCACGTCCGGCCCAGATTGCCTGCAAGATCACCGAAAACCAACCAACGAATTCCGTGCGGACGCAGATGAAGAACGTCAGCGGGTGGATTCGGGCTGCGCATCGTCACGTGAACTGTAGTTCATTCGCTGGGCTAGCAGCCTCAAGCCCTGATTATCCGCGCCGCGGCACGTCGTTGGGCGAGCGGCGTTGTGGCGCGAACGCACTTGCAGCTTCATACCGATGATCTGTGGAGACGGGAATACAAGCAATTGCAATTCCCAACAACTGGAAGATTCTCTCAAAAATCCCGACTCTCTTTTACCGCAGTTTCTTCGAGTGCATTTGTCTCCTCACCAACACATCTCCACATTGATTTTCCACGATCACAAGCAGATCCTGCAACCAACCAAAGTCTCGGCTTATCACCGACCCGCAGTTCCCCGACGCCGTTTTTCGCTCAGACACAACACGGCCCGCGCTTAAGAATTTCATCAAGGCTCCCCTTTCACGAGCCAGCAATCGCCCACGCCTCCAATCTCCTCCGCACACGCGCCATCAAGACTCATTGCATCAGACTCATTAACTTGAACGTCTGGCACGCAACGACGCACCGCAAACCCACATCTCACACGATACCGGCCCACCGGCACACGACCACACATACGACCTCACGATGAAGTACTTTCAGCAGTCCGTGGACTTCGACTACTCTTGGGAGGAGGTCTCCACAAGCAACTGGCAGAAGTACGGCCCTTGGAACGAGAAGACACCCCACGTCATCGCTGTCGACACATTATCGCGCACAGTAGACCCTAGCACAGGAATTGTGAGTGACTCCCTCAATCACATGCCAAGCACGACGCAAACTTTCACCTTCAAGTCCTTGACGCGTCAAACCATCACGACGACCACGCGCTAACATCACTATCTACAGTTGCGCACAGAACGTCTCATCACATGTCAGCAGTCCGCGCCGAAATGGGTAACCGCCATCCTCGGCGGTGTCGACACATCCATGGTCTACGAGACATCCTACGTTGATCCCGTCGCCAAGAAGCTCACCATGACCTCGATGAACATCACATGGGCCGATCTGCTCCAGGTCCGCGAGACCTGTGTCTACACACCGAACTTCGCCTCGCCTTCCAACAAGACCAACTTCACACAGCGCGCCGAGATTACAGCCTTCTGCGGAGGATGGCAGAAGATCAAGAACAGCATCGAGCAGTTCACTGTCGACCGCTTCCAGCAGAACGCACAAGCCGGCAAGGAGGGTTTCGAGATGGTTCTCGAGCGCGCGCGCCAGGTGTTTCAGGAGCAGCGCGAGATCCTCGCTCTGCAGCAGGGCAGCCGGATCCTGAGGGAGGCAAAGATGTAATGCATCTGTGCGCCTACCCCACCGCCCACGAGTCATCGACGCATCATCGATACGCTCCCGCTCCTCAACGATACATACCTCCCCTTGCGCTGCTTCTTCTCGCGTTATAGCGATCCATTACGGTTATAGGTACGACTAAAAGTCCATTTCACTGGCGTTACAAAAGCATCGGCGGCGTTTATACCCGAGTCTCTGGGAGTTGGATGAGCATCTAGATTTGATAGATATGGTAGATCCGATACACACGACTTATTGTAGAGTAATTGCATACACCTTACTCCTCACTCACCGTTCCACCCCTGCCTTATTCTCTGCTGCGCGTTTTTGGGACCCAAAACACGCTCGAGTCGGGCTCTCCGCGGTTTGCAACTGTGGTACGTGTTGCACAGTATATAAGCTGCTACGGCCCTCATTCCTCATCCTCCGTTCTCAACTTGCCCGACAGTTCTGCTTCCTCAAAGCACAAGCCGCATCTACAATGTCTTCTGCTGTCTACCCAGCTGTTTGTCTGCCCCTACACCAAAACCTTCTCCAGAGGCATCCATAACTCTGTTCTGCTACCACTTCGGCCAAAAGAGAAGACGTTTTTTGGCATGTCTCTCTCTGTCCATGCATCTACTTAGATCTAACTTGCAATGAAAGTCATGGATGTCTGGACCTGCGCTACCTTTCAAAAACGTAGACCGCCTCCGCAATACTTGTCTGTGTCTCCCTCCGGTCAATTGCGAAGTATAAAGTCTGCTGATCAGTCCGCCTTTCTACATCAATCTGTGCATCAATTCTCTGTTTGCCAAAACTGGATAAGTACATGGTCATGAATTTGCTGCTCTCCAAAGGAATCCATGAAATCATCAATGTAAGTTCGTCTCTGTCTTTCTAGGCTCAGTGCTCAGCACGAAGTATAGATGCTGTCTAAGGTGCCTGCTACACACTCGTATCCACGCTGTGCCTTCCCATATTACAAAAGGAGTGGCCAAGAATTGGATGTCTTTTCTGCTCCCAGAAGCCACAGCAGCCATTGATATTGTTTCTGCTCGCGCTTCTGCCTCCTCGAATGAAGAAGGACTCAAGCGTGGAAATATGTACAGCATGCATTGGCGCTCCTGCAGCGATCGTCGAAACCAGATCGGCTAATTTTATGATTCTCTGTCTTCTCGAATATAAACATTGACACTCAACTAAAAGCTGCTGGGCTGGCATAAGATGTGGAGGGGATCACGATCTGCCATCTATATGTTGCTCTTCTCTAGCTTTTCCTGTCAACCTCAAAGTGTCCGAAAGTGGTTAGTAGGTCTTATATCGGCTTTACCTGTGCTACATTGATAGACCAAAATATTGACCGAGATGTGGAATATCTGCCCTTGGTGCTCCAGCTGAAAAGAATTTCGCCGATCGATTGTTCGAAGGCTGGAGGAGTTGAAGGTATTTCTTTTTGTCGCCTGCTGTGCTGTCGTAGAAAGACGACCCCTTCTGAGGCAACTGCGATCTTCGTGCGGTTGCTCACAAGACGCTTAAAGGCAGTGTACCTTCCGTGCTACCACGGAATGGCTCTTTCTCCGAAATTGGAACACACTCGAACAATGTTCGTCAGAGCAAGGTATATAATGAGTACGTAGGATCTACATTCCCGTATGAACTCGTCCACCGTTTCTGTCCCAATCATCAAATGCTTTTCCTGCACAAATAACGTGCTTCCTTCTGTCCAAAGCAACTCAAGTCCCAGACTTTGTGCTGTTCGCGCTATTCTTCTGGTGATGAAAACACAGTATCTTAACCAGGTAGTAGTGCCAATTGCCTCTGCTCCTATATTCTCTCGCGAAGAGCTACGTTTATGAGCACCAATATCCACTCACTGGAATTCTCCAATTCATCTAGTATAATCTCCATCATATTCCAAATTGGACGCAATGAGGCCCTATGCTCTTCTTCTGCAGTTTGCAAACGCTCGATCGGCATCCCTCATGCTTTGAGCTCGCCGTCAGTTCATCCTGGATGAGAAGCTGCTACAGCTATTCTCATACCTGGACGGTTGCTGCGCTCTCGATAAGTCCCAATCTTTCATATGTCTATCTCTCGCTCCGGCTTCGCTTGAACCAAACAGCTGCGTGATGTGCTCGGTCGTTCCGATTCTGCAATCTTGTCGAACTATTTAAGACCGAAACGGTGGCTACCTTTCTCCAATTATGTTTCTACTTGGCACTGAATGCCAAAAATGAGACCTTGGACATTCATGTCCCTCCCTCTGGCCTTCTCAAGAAAACCGTAAATGCTGCTGTGCATGTCTGGTTGTGAGCTGCAGTCTTTCAAGCCAACGATAAGCGCATACACGAATTCCGATGTCTGCCCTGTCGCTATTTCTGGAGATGAGTTCAAGGTCCGTGCGTTTGTCCGAAACCCAGCGTTTGGGCGGCAAGAAAGTGTCCTGCTAATGCATCAACTGTCAGCGGATGCTCAGCATGTATAGGAGTATTGATTGCTCGCCCAACACTAGGATTTTTTCTCCTCCCATGACATAATAGGCGGCTTTCCTGTTTTCAAAATTCAAGCGGCAATGTTTTATGTTTGCTTCTTTTATTTTACCTTGAATGTGTTAGACATTGCCTACATGTCTTCTTTACCGTGTTCAATTCGTCCACCTCGTAATCTGCAGAAGACCGTGACATGTCGATGACTGCGATATCTTGATCAATGCAGCATGTCATGTTTTGTCCGTTGTTTGCTACTTCCTAGTTCATCAATACCGGCAATCAATTGCCCTGTCGGTATCCCCCTCTTCCGTTTGTGCTTCACTCATCGCCGAACTAGTAGTCTCTGTAATCTAGTTGCTTCCTACCGCCCTCGTTCGTGATTTGCTCGTACCGCTCGATGACGCGGACCGGGAATCCATGTGGTAGATCATCAAATCCTGGAAGGAACACCATGCAGCTATCGGACTTGTCGAATTTGTAGCAATGTTAGTCGACCAGAAGGCGAAGGAGAATATCGGTGTACGGAAGATTGGTAAAGACGTAGCCAATAGAGGTGTGGTCTTCCGCAGGGCAATAAGGGTCTAAGTCATTCTTGTACCTTTCAAGTATCGCCGGTTTGAATTCTGAGCTCATATAACGATCGTTAAGCACGTATGCTTTGACGCGCTTCTATTGGTATGCTGACTGGGATTCGTCTCGTTCCTTGGAATTCATGTCATCGAAAGGATCGCGTACCGGACATTCGGCGACTGGAAGCCAGTCGCGATTGTAGTCCGGGATAACTCACAAGTCCAGCCGACAAGATCTCGACTAGTGTGGGTGGCTGTGCCTTTTCCAGGTACACTGGAAAAGTGTCATACAGTCACGTTGGTCCACATCCTCGAGCGGCGCGATGCCGTCTCTGGACTCACTCCATGACCCGTTCAACGCGTTCTTGAAGTATTCGGAATGTTCTAAAAGAGGGTCTTTGTGTATCTTGTATACTACAGGATCATTGCCGACGCGGATGTTGACGAGCTCACCACGGGCAGCAGAACTGCATACTATGTCAGCGTTCACTAAGGAGGAAACAATTGCATTGCTCACCTTGCGCGGACATTTGCGCTCATGCTGGACGGTTGGTCAGTGAGATGAACCGATATGCAGACATATGGTGATGAGTGTTGGTGATCAGCTCGGTGGGGATTTGTGGCCGGTTAAGAAGCTGCAAAAGTGAGGTGAAGATAAACGGGCAATTTGCCTACGTTTGGCTTTCACTTGCGTACGAAACAAGTCTGCGATGGCAAAAACACTGTAGGAGTGTCATGGCGACAAAGACAACATGTACCTCGATATCTCGCTCAGTCTTGGTCGTTGTAGGTGCACGTGTGGGCATGCCTCGCCATGCACTTCGCAAGGCGGCAGTGTTGGCTCCTGAAATACCAATTCCATACCCCAAATTGCTGGTGTACTGTCCTGGTGCCGGTTCATGGTAAGCCTGTGCACCACTACCTCGATGCGCTGCTTCAGTTCCGCGCTATCTGCCTCGGTCGCCAAGAGTGCTACATCCACGCGTAGGAATCTCCCAAGCCACTCCACAGGCCAATCGAAGTACGGCTCCAGGTGTTCGGGCTCTTCGGCATCCCATGTGAGTGTCAATTGCAGGTCCAAAGGGTGCAAGAACGGATAGATGGTCACTAGGAACTCGTACCAGGGGCGGGTGTCGTTAATGATCGTTATGTCATATGCAAATGCTGGCGATCTTAGGAAGGTGAGATTGACCGGCAGGTTGAGTGTAATGTGACGAACGCTTCCCAAGTGCAGAAGGAGAGGCTGCGATATGGTGCTGCAGGATAGGACGGGCGATGGCTTTGCGGCAGCCATGGCGGGAATGGTCTTGCGCACTGTTGTCGCTCTGCGTGGTTTTGGTATTGTGTTACCTAGCTGCCTTTCAAACTCGCGCACTTGATGCTGGCGTTGCTCAAGATTCATCCGCGCTCGTTGGCTTCTTGTCAGGCGTGGTGGGTGCCATGGCGCAATGCAACGAGGTTTCAGTGGAAGCGGAGGCTCGCACTGGTGGACTGTTGTGTTCGGATTGAACCTTCTGGCTTGAAGTATGAGAGTGACAGCTTCATCGCAGATTGAGCGACTCGTCAGAAGCCAAAGCGGAAGTCCATTGAGAGGCGACAATGTGGGTTCGAGTACGGTGGGAGAGACCAGGAAGCCAAGGCGGCCGTAGCGGAAGCAAAGCTGGTTGGCGCCCAAAGCATAGTCGTAGATGAGGTCTCGGAGTTCGCGTGGGAGATGGAAGAAGGTGACCCGAGGTGTTTCTTCTGTCATGTAGGTTGCCGTGTTGGAGTTGCGTTGCTGGAGGGCTCCCTTTTGACAGACTTGGAGCATTGGCGCCATACATTGACTCTTGAGAATCCGTGGTTAATGGGAACTGATCAGCAACGGTGAGTCAAGTCGGCTGCAGTCCCGGGAGCTGTTCTTGGAAGGATCATTGTCCGTGGAAGGCCTGAGCGTTCCAATTGCCTGTTAGATGGGTGAGTCATTCGCTTGCGTATTGAAAGGTTATAATCGTGTGGACTTTGGAACAGTACGTATTAGGTGAGTTCTTGAGACGTTATTTCAATACTTGCCAGCTCCAACACCTTGGTACTCAGGCGCCCACTCCGGATCCTCTTGGCTTGTGATCAATTCATGAACATCCAACCTCGAATCTATGATCTCTTTGCCGTTCAGTAAATCGTTCTCGTCCGCTCTCTTGGCCGCCTCTTCCTCGTTCTGTGCAATGCCTGCTTTGACATGTCTATGTATTAAGCGCTTTCGTGCGACCTGGAAGTCGACATCCACAAACCATAGCTCATCCATAAGATCTGCAGCCTCTTTCCATGGGCCATGGTTCAGTGAGCAGTAGTTTCCCTCGAAAATAACAATGCGCACAGAAGGGGCGATAGGGATGTCGTCCGCGACAGGATCCTTCTTTGCATGGTCGAAACTAGGCGCATATAGCGTGCGTGTTTCCGGCAGAATGGGCTCTCGCAGCTTCTTTACCAGCGCAAGAAATTTGTCGCCATCAAACGTAAACGCTGCTCCTCTTCGTGCATGGGCGTTTTGCGGGTCAGGCATTGCATCGAGCTGTGCACGTGATAGATGGTAACCGTCCATTGGTATGAACGCAGCAACTGGGTTACCATTGTATGTTCCTGGTGAGTTTTGCGCATGCTTCTTATTAAGACCGTTGGAGACTTTAGCTGCAAGTGTGGTCTTGCCTAAAGGAAGCATTAGACTACGAGTACACGCGACTTGAAGGCAGGTGCGTACCTGAACCTGGAATACCAGATACGGCTACCATCAGCCGCCTTGAGCCGCTGACTCCTTGGAACTTCTCTAGGCTCTCGCATCAGCTTACTGTCCCAATTGCAGGAATCAATCTTGCCATACCCCATGTCTTTTCTACCAAGCGGTCTACTTGTTCTTGCATACTTGAGGTTGTGGTTGTTGGAATCTTGAACGCTATGAGGGCTTGTGGCTCACGGAAAATTTAAGCAGTTGAATGCGCAGCGGTGATCAGGATCTGCCAGTAATCAGAAGGAGGGTGTTGCTTTTGCTTCGGCGCAGGCTTTGTCGCTGTGGGGGATTGACCTCAATCGCGGCCCAGTTACCGCTGACGTCGTTTTGCGGGGGCTCTTTCCGCCACGTGATGAACATCGTGGTGTTGATGTGTCAACCGGTTCGAGATAGTGAGACATAGCTGGTGATATGGACTTAGTCTCACGTTTTGGCTATCTGTACCGAAGCTACTTCGGAGGTTGCGGTGCAGCTGCGCTGAGATAGAGGCTGCCTCCAAGCAAGGCGCGCCTGGCCAATCGGTACGCGATACGAGAGCGGGAGTGCTCAGGGGTGCGCCTGACGCCCAGAAAGGCGCACAAGACGAAGCTGCCGACAAACTTCTTGGGTTGTGTTACGCTTGATGCATTGACGACAAGTATCATGGTTGATTGCTCACCCTAGTCTTTCTTTGAATTCACCTGTTGAGTAGCCGGCTCGTTCAAGACGCGTCATAGCTTGCTTAAGGGACCATGCAGCTCCCAGCGATTTTGGTAGCGTGTTGCGCCCTTGTTGCACCTGCACTCTCAAAAACAGTCGATTCCTCGCTGTACGCCAACGAAGCACCGCTGCTATGGGGGCCATACCGACCCAATTTGTACCTGGGCATCCGTCCTCGAGTGCCCGAGAGCCTTGTTGCGGGGTTGATGTGGGGAAAGCTCGATGAGCAGGACAAGAGTGGGTGATGAAACACACGGAAAGACCGAGCAGGAGCTGATTGTAATCGCAGAGCTGCGTCATTCGGTCGAGCAAAATGACGGCATGGCTATGTACGGCTGGACAACCTACGACGCGAGAAGTGGTGGTACCCAGCTTATTCAAGATGTTGGGAATCAGATCGATGTCACCACCGAATTCATAAAGAAGTCTGAGGGTCAGAGTTCAGGCAATTGGGCCATACGTCTCAAAGGCAAGCCGCGCAATGGTGCCCCCGCCGACTTGAAGACCTCCGTGATCTTCTATGTGGGCATGGAGGCCAAAGAGGGTTGCGCAGACTGCCAACTTGAAGCTTTCGAGCAGCTCGGTGCTGGCGAGGACAAGTCTGTAGAGGCTGTGAACATTGCGATCAAGCACCCGCGCTTGGGCTCTGCTGGCATACACATTCCAACATCAGTTGGCGAGGACGGCAGGCATGAGGGTACCATTGTCCACACGATGAACATCACCGAGGATAAGCTGTGGCAGGCGAAGTGTGAGTGCAATCCGCCCCAAGAGGCATTGGCGGATCCATAGGAAAAATAAACTGACACGTGTTTGTGCAAGAAGCGACCTTCCTAGACGCGCTCAAAGCTCAGTCGAATGATCGTACCGAAGCCGGAAAGATGGACGTCGTCCTTCGCAACGCTCCTGGACCGGGCAACATGCATTTCGTGCAGATGATCATACATGGCAGCTTTCACTTCGATGTGCTCTATTCGAGTCGAACCGCGACCCGTGCGATGACCGCATCAGAGATGGGGAGCAGTATTCAAGACAATGTAGTCGCATATAGAAAGGACTACTCTCGAGTGTTCACCTTGAAGGCGCCCTTCGTTACGGACCAGCATGCTCTTTTCGGCCAGAAAATGCTGGCAGACTTGTTCGGTGGTCTTGGATACTTTCACGGCAAAGCCAAGGTTGACAAGTCGAAGAAGGCAATATACGCCGAAACAACCGGCAAATTCTGGGAGAAGACAGCAGATGCTAAGAAGCACGCCATACCCGAGACAAGAGGGCCCTACGAGTTGTTCACACACACGCCAGCTCGCGCTTCATTCCCCCGGGGGTTCTTGTGGGATGAGGGCTTTCACCTCCTGCCAGTACTCGACTGGGACGTCGACTTGGCCATGGAGGTCGTGCAGAGTTGGCTGAACACTATGGATGACGACGGTTGGATAGCCAGGGAACAAGCAGTCGGGACTGACGCTGAGAATGGCGCTCCCAGCGACTCGCTCACGCAGTACCCACATATTGCAAACCCGCCAACCTTGTTCCTCGTAGTATCGAAGTTCATCGACATGTTGCAAGGCAAGGCGAAGTACTATGGTCATGAGTCAACGCTGCTGAAACCTGAAGCGGGAAAGAAGTTCGTGACAAAGTTGTACCCGCTCCTCAAGAAGCACTACGAATGGTGGCGCAAGTCTCAGTCTGGAGACATCGAGGCCCACTCAGTCCCTTCTGCGAACCTCAACGAAGGATACAGATGGCGAGGCCGTAAGCTAGAGACAAACTACCCCAGTGGTATGGATGACTACCCACGCGCCGAACCTCCAGACATCACTGAGCTCCATCTTGATGCTCTCTGTTGGGTCGGTCTGATGTCGCACACCCTCGAGAAGATCGCCTTCTACACCGAAACCACGCACGATGCGTTCACCTACCAGAACCATATCCGCGGCATCAAGACCAACCTCGAAACGATCCACTGGGAAGAACAGCAGAACATGTATTGCGACACCGTCGTCCGTGACGACAAACACAGCTACATTTGCCACAAAGGCTACCTCTCCCTCTTCCCCTTCATCACCGGCTTCATCGACGCGCACCACCCACACCTCGATGCCATCCTACGCATTCTGCGCGACCAAAACCACCTCTGGACCGACCACGGTATCAAATCGCTCTCCCAAGAAGACAAAAAGTACGGTGTCGGCGACAACTACTGGCGCAGCCCTATCTGGATAAACATCAACTACATGATCCTGACACAGCTTCTCGCGCTCGCCAAGACGCCCGGCCCCCAGCAAGACCGCTGCAAGAAGATTTACATTGAGCTCAGGAAGAATGTCGTGCACACCGTCTTCAATTCGTGGATGCAGACCGGCTATGCGTGGGAGCAGTATGATCCCGTCGGTGGCCATGGACAGCGTACGCAACATTTTACTGGCTGGACGAGTCTGGTGGTGTGCATCATGGCGATGCCGGATTTGGAGCAGGGCGATGGCGTGAAGGAAAGGGTCAAGGGGTTTTATGAGGAGGCGAAGAAACAGGCGGGGCGGAATCAGGGATATAGCGCTGGTAGTGTGGTGTTCTTGGTTATGTTGGTGGTGTTCGTGTATGTCACGCGCAGGAGGTTTGCTGGGACGTGGAGGAGCTGGAGAAGCGGGGCGAGGAAGGGCGATCGTAATGTCTGATCCCAAGGTTGTATGAAGGCATTGGTGGTGCCGAGACCGTATCATAGATGCGGGTGCGTTGGTGAACGGTCAGGACAAATGGGAATCTTGTAGTCACGGCCGTAGGTCTAATTGTGTAACGACCGTTTGCTCTCCAGAACGTTTGAGTGCGGCATAATTGGCTTTGTAAGACGTCGAATTGACTATTTACCGTACCCTTATCAGGTACCCTACATTTGCAGCTAAGCATGCATGCCATCCAAAAAATCATCGTGACTCGTCCGTACCCCATTCAACCCCAGCCCGTTCCATACCAAGTGTATTGCACATGAAGCGAAGGGTTTCGTGTGCCCAGCGAGCCTGCGTGACATGACAGTGACGTCTCGCTGGGTGGCGATGTCCAGGGCTAGACAACGAGTACCAGAAGGCAGGGGAAATGCGCCCGTACGCCGCGGGTGACGCCGACATCCGTTGTAATCGATACAAGCCGTAAGAGAGTACGATCAGAATGAAAGTTTGTATCCTGTCTTTGCATGCGCCGACATAAGAAGACCGATGCACGCGTGCAAATCGATGGTGTGGGGATCTCCTTAGACCTGAGCAGCCTGCTGGTGCTCGGGCTCTGCGTTCTCGGCAAACTCGGAAGCTGACGTCTCGCGGTTCAAGCTTGTCTCGCGGTGCAGGAAGGTGCTGCCCTCCTTCGATGGGCTGCCAGCTTTCAGGTCTCCGTTGGCGGGCACCTGTCCGTTGCCTGGTGTGGGCGGGGCAATGTGCGGGATCTTCTCGGGATTGGGGTGCTCGCGGCCGACTTGGGTGACGCCGACATCTGAAGCCTTGCCGGCCTTGGAGAGGGCATAGTCGCCGCTGTCGAAGTACTTGCGCTCCTGAAGGCAATATTAGTAGACTTCCTGTGGTGATTCCTCGATGCATGGAGCGTACCTTGAGCTTGTTCTGCAGGAGGTCCTTCTTGTTCGGCAGCTTTCCATACAGGCGGAAAAGCTTGGCCTCCTCCGGCGACATTTTCTACGTGCTCTGTCAGATCTCGGTCGGCGTAGCTTACGGCGTTGCCAGAGGGGCAGCAATGCGAGCGTCTAGCTGCGCAGGGGCCGCGAATGACGTACGCTAATGTCCACTTTGTTCTGCTGGTGGGGGTTCATCTTTGCGGTGCTGATGCGTCGCTGTGGGTGCAGGTGACGTTGGCGAGAGGGGTAGTTACTCGAGGAGGTAGGAGGTGTCGTTATATATCCTTTGTCTTCGCGAATGTTGTCGCCAGAAATAAGGGTCAAGGGTCTGGCACGTCCACAAGTTGGCCGTTTGGGCAGCAGGGCTGTGACAGGGAACAGCTCAGTTATTACGTCTGGCTCTGCCGGCTTTCCACCGCGGGCGATTGGATGTCAGAGAAGCTCGGGCGTGTCTTGCAGTTGCTGCCTGACAACACACAACAACGACGTCCGGTGGCTCAGACAGGACTATCTGCTTAGTCGAAGCTCTGGAGGAAGGGAGTGATGCCCCTCAATTCTCGAGATGCGATAAGCCTTTATCGTCCGAGGTAGCGCCTGTGCTTGGAACAACACTGCAAGATGAATGGTGCTGCACCACGAAACGAGACGCAGCTGTCAGGTTGACGTGGGTCGAAGGAGACTGGTAGAAGAAGGAATGAAGTGGGAAGGTTGCAAGAGTGGTTGAGGTTAACGGCCTGCAGGGAAAGGAAGGAGCACTGGAAGACTTGCAGAGAGGGGTATGCAGCAAGATATGTAGACAGCTCCAAGTGGGCCGAGAGCACACCACCAGGGTTCCTTATTCGGCAACTTAAATTGACTCGGAAGCACAAGGGAGAATGCAGAGAACCCGCTGCCGCGAGAGGCAGGGCAAGCTCGACGCTTAACGACCGCTGGATGGACGATTATGTAGGATTGCCGTATGCTTTACCACTCATGGAACTCCTACAACGTCACGCGTGCTCACTAGCGTTCTGGATCGTCAGGACCCTGTTGCAATTCCATCTCGAAGCTGCAACTTGCTCAAGCAATGGCATTCATTTGAGTCCTCCATCTCTCACAGCACTCACCACTGACTGCAATTGAGGTGGACAAACAACTATGTGCATCCTGGAAGCTACAGAATTGAGCCCCACTTACGCTTCCTTTACGTCCACCTTCGCATCTCATAGGCTGCTGCTAGCTCCGATCTCTTAGTGCGCTCGCCAAATCCTTGTCGGCCGTCTTCAGACCACATGCTCCGCTTAGCAATTCACTACTGCAAGGCTCGCACCATCCACGACCACTTTCAAGACCGTTCTGGGACCTAGTCGAACATCTCAGGGTCCACTGACGGCTATCTCGCAAAGACCCGGAAATCTGTCACCAATTGTCCAGGTTCAAACGGAGGGCATCTGACTTTTACGACCGAAAAGAAAAAAAGTTCTCGTCACTCACGACCAACATGTCCGGCGCGGGGAAAACCTTCGTTGTCGAGCACCTTGATCCAGAGTTGGAGCAATGGTCTTCGCTCGAGTACGCTTGCATTGCAAAGGAATGCCACGATACCGGCTCCCAATTCCTCCTCTCATCAGTGCCGACCTCGCTCAAGTTGCCAGAGAACCTTCAGCACCTTCAACAAGACAAGATCTTGAACGTCGAAACCCGAGGCATTGAAGAAATCTATGCAGACCGCAAGAACCGCGTGTGTCTGCTCGACCCTGCTGCCGCCAAAGATCTCAGCCCTGAGGATGGTGACAACTTTGACATTTTCCTCTTTGGCGGTATTCTTGGTAAGTCCTGATGTGAGTTATGACATTTGTGAAGTGACTGACAACAACGCAGGCGATGACCCGCCCAGAGGTATGCAGCATCAGTCCAGAAATTGTCGTGACAGCCCACTTACTCTCCACAGACAGGACATCTGAGCTGCGCAAGAAAGGCTACGAGGGCCGTCGCCTCGGACCCGTACAGATGACAACCGACACTGCTGTGCGCGTCACAAGGATTTGCGTCCAAGACAGAGGTAGGATCTTTTCATCTGCTTGTACGCCGCAGCTAACATTGCGAAGTCCCCGTTGAGAAGATCCAATACATCGACCACCCAGAGATCAGGACAAACGCGAACGAGAGCACAGAGATGCCGTTCCGTTACGTTGTTGGCAAGGATGGCGAACCTGTCATGCCCCCGGTAAGCCTTCAATCACTGCAGACGTGCAGTAAAGACAGCGACCAGGAAAACTGACGAGCAGCAGGGCATGGTTGACCTTATCAAGAAGGACTCTGAGAAGAGCCTCGATGATCTGTTCTGAGAAAGCGCAGTCAATTGTGGCGATTTGTCTGAGCCCTGTTGTGAACGAAGATGAAAGTAAGCCGAAAGCCTATCTACGCCACTGTGGCACGCAGTTTTCGACATTGTCTTAGAAGATGCCGTTTCCAGCAATGCAGGTGGACATCGCGCACAAAGAGCGCTGCGGTATGTATTACGTTGTGGGATTGGGGCCCAAATCTGTGGAGTAGGGACGGGCCGACTGAAGATGTGCCGCTGTGAGTGTCGATCCAGATTCGAGCGTAAATCGAACGCAAATCACAGAGGGATTCTAGTGACGCCTCGTGAGTTATTTGACCGATGATGGGAGTGCAATCGGCCTGAGACATGCAGAAGCAAATGCAGGGCATGGCCTCCAACGTTGTGAAGCGTGATGCAAGCGACCGTTGGGCCCGGAGGCTCCCCGTGATTTAAGCTACCTCGTATCCTCGGCGCCTCTACCGCAAGCTTGACACCTGGGGAGTCTAGATATATGTCGAACTCACACCTCAATGGTGTCAGAGCCGCGTGCCGCTCGAGATCTGCCGAAGGACCTGCAGATGCGAAACGCGGAGGGCGATGAGCCGGGAGTAAGGACGATGTTTGTGTGATTGGCTCGTCCTTGCATCCTTCGGCATTGGTCAAGCTCTACTTGGCGCAACGCGGACAAAGCCATCGAGAACGGCCTCGAATAAGAGGCTCTCTAGAAATTTGAGAAACGGTGGCTTCTTGTAAATATCGTCGTCGCGCTCTCTATTGCAGCGCGCAATTGACGATTCTCATCTTGATTTGTGAAACCGCGGCGATCCATTTGTACTCCACGCGCCCCTGCCCAGCTCGAGGCTTACGAGGCCTCGCCAGCAGCGGCCAGATCATCCAAACTCCAAATCCCGAGGACCTCAACACCGGCGAGCTGAGCGCCTAGCACCTGACTAAAAGCAGGCTAGATACCATCTGCTTTGCCGACTGTCTTCCTGCGCCTGGAATATTCTGCTCTTTTGAATTCACGACACCCATGAAATAGCGACACACGACCAACCTCGGCCTCTCGCCCATCAACATGTTCTCTACAGATTCGCGGTCGCGATGGCGGACAGCGCTCGTTGGCGGGTTGCTGGCAACTCTATCCATGCTACCAGGTAGCGCAGCACAGACACAAGCAAAGACGCAGGCGGATTACTTTGTCCATGATCTTCCTGGGGCGCCGCAGCCGCTGCTGAAGATGCACGCAGGGTAGGTAGACGGCAGACAGATGTCACTGTAGTACCCATCACAGCTGACGGTAGTCGCACAGGCACATCGAAGTCGACCCGGCGCACAACGGCAACCTGTTCTTCTGGCATTACGAGAACCGCCACATTGCCAACAAGCAGCGGACAGTACTATGGCTCAACGGTGGCCCCGGCTGCTCCTCGATGGACGGCGCAATGATGGAGGTTGGACCATACAGGGTGACAGAGGATGGGAACCTGAAGTACAACAACGGCTCATGGGACGAGTTCGCCAACTTGCTCTTCGTGGACCAGCCTGTAGGCACTGGCTTCAGCTACGTCAACACGGACAGCTACTTGAGTGAGCTTGACCAGATGGCGGAGCACATGATCATCTTCCTGGAGAAGTGGTTTGCGCTGTTCCCTGAGTACGAGCATGACGACGTGAGTATACACAGCTTGAACGCGGTGTCACGGCTGACAGCGAGCAGTTCTACATCGCAGGCGAATCGTACGCAGGCCAGCACATCCCTCACATCGCGCGCGCCATCCTCAAACGCAACAAACAGGCGGGCACTCGACCGTGGCGGCTGAAGGGCCTGCTAATTGGCAACGGTTGGATATCCCCTGTCGATCAATATCTCGCATACCTCCCATTCGCATACCAGAACGGCCTGATCACAGCAGGATCAGAGTCGGCGGGTCGCGTTGAGCAGCAGCAGTCAGCGTGTGTCAAGGCTCTCAATGATGGTGGCAAGGACCGTGTCGACACACCAGTCTGCGAGGCCATCATGACCACAATTTTGGAAGAGACAAAGAACAGGGACGCCGATACCATGAACCAGTGCATCAACATGTACGACATTCGTCTGCGAGATGACTCGTCCTGCGGAATGAACTGGCCTCCGGACCTGAAGCAGGTCACGCCTTATCTCCGCCGCCAGGATGTCATTCAAGCCCTCCATATTAACCCCGACAAGAAGACAGGATGGCAAGAGTGCAACGGAGCGGTTACTGGCCACTTCCGTGCCAAGAACAGCGAGCCTGCCATTAGGTTCCTCCCTGAGCTGCTTGCTGAGGTGCCTGTCACGCTCTTCTCTGGCGACAAAGACATGATCTGTAATCACGTCGGCACAGAAAACATGATCGATAGGATGACATGGAATGGAGGCAAGGGTTTCGAGCTTTCGCCCGGTGTCGTATCCTCAAAGCAGGATTGGTCGTTCGAAGGCGAGCCCGCCGGTACTTACCAGGAAGCCCGCAACCTGACCTACGTCGTGTTCTACAACTCGAGCCACATGGTCCCGTTCGACTACCCTCGACGGACCCGCGATATGCTCGATCGATTCCTCGGTGTCGACATTGGCGAGATCGGTGGCACCCCTGCCGACAGCGTCATCGACGGCGAGAAGGGCCCGCTGACAAGCGTGGGTGGTCACCCGAACTCTACGAAGGCTGAGGAGGACAAAGCACAGCAGCTCAAGGAGGCTGAGTGGAAGGCCTACTACCGCTCCGGCGAGGTTGCACTCGTCGTTGTAATCATCGTGGCCGTGTTATGGGGAACCTTCCTCTGGCGCAGTCGCCGCCGCAGCAACAGCTATCAGGGCGCCGACGGAGACGAGGGCCGCGAGTCCCTCCTCACCGGCATGGGTCTCGATAATTTCCGCCGCAAGGAGCGCCGTGCGGACCTTGAGGCTGCCGACTTCGATGAGCGCGAGCTCGATGACCTGCCTGGCAAGAAGTCGAATGGGTACTCAGACAAGACTCGCGGGCCGCAGAACGACTCTACGTTCAGTCTGGGCGTCGACAGCGATGATGAGGCAGGGAGTAGCGAACAAGGCCGCAGGAAGGAGTAGGCAGTACATTCAGGCGTTTGGATGGCATGTTGTATTATCAGTGGGTGTTGAATACCTAGTATATGCATTGCAGGCGTTGCCTTTTTGGCAGAAATTGAAATACCTTTCCTGCTCTCACTCTAGTCAGAGGTCTTCGTACCACGTCGTGGATTGTTCAAGCCGTCTCAAGTCTAGCTGTGAGTCTGCAGCAAGCTATCTAGTCGCAACGACTGGTCGCCTCAAGCTCAAACTGCCCGACCTGGAAAGTTCGCTTGATGGCAAAAGCTGTCGATTACCCTGTAGGTTCGCTGAGGGCGCGTGGTTCGCGGAGGCAGGAGCGGCCCCGCAAATCAACAATAAGCCGTCGAACAATTTCAGCTGATGAAAAGCAACAGCTGCCATCACAATTGCCGTATGAATGCAATTATCGCCAGGCAGCATAGTCTCGACGCTCTCCAGACGCTGAAGCCTAAAGAAAGCGGGGGTCGAGGTGGCCAATTGCTGAACACGTGAATAGGCGTCGCGCTAAGGCTCCTGCCGCCTTGAACGCGTCTGCCGGCGTCACCTTTAGCCACCCTTCAACATCAACGCGTCGCCGCTCAATGCACATCGAATCGTGAGTGCAACACTATGCCTGCGTAAGTCAACCTGGATGCAATTTCTGCTTTCGATCTCGACAATGTCGACAATAACTTCCAACTATGACGAAAGCGCCAACTAACGTTGACGCAGGCCAGGCGCCCAATACAACGGCGGCGACGTCAAAAACCCGTTCGAGGAGCGCGCCGTGCCCAACTTCACCGCGCAAGAAATCGCGACGTTACAGAGCCGGCTGAACAAGCAACTTGGACCGGAGTACATATCACAACGACCTGGTCAAGGTGGCGGCCGAGTCGCATATCTGGAGGGGAACAAGGCCATAGCTCTTGCAAACGAGGTGTTTGGGTTCAATGGCTGGTCGAGTTCCCTGGGGCAGGTCCAGATCGACTATGTACGTTCGTTCAGCTTGGGATGAAAGAAGGCGACTGACATGACAGGTCGATGAGCATCAGAATGGCAAGGTCAGCCTGGGTCTATCGATTGTTGTGAGAATCACGTTGAAAGACGGCACATATCACGAGGCAAGCCAGTTGGTCCAAACACAGCATTCGCGTCTAATACAGCGCAGGACATAGGCTATGGGTCAATAGAGAACGGCAAGGGCAAAGCGGCATCCTTCGAGAAAGCCAAGAAAGAAGCAGCAACAGATGGCTTGAAGCGTTCGCTTCGCACATTCGGCAACGTACTTGGGAACTGTCTCTACGACAAGGAGTACCTCAAGAAGGTCCAGTCTATGAAGGTCAAGCCGATCAAGTTCCAAGAAGACAACCTTTACCGACATCCGGACTTCGCCCCGCCGCCGCAGGAAGAGCAGGCTCTCGTCAAGTCAGAACCACAGAGAACGCCTAGTAGGCCGAACCATATTCTGAGGACACGAACGGAGCATCTCACACACTCAACTACTGCGGAGTCGGCCGACTTTGATGACGAGTTTGATGGCAATCTTTTCGATGGTGTCGAGGTATCAGAAGATCATGGCGAAAATACGTTAGAGTCAGTGTCTTCAGACACTGTAGGACCACGAGCAATTGAGGCATCGAGGCCAGGAAACGGTACGAATGGAACGAACTCTGGTCGCAACACCCCCGGTCCTGTCATTGGCCATCCACAGCCGCAGAGACAGGCAGCGCCGATGGGACGTGGACAAGGACCTCCTCAGCAGCATCAGATAAATCAAGGCCCCGGCAGACCACAGCCGAATGGACCAAATCAACGTGGTCCACAGACACCACAGCAGCCTCGTCAAGACCAGACACGGCGCATGCCACCACCAACGAACGACATTCACAAGGCACCTATGCCTCAGCAACTAGACGGACAACAGCCTCAGCAACAACCACTAAGACCGACACCACCACAAGCCCAACAAGCCAATCAACCGCGACCTGCACCCCAAGTGGCAGGCAATGCAGGTCCCCAGAACAATGGTCCCGCCCCTAACGTCCCAGCGCAAGTAGGGTTCGCCTCCGCTCGCGCAGCCGAACAGATACAGACTGCCAATGCGGCCATCCCTCTCAACTCTGTGGCTTTCAACCCACACGCCGAATCGCCCGTACCGAAAGAAAAGCGCACGCCAGGCCTCGACCACACCCGCAGCGTACCCGTGAAGCGCAAAGATGACGGCAATGCACCCATCCCCCAGCCACAAGGTCTGGGCCGTCCAGCAAACGGCGGTGCAGCAGGCTTCAACCGTCCGAGCAACTTTGTCAATCCACAACAAGACACAAACAGGCGGATCGGTATGCCAGGAGGGGGCGCCAACTTTGCCATGAGTCCCAGTACGAATCGTGGCGCGTACAAGCCCCTCTCGATCAACAACCCAGCCGCCAATGCGCTCAAGCGAGAACGAGGTGCGCTGCAGGACGTAACAAATGCCGGCCCGAACGGTGCAGCTACAGAGGGCGGCGACGCGAAGAGACAGAGGGTGGAAGTGCCTGGCGCAGAGAACGCAGGGGTTACTTCGTCCTAGCACATGTCATGGCGAGAGACGATCTTTTGTATGCGAATTATATGCGTATGGCATGGCCACCGGCGTTGTTGGGCTACATTAGGACGGTGTTGGGCGTTAGACAAACGAGAGTCACCTTATGAGAGCATTTTTAGCGTATGTAGCCTCTCGTGGGTATCTTGCAATGCAGCGATACAACATTCGAATCCATACTGGTCTGTGGCCCTGCTGCACGATTTCCGATTTATCTTCCGCACACTTGCTTAAATGGTCACCAGTTTTGTTGTGCTCCACGCCTTGTTCCTTCCAAAGCGACGCTAGGCAGCCACCGTAAAGTGATATTTGTGGCGCTCGACATCCCCCACCTCGCAGCCTGCTCGAGGAAACCACCAGTCTTCAATCCAGCAACGAATTTGTTTAGGACTGTGCACACGCGTGTTACCAGTCCTATCTGCGCTTTGTTCCCACTCACCATTGTTCGTTCCACCGACGACCTAGCCTTCCAGGTTGCAGAAGAAGGCGGCTGTAAGCTATACATACCGAGAATCTCGGGAGGCAGTCGAAGGGAGTCTGCAAGATCCTCGCGATCCGATCAAGCCGCTGCAATGTAGCAAGATCGATACTGCAGTCCCAAAATCTGCTACCAGAGAGTTAGCGCACTTGTTATCCCCCGCGCGTAAATGACTATGGCCTCGCACGGTACAGCAGATAAAGTGGGTAAGTTTCTCAATGCGTCCCCGTTTTTACAAGATGTTGTCATCATGCTAAGATCCTAAGCTGGGTCCTCACCATTCGGCGGTATGCCGCCACGAAGATTGGACACAAGTCAGTGGTACTTCAAGGATTCCAATATACAATTGTGCTCTCTTTGACGATTGAGAGAAGACGACAGCCACTCTTAAACATATCTGGAGGATATTCGCCGCGGATCTGCTCAAAGTTGCCCCTGTTGCGCTCTCTTTTGGGATGCGTTCGAGGTGTGGAACGAGTAAGCACGATCATCACTAGATCAGATCAAGAACTAACAGGTCGATTTCTTTACTAACCCTGAATTCGGCATGAAATTCTGGTTCAAAGCTTCTCGAAGATCTGTTTCGCTCTCAATAGTAAGGAATGCTGGTAAGTCTCGCTTCTTCGACCCAAACCTGCTTTTCACGAGCAGTCTGTGCTTACGTCTCAGCTTCACGCGCAACCAATCCTGCAGCACCATGGACCATGAAATCACACAGCCTGCTGCCCTTGAACGGAGACATATCTTCTTCCAAGTCACTCAATAACGTGCAGACATGGCTTGAGACATGTGACGAAGATCATAGCTGTATTAGCTACAATACGTACACCATGCCCAAGAGAATACTTCAAATTGCTCAGGATAGTATCTTCCTCAGGGAAGACCTAGATGGCCAGTTCAGGTATGCTTGTTTAAGCCACTGTTGGGGAGCAGGCCGACTCTCGTTCAAGCTTGTGAAGTCACATAGGCTTGACTTGTGCCATGGCTTCTCAGTGAATGATCTACCGAAAACATGTCAAGACGCTGTGAGTATCTGCGACTGGTTAGGTATAGAATATCTCTGGATCGATGGATTGTGTAAGGACACCCTAAACACGGTCTGTTTGCTCACTGATTCAGCCAGGCATCGTTCAAGATGACCTCGGTGATTGAGGAGAGTGCGCCGCTGCTATGGCAAGTGTTTACCGTTACGCCTACATTACAATCGTCGCAACCACAGCTCAAAACAGCCGAGAAGGGTGCTTCTGGCGTGCTGAGGAAGACATCATATCTCGACCGCTTCGCCATTACCCTGGGCTGATCGTTCAGGGAAATAAGCTTTGCGAGAATCCGTTTGAATTCGACCCTCGATCGACTCAGCATCCTCTGCTGCGACGTGCTTGGGTGCACCAAGAAAGATGTCTTTCTGCACGCATGGTGCATTTCACGAGCAAACAGCTCGTTCGGGAATGCAAGGCACTTAAGCAAGGCGAGAATGGCCTTACATATCACACCATCTACGATGGTGTCGCTTCGACCTGGCAAAGTAATGTGAATGAGTATTTCGGGCTACACCTGACATTCGAAGAGGACCGACTAACGGCCATCGCCGCGATAGTGGAGGATGAAATGAAGTTGCGCCCAGATGATGTCTACGTTGCCGGAATGTGGAAGAATACGCTACCCGATGATCTCATGTGGCAACGCTATTCAGGTTTCGTACATCCAAGGCTGTCTCGAGCTGGCCCGTCGTGGTCCTTGGTATCGACCGAGGCAGACGTATTCTTCAGAGAAATCGATGAACGACTAGCAAGTGTGAACATCATGGAAGTCATCTTCACTCCTAAGGAGCCGGCACGTATGGGGGCCAAAGCAATGCCAGCCTCGTTTTGAGAGGTCCTATGACCGATGCAGCAGTCGGAGATCTGTCGCTGGGGATCACACAGATAAGACCCAGTAATTCTGACGGCTCAGCATGTTCCTTACCACCCAACATCGACGTTCACGGTCTGATTGCAGACTGCGATTTTCACAACGAGAGCTGCCCAGAATCCTTTGGCCAACTCTCCTTCCTTTTCTTCGGTATCGAATGTGCAGATGGGATTGGTCTTGTGTTGCGACAGCTCGCAGATGGCAATTTTGAGCGCATTGGCACTTGCCAATGCTCTTGCCTCAATCTGTACCGAACGAAGGATCTGGAAACATCACGAGCGAACGTTCTGTCGTACATCAATAGTCTGCCCATCAAGGAAGTGCGGCTGGTTTGACAATATTCAATGCTTACAATCAAAGACTTTTGATTCCAGGTAGCATTGTCCGGTGAAGCCAGACGCCTCTCCCAAGAATACTCGTAGCAGCTAGAAGACTATACACGCTTCTAGAATGATGATAGTACATCTTAACCATCCTCATTTTGAGATACACCGCGGTCACGGCGTCTCGCTCTTACGTTGCTGCTGTTCAGTTGCGGAGGGTCTGTATGCAAGTGTCTCGCCACATAGTGCTGCTCCTGATTCCAAACACGCCTTCATTGCCAAGCTATGCATCAATCTGGATGTCAGATAACCCAACCGCCCAAGTGAGCAGCAATGCAGCCGATACCACATGCGATCTTAAACGACTGCCGTACCGAAGTGCTATGCGCATCCATCAAAAGAACTTCAGTTGATCACTGACTCATCGATCTGCCTACTATCACCTTCCCTACACCACCACCGGGCCCATGTGTTCGCCAACACACACAAACCCGACCTGCCGCTTTCCCTCAAGAACAAGAATGGGCATCTGCTCTTCGTCCGGCAGCACAGGAACTCCACCATTATCGTGACAGTTCCCGTTCACAGCTCTCCAACCGCAGAGTCGTCGCCATAAGAAAGCTACCCATGCCGTCCACGAGGATGTCTCCGTCCCTTCGCCGTCGCCTTCACCAGCCCAGCGCCACCACGTGACTGTTTGATCAGATGGGAGGACAGCGCTGTACGTCTCGCCCGTCTTGAAATTGCCCGTCTGCAGCCAGAAACACACATCGAACCTCCTCTCCTTTTCTCCTTTCTCGCTGAGAGCAGGCTGTAAGCTACCAAACGGTATCTCTACCCTTCTCTCTCTCCCAGGCTCCAGCCTCTTAAATCTCCTCTTATCCCGCGGCCGGTACGGGCCAGGACCGCAGTTAACATGGAATGTCGGCATGTCCACCGTTGTCCCGGACTGGAGGTTGGAGAATGAGATACCGCCTTGATGAAGCGCGGTGCGGGGATCAAGGAACGTGTCGTGCGTGTATATGAGGATGGGGCGGGATGCGTGGAGAGTTAGTGTGAGGATGAGGCGGAAGGGTGGCGAGCCTGAGAGGTCGAGTGTTGGGTTGGGGGTATGGATCTGGGCCGTGACATAGGGACCCCTAGGATTAGACATGTTAGGATGTAGTGTCGTGCACAGAGTTGATGGTTGAAATGGGATGTAAATAGGTGGACTGGGACATGTTACTCGATTAGGCAACCATCAAATGTAATGCGTATGACTTGGTATTTTCTCCTAATCCATCGCCCACAGGCGATCCATATACGCCGATCCGTCTGAAACGCTAATGCAATTAAAACAATCCTTCTCTTCTCAACCTTGTAACGATCAATTCCTCCGCGTCTTCGGTGACGGCTGCACCTAATGCACCTGACTCCAGATCGAACCTCGAGGCGAGACACTCGGCGAGTTCGCTGCTCTTCGTGCAGTGTTTGAATCATTGCTTCCAACGAATTCTCGTCAGCAACAGTACTTGTGCAAAGAAATGGTACCTGGGCCCATCGCCAGGTTTACCTCTTCTTCGTTCCCGGCCTAGGCTTGCACTCGTCGCCGCTTACTGGGTGCAGCTTGAGCTTAATCGGATACTGGGGGTTATTCCCCGTATAGCCCTTGCTCCAGTCGTAACTAACCGCATACGCGAAGATGTCGCCGTTGCGGCTGAACGCCGTCGCGGTGATGCTGCCGCCGACCTCAGGGTAGCCCTTGAGACGGTGCTTGGCGTCCTTGTCCCAGAAGTGGAATGTGCCGTCGCTGCCGGCGGTGCTGAAGGTGCCGTGCTGAGGGTGGAAGGAGATGGCATTGACGGAGTAGACTTTGGAGACGTCGCGCTGGGTGGTGTCGGCCTGGCGGTGGCATTTAAAGGAGAAGTTGAGGCTTGGGAGCGTTAGTTCAGTCGAGAAAATGGTAGGGGAAGTAAGTACCTGGTGTCCTTGTCCTCGACGTACTGGATCGCACAGCGTCCTTCGATACTGCCGACAGCGAAGCCGGAGGCGTCGGTGAAGCAGCTGACAACGCGCGTCTGCCACTTCAGCGGGCTGATGATGGTCTTGTAGATCTTTGTCGGCTCGTTGAGGTTGATCATGTTGATGTGTCGTTCGGCGGTCGCAACCACAAGCAGCTGGTCCTTGATGTCCATGCTGTATACGCGGTCCTGGCACTGCAGCGTGCCGACTGGCTGTGCGCCCTTCAGATCCCAGAACTTGACTGTCTTGTCCCACGAGCCGGTCGCGACGTAGTCCTGGCCGCCCGTCTGGAACCAGCGCACGCACTTGATGGCTTCCTCGTGGGCCTTGGCTTGCTGGGCCTGGATTTGCCCGCCAGCGCCGGCAGTGCGGAGGTCGACGATGTTCAAGTTTCCGGTGGAGTCACCTGCTGCGATACGAGTGCCGTCCTATTCAAGCATGAGCTATTGCATCTGTGGTTTAAGCCGTGAACCTCACCTTTGACCAGCCAACACCCAAAACTGGCCCTTGGCATTCGAATAGGTATTTTCCGTTCGCACCTGACGCAGTGATTTCGTAGATGTAGACCTTCTTGTCCCAGCTTGCTACTGCAAGATAATCGGCTCCGGGCGAGAACGAGAGGTCCTGGATGCTGTCTGAGGGAAGCTGGCTCTGCTGCACCTCGACGTCCTTGCTTGTGTCGCCTGTTGTCGTGCTTGCAGGCGCTGCTGCAGCGGATCCGAAAAGCGCCATCTCTTGTATATGTCGAAGTTCTGTGTTGTTGGTGTGGTTCGTGGTTTGCGCGGCGGAGCTGTCGCGAGCTCTGTTGTTGGTGGGCAAGAACTTTCGGCGCGTCCAAATCACTCGAGCGGTCGCGACTCAGTGGCGGGTAAGCAATATAGAGGGTGGTATGCGGAGACTGCGCGAGGCGACTGCAGCAATTATACTCTCGACTTGCGCGAAGAAAGACAATGTCTAAGCTTCACCAGGCACACGCACAGGCACCCATGTCTTGTGCCTAAAGCTGCCTAGCCCTGCCGGGCAAATACGCGCCGCGCTCCGGCAGCTAAATAATTTCTGAATCCAAAACTCTTGGTCTCCAACGTTCCTCGCTCAAAGAATCGCAACGAAGCACACGCACAGAGTGGCCCCGCCATCTCAGCACGCTTTGGGAGAAAGTCCCCGGACATCGCTTTCAGCGCACTTTCAGCAACGATCCGCCATAGAAGCGCGGCCTCTTACACCACCGGCGCCCTCGCTCGCTTGACGCTTGCACTCTTGGCCCGCGCTTTCCCGATGCTACGGGTGGAGGAGCTGGCACCAGGGCGATGATATGAGTCCGCCGGCCACCTTGCCCGCCGCCTACGGTCCGCGTCGAGCCAGGAGGAGGAGAGGGATGTCGAGGCGCCGGGTAGGAGGGTCTTCTCGTCCAGTTTATGGTTATGCGATTGCCCTTGCGCTCTCCGGTAACACGGGGACGTCGCAGGGGTAACTCAATGGGGCTTATTCTTGACGCGAGGAACGTTCACTACCTTTTCGGATCCGCTCGAGGAGGTGCTTGCACGCTTGGTCGAACAAGCCGGATTCCTACCAGCCGTGGGTCATATGATGAGATACACGAAATAGAGTCAAGCACTGAGGCTGTCTGAATCCCAAAGTGGTAGGACGCCGATGCTGAGTATTTCAAACTATATTCTGATACACCCTTTGGCTTAGCTAGTTATGTAGACACTCGACGAATGTTATGACTGCATCTGCACCTGCTTCTATTGGTCGTGGTATCACTGCTCTATGCTTGCTGCTCATGCATCCTCACCGACAATGAAGGCCTTGGCCTCCTGGTACGCCTTCTCCAAGTCGTCGTTGACCACGATCTTGTCGTGCGGCGCCTCGGGGCTCTTCGCAAACTCCATCTCGACCTTGGCCTGGTTGAGCCTCTTGAGGATATCAGCCTCCTTATCGGTGGCCCGGCCCCTCAGTCGCTTCTCGAGTATGTCCATGCTCGGCGGGGAGAGGAACAAGAACCGCGGGCGCGGGAACGTAGGGTGGTTCGCGACCTGCTTGACGCCCTGTACATGGTTAACCCCATCCACACCTTGTCTCCGCGTTTCTTAGCCTTCATAGTGTAGACATACCTCCATCTCGATATCCAAAATACATGTCCTCCCCTTCTTCTCAATGTCCTCTATCGCCGCAATGCTGGTGCCATAGCTGTTGCTGCCAAACGTCGCGTGCTCAACGAAGCCCTTCTTCTCCACCAAGTCGTTGAACTGCTCCTTCGTCACGAAGTTGTACTCGACGCCGTCTTGTTCGGCGCCGCGAGGGGCACGGGTCGTGTGCGACACGCTGAAGCCGAAGCGGTCGGGGTACTCTTCGAAGAGACGCTTCAGAATGGTCGACTTGCCGGCGCCTGAGGGGCCGGATATGACGATTGCGCGGGAGGGTGTGGGTGCCATTGTGGTGTATGAGTGAGGGGTGAATGCGGCGCGGGTAAGAGAGAGGGAGGGATAGGTGCAGCGTAAGCGTGTGACTGCGCTGTGTGACTCCAATCTGCGTAAGAGCGCGACGGAGCCTCTTCCAAACATCAACGCGAAGGTCAAAATGTGGGATGCTGCTGGCGGCGCCGGCGTGTGATTGGCGGTGAAGCTCGGGGTCTTATGTTTGCGCTGTTTGCAGCGTGGGGTGGTGGGACAGCGACGGCGCGCCTGTGTTTGTCCTGACATCACCAGCGAGATTTCTGTGCTGCGTTCCTCTTGAACACGCCCACGCATGGTCTCTCAGCTCTCCACGTAAGACCAGGAGCTGCAGAGCTTCAAGCGACACACCATGGTATGCTCAATACCGCAATTGCCTTTGCATGTCGAGGTTGCTCACACCCGCAGTCCAAGCAATACCTCACCCTCCACACAGTCGACAATGCGCACTCCAAAGCATCCGACATCTTCGCCGTCGCCCCGACACCCACCCAGCTCCTCTCTGCGTCCGGCTCCTCCTCGATAAACGTCTACGATACAACACAGCCCGACTTCCCGCTCGTGCAGACCCTCGACAAAGCCCACCCGCTAGGTATCCACCACCTCGTCACCGCCAAAGAATCGAGCGCCCGCCGCGCTGCCTCAGCCGGCTTCGAAGGGTCGGTGAAGATATGGAGTCAGGGCGAGGACGGACAATGGGTACTTGACGGGGAGATCAAAGACCAGAACAAGGCTGGCGATATCTGGGCCATCGCGCTTAGTGCAGACGGCCAATATCTGGCGAGCAGCAGCATCAGCGGAAAGATCAACGTGTGGAGTCTAGACAAGACACAGGGCTTTCCACGGATACGCGAGTACGAAACAAAAGGCAGTTTCGGGCTGTGCGTCGCTCTGAGCGACAACGGGAGCTTCACTGCCAGCGGACATGAGAACGGGAGCGTGTACGTCTTCAGCAACGATACAGGGCGGCTTGTGCACTCCCTAGCCGGTCTCGTGCATCCCGTGCGCAGCGTAGCCTTCTCCCCGGCATCAACACTACTAGCTGCAGGCGGCGACGCAAGAGTGATTGCACTCTACGACGTCAAGAGCGGCGAGCAGGTGGCGAATCTCGCGGGACATGGTGGGTGGGTGTTGAGTCTGGACTGGAGCGATACGGGCGAGTACCTGCTTTCAGGGTCTCACGACTCAAAGGCAAAGGTATGGCGCGTCGAGACGAGGACGTGTGTTGCGACGCATAGCCATGGGGACAGGCCGCTGTGGACTGGGAGGTGGCTGCCTAAGGCGCCGACGAAGAGCGAGATGTTTGCGCTCGGTGGAGGGAATAATTCCATTAGCTTCTATAGGGAGGCTGCTGGTTGAGGTTTACACTATGGACAGGAGACGTTACCGAAGGGACAGTAGAAAGGCTCTGGGCACGATACTAGAGCACGCTTGAGATGGAGACGGAACATGGGGCTCATGAGTCGTCCACGGCGGACGAGATCGCCTATCACCGGGCTCAGTCAGTCTGGTATGTATCATGGACATACCCTAACGAGGAAAACAAACAATGAGGCAAAAAGTTTGACTCCAGCGCTATTCGAGGTCCTCAGTTTTCCCCTGTAGGTACTATGCTCTTTGATCTAGCTGTGCTATCTCACGGTCGACTTGTGAGTCCAATGTTGTGCGACTGATTCGCAATTTGAGCTCGGTTCTGTGATTCGAAGTCATAGGTGAGGGCGAGGGACCTGTTCGACATTGGACCACACAGTGATCAGGCAGACATTCAGACAGATATGCACGCACAACGGCCTGCTTGGACCCCGAGCCACAAGTTCCGTCGCGACAAGAGCCGCGAGGGGTGGTTGCGATGAAGTTCGGAGCTTTAAGGATACCTGCTCTTGCCTTGCGCCCTTATTCCCTGAGCTCGCAACCACGGTTCACCAACACAGTGAGCGCATCTGAACCAAAGGCCACACAATTATTCCCTACGATGCCCTCACAAGGTAGAAGCACCTCGTGTCTTTTTGCGATTCATACATCTGAGAGATCAAAATCAATACAAAGTCAAATACCACCCAGGAGGCATTCAAGCAACTCACCAACCCTTGCACAACAAAAACCCAAAAGTCTCCCTTGGACTTACGAAGATGCGCACCACAATCATCCCCTTCGCTGCTGTAGCAGCAGACTACAAGGAAGTCAAGGCAATGCAAGACACATCTCGCCCTACCTCGCGATCGCAACGCTTCAACACTGCGCACCACACGCTTCAAGACATCCTACCCGTCATCCCCGAGACACTCCCCTTCAAACACAAGCAACCGCCTTGGATACCGTATGGCTATGTGGCCTGGCAGCCGCTAATAGCTCGTAGCTAGGATCTCAAGGACAGCCATGTCGTCCAGATCCCTGCTTTCCTGCTCGAGGCCCTAATGCGGTGCCACGCCGCGTGGGTGAGCACGAACGAATTCCCGCCCGAGCTGATCCAGGAAGTGGTCGAGATGCGGTCGAGCACCAAGCGAGGCAAAGAGCTCAGCCTGCTGCTTAACGGCGAGAAAGAGTGGTTCATCCGCCTCGACCAGACGTCGCTCAAAGACCCGCCGCTTGGTGGAAAGAAACCAACACTTACTCTCGAGTGTGTTGTGAAGAAGATTTGCAGCAGTATGCGTGCGTGGAACAGTCTGCAGGCTGACCGCGAGAACGCACAAAAGAAAGCCGAGAGGTCAAGATAGACTTGACTCTCACCCCCTGGGATGAGACTATGGACCGCGGAAAGGAATTTAGATGTTTCGTCCCACCGCCCGTCGCCGCAGGCTTACAAGCAACCGTGGACAAGCTGCGTCTCAGCGCTGTCAGCCAGTATAGATGGCCCTTTGAGTTCTCTCACGCTAACGACTTCCCTATTCACAAAATCGCAGAAGCGGTCGTATCCGGCGCGACAACGCTCCTCGAGGACATGAAGGAGTACATCACTTCCTCCATGGACGTACACATCGGAGATTCGCTAGTCAAGCACGGCTTCACATTCGACGTCGTCGTGCAGAAAATTGCCAGCGTGCAGCTCGTTGAAGTCCATCCCTTCGGCGCCATGAGCGGGTGTGGCGCATGCCTGTTCCATTGGGTCAGAGACGCGAGACTCATATATGGGTTTGAGGAGGAGATTGAGTTCAGAATCACGGCGGGTCCCTTGTGTAAGAAGTACTGTGCTTGGGGGTGTGAGGTGATTGGAGGCTGTGCGTGCTTGGAGCAGGAATGGAAGATGCGCTTTCATATCCATGGTGGCGAGGTAGTCAAGAGTACCGGGGGGACAGTTGAGGGCTCTGAGGAGGAAGTCGAGGGTCCGGAAAAGAAGATGATCAAGGGCGCTGAGGAGGAGGCTATGGTGGGCCTCACTGGGTATGCGTGTGAGGTAACGCGAAGGTGGAAGCACGACTATATCGCGCTCACTAATTAGAACCCTGTAGTTGCACTGCCTTCAGGGGTCTCGCAATGATTTCCTGAATGATGATCCAATGATGATTAGAAAATTGATTCAATCAACGCTATTCGCTAATACATTGATATCATAATATGCGCACACTCCTCTATACAATTCATACACTTATTCAGACGTTCTCGCGGCGCTCGTAATCCTTAGCCTTCTCCTCATAAATGCCGCCCTCGCGAACCTGCTCCATCTCCTTGAGACGCTCCAGCATGATAGGGTGAGCCTTGTGGATCGGCTTGATCTCAAACAGCTCATCCATGCGCTCAAGCGGAATGCCCTTGGTCTCAGGAATGAGGAAGAAGACGAACGGAATCGACAGAATCATGAGTGAGGCGAAGAAGAAGTACACGCCGTAGCTCATGGTGAGGAACATCTGTGGTGTGAAGCGCGAGATGATGAAGTTCCAGAACCTGTCAAATTGTTAGTATTTACGCATTTCGTGTATGGAGAGTGGAGAGGGGGGGGGGGGGGGCTTACCAGTTGTTTGCGGCCGCGGATGCCTGGCCCAAAGAGCGCGTCTGCTGCGAGAACATCTCCGAGTTGATAACCCACGGTGTGCCGTTCCACGAAGGCGTGTAGAAGAAGGTCCATAGGTAGAAGAAGAAGATCGCTGCGATGCCACCAGGGGGAAGCTTGTCGCCGTTCGCCGCGGTGCCGTGAAGCTTGATGTACGCGCCGATGATCCACATGCAGACCGAGCCTCCTGCGGCGCCGAGCATGAGGAGCTTGGTGCGGCCGAGGTGGTCGATCAAATAGAGCAGCCAGACGACTGTGACGACGGTCTTGACGACGCCGAAGAGGCCGGTGGTGAAGAACCCGGTGTTGGTGCCGGTGATACCAATGGACTTGAAGACGGTGGGAGAGTAGTAGTTGATAGCGTTGATACCGCTGCCGTTTTGCCACAAGAAGAGCATGCCACCGAGGAAGAGACGGTATTGGACCTTGCGCTGCTTGACAGCCTTGAAGGGAGCCCAAAAACCGGGGCCAACAACCATACGGTCGTGCTCGATCTCAGCATCGATAGCGGCAATCTCCTCGACCATGTAGGGATGGGTAGGCTCAAGGTTACGGATCCAGCAGAGATCCTTCACAGCCTTCTCGCGGTCGCCACGAGCGAATTGCCAACGAGGAGACTCCCTCAGCCAGACAGCGCCAGCAAGGAGCAGACCAGCGGGGATGAGCTGAACAGCGAAGGGAATCATCCACTGGCGGGTAGAAGGAGCCATGGTCTCGACAAGACCATAGTTGATCCAGAAACCAACGAGACCTCCAATCTGCCATCCCAGCTCGTAGATACCGACAAGACGTCCACGGACCGCAGGAGGCGACATTTCAGAGATGTAGATCGGGACCATGTTACTGGCAGCACCGACACCCAGACCGGCCAAAACACGGCCACCAATAATTAAGCCAAGCCCACGGTCGCCGTTTGCGCCCAACATCATGCCAGCACCGAGGATGAAGACCATGGTCCAGATAAGCAGGGTGATTCTGCGGCCGAGATAGTAGGATGTGATGTAGGCGCCGAAAGCGCCGAAGAAGGCACCAGCCTGGTAGACGGAGACGATGTTCGCCTTCTTCAGGGCTAGCTCAGACGCCGAGATCTGCTTGGGTGCCGAGAGCTTGAACTCTGAGACGAACGATGGGAGCGCAAGGGTGGTTCCAATGAAAGCAGAGTCATAGCCGATCTAGTCATGCAGTGTTAGACGAAGAGTTCGATGGAATGATGCGCTCGATGCTGGAACTCACCATGCATGATGCGAAAGATGCGACTGATGCTGCGGCGTAGACCCTCCAGTTGTAGACCTCCCTAGGCGTAGGCCTGTCTTCGACAAGTGTGAGGAGACCCATGATGAGAGATGCAGTCCTCCTGTCCGGTAGTCGGTATGATGGATGAGGAATGCTGGGGTTCTGACGATCCTCTGGAGAAGGAGGGAAGGAGCTGCTTTAAAGAACCTGCTGATTCTGAAGAGTCTTCATCTCCGAGCCCGGACTCTAATAGTCGTGCAGGGCTAAAAGCTACCCCGGAATCTCGCCCTCGTGGGGGAGCTAGTCAGTTGCGACGATGTGCGGCGGCGTGCAGGCGAGACCCCAGACAACGCCCAGACTCTCCATCTCTCCAGGTCTTATCCGCGCACGACCCCGTGGAGGCGCCACGACGATGGACCTGGGGACTTCCCCGCAATGGATAGGGATCGCCAATAGCATTGCTGGATCGGTGTGGCTGTCGTCCTGGATAAGCGTTTGTCAAGTTCCTGTCAACTAGGTGCTGGGAGCCTCTGGCTTGGTGCGGAGACAGATTACGATTGAGGCGTGGTCATTGGCGGCGGCTCCACCTCGGTCTGCCACGCGAGTCAATAGCTCTGCTGTGGATAAAGGCTTCCGATCTCGGAAGATGTCTCTGCCCACTTGGCGGTGTCTGATTACAAGACCACGAGGAGCATCGTGTGCGAGAGAACAGGGTGAGCGCCTTGGTATATATGTGGGAAGATCCTTTACCCGCACGTCCCAATTCTGCCCCAAACCTCTCCACAACACTCCACAACGCGTGTGAAGCTGTTGGAAAAGGAATCCGTTAGAACGTACGAGAGGAGCCTTAACGACCCAAGTTCCGGTCAGAGCTGGCTCCGTCTCTCTGCCACTCTCTTCTCGTGAACCATTACTGAAGCTGGAGTGCCACCACGAGCTCTGTAAACATCAAATCCATCACGATGTCATCCACCACAACAACACGGCAGACTGTAGTCCCAGACACATCGGGTGTCGAGCGTCATGGCTATCTGTTCGGTTTTCCAATCGCGCACTCTATGAGCCCCTTGTTCCACAACACAGTATACGCAGATCTGGGGTTGAATTGGAACCAGTTCTTTCTCGAGTCGACAGACATGGAGCTGTTCAAGAAGCTCAGGCAGGATCCCAAGTTCTACGGTAAGCATCAAAGTGCTTCTAGCGCTTCTTGGCCTTGAAGCTTATAGCTCTTCAGGTGCATCGGTGACGATGCCACACAAGATGGCGATCCTGCCACACCTGGACGAGATCACAGACGAGGGCAGAGAGGTCGGCGCTGTAAACACACTCTTCCTCAAGGAGGACCCCACAACAGGGAATCGCTTATTCTGCGGCACCAACACTGACGTGATTGGCGTACGCGATGCCTTCGTCTACAACGTCAAGGATGCAGCAGCAACCTACGAGAACCGACCCGCCATGGTGGTAGGAGGCGGTGGTGCGGCCCGAAGCGCAGTGTATGCGCTAATGAAGTGGATGAAGGCCACCAAGATCTACCTTGTCAATCGAGACCGCAACGAAGTCGCAGCCGTCATCGACGAGTGCAAGGCGCGGGGGTTCGGCGACTCCCTCATCGACGTCTCGACCGTTGCGCAAGCCGAAGAGCTCGAGGGCGTCGGCGCAATCGTCTCGTGCGTACCCGACTTCCCACCGAAGACAGCAGAAGAGAAGGAGGCAAGGGCTGTGCTTGAGACTTTCCTTAACAAGCCACACAAGGGAGCAATCCTGGAGATGTGCTATCACCCTTCACCCTGGACCGAGATTGCAGGGCTTAGCGAGAAGGCTGGCTGGCAGCTCATTCTGGGTACAGAAGCTATGATCTATCAGGGTCTTGAGCAGGACAGGTACTGGACAGGAAGGCCGGTGTCTGAGCTGCCAAAAGCTAAAGTGCAGGCGGTTATCGCGGCTAAGCTGGCAGGGGCGCGACACTAGTTACGTCTGCAGAAAAGAAAAGTCTCTCTTCTTTCTTGTTACTACATAGATCTTTACAGACTACTACGCTGTAACGCCGAATCCCACGATCGTCACTTGAACTGCTTTCGTTGCTTCAGACCGTTTCGACAGGTGAGATTCCACAATGCGGCACGCCTGGCGCAACCCCTCGCAACTGGGCAGGCCACTCCGGTCATCACTCGCACTTCAACGAAGAGACACACTTTGAAAGATTGCATCATGGCTGGACAAAGTCTTCGATGGTGCTTATCACGTCAAATAGCCGACTAACATTTGATGCTAACATGCATGTAGAAGCGGGACAATTCACCGCCCAGTCACCTGGGCAGCCCCACAGCTGCGGCGTCGTAACGACGGCGCCCATAAAGATGAGCCGCATTCAACAACCGCCATGTATGGATTAGGTAATTTGATCGAGTTTTTTTTTAGCGATGCCGATTGGCTGGAAAACGATCCGTGAGTACGGAAATTATACATTACCACCCAGATCTATTTCAAAGACCTTGCCACTGCCTTGTGCAGAGCGGACAGGAACGTTCACGAACAACGGGTGGATAGCTTTTGGTAGCTCCACTACGCAGTTTCTGAAAACACCGGACAAGGCACGCCTACTCAAATCAGATCCTTTAGAGCATCTTAACGCCATGACGCTATCATCGAAACGTGATAACGCATGCGATTCGCGAATGCCATGTGCAAGGGCAAAGACGATCCAGACTCGTTCCGCTGGGACCAGACAGCGCCGGCGGGGCGAAAACACCTGCCCAACTGTGAGGCGCGGCCTTCACACAGCTGCTCGACCTTCTCGACGTCGTCCTTCCCCTCGAGTCTGGTGCCATCGCTTGCAGAGCATGGGGTGTGAGGTGACGCATTGTTCCTCCCCGCATTTGTCAGCCCAGAGCTGTCTTTCGACATGAGTTCGCGCCCGGCGCCCGCCTCGCGCATCAAAGCCCTCTCCGAGAAGAAGAGAGAGCGCGAAGTCCTCCAATATGTCGCCGCCTACCGTGACCTGCCGCATCTGGAGGAGCTGGCGCCTGGGCCAGAGGTGTCGCATCTGCCCGCCGACCACAATGCTCGACAGTCGACGGATTCGACACTGACCGCGCTTTGCCAGCTGGCGGCTTTGCGCATGAATGCGCAGCGCGCCTTGGTCTCTCTCATAGACGACAAGTACCAGCACATTCTGGCAGAGGCGACTCCACAGACATCGCTTCGCGGAGGAGCCCCACCGGGTGAGGGGTCGAAATCGTTGTGGTTGGGCAGTGTCAGCATCCCACGGAGTTGGGGTGTTTGCGAGCAGGTGCTGGCATTAGACGCGGGAAACATAGCCGCTGGTGAAGGAGCATCAGTCATCATCAACAAAGATCTCCTTGGTAACAACCGCTATGCACAACGAACCTACGTTCGAGACGGCCCGCAAGTGCGATTCTATGCTGGTGCAGCTCTCATCAACCCTCATGGCGCCGTCGTGGGCGCTCTGTGCGTTTTCGATGACAAGCCCAGGCCCGAAAGCATCCCATATGAGGACGTCAGCTATCTTGAAGATCTCGCAGGCACGATCATCGAGTACCTTGGCAATTACACGGTCAAAGACCGATTCAAGCGCGGCGAGAAGCTCACACGTGGGCTTATCTCTTTTGCAGAAGGTGCGTCTGCACTGCTGCCACTCGACAACGCCGACTTCTCAGAACCACGCTCACCCACAACAACAACTTCGACGACTTCATTCGGTTCCGATGTGGATCCAAGATCCACGCAAGATGCACCGGCCGAAGTTGACGCGCCGTCGCAGACGCCTCAGACAGCGTATGCAGCTTCACAGGTGTCACAAGCTGATTCTCAAGGATCTGGACAGAAACAGAAGTTCTCTACTGGATCAGACACTGTGCGAGCAGGCTCCACGCGCAATACCTCGCTGCGAGCCTTGCAGGACACCATCTTGCCAATGAACTCGAGATCGATGTTCGCCCGAGCTGCGAGTCTCATGCTTGCATCCAGCGACTTGGACGGAGTTTTGATCCTCGATGCATCCATTGCAGCAACCGGGCATCGACAGCATCCAGCAGCCCCAGCACGCGAACAGCTCAGCGGCAGCCAATCCGAAACCGCGACGATTAGCTCGAAGTCAGAATCGAGCGAGGACAGCAGCTCTCACAGCAGCAACGCCAACAAGAGCCCCAGTTCGTCTTCGGCGAAGAAGTGTGGCGTCCTCGGAGCTGCACCCTCAAGACCGATTGTGAATGCAGATGGTACACCAGGGGCTAGCTCCCTTGCAGAAACGAACCTCGCGCGTCTGCTGCGGGAGTATCCTCACGGCAAAGTCTTCAACTACACCGTATCAGGTATCTCGATGTCCTCAACAGACGACTCATCTTCCCACAGGGGCTCCCACGATGAATTTCAGGCCAGTAACGGCCAACGGCCTGCGCCCAGCCGAAGGAGTGGGCGCGCGTCAAGGAGTTCCAAAGCTGTCTCAGAGCTGCTGCCCGGAGCCCGGAGCGTGGCATTCGTACCTTTCTGGGACTACGAAAGATCGAGATGGTTCGCCGGATGTCTATGCTGGACTAATAATCCAGATCGACTACTCTCTGTGTCTGTGGACTTGGCATACTTCAATATCTTCAGTCATTCTATTATGCGCGAGTTATCACGGCTGGATGCTGTTGCCCTTAATCAGCAGAAGACCACATTTGTTGCTTCCATTTCTCATGAGTTACGTTCACCTCTACACGGCATTTTGGGCACGCTGGAATTCATAAGAGATACACCACTGGACACCTTCCAGACCAGCATGTTCAACTCCTTGAATAGCTGTGGTCAGACTCTTCTCGACACTATCAATCACGTCATGGATCACTCGAAGATGAGCGAAACCACTAAGAATGTGTCTACCAGGCGGCTTAAGAACACGAAGACTGTTCGCTTGTCCTCGAAACCGCTCAAGACACGGCGTACGATGAACGACCCGGCATTCGATCTGGGGATAGCCACCGAAGAGGTCGTGGAGGCTGTGTTTGCCGGATCGTCGTTCCTCCCCATCATGAGCTCGAAGAATGCACCTGTGTCTCCAGCTGAGTCAACAACAACATCGGTCATTACTCAGGATTCTGACCCCACGACAAAACGCAAGACGTGTTATATTATCCTAGATATTAGCCACGAGCAAGATTGGATCTTCTGCTTCCCTGTAGGGTCTTGGAAGAGGACGGTCATGAAGTAAGCTTCCCGGTTCCTTCGGAAGTTGAAGTTAAGGCTAATAACAACACAGTCTCTTCGGTAACGCCGTAAAGTATACTCAGACAGGTCACATCACTGTTTCTCTTCACGCCACAGATGTGGCAAGGACCACAGGCACACAAACCACAATTTCGCTTACCGTCACCGACACGGGCAGTGGCATGAGCCCTACCTTCCTTGCCAATAAGACATTTCAACCATTCGCACAGGAGAATCCACATGCCTCTGGGGTAGGCCTCGGTCTGAGCATCGTCCGACAGATCATTGAGACCAATGGTGGTAAGATCGAGATCAGCAGTGACCACACCTTTGGCACGAGGATCACTGTCAAACTATCTCTGATCCGACCAGAAGCAGCACAGGTCACTCTGCCTCAGCGGACTGAGTATCGATCCTGGCTATCACGTTTTGAAGGTCGCAAGGTGTGTATTCTGCACAGGGCTCATGCTGACCAAGACGTTGTCGACGAGCCACAGAATGTTGAAGGGTTGGCAAAGTTCACCAAGGCTTTGACGACAACCCTGGCAGACCACCTCAAGATGGATGTTGTCCAGACAACGAAGTGGGAAGACAACGACTGCGATCTTGTCATTTGCCCGGAACCATCTTTCGACTATCTCAACACCATCCGGGCGCGAAGAAACGACGCCAAAGCCGCGAAAGCCGCAATGACCATTTTCGTTGCGCTGGATGCTCTTGAGGCCGCAACGTTACGTTCTGACGTTCGCGTTAAGAACAAGGAATCGGTGGTCGAAATCATGACCCAGCCGTAAGTGACCCGCTCACGGGCTGCTGGTCTCTACTGTCTTTTGCTAACACGATATAGACTTGGACCTTACAAACTCGCTTACGTTCTGAACGAATGTCTTGACCGATTCGACCATCCGGACGAGAACGTACCTTGTACTCCCGATCCTAGCGCTGCCTTCGAAGTTAACCCCCCTCAGTCAAAGTCGACACATACAGAGGCAGCGCCTTCTCCTCCCGCTCCAACACCACCAAACTTCTCACCTCCTGCGGTTGAGATGCCGCCACTCGTAAATCAGCCTCATTGGCATGCGACAGACAAGCCCAGGGCTGCCTCCTCAACATGCCCAGGCTCTAAGAATCTTCCGACGCCGCCTGCTGCGGCACCTGTCGTTCAAGGCCGCCCGCTGCCCATCCGCCCCAAGCTTACAATACCCAGCCAAAAAAGCAGTACCTCATCGAACATCCTTATCACAGACGACAACGCGATCAATAGAAGAGTTAGTCCCATGCTGACATTTTAACTCTTGTGCCTGAGGCTAACATGTCGCAGCTCCTTGTAGCATTCATGAACAAGTACAGTCTTCAGTATGTCGAGGCTGAGAACGGTCTGGAAGCCGTGCGTGCATACCAGTCAAGCCAGGTGAAGTTCGATGTCATCCTGATGGGTAAGTTCGGGTTGTTTAGCAAAAGTGACTGCGCCATCGATTCTGATCATCTGCAATAGATATGTCAATGCCGGTCATGGACGGAATGACGGCAACTAGAACAATCCGACAGTACGAGCAGGAATACGACATCCCTCGATGCTGCATCATCGCTCTGACAGGTTTGGCGTCCGCAAGCGCGAAGCTCGAGGCTTGGAACTCTGGCATAGACCACTTCATGACCAAGCCAGTCAACTTCAAGGCACTGGAGAAGTTTTTGAAGAAGGAGGAGACGAGGCGCCATAACGCTGCAGATGCCGCTCAGGGCTCGAACACAAGTTCGTCATCTGGTAGCTGAATGTGGCGTTGAAAGAGCTCGGTTCCCGCATATTTTATCACCTTGCGGCCGTCTTGTACAGTGGTTGTTCTCAAAATAGATCGATCAGATTGACGTGCCGCGGAGCAGCAACGGCCATTTCCCCGCCCATGAGCCAAATTCTTACGAGGTAAGAGTTCAAGGTGCTACCGACAAGCGCTTAGAACCGCCTGCAGCGGTATGCATCTCTCATCGACGGAGACATGATCAGAATACAACTGTCATGTTCCCCTAAGTCAATCCATCCCACACCTCAGTACACGATGAGAGTGTCCCAATCAAACAGTCTCTCGTTCCCCTCCTTCTTTGTCTTCCAACGCGTGACAACCCACTCTCAGCCCATCCTTCGTCAATCGACCTCGAACACAATCCGCCGATCCCCCCTCCTCTCCCTCCAAAAATTTGTACTCTCCATCAGCCCCGCACACCCTTTCACGAGCCGTCCCCACTTCCTCAGGAACGGCACCGTGGCCTCCCATGCCCGCGGATCCGCGGCGTCGCCCCACACCACTAGATTCGGCTTCTGGCCAGCGGCTTCCTCGACGTCCAGTAGATCCGTGCTGATCTCTGCCTCTAAGTCTGTCCAACTCAGACCCAGAATCACGTCCCGCAGCTCTGGTAAAGGGAAGAGATCGATCCACGGTCTATGTCGAGTACTCATCTGCAGCTTCGTGGGTCTAAGCGAGGCGGGCAGTTGGGCAAACGGATCGGTCGGGCCTCTTTTGTTGAATGGCGAGAGTGCGTCGTAGATACATAGGCTCCCTGGGGTGATGTCAAGTAGCGTGGCGTTCTGCATCAATGCGTGTATCACGTTGAGCTGGACTACTATGTGCAGTGCTGCGGGCCGAGGTGCGTGGAGCACGTATTCTGTGTAGGCCTGGCGTGCAAAGGAGTCTAGACGCGCCTGCGCACCGGGGAGCATGTTGTGGCATATTCGGCCGGGGATGTAGTTTGTGATTTGGGCGGGGGTTATACGTATTAGTTCGGTGTCAGTATGTGGTCTTTCAGTATGAATTGGTGATGTTGGTGGTTTGAGCGATGAGACCTGTTGCTGCTCTTGCTCTCGCTGTTGCTGTTGCTGTAGTTTCCTCTTTCCTGTGGGGGTGATTAGTAATATGGACGGGCAAACATGCAACTGAGGGACTGACTCCAGAGTCTTTGAGCATGTCGGTTCTGCAGTTTCCTTCGAGTCGCAGCGTCTGTCACTCCGGTCCAGTCATCTCCACGACTAGTAGCCTCGAGTTGCTGTGGCATTCGCTGCAGCACGATTGCCGAAGCGTTAGTCGACCGGTCCATAGTGCTATCTATGGCGATTGTCAATTCGACAAGGGTATGTCGACATCTGCATCGGGTATCTCAGGCTTTCGAGATGCAGCCTGCTTATATGTATTGATTAGAAATAGTCGCTGAAGACTACCGAAGAGATCGTAGTGAAGACTATCCTTTGATTAGCCAATGACGTACCGTGTACCAAGGGTCCACTCGAGGCGCTATAAGCAGCTTGCATTAGCGTGCGAGACCAGCGGTCTATCTGGGGATCTCGAGCCTCAGACTCTTCTCTCTACTGAGGGTGTGTGTTGTGTGTGCTTCTGATAGATAGCATTGGTGAATATATTATGAGTTGTGCAATAGGTTTTTCGCTGACTTTACATTTAATGTTTGCTCAGCGATTGCCTTCTACATTCCATTTGCTTAGCCGCACACGCGACTGTTGGGCTGTCAGCGGAATGAGCAGCTACCACAACCGTGTTTAGACGTCTTCGAGCGATAACGAAAGAACTCAACCCATAACCATAGCATCATGTAACGCTTCCAGATTACAACGACAGATATATGATGACAGGCTTGCAGACACTGACTTTTCGGTGCACGTCATCGCTGAACGTCTCCTTGGTAGCTGTCACAAATAAGTGGAACATGGGGCAGGGCCAAGCTATGACGGGGTGAATGCTTCTCGATTGAACGCTGAGTATACACAAGCACACAATCAACCTAAGCTTTGGCGTCGTCAACCTTCGCTGCCGTGTCAGCGACTTCAGCCGCAGTCTCTGCAGCATCTGTATCATCTGCCTTGACATCGCCACTGCCAGCCACGAGATCTTGAACGACCTTGTGGGTTCCATCAGGGCTGCCAGGCTCAGAAGCCAAGACCTTGCCCTCCTTATTGACAACGAAGACACCGCGTGTAGTGCCTTTCGGCGCCTTCTTGAGACCGATTGCAGAGATGAGAGTTTGCGAGGGGTCGCACAGCAGGCTGTAAGGGAGGCTCTGCTTGGTCTTGAACGTGGTGTTGGCCTTAGGGCTGTCGTTGGAGAGCCCAAAGATGTTGAAGCCGGTCGCAGTGAGGGGTGCGTACGAGTCGCGGAAGAGACACACTTGCTTGGTACCTTGACGCGCATTAGCAGTGCTCTTGCATTGTGTGAATACCTCCTGGGTGATGTTTGGATAGAGGGGAAGGGGGCATTCATGTTGCAGAACAAGCTGGATACAAGCTCTGGCCTCCAGAGGAATAGGATGTCGTCGATGCCGATCTCTGCACGCGGTGTATGCAGATACCCGGTTGACTATCACCTTGTTTCTGTTGTATCCGGTTCTTTTTGTAACACAAAGGGGGCGTCACGTACATCCTGGGGTTGAGGCCTTGGGGTACGTGAACAGCACGACACCACCCTTGCTCTCTTCTACCAGCTTCGCGAGCGTGGTCTTCTCTCCATCATGTGTCTCGACCTCACCGCCGAAGTTGACAAGGTCAATTGTGTCGCCGACCTTGGGAGGTCCCGAGGACGGAATCGAAGCAACTGCTGGCTTGCTCTCGCCGTTGGTCGCGTCGATGACTGCTTCTTCGGCAGCCTTGACAGCCTCGGTCACGGTCTCAGTCACGACAGCTGTTGCTTCAGTGACAATGTCGCTGGCCTTCTCGACGACGGTCTTGTCTTTGGGAGCTGCTTTCTTGCCCTTCGGTGCAGCGGCCTTTTTGGCTGGGCGCACTGGCGCTGGGGGAGGCGTCTTGCGCTTGCGTAGCTCAACCATGGCGAAGATGCGGTCGCGTAACTAAGGCGCGGTCGTGTCAGTATCGTGATATGCTATCGATGCGCTGGTGGTGATGGATGATACGTAAGGGCGCGCGCGAGGAGCTGGGAGGCGCGTCATTTTAAGCTACTTGGTCGGCGCTTACCAATTGGTGTCTTGTCCACAAGTTCTCGTGTGTTACCTGAACAGTTTACAGGCGTTATCACGGCGGGGACGACGTGTTATGTGAGTGGATCAAGAAGGGGTGGATGGGATGAGGTCGAGCTTCAGGGCAGAGCGGCCGGAGAATTGAGTGGAGAGCAACACCCCAGTCAATCCCTTGGCATGCCGTACGTCCATTTTGATATTAGGCGGATTACATGAGCTTGCGTCTTTTGTTTCGCGAGCTTCAGCTCCCGACCTGGGGTTGCATGCTGTCTTTGATTGGTCGCTGGAGGTGAGGAGCGTGAACGCTGCAACGGCAACTGCCCGCTCGGCTGCTTGCCCAAACGTGTCATAGCTCGCGCGACTGGTATGGCCCACCCTCGAGGGCCTCTTCGTCTCGAGCGAGCGTGCTGTCTTGCACCGCAGAGGAAGTCTGATACAACAACAAAGTTATTGTAGCTAAAACAGACCTCATCCGCGTTTCAACTAAGCGCAGGCAGTTGTCGACTATTTCCCGGTTCGTGAGGATTTTAGCTTGCTTCCAGCTTTTCCTGCGGCGCAAGAGGTGCATTTTCAACCTTTCCTCCATCAGCAGCTCAACTCAGAGTCCCTCGAATAAATGGTCTCTGACTTTGTCTGGCGGCTGGTTCCGATATGTGTAAGCTTCTACTGATGGCACGCCCGCGATTTCGACCTATAGAAAGCGTGAGACCCACCCATATCATGGAGGACAACGACGGGTGTCCTGAAGGTACACGCAACATGTAAACCCTCGAGGAGACTATCGTGCTTGTCGCGATAGCGCGATAAGGTGTGGGCGAATCGTCAGTTGAAGATTGGTGACCACTGTAGGCTGAACCGTGGCCGCTCCATCTCTGAGTTTGGTCGAGGCCTACAATCGTCAGGTATCGAAGCTATTGGCGGGGACCGTCGATTGATCATGGTTGAGATGGCTCAAAAGGGTTCGGTACCGTCGTCATTATCATCTCAAAACCTGTACAGCATGTCACTATTTACTCTTGACCGTCCCCAACCACTCCTTCCCCAGATTCTGGCACCGCAGCCAGATCCCGTCCTTTCGCTCGAGCACCGTCCCATCCCAAAAGCAACTCAGCATTAAGAACAGACCCGAACACAAAGTCTTCCTCCGTCGCTTTTTGAACATGGATCTACGTCAGAGGGGCAGCGTCTCCGTCGCATCCACAAGGACGAAGACGTGGAACGGGTCGCCGGAGGAGCATGAACTACAACAGATGAACACGCTGTCAGACATCGAGGGACAAGTCCCTCCACCAGCTAACCAGGATGCTTTCAGCAACGAAGGGGGTGCCGAGATTCAATACAAGACACGCGCGTGGTGGTGAGTAGCGTAGCTGAAGCGCTCCTGCTTCAAATATTCATAACTGGACATTGCTAACACAACTTATAGGCATACAGGCGTTTGTACAACGTCCCTTCCGTCTTTACATGCATATGACTAATACAACATAGTGATGCTTGCCGAGAACGTTTCGCTTGGTGTTCTCGCTCTGCCACAAGCACTGGCGATCCTAGGCATTGTCCCTGGCCTACTGTGCATCTGCTTCCTTGGTCTGATTGCGACCTACACCGGATGGCTCATCGGCGAGTTCAAGCTTGTATTTCCGCAAGTGCAGTCTTTCCCTGATTGCGGAGAACTTATTGCTGGGCGTATTGGAAGAGAGGTCATGTCTTTAGGCTCTATCCTCGTCCTAATCTTCATCAGTGGTGCCCACATCCTGACCTTCGCTGTCGCCATGAACGCCTTGACGGACCACGATACATGCTCTATCGCGTTTGCAGTCGTCGATCTGATCGTTTGTCTTGCGCTCGGCTTGCCATGGACGTACAAGAACGTTAGCAAACTCTCCATCCTCTGTGAGTAATTTTAGCAAAGGGAGACCAAGACTAACGTCAACAGCCTGTGCCAGTATCATCATTGCGGTATTCATTGCGCTGATTGGCATTGGCATCACCAAGCTAGACGCAGGCAACATTCTCGCTGTGCGCCCTAGTGTGTCATTCGTGAAGAGCTTAGGGCCAGTTCTGAACATCATTTTGGCTTACAGTAAGTAATTTCCCGGCAGAGTAGCACGCATATTAGAGTCAGAACTGATTGGAACAGCCGGCCACATTGCATTCGTCTCCTTCCAGTCCGAGCTGGAGGGTCCCAGAGAATTCAAGAAAGCGCTCTTCTTCAAGCAGGGCATCGCCATTACGTTCTACATGACGATCTCAGCCGTCATCTACTTCTATGGCGGACCGCTCGTTACATCTCCCGCTCTCGGCTCAGCAATTCCAGTCGTGACTAAGATCGCCTTTGACTTCGCCATCCCAACAATTATCATTGCCGGTGTAGTCAACGGGTCTTTGGCCTGCAAGTACATCTACATTCGAATGTGGAAGGGCACAAATGTGGTCCACGAGAGTCTGCCAACAGTTTGAGCAGCTGGTACGGTATCTGCATCGTGTTATGGGTGGTTGCGTGGACCCTCGCATAGTCGATTCCAAACTTCAATATCCTCCTTGGTCTTATCGCTGTCCTCTTTGGCTCATGGTTCAGTTGTAAGTTCAAGTTTGTGCTCGCAGCTAGTGTCAGACTAACGTGTCGCATATGCACTTCCCATAGTCGTGTGGTTCTACCAGCACAAGGGGGCTTGGTTCAAGAACACGCGACGGGCTATGTGGTCAGCCATGAACGCTTTCCTCTTCTGCATTGGTGTTGCAGTCGTAAGTACTACGGCTTCGTGCTCGCTACCTTTGCCAATCGACCACCAGTTCGTTCTCGGTATGTATGCTTCCGATTCCGAGCTGCACAACGGCTCTGGAGGGAAGGCCTTCCCTTGTGCTAACAACTGGTCTCTAGTGAGTGCGGCGCTCGGACAAGAGGAATGAGTAATGGCGCTGTGCAAGCGCGCGGGCCTCCAGCAGGCTGTTAGATACCCATATGCTAGCTGTGCTAGCGCACGTAGTAATTTTCGTGTTTGAACATTCGAGGCACGCGCTTCTTCACGATTTTGGTATGAATGTGCAGCTCACGTGCTAGCGCGCCTTTGGGAACGCGCTTGCCGCTATCGATATAATCGTCGTCATCACCGCCTCCGCTTTCCCTAAACATTCAACTTCTCAACTCTGGAGACTGCAACCGTGCTGTTCCCCTCAATTCGCGTCTGTAAGCATGGTGCCTGCATCATTACCGCCGTCGAGACCGACCCGCAAACGCAAGGCCGCCGCACGTTATTTTGAGCATGGCGAGGATCATCTTGAAGATGAACAGCAACCAGTCGTGAAGAAGTCCAAGAAGACAAAGAATGAAAAAGTCGAAGCTGCTGATTTCATGCCGCTCGAGGAGCCGCCCAAGAAGACCAGAAAGGGCAAGGATGCAAAGAACACTGATGCACCGCCCGTTGAGAAGCGTCTCCGTCGGCACCGCGCACGAGCGCCAGGCAGCTACCTCGAAATCAAGAACCGCGCCCTTACACAACGTCTGACCGTCCTCTCACGCGAACGATGTGGCGCCGACGAGCTCCCCGGGGAGAAGGTGGTCATTGCTGGCTCAACAGGCAATGTCTACACAGTCAACGTAGGCCTCGTACCTAGCTGCGACTGTCCACACGCTCAGAAGGGCAATCAGTGCAAGCACATCATTTACATCATGTTGCGCGTGCTGAAGGCTAGAGAGGAGGTTGCGTACCAGCTAGCGCTCATAGGCACCGAGCTGCGCGAGCTGATCAAGAACGCGCCGCTCATTCCTGGCGTCGAGACAGACGGCAACGACAAGCCCGGCGAAGAGCAAGACGGCAACCGTAAACCTGTCGATGGCGAATGTCCCATCTGCTACGACGAACTCGAACCCAAGAAAGACGACATCGTGTACTGCAAGAACGGCTGTGGTAACAACGTGCACAAGGCTTGCATGCAGTCGTGGATCCAAGTTGCTGCGAGGGGCAAGGCGACGTGTCCGTATTGCCGTGCGACTTGGGACACCGATGAGGCTTTTGATGGCAACTTGGGAAACGTCGATACAAAAGGACTGCAGAGGAACGAGGATGGGTACCTCAACGTTGCGGGCCAACTTGGTCTCAGCGGTGAGCGAGATTACTCGACTTACCACCAGCTCTGGGTGAGGCGTCAGTTTGGTGGCAGATACTGATTAGTTGCGTGAAGGTCTCTTGAGACCCCCTTATTCGCGTGACTGACATTCAGATTGACGGATAGGTTGTTCTTACGGCGTTTTGAGTACCCCTTTACGACTGACAGCGGCTATGGCGTCTTGCGACACTCTTTCAGCCCGAAACCCGTCGCAAGCTCGAAGGAATGAAATTATTATTATTCAGTCGTGGGGTGCCTTGAGCGGTGCCTTGATTGATGATAGGCAGTCGTTTTGCGCTGCGCCTTCGCAGGTTGGGAGCTGACCAAGGTGAGCGCTAACCTGCATCAGCGCCTGCCTCACGGCTTACGTCGTGGCCGAATGTGCACCTCTAGCTGCCAGCCTCACTGCAACCACATCGCCTTTCCTCCAACTGTCGCCTTCTGGAATCGGTCCCTATACTGTTACGATGGAAGTTGCAGCGAGCGGTATAGCTGTTGCGTCGATCGCCATACAATTACTCACATTTACAAACACAATTAGAACTTTCATACGCAATGTCAAAGATGCGCCACATGAGCTACTTCGAGTGGTCAATCTTCTTGAAAGGCTGAGCGGGCTCTTCCAAGTCGTCGCGGACTTATTAGAGCAGCAGTCATCGTTGCAAGACGGGCTCTTTCCGATCCCTGATACTATTTGTACTTGCATCCGAAGCTGTAAGGAGAATCTCGCGCCTCTCCAGGAGATAGTCGATCGATTTTCGAAGTTCCAGACCTCATCCCGTCTAAGAAGGCTACCGACAGATGTCAAAACGGTGTTGAAGGCTGGCGACCTGCGCAGCCTAGAGAACCGTCTACAGCACGAAATCAATGGCCTCAGTATAGCGCTTATAGCCAATGACACTAGAATCCTGTAAGCCTTTCCGAACGGAAAGCTAAGCTGTAAGCTAACGACGTGTTCCCCGGGAAGCCTCCATATGTATACCGCGCTGCGTCCCATGCAAAACGCGTTCACGAAGAACCCTCCAGTAGTGACGCATGAACTGCAGGCGACAAGCGACAATGGATCCATCGCCCCGTCGAAAGTCCGCCAGACAATGTCGAGGACCATATCAACATCTTCCATCGCATTTGGTATTCGCTACGTTAGGTCTGAGCGTTTGCTTGCTGGACAATGTCCCTTAAGCAGACAGAGTGGCAGTGACGATGACTTCCCTTCAGTGGTAGAGTACGAGTATTCTGTATCACTACCCTTCGTACAATGCGGCATCTCCATGAGTCAGCAGACTCCATTCGGTTCAATCTTGCCGGCTCTGCGTGTGTACCCTATCATCGATGATTTTCACAGTGACAGTCTCCTATGGAAAATGGAGTCTTGGAATGTACAGACCTTGCAGATGGACATGCGCTCTGGTTTGGTTCACCCGTTTACCAGAGACCGGTACCACAGGAGTCTGTTACACGTAGGTTGGTAACATGGACATCAAGGCGAACATCGGCTAATGCCTTGCTACAGCTCGCAGCCTCACAACGTCGGCCTGATCTTTATCGCCTGCTCCTGGAATACGGCCTAAAACCGGACCGTTGGCAGTACGGTGGGGTATGGGACAGCGTTTCAGGCTTCGAGGCAGTAAGTAATGTGTCGAAACAGTATGAGATACTCACGATTGATACCTACCGGCTTCTCTGGACAGACTATGAAGGAAGCTCTCGGTTGCTGGAGTCTATCCGTCAAGGAGTACCGTGGTGGACCCGCGAATTAAGGTGGTTCAGTGTGGGCGTCTGGCTTTTCCAACAGAGCCCAAACTACCTCTTTGGATCAGAGCTCGCAATGTTTCGACATGCAGCACTGCGCGGCATGTTCGTTAACTTCGTATGGGACACGAACTCAGAAGGATTACAGTGGCTCGGTGAAGTAATTCATACATCTGCAGGAGTTCGGCTAGTTGAGGATATTTGCAACGGCAGCATCAGTCTCCTCAAAACATTCTTTGGGGAAAGACGTCTGGTACAACCTCATGATATCGGTCCGACTATCATCTCTGCGCTATCAGTCTTCGACATCGACGTTGAAGCTTGCATCTCGCAGGAGCTTGCCGAATTTCCGCTCGGCGTTATCACGTGTCCCGGCTGGCGATTGGACAAGAAAATCACGTTCTCAAAGCAGGGCTTGAGCGGACCTACGCTGGATTGGGTCTGGATCTTTGACCATTCAGCCCCGGGCTATCTACTTTTGACAGCACTCCCTTCGCTGACGATAGATTCGGACGCTCATCTGCCTTGTCACGGCGACTATCTTCCGCACAAACGTTACGGACCGTTGTTCAGAAACCGTCACGACCGCGCAAAAATTCATCTGAACACAGAAGAAGCGAAGTGGCGACCGAGATTCGAGCGGCGAGCAGCGGAGAAAGAGCGCAAAAAGCGTGCGCGACTAGGGCAGAAGCCCGAGCGCACTAGAATGCCTGGCTCTTGGGTGTCTTGAGTGGGAGGCACCGTGGCCAAGATTAACAGTTGGATGGGAAGCTTGATAAATACTATTTTATAATCAGTAATGGAACAACGACGGTACACAGCATGTGCGATCTTGTGCTACCTTGGGGCGCAGCGTCCACTAGCTTCGGTCACAGCCGTCTCCCACCGTCTCCCAGTGTCTATCGAAGACGAAGAAAATTTGATCTTCTAAGGAATGGTTGAGAGTCAGATATCACGCATGGGAGCTGCGTATCTGATATGCGACGTAGTGCTGCTGCACTTGATTTACGTGCTCTTTCCCAAAGCGAAGGTTTGAGCAATGACTATAAGCATCTTTAGATGAGTACGAATTGTTCCACGTATTCATCGCCTTCTTCTGCTTCTTCGCCACGCGTCGCGCCTTCGAAGTAGCACTGACCGATAAGCCGAAATTGGCTGTCACCCAAAGGACGTAAGACGAGAGGAACCTTGGAGCCATCTATCGCGCAGATTAAGTCACCTCTCTCGACACTTTGATGCGTCAGCCCAAGCCTCCAATGTTTTCCAACGATGACGCTCCAGCCCCATGCTACCCTCGCATGATCACGGAACGTGTCACGTAGCGCGTGAATTCTCTTTCTCTGATTGATGGAACATCCTGGAGGTATTGGATTCAGCAGATTGTCATAGGTCTGTAGGAGCTCTCGGACATGTGCCTCTGACAGTCCGTCGCGGCATCGCAAACGTTCGCTGTTAAGGAACGCAAAACAGCCGTCTACTAGCAATGTGACGAGGAGGCGGGCTCTGGTAATGGGCGACATTCAAGCTGGCCACACTCCCTGAACTTTGGTTGTGAGGCGGACCAAATTTAGAAGTTTGTATGCATCCCAGCCGCAGCGATCCGAATTTGGGTTTGATACGTCGTTCAACTGGAACGTATGTTGTACCTCATCGATACATTTTCCACGGATGACCAAGCGCGATCTATTCAGTGACATGGGGTTGATATCTAGGTAGGGGCGCCCAGCAGGAGCGTTAAAGTAATTCGAACAGTTGTAATAGATCATCGCCTCCAAGGCAAGAGGTCTCGTCCAGTGTGGTACCCAGGAGGGAAGATCTGGCCATGTTGTTGGGAAGGACACCGTACGGTGTAAGATCCCAAACACATCCAGGCTCTTGGTGCCCTTAATGATCTCTTTGGTTGCAAGAATGGGGATCGCATCGACACCCATAGTGTAGTCCACTGTCATCTGGTTACGCGGATCATCTATCAGCCCGAGAAAGCCGAATATCGAATCTTCTGGCCTTGCGGTGTGGCACCGGGGAGCAAAGACAGACAGAGTGTAATAGAAGCACCCTCGTCGCCCACCCTTGCGTTCGTATCGCAGGCGATCTATCTCAAATAGCACGAAGCAACCCGGCATCTGCCTTATGCATAAGGTAGCAGGAGAACGAGACTTCTGCTTGTCGTCGTGACCTCTCGCTTTCTTAACAAGTGCCCACAGGTCCACGATATCGAACGCTCGTGTGCCCATGAAGAAAGTGACCTTTGGTGGCAGGACCGCCTCCTGCACAACCCATCCTCGACGGAACCAAGGCAGCTCAAGAATATTTCGTACCGCGATGCATAGTCGATCCATGGTCAGACTGGTACTCGCAAGCTCCGCTGCACTGCTCTCTTCTTTACACAGCCAGACAAGTACACGCTTCGCCGTGCTGAAAATCTGGCCCATGATCTTGACCTTCTGGCTTCGCTCGTCCCAGTCAAGCTGGTTGATACAAATCTGATCGACCCAAAGATGATCGGTCGCGGAATGCGCGCAGAGATAATGCAAGGTCTCGCCTAAGCTCGGAGTGATCAATACTGTTGCGGAGCCAAGCTGCAAAGAGAGTGCTCGTTCTTGGTCTCCCCATACGTAGGATAGTGCTTCGTAAGTTGGCGCAACGTCCAATGGTGTATTGATTAAGTCCTATGTGAATATGCTGCGAACATTTCCATGCCTTCTTAGCAGTCTGATGTGATTCGTGGGTAGAGCGTTGTAGGGATGTCGCGAAGCAGTACAGCCATATTGACGAGCTCGTTGTATGGGAAATATTTCGTTGCAAAACAGGTGCTTATACTTCAGGAAGTATAAGCATATGCAGAGCGTTGCCAGCTCGCTTGTGATGGTCTGACGGAGCTCAGCTCGCTTATACACTAAAGATGTTGTCGTTCGTTTGCCCTTGATATCCACTATCAGCTCGCTCGCTTGCGTCCTTCATCTCCTTTGAAGACACCTTCAGCTGGCAGAAGTACGAGCGTCATGCGCACAATATAGAAAACAGGCGAAGGACGTCGAGAAGGCGGATCAGTACAAGAGATGATGGTCGTCGTGTTGCCTCATCGATCGCTGCGTGCACATGGATACGTGAGACCGCCCACATGCGCAACACGGCAGCTGCATACGACAGTTCGAATGTAGAATGTGCGCAAGTTCCTGTGGCCGCGCCTGTGGACTGGGCGGAATAGACCATGAAGTGTGATTTTGAATAGGCAAGAGCCCCGCACCTCACTCCGGCAGCGCGCTCTAGGGCCTCTACGGAAGCAACTCCAGCATGCTCGGCAAGGCTTCTCGATGCTCAGAGGAAAAAGTGGTTGTGTGACGATGACAGCGCCCAGCCAAGCACGAAAAGTCAGGGAAATTGCATTGAGTCGGGCCGGCAAGCGCCACGCTAAGCCATGCGCCACACAGCCACGCCAGCTCATTCCCAGTTTCCAACCTCATCTCACACTCTCATCCTTATGTATCAGGACGGCGTTAGATGGGATCGGATGCTTTATCGAAGTTAACCAAGGCCGGCGAGACGGCCTGGAAATCCTTTCAGACCAAATGGTATGCGTTGTCTGAGGCTGTTCACCGCTCCGATCACGCGCATTTAGCTGACGCGAGACGTGTAGGCTCGACAGAAAGAAGGGACCTCAGCCTGATGCGCAGCTCGCGGAAGCCATTCGCCAGAAGAATCTCTATCTACGTCTAATCGCTGCAAAAATTACCGGCAACTCAGAATCCGAAGTACCGCCGCTGATATGCACACCGCAAGCACCTGGTCGCGCAGTCTTCCTAATCACGACACCTATCGCATTTGGCAGGATTGAGCTTTCAAGGAAAACGTATGACCTCCTCGCCAAACATGTCGGCATGAGCATGAACAGCGTCTCCCACTGGGCCGTGGTGGTCGTTGACCGCAGCCTGGGCCCCACTTACACTTACGATCTCATGAGCGATCAGCTGAAGGTTCAGATGCTGATGAACAACTACTTCCGTGTATATGAAGCTAGCGAGGAATTTATCACTAGCTGGAGCTCGTGCTACTACGTTGGCGAGACGCTGAAAAGCCACGAGGAGATTCAGTACCTCGGTAAGCCTGAGCGCAGCATTGTCGGCTGCGTGTGTGCTGACAGTGCCCAGGCGAAGGTTTCATCGCTGCAAACAAGCGTTACAATTTGCTCTCAAACAACTGCCAGCACCTCACGGAAAACCTCATTAGGGAGCTCTGCAACGGCAAGATGATCAGCCAAGCCAAGCTTGAAGAGGAGATCCGCCTGATATCACCGAAGATCGCGCGTGATCTCATGGTGTCCAGGCTGCGGTCGAAGCTCGAGAAAGAGGATCAGAAAGAAGATAGCGAGTCGGTGCAGAACGACGTCTTCACGATCAAAGAGCTGTGGGGCAGGATCAAGCATTAGGAAGCTGACATGGTGCCCTACCTAGAACTTTGGAAGCTGGACTAAGTATGATGTCGTCCTCAGTCAGATTGCCAGCAGCATTTGCACTTTCGCGCACGTGCTTTGTGACCTTTGTGAATTCTTGATCACTGCAGTTCTCCGTTACTCTTCATTCACGTCCTCTCAAGTCCCTAACAAAAACCAGAAAAGGGCAACGCTATGTGCCCTCGCTTTCCGTTCCAACACGAGAAATCAAATCATGGCATCCTCTTCTGTGCTATGCCAACAAAAGTTTGGATAGCTCGACCCACGTTATCGCAACAAAATGGCACGTAATTGTACAAAAGTAACACAGACGTCACCCTATGAGGTGACCACGCCAGCAAAGTGAAAGATGTATTCAAAGTTCGCCCACCATGACTCAACGTCTCTCGAAGCACGATCGTTCTGCATAGACGAAATCAAAAATGCCTGGAAGTGTCACATGCATCTCTGCTTTGCAACAAGAAGGCTGAGCGAGCAAATGAGCCAGTCTGTTCCGTACACATATAAGCGCCCTAGCCAATGTTCGTGGTTGCTGACTTCTGCATATCGCGCCTCAACGCTTGGGCAAAAGCCCACTACAGACAAGCTCGCTGTTCCTTGCTTGGCTCGAAACCCATTCTGGCTTCATTCACTTTTGTTCAACCACGTGCCTGGAGAACGTGGAATGCCGGTCGAATATTGACATCTACGTCTGCTTTCCCAAATACGGAACTGACATGTCTCGTGTTCGCTGGTCTTTGCCTTATGTCAAACTTTAGGTGCTTAGTTCGTGCTCGAAACCGGAAAAGAGTTTCGTGATGTTCCTCCCCGCCGAAATTTCGACCACTACGCATGCTGATCTTTCGACGGAGAGGTAGACAACGTATGTGTCGTCATCCGACACTACTCCATGGCTACACGCTTCTCTGATTGGAAACCACGTTATGCCCTCAATATCTTCCACATGAATTGGCGGCTTGGACACTGAAATTTCGTTGTTCTCGTTTGACATGCTTGTCTCTTCCTGAATCTCATTGCACGCTGGTGGGCTTCAGCAGCTGATTTTGAGCTCCCGGCCCTTGCCCAATGCCTCTCTGACTTGATGCTGCGGTGATGGGCACCGTGGCCATTTGCAGTGCTGGGGTTCATGATTTCCAACATGCTTCCAACACCAGAAACGTCGGAGTTCGCTAGAAGATTGCCACAAGGGCTTTGCAAGAAGGCTTTGTAAGTATACGCAAGTGATTCGACAAAGTCAGGACTCATTGCGGCAGTGTGAATGACGCTTACTCTTTTAGGGCAAGCTCTTGCCGCCATGAGAGCTGGAGCGTTAGCGTGTCCCTTTCAGGTAGAAGGCAGTGAGCAAGCCGGCTCTTGCGAGCTGGCAGGAGTGCGCAAAATCCGGCCGGTCCGCTGGCACTGAATTAGAAGTGCTTATGTTGACGATCACGATGCTGCCAGAGGTCGTCTAAGACCGTCGGACGAGCTCGTCGTTGAGCAGTATCCGAGTTCCCGCCCTGCAGTCTTGTAGCTGGGATTGTTCGATGCGTCTATCTTACCTGATGTACGTGCAGTATATGCTTGCGGTCCCTAGTAGCACGTGTATGCCTCACTGCTTAGATCTCATGAGCAATCAAACTAAGTCGTAGCAATCTGCATCGAATCGTCCAACCAGGCCTGTCGACTTCTCCTGAGATCGTTCTGCGCAAATGCGATTTCCTCCACCTTTCAGCTGAATGCGAGGCTGTCGAGTCCTCACTTGCGGTCAGGCTGCGCCCTACGATGCTCGCATCACCAGAATAGCACTTGTCGCGCGATCCAGGTGCTTGGACGCGTTTCTTCTGTTGCAATGCCAATTGTTGATGACTTATTCCGCGCCGGCCGAACATGTTGTGCGTTACATCGGCTGTCAGCAGAGCTGACGATGGAGGACTCTACTGCGCCACATACACAGTATGCGCGGCCCAGGTCGTTACCTTTCCGTCCAGATCTGCCAGTCCCCAGTATATGTCGATTGCGATACCGACATTGGAGGCTCTCGTGAGATGACTGAGAGGTCGTGTCGTAATGGGACATCCCGGTAGACTTTGCTTATCACGTGCAGATGCAGCCTGGCGACTTGTCGCGCATTTGCATAGCTCGCATTCGTGACTGAGAATGGAATGGAACAATTGGTGCCAATGTCTTTCGTCAACAGGTGCGTATAGGCGAGGCTGAACGCGGGCATCTCATTAGAGAGCGTATGGGGCGATGGCTGCAACAGCTGCTACCCCTAGATGACAGCCTCAGAGTCGAGGTTTTCAGACGTCTTCTACTCACCAGCAACAGCCTACCCGGAGGGCTGGCTCACCCGTTCGACGCGTACGACTTCCTCACGCACGACTAAGGATTGGGCACCTGAAGAAACTGCGGTAACGTATTATCCACAGTCATACATTGGCACATTCGATCGGTGCATCTGGGAGACGGGCGACGTCTAAACCAACTCGCTGTGTCAGAATGGGTGAGCCTCGGAAAAGGTGGTGACCTCCACCAGGGGTGGACTGATCAGACCTTCTGCCGATTACCTGCCGCTGAGACAATTACCAGCAGTCCGACTTGATAGCCACGGCAACAGGCGAAACCTCGCCCGGCACGGGCGGCTCAGAAGCATCCTCCACTCCATCCGGCGGCCTCTCTACGGGAGCGAAATTGGGTATTGGAGTCGTCATCGCTGTTGTCGTCGTCATCGCAGCGTTTGGAATCTTCTGCTGTCTGAAACGAATGAGGCAAAACAGCAGCAAAACGATGTCAGAAGATGTCATTGTGATGGATAATCCTGGGCCTCAGAGCAAAGCTGAGCTCGATGCCAATGGGACTGCGACGACACCATCTGGTTTTGCGTCAGCAGTAGATGGAGGGCGGGTCCTTCCCAGACATGAACTCAACGGGGACTCATCCGTGGTGGCCTTATCGATCGAGCTTGGTGATCATACGGGGCGCAGGGCTGCGAGACCTTCGACATCTCAGGCACCAGATCCCTGATCGAACGGTCGGACAGAAAGGGTACCTTTATCGAATTCGATAAGACGACCCAATCAGCTTCCGATTTACTTGCTCATGTATGGGGTGTATGACGACGTTTGCAGTGCGACATGCACTTTCATCTGGTATCTGGAACAGAGACCCAACGCCGCGGTTTAGGTGCCGGGCTGCATCGGTCTAGACACTCGACGTTGAAGTCCAGAATCCCAGCTGGCGATCCGGGAATCGCGTTCGTCTCGTTTCGTGATGGCTCGAAGTCACCGTTTGTTATGGGGAAGGCTGCCCCTTCAGCATATGAGGTCCATCTTGGCGTGTCAAGGTTATGAACGCATGTAAGCTTCCTCGTAACGGGAGTGATAGCATGAAAGCTGGAGGCGGCGCAAGGTGGACCTGTTGGGTTTGTTTTGTTTCGAACAAACGACTGTTTCGAAAGGCGGGACCACCCGTTGCTGCAGTCTGACAGGCGAGGAAGTCTCTGTAAGCTGTGTAATGAGAAGGAAAGTCTTGGTACGGGTCTGCGATGCGCTGAGCGGTAGTGGATAGTCAGCAATGATGGGCTTCTGGAAAGGCAATGCATGAATTAGAATTCAGCACCTTGTTTCAGATACCATGCAAGCTCGCATCAGGGCGCCAGTTTCTTGCCTTAGCCTTACTCTTACTCTTGCTGGTTGGTCATTCATCCGAGATTTTAGGATTGAAACCGTATAGGGCTGCAGTCCCTTTCAGGTATACACAAGTCAGTAGTCGAAATCTGCATGCTCAATGTTATGTGTATACCGAGATGCGCTCGCACAAAGCGTGAATGTAATTCTGCCAGCTGTTCATTGAGCACTGTCGCACAGTCTGGAAGCCGGACGGACTGCCAGAGTAATTGCATCGTTGCATCGTAATAACAATACGAGCGGGTGAGCTGAGATTGATCGGACAGCGGGGCCAGGAAAAGCAGCGAGGCTGTGATTTCCTCCGGGTTAGTTCTTCTTCTTGGGCCGAAGAGCGGTTTGTCATCTTGATACCTCGTCTGGAATTGTGCAACGTTCTGTTGCAGAAACGCAGGGACAGGTGATGTTTCTCATCCTACCAGCTGCTCTGCGGATGATGCTCAGCATCGTGACCAGTCAGAAGGAATGTTGTCGACTGTTTTCCTCGTTTGAAGTCGATCATTGGAGTCGCGACGATGTCTCACGAGGCTTGACCATGTCAATCAACCGTTGGAGAGGCAGTGGCTGTGTATTCATGCGATCTGCTCTGACGTCTGTCAAGTGTCGGAGAGTGCTTCGGCGCGGGGACGCCCCGGCTGAGGCGTGCGAAAGCGCAGCTGAGCGAAGAAGATTGTGGCTTCGTTTGTGGCGGCCGTTTGAAGCGTGACATGGGCCGGCTCCTTGAAGGATCACCGTCTGGCAACGGCCATGCAACAGAGGTATTTCCGGCACGCTGTTCGAGGTCTCGAACATGACCCCATGCAGAGCTCCATAGTGTTGCCAGCGCGACAATGATGTCAATCACGATGCCGAGTGCATTGGTGAGGGTGCAGTTGTGCAAATTGTGCCTGCCGTCTTTGTCGCACGAGGACGAAGTGGGAAGGCTCGAAAGCTTGGCCCCTTCTGGCGGGCTAGCAGCCACCGCCTCCTCTCGAAACACGCACTTTGAGCTGCTTATCACGCCAATCGAGCGCGGGCCGTACACGAGCAACACGAGAAACGTGCCGGTCGCGTTCTGCTGCTCTCCAACGTCGCACAGGAGCTGAGCGCAAGGGATGCACCCAGAGCGCGGCGGGCGCTCCTTCGAGCACTTTCGAGGCCCGCAGAGCACGGCATTGTGCTCGCCATCGAACAACGCTCCGCTTAGGTACCCGCTTGCTTCCGTATCTGCTCAAGGAGGGAGGATCATCACAGGGTAGGATTCTATTGTCGGTCAAGCGCCATGAAACGCAATTTGGGACCGCCCCAGGCGAGTCACCGAGGCAGCAAGAGGTGGCAGCGCAGCGCAGCATGAATCGCAGCGACCACTCAGTGCAGTGAGACAGCGGGCGCGAGCAGGCGGCCACTACACGAGCCGCCGTCTTCTCACCACTACGATCTCCCTACCGTGGCGTCAAAATGGGCGACAATCAGCCTCACCACCCACGAGCTGCGTGTCGTTGCGCTGTACCTGCGCCGGCGCCTCGCAGCTGGCGACTTTGTTGCCGGGCTCTCCTGAGTGGTCGAACCTGCAACACCCTAGCCGACCCCCGGCCGCTGTGCCTGGCTAGCATCACCAAGGACCCACGCGCATAGCGACATCCTTGCCGCTCACTGGTCCCTGTCCGCGTCCGTCCCTGACCGAAATTAACAGCCGCCAGGGGCATGCCATCTGTGCGCCCTGATGTTTCCTTGGCCTGATGCTGCAGACCGCCGCTCATTCATATATCGGCTCTCCTCCGCCTGGTTGAAATGCATCACGACAAGGCTCACTTTCCTTTCACCACTCTCGCTTTCCAACTGTCTTCGGACGTGCCATTCTTTGAACAACCCAGTCACTCTTTCCTGGGTATTCAGACTTCCACGCGAAATTACCTTCTTCGACATCAATATCTGCATTTCAAGAGCAAGGAACCTTTCTGATCAGCCAAGATGATGAAGCTTACTGTTGCTTTCCTCGCCGCCCTCGCGGCCGCCGATGCTGCTGAGGCTCGCTCCACCCGCCAGCAGCGTCGCCAGTACGGTTCTGGATACGGTACCGGCTACGGCTCTGGTTACGGCACACCTGAGATCTCCTCGGCCCCTGCTGTCTCCTCCGCTGTCTCTTCAGCTCCCGTTGTCTCCTCAGTCCCCGCTCCCAGCGTTCCCGCTGTCAGCACACCTGCTGCCGAGACCGTCCCCTCCAGCTCCTACCCTGTTGGCGGTGGTGTCTCTTCCACACCCGTTGCTATTGCCAGCTCGAGCACACCTGCTGCTGAGACCGTTCCCTCCAGCTCCGCAGTTGTCCCCTCTTCATCTGCTCCCGCTGCCTCTTCCAGCGCTCCCCTCGACTACGGCAACGGCTACCCCGTTCCCTCCAAGCCTGCTTCCAGCTCCGTAGTTGTCGCCAGCTCCAGCACACCCGCCGCTGAGACCGTTCCCTCCAGCTCTGCTGTTGTCCCCTCCAGCTCGGTCGTTGTCCCCAACTCCAGCACCCCTGCTGCTGAGACCACCTCCTACCCAGTTGGTGGCGGTGTTTCCACCCCTGCTGCCAGCTCCACTCCCGTCGCCAGCTCTTCGACCCCCGCTGCTGAGACTATCCCCTCCAGCTCGGTTGTCGTTGCCAGCTCCAGCGCTCCCCTCGACTACGGTAACGGTTACCCCGTTCCCTCTGCTCCCGCTGGCGGCAAGAGCTCCTCTACTCCTCTCGGCGCTGAGTCTACACCTGCCTCCGGCATCTACCCCTCTAGCTCGCTTTACAAGCCCACCGGCGCTGTTGCCTCTCCCTCTTCCAGCGTCCCCGTTGCCTCTGCTTCTTCTCCTCTCGCCTCTGAGAGCTCTAAGGGCCCCTTCTACCCCAGCGGCGGCTACCCCACCGGCACTGGTGCTCGCCCCACTGGCCTGAACGCCTACCCTACCGGCACTGGCTCTGGCTTCAAGCCCAGCACCACCCCAATGACCGACCTCGTCACCTCGACCATCTACAGCACCCAGATCTTCACCGTCACTGCGTGCCCCTCGACCGTCTCTGACTGCCCTGCTCGCTCGACCTCGCTCGTCACCAGCGTGGTTGCCGTCGGCACCACCGTCTGCCCTGAGGAGGACCTGACCAAGGCCACCCCCGCTCCTTCGGCTCCTGCCTCCAAGGAGGAGGTCTCCACCAGCTCGTACCCCGTCTCTGAGGTTCCCTCGGTTGTCACTGAGACCCTCGTCTACACCGTCGGCACTGGCTCGTCTGCCCACCCTGTCACCACCGAGGTCGTTTCCACCTCCACCAAGACCATCTACTCGACCGTCATCGTCACCAAGGAGAAGGCCTCTTCCACCGAGGCTGGCTCTTACCCCACCGGCCCCGCTGGCGGTGAGGCTAAGCCCTCTTCCTCTTCTCCTGCCAACGAGGAGTCTTACCCTACCGGCCCTGCCGGCGGTGAGATGACTGGCACCACCACCCTGAAGTCCACCCAGACCCAGACCCGCTACGTCACCGTCAAGCCCACTCCTTCCGGATCCTCTGACGTCCCCGTTGGTGAGGACAGCCACCCTACCGGCCCTGCTGGCGGCGAGAACGCTTACCCTACCGGCCCTGCTGGTGGTGAGGCCAAGCCTTCCACTCCCGCTGGTGAGCAGAGCACCCCTACCGCCCCTGCTGGTGGTGAGGGCGAGGGCGAGGACTGCGCCGCTCCCGTCACCGTTACCGTCACTGCTAAGGAGACTGTCACCGTCACCGCTGGCCAGGGTACCGCCACCCCCGACTCAGAGAAGCCCACTGCTCCCGCTGGTGGTGAGGGCTACCCTACCGGCCCTGCTGCTCCTTCCTCCACCCCTGCTGGTGAGACCGTCCCCACACCTTCCGGCCCTGCTGGCGGCGTCTCTGCTCCCTACCCCACTGGCAACGGAACCGCTCCCTACTACCCTGCCGGCCCTACTGGCTTCTCTACTCTGACCAAGCCCTCCGGCACCGGCTCAGTCCCCAGCCAGACCAGCTCGCTCCCCAGCTTCAGCTTCGTCTCTGAGGTTCCCTCCGCTTCCGCCCCTGCTTCCTCCACACCCGCCGCTGAGACCACCTCCTACCCCGTTGCCGGTGGCGTCTCTACCCCCGTTGCTGCCCCTAGCTCTTCCACACCTGCTGGCGAGACTGTCCCCACCCCCTCCAGCTCCGCGGTTGAGTACCCTGCCTACCCTACCGGCCCCGTCGGCGATGAGGCCAAGCCCTCTTCCTCAGCTGCCGTCTCCACACCCGTCGCTGTCTCCACTCCTGAGGCCGCTACCTCCACCCCCGTTGCCACCTCTACTGCTGGCTCCGGCTACGGATCCGGTTACGGCTCCGGCTACGGCACCTACTAAGCGCTTTCAGCGTTTAGTATGAGTTGATACGATATCCGTTCTGTACAAACTCGCATGGGTCGCTTGACCCCTTTCATGCATGTCTTATCTGCGTTTCGCCGTCTTCATGTCTCCTCGGGCAGGGGCTCAAAGTGTTTGGGAGGATGTTTTGTCGTTTGTAGGTATTCCACAGGAGCTTCAGACAGCCGACAATGAAAACTGTCTTGCTTTACATGCTTTGGATCTTGCGCGTGGTTGGCTGACAAGCAGTGGGATAGATGGACTCACGATTGCTTCTGCTCTAGATATCAAGTCGATTTTCTTATTTCCTATGTTACTATCTGCGAGCCAAAACTTTCAGGCATTGCACGGAGTCTTCTTTCTAGCATATTTGAATTCGTTTTACACTTCAACTCGAGTACAACATACCTTCACGGTGACATGCAAAAGTGAGCAATACAACTACCGATCTTCGAAACATCAAATTTCGGAACCCTCCCAGCGCACCCGTGATCCCCGTCTATAAAATGGAGCACCGCCTCCATAAGGCAAGGTCGCTCGACCCGTGTTTCAGAGCTGCCGTATTACCGAACAAGCCTCCTGTCGCACGTTCTCCCGTCATCCAAATTGCCATTGCTCCGCCACCTCCCCCAACAAGGGCCCGCCTCGCATCATGCCAACCAAGCGCCGCTGCGCGTCGCTTTGCCATTCTAGAATGTCGCGCGTACGGAGTAGGTAGCATCGCAATTCCGGCTCATACTGATCGCCAATTCGTGCACATCGCGATGCGATTGAGCAGCTTGATCCCTGCGGAGGAGGCTATGAATAGGCCGCGATGTTGACCGACTCCACGCGGATTTGCATCGTGAAAGCACAACTTGCTCATCCTTATCATTTGTCCTTGTTGCTCGTGCAGTGATGTCGGTATTGAGATTGTGAGGCTTACGAGGCTTCTACGGCAGTGTCCATGCGCCTTGCGCCATGCGAGACTAAATTGTGCGCACAGAGATGGCCCAAAGCTCGAGCAGAGGCGGACGTCGTATTCGACAGCGCGATCGGAGGGCTCGGGACTTACTCGTGGGAAGGAGGTCAGGGGCAAGTGATGAGTTTTCGTGTTACTCGATAGCTTTGATGATATCATCGACTGCTTTGGACCGTAGTAGGCAATAATGGGTTGTGCAATAGAGTTGTAAACGATGGTGCATGTTCATTTTTGATGAAAAGATTGATTTGCGTTTGTGTTGATGGACGTCAGGTTGGTTGGACCCCTTTCTGCTGTGCGAGGATCAAGATAATTGATTATGCAATGCACGATGCTGTTGGTTTGCTGCAGGTACGGAGTGAGATGGACGCAGGGTCGTCCGCGTTGTGTGACAGTTCGCCTGCGGCTGCATGTATGGTGTAACGTGTGTGTTCTTGTACTGCCCACGTTGTCGAAGTCGTTGCGCACAGGAGCGTCTGTAAAACAACGCTTACGGTAACAGCAATGACGGATCTAGGTCTTGTGCACTCGGCGAATCGTGCTACCTCTCTGTCATGAAGAAAGTTATGAGGCAGGTCACGTGGTACTTCACGTTTTGCTGGCGCCTTCCTCGAGACGCGCAGTCGTAAGCGCCCGTTTACTCATCACAATGCTTTTCATAGTATTGAGTGGCGCACATCAAGAATTTCTAAAAAGAGCGTGAGAGCATTGAGACGCCCTATCGGCAGTCGTTTTCCACGCGCTGATTCACCGTCATGAGCTTGCAAAGTATCCGGTGCTTTCCGCAGCTACCTCCTCACTCTACCCCGCAAATTGGCACCTCGCAACGGCCCAGCCCATCATGATATGGGACACATAAGTTTCCGTAGGTTTCCTCGAAGTCTTCGCAATGCTCAGTGACATGATCGTTAGCGATGGACCACGACCGAAGCAACCCGGGACCGATTGGAAGAAATAAGCCAGGTGATCAGACCGAACCGCAATATCATCGAGCGTACAAAGGTGGGGACTACACACAACCTTTTAAATTGCTCGAGACTGACTCGTGATCAGCATGCATCTCCTGCCGGAATAAGAAGGCAAAATGCAGAATCACGGCGGAGGAGTATGCCGCCGGTCTACCATGCGCGAAGTGTCGCAGAGAGATGCGTCCATGCACATATACCGTGACAAGGCATGGTCCAAGACGCCAGAGGGAGAGTGTCAGTCAAAGCCAGAATGGCGATGAAGACACGATGGACCCAGGAATGCGCACCAGCAGCGCGTCAGATTTGCACACTTCTCCAGCGACTGCCGCTCAGCACGATGACCCTCACGAGATTGCTCAAGGTCCACTGAATGCTGACTTGAATGACACTATGATGGCTACTGTTGTCTCAAACGGCAACGACGCCCTGAACTTACTTTTCGAGGCAGCCCAACAAGAAGAGCGAGGTATCAGTGGTGCACGAGTGCCAGTCATTACTGATCAGCATGATGACACAACTACTTCACCGCTACCATCAGTCACAAATCTGAGCTCCAATTCCTTGCCGAGACTTTCAAGCGAGCTCACTGACACCTGGAACGCTTATCGCTTTGTACGAATGGGGTGGCTATCCGCTCAGGAGATCGTTTGGTATCTGGATATGTGAGACAATTTGATCTCAACTTGGAGAAGTCGAGGGCTGACTCATGGCGCAGGTTCTTCAAGAACATCGCACCCTTATGTCCGATTCTTGATGAGTGTGAGTGCCTCCGCTCCATCTCATTGCTCAGCCACGAGACATAGCTAACATACGTCAAGTCTACGCCAAGCGGTCGAATCACTATCTTTTGGTTACGCACGAGCCGGTACTTACTTGTATGATACTTGTCATATCTTCCCGTTACCACACTCTACCTACTATTGGAGGACACTCGCGAGGCTATTTGATCCACCAGAGACTGTGGGATCACTTCCAGCACCTACTGATGCGCCTGGTTCTGGGACTAGAGAAATACTCCAAGGCAAAAACACGGACCCTAGGCACCATTGAAGCATTGCTACTCTTGACGGAATGGCATCCTCGAGCTCTGTACGCGCCTCCACCTAGTGACGGCTGGGACTCAGACATCTTGTTTACAGTGAGGGATCGTCGTGATCAGAATGGAAGTACGGTTGACAACCCTTCTAGGACAAGATGGCGCGAGGACGTAATTGAGCCGGCCCACAGATCAGACCGGATGTGTTGGATGGTCCTGAGTTGCGCGTTGTCCCTTGGCAATGAACTCGGCATATTTGATGAACAAGACAAGGATAATGTAGCAAGTGTGAATCTGCCGCAACATGAGCGTCGAATCGTACAGCAGAAGACATGGTTGGCCAGACTCTTGTATGTCTATCAGGAACAGCTCTCTTCTCGACTTGGCCGGCGGTCAATGATGACACCGAGCAACAGCCACTCAGCAGTGTACTCTGATACATCTCACACAAGCAGCGACAAACGGAAGTGCGCTTGGGCTCCGTTTGTCACTGCGTGGACACGGTTGACGAAGATCGTGCGGTCCATATCAGACCTTCTCTTTCCCAACCCTGCCACGACAGTCCAAGTCATTCGCAGCGGTCGCTACATCAGCATGACAGAGCACATTCAGGCTCTACTCACGGCGTGGTCGAAAGATCATGATGGCATTCTCTGTAAGTCGCTGCTATGCTCAGATACATGTCCGTTGGTCATGGCTAATAAAGAATTCCACAGCAAGCAACATGTACCTCAGCAGTCTTCTCGTCCTTGAGTATGAGAGTACGCGCATGCACACATACTCTCTAGGACTCCAAGCTATTCTTTTCCGCACTCTTGCTGAATCGAGCGACTCTATCTCGGGCTCTGCGTCGTTCCAGCTCACGCCCACCGACTTCGCGCATGTCCAAGAAGTCATTGACAGCACGCTAAATACACTCAAGACGGCTGTCAAGCTATATGACGATGATCTCTTACGGTTTTGCTCAATCAGAACTTTCCTGCACATCACGACTGCTTCCATATTCCTCTTGAAAGGTCTTGGACTGGGAGTCAGCCCTACTAGACTGCGGCGTGCCCTGGAGGTTCTGAAGCAGGTCATTGTGGCGCTAAAGAACAGCAATCCAGATGACTTGCACCTGGGCGGTCGTTACTCAATACTTCTTGAGATGCACATGACAAGGCTACAAGAGCATTTTGTGCCCTCAACTCGGCCACACAACATCACTCCCCCAGACCAAGATCCTTCTCAGCTCCCTAATTTTACCAATCCTCTGGACACGAGTCATATTGATCTTATGGACTTCCAGCAAATGCCAGAGATCGACTTGTCGGGCGCCAATTGGCTCAGCTTGCCACTTGATTCAAGTCTTATGTTGTTTGGAACGGACAATTTTCAGGGTCTGCAGTGCTTGGGCGATGATACTTTGGACTTCATATGGAACTTGGGGATGTAGCACCCTTTGTCAACCAAGAGAAAACCAGATTCTCCTGCATTCAGAAGTAAATGCAGGGTCGACCATGAATATCCGCCAGACTTGCAACGCCAGACTATGGTTTCGACGCAAAAGACACAAAATATCAAAACTAGCAAGAGGATGGCGAAGTACAGAAACGAAAGTACCGGGCTAATGAGTAAGTGCGCCTGAAACCGAGACTCTAAGTGAGGTAACGGAACCTGACGTTCCTGTCTCCACCGTCAGTCACATCCACGTGCGCGTGCGCTTCCACCTCCCCATACAAGCGATCGCGCTTGCGATTCTCGTTTTCCAGCTTCCAGTGCAAGCCAAGTGCTAGAACTACAATCAGTCCACTCAATGCGCATCCTACGGCGCAACCTGTGACATAGAATGGTCTGCGAGATTGAATTAGCATGTTCATGAAAGCGAGCGAGGAAGGGACCTACCCTTGACGAGATGGGAAAAGAGTGCTGCTGACAAAGGACGAGCACTGCCCAAAGGTCGCCAAGATGCCGAGACCAGCACCTCTCTTTGAGTCACCACCTTGATTGTTGAGCAGCCAGGTAATGTTGATGGCTAGAGCGGGGAAGATGCCGCATGTTGCGAAGTAGATGGCTACATAGCGGGGTCCTGTCTTGGACTCATCCTGGATAGCCACCAACATCAGGTAGCCAAGGGTACCCAAAGTAGCGAAGCCGGCAACGAACCAGCCTCGCTTGCCATACTTGTCAGAGCCCCATGCAGCGAACATGCAGCACAAGAAGGCAAGGAAGTAAGCAGGCGCTGTCAACCCCTGGGCGTTCACCGAGCTGTATCCCATGTCGCGGACTATCGTCGGCAAGAAATTCGACAGAGCGGCGAAAGAGTAGTTGCAGCAAAAGTGTATCGTCGCGTGCACCCAATTCTGGTAGTCTGCCAAGCCAGCGAACACTTGTGTCCAGCTCACTTTTGACTTCTCTGTCCGATCGACCGTGGCGAGTCGCTGGCGAGCCTGCAGCTTCTCTTCATCTGTGAGAAAGCGAGCGGTATCTGGAGAATCGGGAAGACGAAGGTAGACAAGGACCGCACACAACACAGTCGGCGCCCCTTCTATATAAAGTTAGCATGTATTGCTCGCAGGTGGGCCGACCTGTTGACACATACCAATCAGGAAGAGTATTCGCCAAGGAGCAATCGATGCCCTAATATGGAGGATTCCGTACGCCAGCGACGAAGCGAAACAATTCGCCAAGGGAGACATGCCGGTCAATAGAGCCACGCGCTTCCCTAGCTCCCTGCGTTGGTAGAACAGCGACAGGAAGTACGGCGCACCTGCACCGAAGGCGGCCTCGAAGAATCCGAGGAATGCTCGAGCAGTCATCAGACCAGCCTTATTGTGAGAGACACCGGTCAGCATGGCTGCAGCACCCCAGCTTGTCCGACGTTAGCGTAGAGGACGAGAGCGGAGAATCCGGGCGGACTCACAGGAAGCAAAGTGCGGCTACGTAGATGTGCGCCGGTAGGATCTTCCAGAACAACTGAGTCCACTCGAACAGCACATAGCAGATGTAGAACACCTGAAGGACCCAGACCCAGTCGTTATCAGAAAGATGAAGGTCTTTCAAGATCCCGGCAGTCTTTGCGTTCCCGATGTTGCCTCGGTCGAGATACGAGAGAACATACAGAAGGCACACGATTGATAGCATCTTCTTGTCGAACTGTAGAGCGTGATCAGTGAGACTCAGAAACGTTGGTCAAGAAGAGTACCTTGCGACGGATACGAGTTTGAACATCCTCAGATACAGGTACCATCTGCGTCTCGGCCTTGATCTCGACCGTTTCCATGTACTCGACTGCTTGAATTCCCGGCTTGCCTTGCTCAATGTCTGCCATTATCAAGATGTTTCGAGGCGAATCTTGTAAAGATGGAGTCAATTGAGCTGAGGGAGGCAACGGGGCCTGATGATGCTTGCATATGAGACGAACTTCGGACGACTTTAAAGCTCCATTGTCGCATTGCGGAGCGCATGGTTCAGGAGTAATGTAAGCGAGGTTCCCCGGATTTACCCCAGACTAGGATCGGAAAGTTGAAGTATCCGGTGCTTTCCATCCGCCTAGGCGAGTCGAGGTTTCTCCGCATCATGTATCCCCAACATGCCGGCCGACGCAGCACAGACTTTGAATGAACTGCCGTGAACTGAACGAAGATATAAACCATGCACAGAACCTTTCTATCACAGACAACACAAGCCTCGATTTCATTCACGCCAGATTCTATTCAACCAATCATACAAGATGTCAAAGTCCATCGTTGGAACTATTCCCTACCCTGTAGGCACTCTCTTAAATTGCAGGTCAAATTGCAGCGATATCACTGACCCTTTCCCAAGTTCCGATTCGACCAGCGAGCGACCACGAAGTCTGGCAAGTCTGGACAAACCAGCGATGAGAACATCACGCTTCCTAATGTCCGCGGCCGCATTCCATCTCTTCAGGCATCTCGTCTGCGCACAATGATGCTCGAAGCCTACCGCAACCCATCCAAGATTCTCGCACACGCCTGCAGCTACGACGGTCTATCGTCCCGTCTGGTAGAAGAAGCCGGCTTCCCTATGATCTTCCTCGCTGGCTACCCTTGTGCAAGCTCGTACGGACTACCCGATACGGGCTACATTGCTATGGCAGAGATGTGCGACAAGATTCAGGAGGCAGTGCGACAAGTATCAGTGCCGGTCATGGCCGATGCAGACACAGGCTATGGCAGCCCAATGAACGTGAAACGGACGGTACAGTGCTTCGCAGAAGCTGGGGCAGCTGGCATCATGGTTGAAGACCAAACTTGGCCGAAGAGTAGGTTATTCTGATGTTCCTTTTGGATAGCTAGCTGACTCGGTAGGATGTGGTCACACTAAGGGCAAAGCTGTCGTCTCACGAGGGGAGGCTTTCGCACGTGCGCAGGCTGCCTGCGATGCTCGAAACGAAGGCAAGGATATCTTCGTGCTTGCACGTACTGACTCGCTCATCCTCGGTTGGGACGAGGCGATGACGCGTGCCAGAGAGTTCAAGCGTATCGGTGTCGATGCTGTCTTCGTTGAAGCACTGCCTGATCGTGAAGCTATGAGCAAGTGCGTTGAGGAGCTAGACATGCCAGTCTTTGCCAACAGTGAGCCGCTGCTATCCTTAAGCAGAGAGCGAAACTGACCATTGTTAGTCATCGAGGGTGGCTTGACGCAGAACTTGTCCGCTAAGGATCTTGCCGAGCTTGGGTTCTGTGCTGTGGCATATCCTTGGACACTCGTCGCTGCGAAGCTGAAAAGTATCCGTGAGACGTTGGAAGCGCTGAAGAAGAGTATGACAGAAGGCGCTCCACCCATGATACTTTCCTATGCTGAGGTTTGCGAAGGCGTGGGCTTCAATCGATACTGGGTAAGTCTTCCCTTCATCTCGGAGTCAACTAAAGCTAATGCTGCACAGGATGAGGAAGAACGATACAAATACAGCGAAGACGGACTCGTGAAAGGAGAAGCTACCGCCAACGGACACGATAGCTTGAATGGGCATCAATAGCGAATGACACGTTCGAGAGGTTGTGGTTGACCAGATGACTGACCAGATGACTGACCAGATGACTGACCAGATGACTGACCAGATGACTGCCCTGGCCGCTTGTCAAAGGTGTATCACCTGACATATCATGGTTCTTTTCCACAAGTTCGAGAAGACATTCTACGATGCCCGCCAGCCGTTATGGAGCTCGTGGACTTGCAGCCACAGATGAGACGCTGGAGGCCAGGTTTAGTCATTGGAGCGATGGCTGACGAAGATGATCCTGCCTTGAAGATTCTTGCGGGGTATTTTGAGGAGAACGGAGTCGGCTCGATAGATACTGTCTTCTGGGAGGAAATGCGTAGTGAAGAGACCGGTATAGGGGAGAAAAAGAATGATGATTGTCGGCATCCCGATTGTCCAAACATGTAACGTGTTTGCTTTCGCATGGCTAGAACTTCTGAAGTACAAGTCATTACCTGATCTGGTTGTCTAAAATTTATGAGAATCCGAGTGGCTGCTATATTCCCCCACACCTACATACAAAGCCTTGCATATACCACTTTCCCAGCAACTGTAGAGTATCCATGCAATATCTTGACCTCATGTACGTATGTCAGGCCTGTACAGCAACTGAGTGCTGGCCAATAGATACGTTGAAAGACACGCTAGACACGCTACTACATGGGCGCACCTACGCACTCAAAGACATTCCAGAGTGAGAACATACTCGCAACCTTGTTTTGGGGACACCTCGAGGTGAGAGAACATATGCCGCCATTAAAGCACCTTTACCTAGACTCGAGGCCGCTTCAAACGCAAAGTTCACATAACATTTCGTAGACCCTCCTCCTCCTCTTCTTCTTCTTCTTCTTCTTCTTCTCCTTCTCCTTCTCAACACCAACATGCTGAACAACCTACAATTCCACTGCAACAGCTGCCACAATGAGCCGCCTTGGGGTTGTGCCCTTGCCTACTTAGAACCGTATTGATGAGACCTGAGCTAATTGGGAAAACCGTTCCATCACCAGCGTAGGCGGTATCGTCATCGTGGAGATTGCTGACGGCATCAAATACCACATTCACCGTGGCTTGCTGATCCAGCACAGCGAGTACTTCAACACAGCTCTTAAGGGTCCATGGAAGAGGTTGAAGAGGGCGTACTACGTCTGGTAGACGCGCAGCGAGAGCCGTGTAAGTGTCCTTCCCTTCGTAAGCAGTCGAGCCTCATCTGACAATTTTGCATAGTCGATGTCTTCGTGACGTGGCTGTATGCTCAGAAGACCATCGTGAAATCTCCGCCTGACAGGAGAGTAGATCACACTTTACCAAACTCAAAGCAATCATGCTCGGCGACCGCTTGCTGGCCTCGGTTTTCACGAAAGCGATGCAGGATCATATCATCATCACGTTCGCTGCGATGAACAAAGCACTGCCCTTGAACCTCGTTCCATTCGCATATTGGGCAATCCGTAAAGACAGCCCCGTTCTTGAGATGCTGGCAGATATGCACGTCAGTTTCTATGTCAGGAAGGAACCTCAAACGGTCGATGATCTTGCGGATGAGATAGAAGCAGAACGGTTGGGATCTTCCCTACAATTTCCTCCTCAGGATCATGCACAAGTAAGCGCAAAAGAATGGCGTGGTTGCTTATCAGAGAGTGTACGCGTGTGGGTATATTGGACACGCGGCTACCGTTGGCAAGCAGTGTCTTGACTGCTCCATTGCCTCCAGGAGTGGTCCCGTCGAGATGTGCGACGAGAAAGAGTACTTCTTTGTCTAAAAGCGGATGTCCTCACTGTGATCAATTGAACATTGAATGGACTTGGGCGTTTGGTATTCTGGTGATAATTGTGAACTGCAGGCCGGGATTCGGGTCAAGGCAAGTAGGCTTGGGTGGCATAAAGGGACGGAAGCGGATCCCTTTGTGAAGCGGAAACGGATCTAACTGCACGGGAGCGGGTAGATGCTCGAATTAGTATCAGCGGCAGGCATCTTGTGTGACATAGCTGATGGCGAAAAGAGCTGCAAAATCGCACCTCTCACAATCAAGAGCTCCTGCGCAATCAACAGTGGCACTGAAACTCCACAAACGTCTTGGTGGTACGATGCGGCAAAGTCTTTTCCCGCCTAATGTTTGAACGGATGCTGCATCTTCTTGTGCTTCTCTCCACGATCTTGCGTTCCACAGACGTTGATGACGGCCAGGCGGCACCGCCCGTCCTTGCATCATACCTGAGCCACCAAACGTTTCCGTCTCTTTCCATCTAAGTGCTGTGCCTCGCTACCGGATAAACTTGAGTAAGACCTTCGAAGCCCTCCAAGAGATCCAAGACCTTGACGGAAATTCTTATTTTGCGAAGGGAATTGCAATATCTGCACTCATGCTGTCACTGCGGTCATGAGACATCTTAATGTAGGGCCCCGAACGAGCGGCAAATGAAGTCGTAATCGTCGCTACTGGCATCGCCGATAGATTGTGCTAAAGTTCAATTGCCGCGGCTTTTTGCACATATCCATGCCCTTCATCTTGCTTAAAGCGGGCCGAAATACATCTCCTCGGGGTGTCCTGTCGCTGTTTGTGAGGAGAAAATGCGGAGTTGAGCGTGTTTCCCCGAGTTTCTGTCGTCATCTTCGGGGCCGGATAGCTGCTTTGAGGCCGGGAAGCTGCTTTGAGATCAACGAGGGTGAAGCTACCCAGGCAAGCCCTCAAGCTCGTTCAAGACATCCAAGACGTTGCTGGCTCCTTGCTCGAGGCATTGCGCGCAGTCTCAGGCGAGGGGCAGTCTTGGAACTGCAGCCCTCATCTAACGTATGGCGTCCGCCGAGCTCGTAGCTACTGCGTGCCGTGTTGTTATCGAGTCTCGAAGCTGAAGGACGCTGTTCAAAGGGTGCCTGAAAGCCCGGGAGATCTGAAGATGTAACTCTGCGACACATACCAAGCCCCATTCTCCACCAATCCCCGCACTTTCGCCGTGCGCCGCTACGGCGAGCCGTCAGCAAATTGTTCGTGGGGCCAGATGGGGCACCAGACGAGGCCGAATAATGAGCAAAATCAACGCGCTCTATTGGTGCAATAATTGTGCGCTTGGCGGCTGATTTCGAACCGACGGATAAATCCAAGGCCCAGCAGTCGGTGGGCGTACCACACATCCCGCCCTGGCCCGCATGCGCCCAACTCCCCCAGAAGATGTGACTTTAGCGGCCATTCTAACGGCATATTCACCGTCCAGCCATAGGACGGGTTTAGAGGCAGACAAACGCGCGGGTTTTACGGAAGCTTGGTGCTTCCACCTGGCCTGGATGTGGTGCTATCTCTCTATCAATCTTCAGACGCACGGCGATCAACTTTCACCTTGTTTTATACCGCGCCAGACGGGTAGACCTGCAGCCACCCTCTGTTTTGGAGGCCTGTATTCTTCCATACGCTGCCCCACAGCCCGGGTCTTTCGTCGACGACACGGAGACATGGTAGAGGCGGCGGCCGTTGGAACCTGTCAATTGTATACCGCCCGTCGCATCCTCGCCGAGATCCAGCACCGCATCAACGGCTTCAACACCTACGGCTAACACTACCGACTCCGAGTAGCGCGCGACACTCGGCGCTCACATTCGAGCCTTAAATGGCGACCATGGTGCAGGCTGAGAGCGTGACGACGACGCATCTCAAGACTCCTGAGGTCACTATCGACATCCAGGAGATTCCAGGCGCAGTGAAGCCGTCGCTGTTGATCCTTCACAACGAGGGCGAGGAGGATATCGTGGGCATATTCGCAGATGTATTGGGGCAAAAATGGGAGGCTACATCCTCAGTAGAAGCTGCGAAGGCAGGGCCGCCAGAAACGGTCTATGGCTTAAGAACCGGGGCTATTGGCGCACAACTGGACGGCTGGGACCGGTCAAGATTGCTGATTAATACACACCGCGTGGACGGAGGACACGAGTTGGACGAGGCCCTCACTGACCGCTGCGACTACGAGTACCTCTACACGCGCACACCGTTCTTCCGGAGAGACGTCTCGCGCTACCTTTCTCTGATCTTGGGACAGATTGCGCCTCACAGAGATCTGGCGAAGAAGGCGCGGACGACACTGATCTCTACGACCTTTCCTGACGTACACGCTGCACTACCAAACCTCGACATCCTGTCAGTCGGCGCAGACGCAATCGAGATACGCGTGGACCTGTTGGAAGAGCCACTGGCAGACGGCACGGTAGCGAAGGCGCCCACAAAGATACCCAGTCTGAAGTATGTGGGAGAGCAGGTCATGATTCTGCGCCAGCGCACAGAGCTGCCAATCATCTACACAACGCGATGTACCAACGAAAACGGCCGGTTCCCCATGGACGATCCCAATCTCTTTTACAAGTACTTGGCGCGCGCGATACAATGGGGTTGCGAATATATTGATGTGGAACTGTGGTTGCCAGAGGAGATTAGACGGAAGCTCGCAGAGAACAAGGGCTGCAGCAAAATCATCTCTGCGTTTCACGACTTCTCGGGCACGTTTCAGTGGACAGCGCCAGAGACACAGAGACTCTTCGAACAAGGAGCGGTGTACGGTGACATCGTCAAGATGTACGCGCTAGTGACTTCCATGCAGGAAAATTACGAGCTGGAGTACTTCAGGTCGACTATCCAGTCAAAGTACCCACACCCACCTTTCTCGGGACTGAACATGGGCCCAACTGGGCAATTGTCACGTACCATGAACAAGATATTCACTCCGATAACACATCCACTGCTGCCAATGATTGCAGCGCCTGGCCAATTAAGCGCTGCCGAGATCAACGCAGCACTTCACACGATGGGCCAGGTACCAAAACAGGATATCTACGGTATCGGCAGTGTGAGGTCAACGTCACAAGCTATGTTCTTCGAGAAGTGCTTCAACGAGCTTAGCCTGCCGCACTCCTTCATGTTTGCGCCAAGAGCGCCGAAGGCCTCGATCGAACACATCCTTCGACGACCTAATTTTGGAGGAGCGTATATCAATCCTCCGTTAGCGGCATCTTCGGCTGCGTATCTGCCTTCCTTGTCCAATGCTGCGCGGGCCATCGGACAGGTTGACACGGTGCTGCTCCGCCCAGGCACTAATAGCCCATCCTTCATTGGCGACAACGCGAGATGGAAGGGCATTCGCGCAACATTGACCCGCGATTTCGTGCCCTCGGCATACAGCGGTGCAGCTGCACTTCTCCTTGCCAGCAATGAGGCTGACGCATCAGCATCGATCTTCGCACTGAAGAGTCTGGGCATAGGGCCCATCTACACAATAGGCTTCAAGTCGAATGGCCCACTGTCGACCGACGTGCAGCCGGTACGGTCCGTAGAGGACGTGAAGCGATTAGAACAGCCGTTTGTCATCATTTCAGCGCTTCCAGCAGAGAAGTCCCTGCTCGTAGTTCCTTTGTTGAAGCACTACAGGGTCGATGGGCGTAATGGCAGCACAAATGGGTATGGCAGTGCAGGAGGGAGACCTGCAGGCAAGGTGTTCGTCGACTTGGCCAGTGGGCCTCGTAAAGCTGACCCACTGGCTATGGCAACATCGGCGGGATGGACTGCATATGGGATTAGTGACGTCTCGGCGTGGACTACTGTCGAGACGCTCAGACAACTTGTTGGGCAGAACGTGTGCTATGATTTCGTACGTTTAGCATCCGGTAGGGGTCTCTTTTAGAGTCGAGTAATCAAGAAGAGTATCATGCAGATGAGTTCTGGTAATGACATGTGGCTGCCATGCACCGTGACTGCGTGAGTGACCTTTAGGGCGGCATAGTCATCAATCCTTCTTCTGCGCACCAGGCAATTCATCGCCAATCGCTGCCACAGATTGCCGGCATTACCATGCCATCCCGGGTCGCTCGAGATGAGGGTCCCTCGTGGGCGCTGTGCACCGGAGCACTGCACATTGCATCGACCACATCCTGGCAGTTGCCCAGCTCCAGATTGGCTCGCTTGCAGCAGGCTCAGCTACCCCAGATTTCTCACAACTCGAAGGGTGGACGTGCAACTCGTGCTCCGGCGCCAAAATCCGCGCTATACTGCGCGCAGAACAATGCGTGAGACGCATGCAATCTAACGCCCAAATTGCAGCGATTTGCCAGGCTGTGCCGAGGCAGCGTACGCTGCGGCAAAGGGCTGAATTCAGTGGACTCGCTCTCCACTAGCCTCCGCCCCCGGCCATGTCCTCATGATGCACTCAGTTTTGCTGCCCTCTCCGCACTTGCGGCCCTGCGCGTCTGCTGCTTAGATGCGCCATAGCCACAGGCACGCCCAGTGATGACAAGCTCGCCGTACTCGGCCCAACGGTGCTTCACCAGTGCCGCACGGAGATAGCCCGAGATCGTCTATCACGCGGTGCCCCAGTTTCCAGCCGTTCGGCCTAGCACTTCCTGGCATTGTCCTGCGACTCACGCACGCGAACTCGTTCCAGTCGGAGAGGGCGCTCGCTCCCGCAGATGCTCATCAAGCCTTGCCGTCCGTGAGCCCCCCTGCGCGTCCCCACTGCGAGACGCCTTAATTTGAACTACTGCAGCTGGCGTGGTGCATGCTCGTTGCCGTGAGCTTTCTTCTTCCTAACGTCTTGTTCGCGCTGTGACCACTCCAAGTGCTGGCCGCCATACCATGCTTCTTTGTTGTTCTAAGTCGCCGTCATAATGTCCACCGAGGTCTCGCAGTCACTGGCAGGCGCGATGTCGAGGCCTCAGATTGGTATCGACCGTCTGCCTGCCCGCCGGGTCTCGAACGAGCCGCGAGAAGCCATGAATTGCAAAAGCTGTCGCAAGCGAAAGGTGGTGTAGCTTCTCCACGTGGTGACGATTGCGCTGACAGGCTTCCTACAGATCAAGTGCAACCGGACACGTCCAACCTGTGAAGCGTGTCAAGTGTTCGCTGTTCCTTGCATCTATGGTATGCTCCATTTGCCGAAGGGTGCTTGCAGTCAAATGCTAACACCCCGCCAGACGCCGTGCCAAAGAAGAGAGGACCCAAGACTGATGTTCTCGAGGCCTTGCTCAAGCGTGTCGACGGCCTGGAAAAGCGCCTGCACTCAGAAGGAAAGAGCGACGAACTGGTTGAGGAGCTCACCTCTGCGATACACGATGCTGCCGACAGCTCCAAAGCCAATAAGACCTCGCCAAATTCACAACAACTTGTAGACCGTGCACAAAATCACAGCAATGCTAGCATTGGCAACCAGTTGATGTCGCCCATTGAGCCAAGGTGCGGAGCCGTTACAGCCTTACATGAGCTCCTGCCACGTACTAACATTTTAAAGTACACAAACATCGGCGCTTGCACCAGATCTATTACTCGACACCTACTTTGCCAGAATACATGGGAAGCCATACCACATCCTCGACGAAGCAACGACACGGCAGCGGTTACAAGCTAATCAACTACCCTCACATCTAGCATTTGCTATCTACGCAGTGAGCGCTAGGTATGAAACCCCTATTGGAAGCTGAACTGAAGGCTAATTACAGCAGATTTGCACCTCACTTCGGCGGCTACAATGCCGCAGTACGAATTGGCTCCGAGTATGCGCGGCGAGCACGATTGGAGCTCGACATTGACGAGCCAGCAATTGAGGCTCTACAGACATTGATGCTTCTCGCTCAGGCAAGCTATCAATTAGGCAGGGGAAAGAAGACCTTTATGCTTCTCAGTACGACCCAAAGCATTCCCGAGGTCGATCTCAAGGCTAACACCATGTCCAGACGCTGCAACAAGCATGGCATTTGCTCTCGATCTTCACCGCGAACTGCCACAAGGCATGAAGGTTACGCCCGCGGAACGAGAAGGCCGCCGACGACTCTTCTGGTCATGCTACCTTATGGATCGATTTGCAGCCACTGGCTCAAAACGCCCCTCCCTCGTATCAGACGAATCGATCGTACTGCGCCTACCAAGCTGGCAGCTGCATCCCGGCGCAATGCTGCTAGAAGGCGACTACTTCCCCAACGGACAGAACTTGCAATACATGGGCGGCTCTGGTAAAGGAGGACAAGGCAGCATGGGCATGCTCATTGGCATCGCCAGGATTCTGGGCATCACCAACCGCTACCTTGCAGCCGGAGGCGTCAAGGGTGATTCGCACTTCCCCTGGCACTCGCTCTCGAACCTCTCCAAGATCCGCCAGGAACTCGACATCTGGGCTTCAGAAACGCAGGATACGTTCACCTCGATCGAGGCGCTGTTTGGCCAGCCTGACAGTACCATTTTGGTTCTCTCGAAGCTAGTGTATCATTTGATACATTGCTTGATCTACCGCCCCTTTCTACCGGTGGATCTGGCTGAACTCTCGGGAACATCACAACATCAACCTTGGCAGATCGAAGCAACGAACTTGTGCTTTCTGCATGCTAACGCAATCGCTGAGCTAGTCGAAATAGGGAGAGCCTCCTCTATCATCGATTGGCCAGCTTTCGTAGGCTACTGCGTGTGCACCGCCGGTACTATTCACGTACATGGTGCGCACTATCCTGCAAGGGAAGGAGAGGTTTTCTCTGTCAGTGCTGAATTTCTTTCTCGGGAGATGCAGCAGCTCTCTGAGCTACGTTTCATTTGGGCAGGCGCACAGCACCAGCGAGAGACCCTGCAGACTATCTATGGATGCCACACCGAGCTTGTCACTTCATTGGCAAGCAACCCAATGCGTTTCTCCCCTGTCTTTCAACTCGAGGACTTCTTCGACAGATACCCTGGCCAAGTATTCGATGGATCGCACGTCACTTTTACAGATATCCAGGTGGAGTCTATCCATGAGAGGTCAGTATTGCGAGAAACTGACATGGCTACGATGCTGATCGCTTCTCAGCCTTGCAACGTACAACATCGAGCAGCGCAATAACATGTACATGAGCAGCGGCATAGTCGGTCACTACCAGCAACAGCAGCCACAACAAACACAACAGCCTCACTACTCCAATGGCCAGCCCAACAAGAGGCGCCGAGCCACGACCTCGAAAGCGACACCCCATATTACATCGGCACCTCTGCCGACACCTACATCTGCTAACTATCCCCCGGCCATCAAAACCTCGAGACCCTCCGATGCTGGGCTATCCGACACAACCTCGAATCCAAGCCCTGGCGACACAAGGGCCACTGGACCGACGAATCCTCCTCATCCACCTTTCACACCACCACCAAATAACAGCACGATGAGCATGCCGAATACGAACAACGGGAGTAGTAACAGCCAGGGTGGTGGTCTCGGCCTGCCCTTCAGCCCGAACTTCTCATTCTCGCCACTGCCGCAATTCGCAAGCCTTGCTCCATCACCAGTACCTCGATCAGCGCACCTCAGCTCGACTAACGACACCCAAATATCCCACTTCGATCCGATGCTGAGCATGCCGACACCCTACGACCAGCAGCCGACGCCAGGCGCCGGCAGTACATCAGGCGCCTCTGTGCACACCGATCCAGATAGCAAGGATCCATTTCTCAGTCTACTGGAGCAGCTCGCAGAGAATGAAGTTAGCCGTGGTGGACCCAGCGAGCTGGACTTCTTTTTGAGTGGGCAGAGTGGGTGAATTTCGTCAACTGCCTGAAGGGGATATACCTCCGTGAAAGTTCCGCGGTACATCGAAATCTCCAACGCATCAGACCGACATCCACACTCCATCATCACTTCGCTTCAGTAAATATTGTAATAGCTTTGGAAGCTAGAATAAGGCGCCTTTAGGGACACCACAGGCTGGGTTAAGCCCAGGGTCGTCATTACGTTTTGGACAACAGCGAGGCGCTTTGGGGTTCTGGAAGCTGGTGTATGAATCATTGACACCATCATGGGATCACTTACAGGAAAAGCGTTTTTGGAGATCTTCAGCCACATACCGCACCATATTGTATTTGTATAATGAAAGAATATCATTACCTCGCAGTGCACTGCATTGCGACGCACCTCATGTACCCTCTGCGACCGGTCGTGCTAGTCCTGCAACTCAGATCCTTCAAAGAAGTCATACAGGAAGCAGATCCATGGATACCAGGACCTCGGTCACTACGCCGACCCACACCTCACGCCACATCACTATTGGCATGTTCGATCAACTCCACCGGCCAGCACATCTCCACACACACATACCAGCAGTACTGTCAGCACTCCATGAATAGCCAGATTTCGGTTTGTGGAGTACCTTCGTACAAGAACGGGGCAGCTGCCCAGATTAGCAGTGCAACCGGCCCGGCCGCGGAGGTGCGCTAACGCGGTTAGTGCAAAGCAAGTGGAGTGTGCAGGTGCTCTCAGAGCCCTGGTCGAGTGGTCGAAGACTCGAAGATGCGAAGGTCGAATGGATGAGGATTGGTATCCCTGCAGGACAACGGTGCGCTTGGGCGCCCCCAGATCTGCTCGACCAAGTACCCTGGCGGCACCCTGGCTCTTGAGACAGGGGCCGGTGAGCAAGCGAGCGGGTTGCGAGGGTGCGAAGACGAATGCGAGATGGCTGTTTGAGGTGAGATGAGCTTATCTGATTGAATCCTGATCCTGATGCCTATCGAACGATGTGTGGGACTGGAGGAGATGAGTCGTGTACTGAAATATTGGGATGAACGCTCCTTTGTTGAAATGCATGCAATGTATCGAGTTTGTTTGTAGCACGGCTCCAGCATTCTGGTAGATTGCTATGCACTTGTAATCTGCAACAGCCGGTGCATACGGTAGGTGCGAGACCGTACGCAAGATATCTCACTGGTAGCGTGCACCCTAATTCGCCTTCTTACCTATCCTCGCACTTTACGATTCTGCAACGAACCGGAATCGGAATTGACAACCACACCCTTCCGCCGCGGCGACGTTCGCACCTGCGAGGGCACCTTTGAGAGTCTAGACGATCCGGCAGTGATCATCAGGGCCTGTCGTCACTAGACTCGATCGGGAGCGGAGCATGAAGTCCGCGGCAAGGGTTTGGAAGAAATCAGGCTTATGGAAGCGGTAGGGCTGTGTCTGAGCAACCGTCAGTCTAGCAGCTGGGTCTTCGAGAAGGAGGGTGTATTTCTAGGAGATGACTATATTAGATGACCTGGTTTATAGCCGGTAGGGCGAATTTATAGTAAGGGAGGAACGGTTTCCACTTTGGGCGCACGAGATAGAAAGGGCACTCGGCGAAGTCAGCGAAGCACTCAAATGTCAGATCAGGATGGTCACACGGAGTTTCGGTATGGTGTGCATGCACGGGAAGCAACGGTTGAAAGCGAAGCGCGGGGAAAGCACGTCCCTCATGCAGGGCCGGTATTTGCTTTGAGAGGTGTTCATGCCGGTAGGCAAAAGCACTGTGGTGACAACCTGGGATGCGGTCGATACGAAAGGAATATCACTACGCCGCTGAGAGCTTCTCGTCTGCCAGTGTGATGTATTCTCAAGCTTCATCTGCATCTCAATACACATGCATTTGGATTACGGTAGGCTGTGTCAGATGTACTGAACCTTGTATTTGCGTTGATCTATACGCATCTGTCTTATATAGATGCCTGATCTACCTCTTGCATGATGTATTTACGCACGGTGGAGCGGATACACGGTTTAGGTCATGGTGACCAGCTCCTCCGCAGAGACGGGATGGATGGCCTGCAGATGAGTTAGCACAGTTCAAGCTCTGTGGTACAACCGCCGAGTTCGCTTCCTCGCATCCACGGCCCTATTGTGCTGGTGCTGGTACGGAAGGTCCGCGTGGTAGCCTATGCGCCTTACCCGCCAGCATAACACAAAACCCACATGGTGCGGTAAGGGGACGAGACGGGAGAAGGGGGCACACTTACCACACAGTTGTCGAAGTCCTGCTTTGTAGCACCCATCTTGATCGCCACACCGAAACCCTGCAGGATCTCACTGCTGCCCTGGCCCAGGATATGCAGACCGACGACCTTCTCCTCCTCGCCGACGCAGATGATCTTGTATGCTGTGGGCTGCTTCTCCTCGGGCTCCATCATGGCGAAGTACATGGCTGTAAACTCGGTCTTGTAGATCTTGACCTTGTCGCCGTACTTCTCGCGCGCTTCCGGTTCAGTCAAACCGACAGAGCCGATCTCAGGGTGTGCGAAGACAACACTGGGGATGTTCTCGTATACCAGATGAGCGTCCTTCTTTCCGCCAAAGAGACGATCTGACAGACGGCGACCGGCTGCGATGGCAACGGGAGTCAGCTCGTAGCCGCGATCGCAGACGTCGCCGATGGCGAAGATGTTGTCGATGCTGGTGTTCTGGTACTCGTCGGTCACAATGTGATTCTTTTCATTGAGCTTGATGCCGAAGTCCTTGATGTGCAGGTCCTCGATCTCAGGGTCGCGTCCGGTCGCGAACAGGACTGCCTCGACTTCGACTGTGCTTGTCTTCTTGGATTCCTTCTCTTCGTAGGTGACGCGCTTCATGCCGTTGCCAATGTCCTCGACCTTGGTGATCGATGTGCCCTTGTACAGGTTGATGCCCTGGCGCTCGTACTCCTTTGTGACAGCGTCCTGGATCATGGGATCGAAGGTTCTCAGGAGCTTGTCGCCACGGATGAAGAAGTGTGTTTTGGTGCCCAGTGCGTGGAGCATACCAGTCATCTCGACACCAATGTATCCTGCGCCGCTCGTGGCAATGCTCTTGGGCTGGGTCTCGAGGTCGAAGAAGCCATCACTGTCGATGCAGAGCTCCTTGCCGGGAATATTGGGCTTCTTCGGGCGGCCACCGGTGGCAATGAGGATGTTCTTCGCCTTGACACGCTGTGTGCCTCCGTTCTCGAGCGCAATCTCGACCTCATTCTTTGCAACGAACTTGGCGCGCCCCCTGATGTGCTTGATCTCGTCCTTGTCCAAGTTCCTCTCGTAGATGCCGTTCAAGCGCTTGACGTAGGCATCACGCTTATTCTTGAAATATGGCCAGTCGAACTCAGGCTGCTCCTTTACCTGGAAACCGTATGCCTTTCCATCCTTGAATGTCTCGGCGATCGCAGCGGCGTTCCAAGTGACTTTCTTGGGTACACAGCCCACGTTTACGCAGGTACCGCCATAGCGGCTTGACTCGACGGCGACGACCTTTGCGCCGTGCTTCGCAGCTCGTCGTGCAGAGGCAATGCCTCCACTGCCAATACCGAGGACGAGGTAGTCGGCCTCTTCGGTGTTCTCGATAGGTGCCATTCTGACTGTGGATGTGGAGAAGTGTGATGAGAGGTTCGATAGGCGCGCAGAAGCCAGTGTTACTTTTGCGGTGTTCTGAAAGTGGGACCGTGGGAGGAAGCTCGATGGAGGGGTATTATGCGAGAGACTCGGTGTGTGAGCTCGTAGCCTACAACTAATTGTCCTACGCATTAATGCAGCAAGTGGGGTGACGCCTCAACTTATAAGATGACGCAAGGACAACTAGAATGGATTTGCAATTGCCGTTTAGTAAGCCTATTCGTCCGGTGTTCCGAATGCAGAAAGGCTGCACTGCTTGGTGAGCGGCCAGCAGATGCGTGGTCTAGAAGGCTGAACGAATGAGTGTTGATAGATATGGACCAAACTCGTTACATGCAACGCGTTCGCGACTTGTCCTGTAAGAAGCGCGCAAAGAACGCGAAATCGAACTTTTCGAGATGGATGACGGAACTCTCGAGCGTTAACGGCGGAAGGCGTGCATGAAGCTAAGCTGCTTTAGACAGCTCCAGGGCTAAGGCTGCACTGACCTCATCGATTCGAGCTGGAGCTTCACAACATCGAACAATCGCGCATATAGCTTCAAGCTTCCACATGTACAGCAGCAAAGAGATTGCACGTGTGAACAATCGACAGAATCGTTAATTAGACAGCCACACACCTTCGAATTGAACCCTGAATCCACTCCACGACACACGCACATTTTCACAAACATGGGAGGAAGACTCTCGACACCGAAGGGAGCAGATGGCATGAACGAAACTTCGAAGCCTCGCTCCAACAATGCACCTGCCCGCCTTTCGAGGGGTGGCGGCATTGTCAATGGCAGAGTGGGTGCTCTCTAAGCATGACAGCATGAACATCTACTGAGCTAGACAGACTATTATGGCTCCATTGGCTGCCATCACGATGGCCGGCATTCTCTTCGTCTACGCAAGGACATCGATACGCGCCGCCAAGTTGAACGCTCAGAAGCATAGAGAGGCAGATGGAGGGCAGATCAGCTGGCACAAGGAGAGCTTGAGGCGGCATGGCCAGCTGGAACGCCTGGACAACGATCGAGATACACTGAAAGAAGCGCTCACTTCGAGCTTCTCGAGGAACAAGAAGAAGATTGGCTCAGAAAATGAAGAGAAGCCGCGCACAGCATATTCGAAAGATGAAGAGGAGCTGCGTAGGATTGTAGGCAAGAAGGACTGAGTGCAGCATCATGTTCTCTGGATGGATTGGAGTTCCTCACACTCCTTCCACGATATCGGCGAGGCGTTCAGGTGAAGTGAGCAACACGTGCGTGCTCTTTGACGAAAGCGCTGTCAGTTGTCGTCAGTCCCTCGAAGTGGTCAGGGCATTTAGGGTCAGCAATACTGCCACGTGCAGTGCATTCGACGTCTCACGGCATCAGACTTGGTACCGCAGTCCATCATGTGGAGATGGTACGATAGGTACAATTAAGCTTAAAAGTGCCGCGGCCACCATGGTTTGGCACCTCCGCGGCCGGTAGCCTCTGTCATACACGACAGCTGTGTACCAGACTTCAGCAGCACGTATCACATTCAGCGAAGCTGCAAGTCATCAGTATAAAGGTGTCGCACAAGGCAGTGAACTGCAGAAGGTACAGCGAACCAAATCAAAAACTCATCATTCGATGTGTCGATGCAATCGCCTGGCGGCGCTATTATTCGCTGGACCTTCCCTCAGTTGTGATGTGGCTTCGAGCTTCACATGCTCATGATTGGAAGACCCCGCATTTGACAAGAGCTGTGGAAACGCGTGATGAACCATCAAGTCTGATAATGTCATGTGTTTGCGTTTGCAATTGCATTTCAAGAGCTCAAAACATGCATCAGTGACAGTTAGTGAAGTATGCAGGTTGTTGCATGAGCGATTTGAGACGTCCGGTCAAGGCATGTATAGCTGGGTAGATCATGGCGCTGCAGCCAATCGAAATAGTTTAGGGTCTTTCGTTGCTCTTGGATGGCACGAAGCATAGCTCGCTGCCCCACTAGCATCATCGTGCACACCAAACCCAATACGCAGCACAGCCAAACCTCAGCCATTGTCACCCACCTTCCCTCGCAGCCATACACGAAGCCCCTTCGCCGCCGTCGCGCACCCACATCGCCCACACCAGCCTGACCTCAAAGCGGTCTTGATGGAGCTTGCCCGGCTACTGGCCCAGTCGCGATTGCCGTAGGAAGACACCGCGTCTTCCACAGCTAGCGATAGCCAGTATGCCCGAGCAGGAGGAGAGAAGACAGCAGCTCAACGCCCTTGCCAGCCCGCCGAGAGACCTCACGGACGTATCACGAGCTGTGCTGCGCAGCGAACAAGCCAAGAGATGGACCAAGAGATACAGGACTGAGGTCGCGGCGAGCTCAAGCAGCCTACTCTCCACCGTTGTTGCAGTATACTCAAGCCTTCGAGGAACTCCTATGCAGAGTTACCGCTGACGTTTCGCAGTACCCTCTCGACTCTGTAAAGACGCGCCTTCAAGCGTACGTGCGCGTCATCGACTATCACGAGCAGCACTGATTTCAACAGCTACAAATTCAACTCGTTCAGCGACTGCGTGCGCCACACATATCAGACAGAGGGTTTGCATGGGTTCTGGCGAGGTATGGCATGCAGTACTTCTTAGCACAATCGAATGCAGCTGATCTGTCTTCACAGGTGTTTTGTCGCCCCTTGCTAGCATCACCCTTGTCCGAACCGTCTCCTTCTCGATATATCAGCGCTCGAAATATACAGTCGATGATTGGATATACCAGGCAACTGGCAGCTCGCCGCTCGTCACCGCAAACACGAAAGGCGCATGGCCTACGCTATCGACAATAACATGCTTTGGTCTGGCAGGTGCAACTGCTGGCGCCACAATCACGGCGATTGCCTGTACGCCACGGAGGTGCTTACTTTATCTGCATCGCTGACCGAGATTTAGGTCCATTCGAGTTGACGAAGCTGAGCGCCCAGATCTCGGTGCTCATGGCTGACCGCAACGATGGCTGCCAAAAGAATGACGCGATACGGAAGAGCTATCAGAATCTGGGGACGTTCAAGACGGCGCAAAATTTAGTCAGGCATCGAGGCTGGACGGGCCTGTACTCTGGCTTCCATTTGCACTTGCGTAAGGAAATCGCGCACCTGTCGAGACGGATCAAAATTGACGCACGGCAGTTCGAGACTCGATCGGCACAGGCATCTACTTTGTCACGTATGAAAGCGTAAAGCAGATCCTTGCCAACGCACGAGGGACCTCTCCCACGCATCCTCTAGCAGTGGTGATTGCCGGAGGACTGTGTGGACTTGTCAGCTGGGCTTGTGTAAGCACAATCCTTACGCACACAGCGCAACGGCAGCTAACTCTTGACCAGATCTTCCCTATCGATACCGCCAAGAGCATCTACCAGCGCAATTGTCTAGTGGGCGGCAAAGACAAGCAGACACGGCCGAAGATCCAATTTCTCAACCCACGGATGTACCGAGGTACGCCTGACCACTTCTGTACTCACGTCCAAAGCTAATCTATTACAGGTCTCGGAGTATCTATGTCACGATCCTGCGTAGTCAACGCCATTTTCTTTACTGCATTTGAGTTTACTAAGAAGCGCATCAACCGTATGGAAGTCGATGAAGAGCTCTTGCGCCGAGCTGACGAAGTTGTTGATTGATTTATACCATGCTGGAATCTGCAATTCGATTGTACATGCATAGGCTTGGAGTATGAGTGCGAATATAGGAGCACTTGGGAGTTATACTGGCGCCACATATGGTACGTAAGGTAGCATTGATTGAGTACCTGTTTATTCGCATAGCATTGAATCTGATGCCCAAATATCGTATCCTGCAGCTCCTGTCACACTCAAGCGACCTGAAAAGAGGAAATATCACTGTATTCATGCGCAATCAATGTCCGTCACTCGAGAGACGCGCTTTATGCTACTTGGCGGGGGACCTCATCTTCTCCCAGTCCTCAGCGTTAAGGACCCTTGGCTGCTTGGGTTCGTATGTACTGTGGAACCTGTATTCCCAATAGACCTTGAACAAGGTCTTTTCCCACCGACCATGCGGCGGGTGGGAAACGACCTCAGCATAGCGCCGCATCACACGAAGCAAGAACTCGGATGGAGCTGACTTGCTTTGCTCGTGCATGAGGGCTTCATGAGCTCCCTTGTAGTTCCGAACGCGTGCATCGACGATCATCATCAACAAGACATCGTTATGTGGTAGCCATTCGAAGGCGTAGTCGATGACCGGCTAGGGACATGTGTGTCTACCGTTGGCCACAAGGCACTGAAACCACTCTTCGTACACTGCCCTCTGGAAACAAGCACACCTGAACCAATGACCAAAGGACTACGCCTCAGCTATATTGAGGAACTTCTCGTCGTCCTTGATATCTGTGGGGTTGTACATACGGTCGCGGTGGTAGTTGACTATCCAGTCATAGTCCTTAAGGAGGGTGCACATGTACAGTCAGTCCTTGAAGAAAGTGACTGCTGTAGTTAGACACTTAGGTTCGATGTGAAGGCTGGAACGTTGTACTTACGGGTGTTCATGTCCACATCCATGAGATATTGCGCGCGTGCGAAGTAGTCCGATTCCCCGACAAGGACGGCCGTCGCCACCCTGATGCGGTGTTTTGTTCAGAGACGAGAAATATGGTCGTCGTTTTGACATCTCCATCGCTGGTTCGAGTGACGGTGAGCGCGCGATCGGCCATATCTTGTTCGCGAGTCTTTGTCTTGGGCCTTGTTGTTGAGTGCTTGCACAATTATAGCTGACGGAGCCACGGGGTATATGCAGGAGGGGTGCACATTGGGTGAAAGGTTGCAATGATGAGGTCTAGAAACAACAGTGAACTAGCTGCGTCTCATGCAGGAGCTGCGAGCGAGGTTCCAGCTCTCTATTCTCATACTCATCAGCTTCCTCATGGAAGCTGAAACAGTGTCGGTCGATGAGTATGCTCGCAAAGTAAGTCGGGTGCACAGATCCATGGAACAAGTAGTGGTCGATCTGTAGTTGAAGCACATCGCGTGTGAACTCTGCAGCTTGCAATCAATCTCCGAAGGCGTACGCTTGCATCATCTGTAGAGCCCACTCCCTGCACGATGATTCGTCCTTCAAGGTGTCGTAGGGCAGTGTACGCGCGTAGAGCCAGGCTACAAAAATATCGACTGGGAGAGTCAGTGAGCTCGCATCCACATTGTGTCCGCCTTCACACTTACAGACAGCAGTCTCAACGTCCGTCAAGTGGATGACATCCTCATCAGCCTCCTTCCACAGACCTGTGAGCGCCTTCTTGAAGTAGTCAGATGCTTCAATGAGAAGCGCTTCGTGAACCTTGTACTTGGTGTTCTGTCACTAGGGTACAGTTGCAGTGTTAAAAACACCGCCAAAGTGAGATTACACCGCACTTTTAGGTAAATAGGCCTAGTTACACCGCACGCAGGTGTATTTACACAAAGCTTCAGTGTTTTTTACACTATAGCCAATCAGCTATAATAGTTTGTCATCAACTATCTATAGATACCCCTATCTCATCGTCTATCTC